>CM068301.1:51223343-51823343 GCA_034768395.1 Linum lewisii | reverse complement strand
AGTCCAACTCATGGCCAAGCAGTTTCGGGCCAACACTAAAGTCAAGAGGCCAAATCCGGATTTCTGGACAGATTCCTAGCCCGACAAGGATTGACGAATATGGGCTACTTGGAGACAGAATTTGGACTGATGTCCAACACGAAAGTTGTAGCCCATGGAGTCTTCTAGAGGTCTGCCAAAGGGCTTAATTTTCCGAATTAATTTGGTATTTATTAGGCTGAATATTCCAGAACCCGTTTAGCTGTTTTTAGGATTTTCCAGCCTACTTTTTAGGAGTTCTTGTTTAAGTAGGATTCTTTCCCTTGTAGGATTGGAGTCCGAATTTACCTTATTTTTAGTCTAGATTAGCATTAATTTAAGTCCTCTTTAGTATTCTAATTAGGACTCTTTTTATTTCTTTATTTTATTATTATGTAGGAAGTAGTGTTTAGGGAGGAGAGCTTGTTCCCTCACCTATATAAGAAGGCCGCCGGCCACCCTTTGTATTATGAACCCTTTGAATAAACAACCCCCTTTGATAGAACTTTGTTCTTGAAACCCTTATTGTATATGCATGTTGCGATACTGAAGGCTCGACTTATCATCAAGAGCATCCATCTCTTGGCGTGGCGTCTACGACTTGATACTTCTGGTTCCCAGCTGTTATATAGCTGACGGGTCAAAGTCCTCATCCAACCCCGGTTCCCGACGGTTCTACCTCGTTGCACGGTCTCAACTTGCGGTGTTCAAGGGTCGTCTGCCCAAGGTTGCAGCGGTTCACATCATATGCTAATTTTCTGCTCCCTGTTAACAACATGTTGAAGATTTCCATTAGATTTAATTCTTCAACTTCAGATTTGGCTATCCGGGCAGTGGAAGCTATAGTCCCGGCAATTTGTGGGGGCTGTTCCTTGATCTCATATGGAGCTTTCTCAGTAACGTCTGAGCGGCTTCCAGGATCGCAAGAATCCTAGAATGAATAAATAACCACAGAGCTTAGGATCTCAGGACTAACATATCAAGATTCCAGACGATGATAAGAAAATCAAGTATTAGCAGCAACTAAAAACAAGATTTATGCTGAGGGGGTTGCAGGCAATGTTCCAGAGTCTCCTCAGGGAGAGGAAGGATCACCTGCACAACAGGACTATGCTGAATCTTCGGAGGAGGTTGAAATCCTGAGCCCTGGGAATCAAGGTGAGGGTCGTAAGAAGAAGAAGCGTAATAGGAAGAAGAAGGATAAGGTAACCAGCCAGCATTCGTCTTCTGCTGCTTCTGGAGTTAACCCAGGCAATGAATCTGAACCATCTGGGGAGGTTTCACCTGAGGGCTCTGGGAGTAAGCTTAATGCTGAGGGGAGTGCAGGCAATGGCGCCAAGTCTCCTGTAGGAGAGGAGGTGTCACCTGGCAGCCAATTTGAGTCTGAAGCTAATGTGGAGGTCACAAAATTGGTCCCTGATAAGAGCATATCTTTTGGTACAGCGCAAGTGGTTACTCTGAGTGATGTTGGTATGGCACAAAAGGTTGCTTCCCCTGTCAAAGGGTTTGTTTTGACTAGGCAGCAACATAACAAAAGGAAGAAATGAAGCTGTGGATATGGAATATCAGAGGATTCAATGACTCTGGTAAGTTTGATGTTCTTAGAAAGTACATAAATAAATTTAGTTTAGATGTTATTGCTTTACTTGAACCAAGGGTGAAAGTTGAAAATGCTAGTAAACTCTCTAAAGAGAGATTTGATGGTTGGAATATGGAGTTTGCTTACTATGGTAACTTAGGGAAGTTGTGGTTAGTCTGGAAACCCGATGTGCCCCTGAAGGTGATTAAGAGTAGTAGCCAGTTTATCCATTTCAGAGTGGACTTGCCTCGTCCTTTTTATGGTACTATGGTTTATGCCTCTACTGATTTGGTTAAGAGAAGAGAGCTTTTTGCTGATATTGAATCATTGGCTGGCCATTCAGATCCTTGGTTTTTAGGGGGTGATTTTAATGCTATTCTTGACTTAAACGAAGCCTCTAACCGGATCAGTTGCTTTGGTAGTATGGAGGACTTCAGAGATTGTGTTAGGAATTGTGACCTGGAAGAACATTCTTCTTCAGGCCCTTTCTTTACTTGGGTAAACAACAGAGCCCTTGACCCTATATCTAGAAGATTGGATAGGGTTTTGGTAAATCCTGGTTGGCATACTAAATTCCCCGGGAGTTTGGTTGCTATTGTTCCTTGTGAGGTTTCAGATCACTGTGCAATTTTGTTGGAAACAGGGGGGTTACAAGCTTCTAGGCCGAAGCCCTTTAAATATTTCAGCTTCTGGGCAGATCATCCTCAGTTTGATATCATATTAAAAAGGATTTGGTCTCATAGAAGCTCAGATTCTCCTTTCTTCCGGCTATATGGTAAGTTGAGGTTTTTGAAAAAGGAGTTGAAGATTTTGAATTCTGAGTTCTATGGTGACATACAGAACTTGGTTAAGCAAAAAAGAAAAGGTATGGTTGCTCTTCAGGAGGAGGTTTTCGCTAACCCCTGTGAAAGAACTATCAATGCTGCAAAAACCTGGAGAGTTGAACTAGACAGGCTAGAGAAAGATGAGGAAAGCTTCTTAAGGCTTAAATCTAGGTCCCTTTGGATTAAGAATGGTGATAAGAACTCCAAATTTTTCTTTAGCCAAGTCAAGTCTAGGAACTTGAGAAACACCATTAGACAGATCCGTAACCCTGATGGTATCTTGGTAGAGGACTTTGATGATATAAAGGCAGTGGCTATTTCTTACTACAAGAGTCTCTTGGGAGAAGAGCAGTCAGTTGAGGACTCGGACCTGGATTCTCTGATTAAGAATAAGCTCTCGGATGATCATCAGGATGCTTTATCTGTTATGGTTACCCCAAAAGAAGTAGAGGAAGCACTAAGAAGTATGCCAATGGATAAGGCCCCTGGCCCAGATGGTTACCCAGTGTCATTCTACAAAAGATGCTGGAAAGTAGTGGGGCCTGAAGTGACTGAGGCAGTACTTTACTTCTTCCATACTGGTAAGTTGCCTGGCTTTGTTAACTCAGTGATCCTAGCATTAATTCCTAAAAAGCCTAATGCCAGTGATATGAAAGATTATAGACCCATTTCTTGCTGTAATGTGGTCTATAAAATTATTTCTAAAGTCTTGGCAATTAGGATGAGTAAGGTTTTGCCTGATTTAATTAGCCCTTCCCAAACTGCATTCATTAAAGGGAGGCTTATTAGTGATAATATCTTGGTAGCTCATGAGCTTTTAAGAACGTATGGCATGAAAGGTATCTCCCCAAGGATTGCTTTGAAGGTTGATTTGATGAAAGCATTTGATAGTGTAAACTGGACCTTCTTGATTAAAGTGATGAAAGCTATGCAGTTCCCCTCTATCTACATTTTCTGGATTGAAAGATGCCTTAAGTCCACTATGATGACTGTTTGCATAAATGGGACTCTATGTGGAAACTTTGCAGCAAAGAAGGGTTTGAGGCAGGGGGATCCCATTTCCCCCTACCTCTTTGTTATTGCTATGGAGGTTCTCAGTAGAATGCTAGATGAAGGAGCTGGATCAGTGTTTAGTTATCATCCCTAATGCAAGAATGTTTTGACACACCTTGGATTTGCTGATGATATCATAATTTTTACAAAAGGGACAGTGGGGTCGATTGAAGGGGTTGTGAATATTCTGGATAGATTTCACCGAATCTCAGGTCTAAAACATAATCCTGAGAAAAGTGAGTTTTACATTGCTGGGGCTGACAGTGCTTTAATGGATGATATTAGACAAGCTAGTGGTTTTAAAATGGGGGACCTCCCTTTCAGATACCTTGGGCTTCCTCTTACTGCAGGTAAGCTCAAACATGCTGAATGCAAGATGCTCCTTGATAGAATTACTAGGAGAATCACAGATTGGAAGGCTAAGGCTTTATCTTATGCTGGTCGGCTGCAGTTAATTGAGTCGGTTATTGGTGGCATCCTTCAGTATTGGATGTCTGTTTATATTTTACCTAAGGGGCTTATGCATGATATTGAAGCTATCTGCAATAATTTCTTATGGGGGAAAGTGGAAGGGGGAAGAGCGAAGATTGCTTGGAAGAGATTAGCTATCCCTAAAGCTGAAGGTGGTGCAGGTATTCGAGACTTTGGGAGCTGGAATTCAGCAAATGCTGTCAGGCATCTGTGGAATCTGTTCGCTCAAGGTGGTTCATTATGGATAGCATGGATAAAAAAAGTACAGATTAAAGGGCAAAAACCTATGGGAAGTGAAAGCAGACTATGGCTCTTGGGTCTGGAAAAGAATTATGAAGTTGAGGCCAAAAGTCAGGCAGTATATGTCTACTGATATTGATGGTGAGCATTGTTGGAATGGCACTACTCTGCACAAATTTAAGCCTCGAGTTATTTGGGAGGTTATCAGAGATAGAGAGCCTGAGGTGCCTTGGAGTGAATTGGTATGGGAAGGTTACTTGATCCCCAGATTCAATTTTGTTACTTGGCTTATCATGATTGACAGCATAACGACTAAAGACAAGATAGCGAGATGGGAGCCACCTGTGGACAGGATCTGCCCTCTCTGTGCTAGCTGTGATGAAACGAGAGAACATTTATTTGGTCCTTGCTCTTTCATTCAGCAGCTTAAGAGTAGATTGCTGCCAGGTTGTGCAGGTTTTTTGACTTGGAGCCAGTTTGTTTTGGAAGGCATCTCTTGGAAGGGTAAAGGAGCAGCTAATTGCTTGAAGAGGTTGAAGTGGATTATGATTGTTAACTGTGTTTGGAGGAGTAGATGCGCCGCTCTCTATGGTGGTAAGGCAGTAACAGTTGAGGAATGTTTGTTGAAGATTGAATTGGATCTTAGCTCTTTCACCAAAGGTAGAAAAGAGATGAGAATAGGATTTTGAGTTGTACATATTAGTTTTTTGAGTAGTTACCTTATAGTTTTGTACTTAACTTCTTTTTGATGAAATGAAACCTTTAATTCATCAAAAAAAAAAAAAAAAAAAACAAGATTTATCGTCAACATAAACAGGGCATGAAGAAGTTAAAACAATAATCCCCTCGTCCATTCTTGATAGGTGACATAGGCCCACATATCACATTACAATTGACATCTCTCGTTCAAGTGATTTAGAAAAGTGTTTTGTTCACTACATCTATTGCCCGTCAATCCTAGATCTTTCTCTATACACGACAGTGGATTTGAACAATACATTTTCCTTCTTGATATTAACTTTTAACCATTTAATCAATAAATGTGTAGCGGGTCATTAGCACATATAGGAAGACCATACTGAACTACCACCAAGTGAATGTTGTGCTTCATAAATTCGAACTCT
Organism: Linum lewisii; assembly: GCA_034768395.1. Lineage (NCBI taxonomy): Eukaryota > Viridiplantae > Streptophyta > Magnoliopsida > Malpighiales > Linaceae > Linum > Linum lewisii. The sequence goes on along the minus strand of CM068301.1, from coordinate 51,818,034 downwards.
TGAGTTCTTGGAGGAACATAGAGTAACTCCTACTAAAGAGAAGGGAGAAAATAAAGACAAGGAGAAGTTCCTAGAACTGGAATCCAGAACTTAATGAGAGGGCTGATATGCTTGTCTATTTATATTCGAAGTTTTGAATTTGTAAGTAGGGCTGCAAGTAGCCAGTAATGCAATCAGTTTCACATAGCATGGTCTTGAGTCCAACACATTAGAAGTTGACCTACTAAATGAGTCAATCGGTATACTGGAACAGTGGTACTCCAATCAATAACAAACATCTTTCATTTTTTAACAGAAGAGAATATGGAAGCCTAATCTTTGACTAGAGAAGGGGGCCACGTGGCCATATTTTCTCGAAGGAGACATAGTTTTATAATTGTAATGAGGTTTGAGTAGCCATACCGGTGTACTGCTGGCATTTTCTCTGAACTTCTCTTCCCAATCTCTTTGAGCCTTTTCCATTTCATCATATCTTTCTATGAGCTCTGCTTGCTGTTCAAGGGCCTTTTCCATGTCTCGATCTCTAAGATAAAAATGATGCTCAAGGTCATTATTAGCTTTTTGTTTAATCTCTAAGCACTAAAAGAGCATCCTACAGCAAGACGTTGCTTCCCTTCTATTTAATCAATGTGGAGAAACTTCGAAAGTGGTTCACCCATACATAATTTAGAAAATAACCCACAATCTGTTGAAATGATACTAGTAAACTACATAAAAGAACATGTTAAGAAGTCCATAATAACATTTCTACAAAACAGATTCAAGATGTCTTCAACCAGTTACTATAGCACCTACCAACTTAGCTTCTACTTTTCTTTGAATGCTTTATGAAGTTTAGTTCCAGCTAGCGTGGCTATTTGAAAGTGTTACATATATAATGTACAAATAACTGTTAAGAGTAGTCAACATTAAACGGTGACATGAAAATTAGCAACAGCAGGTCTTGTACAAAGATGCAAAAAGAAGAATCAAATGTATTTTTTTTTTTTTTTTGAATAAGAATCAGATGTTTATTTCCACAAAATAGAACAAATAGATAATTCATATCACAATTAATGAATCAATATAACAAACCTGGCTTCTCTACGTCTGATTTGACGGCATGATTTTCATGGACCGTGTTTTGTTGAAGAGCAAGTAGATGTATCACGTCTTCTTGGTAATGGATCCTTGCATCTTTTGATAGACCCTGTGCGATCTTTTCTACTCTTCCAGGACAAGCTTCGGCCTGGAGAAGGAGAAAAATTAAGGTCGGAACCAGAATGTTCTTCGGACTTGCCTTTTCTAGATTTTGAATTAACAGAACTTTCCACTTCTTTTGGACACCCATTCACCAAGCCAAATTCACTTTCAGCATCCTGGTCAGAGCTAGAATCAAATGCCCCAGAAGCATCACTCAAACCATTGCTCTCCAGAATCGTAAGAACATTAGCTGTTGCCTTTTCAGCTTTCATTCGTTGAACTAAGACGATTCTCAACTATTCTTCCAGTTCTTCTACCTATTTAGCAAGAAAACAAAATATAAAAGTTAAGCAAAAGCTGTAAGAAAATAGAACCACACCTTATCCACCCTTTCTGCTAGTTCATCAGCTCTCTGTCTTGCAGTTTTGGAAACAGATCTTTCAGACAACAAGCGTGCTCTAAGAAACTCTATAGTCACAGAGGAATCCTCCATGGTGCAATTGGTGCTACCAAAATACAAGTTTGATTACTAGGTAATCAACATGGCAGCACAGTTGGGAGGAATAGCATTTTAGAGCACAAAATGAATAAAATAACAAAGAAATTATAAACAAAAAGGAACCATAAAGAGCTGGATCCAATGAGAAAAACCGATGATAAAAGCATATTTGAGTCATACAACAAGGAGAAGAGACATGTCACATAACTTATCCAGTAACAGAAAGCTTACATCCGTTTTCCTCTAAAGTTAACACCATCATCAATGTGCATTTCTCTAAACTCTCTTTGACAATGAACAAGCAATATGAAAAGTCGGAGCTTCCAACCTTTCACAACATATGCTCTAATAAGCCATGAAACATCCTTGATCAAGCTAGCATTGTTCTTTCCTACTTTGATAAATCCCATGTACATATCTATTAACGAGTCATACAAATGAGTACTAACTTTTCTACCATGCCCATACCGAATATGAATTCTAACCCTTGCAACAACACTATTCCTGAAAATGAAAATTATATGCAACCTAACACACCGCAAGGGCTGGTATAACATCCTTTAGTTGGTAGAAGAAATGAAAAACAAACTGTCACGAATCCTAACAAATTCCAGGCAACACCGTTCAGAATATTGACACTGGGACAATAGATGTATTAATTTTCTGCAACTTCTACAATTAATGACTAAAGCTCTAAACTATATTTCGTCACTTGGGGAAATAAATATTGCATCAATCCAACACAATTTACAGTGATCAATTTAATTACTGATACACTTTATTTTTCTTGTCTGTGTTAACTTGAACATCTATTAAAACCTCTCAAATAGTCCGTTGTTTAGCTCAGTATTCACTTATCACTGCTGCTCATTCCTCCACCTGCTCGACCCTATTTATTGGATCCTTAATGATGAATTACAGGAAGATTTGTGACAGTTTTTCGGAAGAGAGCTATAGAAGTTCTATCGTATTGACTACAAATTATAAATAAAGTTATTCAAAATTATCTAGTATGATGAGGACGCCACTTGGACATTGTGCACTGACAACCAAGAAAACATATGTACTATATGTTGGTGAAAGAGGCCTTCAATAACCTGCCCAAGGCCTTGGTGAACAAATCGGCCAGTTGCTCTTTGTACCAATCTTCATTGTCGAACTTCTTTGCTCATTACTCGCTCTTGCACGAAATGACAATCTATTTCCACATGCTTTGTTCGCTCATGAAAAATCGGCAATGTGTAGGGCCACTTGATTGTCGTAGTATAACTATGTCGGCTCACCTTGTTCAACACCCAACTCTCCAAGGAGTCCACAAAGCCAAATGATTTCACTAACTGTGACAGCCATGGCACGGTATTAGTTTTGGTCGATGATCTGGACAAGACTTGTTCTTTCTTCGTCCTCCAAGCAATAGGAGCATTTCCCAACTTAATCATGTAACCTGTTGTGGACCTCCGTGTTAGAGCACAACCTGCCCAGTCTGCATCACAGTATGCCTGGAACTGTAATTCATTGTCATATGGGAAATGTAATCCATGATTTGGCTCTTCCTTCACATAGCAAAGTACTTGTTTCATTGCGTCAAAGTGCTATTGCTTTGTGGAATCAACAAACTGACATAATAAATTCACCACATATTGTTTGTCTGGCCAAGTGATGGTCAAATACAATAACCTGCCCACCAGTCTTTTGTGTTTGCTAGTGTTGTCCTTCAATGGGGTGTTTCCTACTGCTAGTGTGTGATATCGTTAAATCGGAAAGGAGTTGGATTTGCAATTTTCCATGCCGATGTCCAGTAGAATGTTCATGGCATATTTGCGTTGACTCAAGAAAACACCCTCCTTTGTTCGTGTAATTTCGATTATCCTTGATATTGAACTGCCGATCAAGTCGAGTCTTGACAATTTGAATAAAATCTTCAATGTTGCCGGTAAGAATGGCGTCATTAACATATATGAGTGCAACGACATGTACTCCTCCTTGTTGATATGTGAACATAGAATAATCACCATGCGACTGTCAAAATCCTAGCGCCAACAAGGAAGCTGTGAACTTCTCATGCCAATTACGAGAAGCTTGACGAAGGCCATATAGAGATTTCTTTAAGCGACAAATTCGAGTATCACCATGAGAAGGGAAGCCATCTGGAACTTTCATGTAGACTTCTTCTATCAAATCACCGTGCAAAAACGCATTATTAACATCAAGTTGATGCATACTCCAACGACGAGCAGTAGCTAGAGCGATGAGACAACGAACAATGACAAGTTTTACGACCGAGACGAACATCTCATGAAAGTCAACACCAGGTATTTGTGTTCATCCTCGAGCAACAAAACAAGCTTTGTAGCGCTCAATAATACCATCGAGTTTGAACTTAATTTTGTACACCCATTTATAGTCGATGTTACGTTTCCCCGGAGGCAGCGTCGTTAACTCCTAGGTACCATTCGCTTGAAGAGCGAGGATTTCTGCCTGCATTGCATCTCGCCAGTAGGGAGAACTTGCTGCCTGTTTATAGGACGTTGGCTCATCGTGTGTAGCGATGGCCGAGAGAAACGCTACATGATAAGAATAGAAAAAACCATTAGAAACAAGATGGGCATGAGAAGGTACCGTAGAGGTGATGGGGGACTCAGTGGCATCATCGAGTATGAGGGAAGGAGGGAGGCCAGCAATGTCATAATCAGCTAACGTGGTATGAAAATGTCGTGATCGAGTTATGTGATGAGGGGAATGAAAGGCTCATGATGCTCCTCCTCAAATTGGTGCTCCTACTCAATTGGAATGTGGTGAGCAGTGGACTCTGCTTGAGTTTCTTGAGTGGTGAACTTTCCAAAAGGAACGTCACCCTGTGAAGTTGGGACTTTGCTTGTTGGCCTATGATGAAGTAGTGAGTCGTTGTCATTATAAGTGAATGGAGTGAATGCTGGTCTTGGTGAGCTAGTGACTTCGTAAGTAGGTGATGATGACAGGATGTAGGGAAAACTATTTTCCAAAAACTTGACATCACGTGAAACATGTATCTGATGTGTGTGGAAGTAAAAAACCAGATATCTTTTTTTTACCAGAAAGATACCCGGCGAAGATCTCCGGGCGTCGACGTTCTCCAAACTTGTCTGTGGGAAACTTATTATCACGAGCATATACCAAACAACCAAAGGTGCGACGGTGATCGTAGGAAGGAGTGGAACCCGTCAAGAACTCATACAAGACTCAGTTATGAGTTGCTTTAGTTGGTAACCTATTGATAAGATGAGCAGCAATAAATTTGATTAGCGGAAAAGTGATTTTCCATTAAGTGAAATAAGACTTATATACAAGGACTACAAGTCTAATAAAGGAAGGAGATAATTACAATAAATCGGGAATAATATCTATTCATATTACTCCCCCTCAAGCTGAAGCATGCAGATTGTGGATGCCAAGCTTGCAAAGAAGAGACAGAAAACGATCGACACTAAGACCTTTAGTGAAAATATCTGCGACTTGATCACGGGTAGCTACTTTCTGTGGAGCAATCTCACCAGAAAGAACACGCTCACGCACAAAATAGCAATCCATCTCAACATGTTTGGTGCGTTCATGAAAGACAAGATTTGCTGCAATATGCAACGCGGTCTGGTTATCACAAGAAAGCGTTGTGGCACCGATTTGCGGTACGCCAAGGTCGTGAAGAAGAAAACGCAGCCATAACACTTCACTCACTGTGGCCGCCATAGCCCAATATTCTGCTTCAGCCGATGAGCGTGAAACTACCTGTTGTTTCTTGGTCCTCCATGATACCGGTGCGCCACCAAGAGAGACAAAAAACCAGTCGACGATCACCTAGTATTGCGACAACCGCCCCAATCCACATCGCAGGAAGCCGTTAGACATAAGTCATTATCAGTCGACAAAAATACTCACTGACTGATGAACGTTGTAATGCGTGCAATCAAATAACTAATCTACCAAGGCAGACTAGATCGTATTCTACTCGAGGTCTCTTCTTCTTGTCTACTCAAATATATTGGCAAATTACTCAGGTTTAAACACAAGTTGTGCGTGGTGTGAGTTCCACGACTTCTAATCTAACGAACAAGGAAATAAAAGACAGAAAAAGTAAAAAGGTTGACTAACAGGAAGATAGACGAGCTAGATTTCGAATCCACCTAAGATTACCAAAGCATTGGCGATCACAAGACCAGCGATTTTCAATTCTAATTCAATCCGTTCTCAGACACCACCATAACTCCTTACCCTTAGGTTTAAGACTGGCGAACGTTCGCTCTATCCGATCTAGCTACCAAGATTAATTAGCCGCCCGAGTACGGTCGCCTCTCGCAACGACTTAACTTAATTGGTGCAATTACTAATGATTTATGAGTTACTCTTGCAGTGGATTAACCCTAACTGGTTCCTACGAAAGGCACACTCCAATGATTAGGTTAATTGTTCGATTTGATGTTTTAAAGTAAGGCGAGCGTTCGCTTCTATCCTTAGCTTAACAAGAATCTAATCTAGGTGATCAATCCAGACAAGAAACATGAACAATGAAGAACAAATCAAACATGAAAGAGAAACTGATTGAATTTCGAATCTAATTACCGCCAATCCGTGACCGCTTTAAAGCCCTGGGTCACTTAGGGTTCATCTAATCTAAGCTCTACAAGTTTAGCTACTCATAACGATAACAGAAGAATCAAAGGCAACAAAGGAAATCATCAAACAGAGGAAGAACAGATAAGAACTGAAAAACCTAATTCTGACGAATCTGGCGAAGCTTCGATCTCCTGGATCTTCAACTTTAAGCTACGAGCTCTCCGAGGTGGAAGGATGGCGTCACGATCTCTCCATGGATCTTCGAACTCTCTAAACTCTATCTATCGACCCTAGAGTCGGCTGACTCTCAAAAGTCTGATTTGTGAAAAGTTGTTGAAAAAATCCTCTCTCTGGCTAGCTGCCGACTGCTTCTTTAAATAGGTAAGATTAGGGTTTTCAGTTTCTGTCGCGGAAAAGGAAGGATTTTTCGGCGAAAACTTCAGTTGAAACCCTCTGTCTTCTCCGTTGATTTCTTCATAACTTTTCGGCAAAAACTTAAGGAGTTTTCGCCGAAAACTTCAGTGTAATTCAGCTCGTCCGCCTGTGAGTTTCTTAAGATATTTTCGCCGAAAACTCTGCAGTGTTTTCGGCGAAAATATTATGCTGGGCAGTTGGATCTTCAGTTCTGACTCCAGTTTGATTTCTGGTTCGATTCCGGTTCACTCCTTGAGGTCTTGAACACGTCCGTGGTTACGTATTTGACGATAAAAACCTGCGCTCTTACAAAAACATTAGAAAACCATCAAATAGACCCAAAAAGGGCCAAAGTAACCAAATCGGTAGGATATAGGGCAGTTGAGTGAATATTCGCTATTTTACCCCTAAAACCATGTTTCAAGCAAGGAAATGTCGCTTAAATGAGGTTGATAATCACGTCAAATCGAGTGTCATTAAAATACCCCACACTTAAGCTTTTGCTTGTCCTCAAGCAAACTGAACTAGAACACACTCAAATTCACAAATGACACGAGATTAAACTGAGATTCAATTCTAACGATTTGGTTTAGACTGTTCCACGTAGAGAAAGTGACCTACACATGCAAGAACATCAACCAAACAAATTTTCGATCTCACTAATCTCTGCACACTTCAAGTGGTAGTTTTAACAAAGCACGTTTCTTGGGAAAACAATTAATCATGATTAACCGACTACGATAACACTAATTCTAATAAAAAAGACTTTAAGCTCTAGCCATGATGTGGACGCGGAGGTAGAAAAAGTGACGTGGCTATCGACTCGACTTCATCCGTTTCTAGATCTGTACGTTACATGTTCTAGCTAGGACCGCTTTAAACAACAATTTATTTCAAGATTCAAACTTTCTCCATTGATTTACTGCATACTAGTGCTTGATACCAAACACTTCACTTAGGTGTTGGACCTACTTAGCTCACAGTATTTGTGCTTATGCTAGTGCTCAACCTGAACACTTCACTTAGCTGACGGGCTTGCCTAGCTTTATTTTCAGCACTATAAAGAACTTAGCATTGATTTGCACAACTTTATTACTTGATTTAACAATTTAGCCATTTGATCCTAGCTAGTCATAACTTTTTACACAAGATTTCGAATTGGATTTCCGCCTAATCTCAAGCCACAATCACAGGTGAACAAATATGGAGTGGAAAAACATGGGAGAAGCTAGCATTTATCATCTTAGAACGGTGTTATTGAGCTTTGTTATTAACAAGTCAATCAATTCAATTAATTCAAGTTTCAACTACCGAAGTGATTTGTGATCTGTTCTGACCTAGACTCATATGATATCAGTGCCAACACGGTGGTTACAAGTTCTAAGTGGAACAGTCTAGATATCATTGTTCAATTGAAGTCAATTTAACATCACAAGTCAAGAATTGAGCAATTCTATGCTAGAGAAATTTAAAAATGAACCACAGATTCACAAATAACAAACAAGATCAGGCAAATTCTAACATCCTACCCCACACTTAAACGGTTCTGTGTCCTCACAGGACTAAACTAGAGTAGAGAGATACGAAGAACCTGGAAGGTGATGGTCGGTGTAGTGGATGAACACGGAGAGTCCGGAGTAGAGTGGAGTAGCTACCCAAGTTCCTACAAAACAAAAACAACAAAAAGATCAAAAGGATACTGGGACAAGTGTCCCAGATCCACAAAGAATAAAAGTCGAACAAAGAAGGTTTAGGGGAATTTTTAAAAATATTTTGACTCTTTTTTTTTTCAAATTCACGGCACCGCATTCCTAGAGAAGTCTAGAATATCTAAGTTCAATCAGATTAGCAAAAATCACACCGAAACAGCAGGCACGCAAAACGAGGTAGACCAGTATTAAACTCGTCGAAATTCAACAATCATCATGTCAAAAGATTCGAAATTGAAAACCCAACAACTAACCTTTAAGACATGACTCAAGAAAATGGACGGAAAGCGACGAAGTTGGCAAAAACGTGAAAAAACTTGTTTTGGGGATAACCGGAGCTACAGAGCTCCGATTTGGACGATCAAGTATGCGTTGAAATCGGACCGAAAAAAAGAAACTGATTTTAAAAACAGACACAAGTTTTCGGTGAAAACTTAAGAAGTTTTCGCCGAAAACTTCTTCGAAAATAGGCAAAAATAAAAAGGACGTTCACTGTTTGCAAATTTGACAAAGTTTTCGGCGAGAAATTTTAATTCTCGCGAAAACCTAATTTAAAACCTCCTTTTTTTTTAAAACCCAACCGAAAATAAATCAAAACGAAAGGAAATTAAACTGACACTTTGGCTCCCCCGAACCTGATTCGAACGACGAAAAGACTGACTCAAAAATTCAAAACAGACTCCAGCCGTGGGTTGCCTCCCACGAAGCGCTCTCTTTTAACGTCCTTGAGCCGGACGGTACCTGTTAGGGATCCCAACTTAGGAGTTCCTTGAAGGCAATCGTCTTCTTCAAGGATAGCGGTTGAGTGCCATGTAGCACTCCAGACGGGTGATGCAGCCGGTAGTGCTCCAATAGATCACGGTTCTGGTTGGATGACCAGTTCTTCTCGAATTCTCCTACCGGAGGAGGAAAGAGGTAGTACGGCGCGCATGGTCAATGAGCTCCATCTTCTCTACCTGATGACTCGGCGGAAGTGTAGGTGAGGGTATCTCCTCAATCTCTATGTGCTCCTTTTCGGCTTCAACATAAGGATGGATTGGCTTTATGTCTTCATCAACCACCACTGCCAGGGATTCTTCATCAGATGCTTCTAGCTCGCAATAGTTATGGGTGAGATTGTCATGTTCATCTTCGTACGGCTCTTGAGCATCTTCTTCCATTAGTGGATTTGGTTGCTCGAGCTCGACATCCACCATGTTACGAGCTTGTAGCTTCGAAATGAGATCATCCAAGGCGGATTCTACTCTTGCCGTCTGTTGTCGATGCTGATGAGCCGGTATATACACCTCTTGGTGATTTTGCTAGTGGTGTGTAGCTTCTGGCTCTTCTTTCAAATGCTATTGAACATCTTCTCCCTTCAATTGCACTAGTCGCTTGAGCGCGGCGTTCAATGCATCAACAACATCGTCCATTGACTGGAGGTCGTCGATCGCGGCTTGGGTGCTTGCCATCCATTGTTGATACTCATAAGTGTGTAAATCCATCTCTTGGGAGTCTTCGAGATATGGTGCTTTGTACCACTCTCGGTACCGGTCACCCCACCTGTAATCCTGCATAATCAAAACTCAAAAGCACTACCCAGGTAAATCATGGAAATATGGAGGGAAAAAAAATGAATGGTAAGGCGGAAAGGTAGAAGAATAATTTGCCAACTCTTCTTTCAAACAATCAGAAAGTCCCCGGCAACGGCGCCAATTTGATGAACGTTGCAATGCGTGCAATCAAATAACTAATCTACCAGGCAAACTAGATCGTATTCTACTCGAGGTCTCTTCTTCTTCTCTACTCAAATATGTTGGCAAATTACTCAGGTTTAAACACAAGTTGTGCGTGGTGTGAGTTCCACGACTTCTAATCTAACGAACAAGGAAATAAAAGACAGAAAAAGTAAAAAGGTTGATAACAGGAAGATAGACGAGCTAGATTTCGAATCCCCCTAAGATTACCAAAGCATTGGCGATCACAAGACCAGCGGTTTTCAATTCTAATTCAATCCGTTCTCAGACACCACCATAACTCCTTACCCTTAGGTTTAAGACTGGCGAACGTTCGCTCTATCCGATCTAGCTACCAAGATTAATTAGCCGCCCGGGTACGGTCTCCTCTCGCAACAACTTAACTTAATTGGTGCAATTACTAATGATTTATGAGTTACTCTTGCAGTGGATTAACCCTAACTGGTTCCTACGAAAGGCACACTCCAATGATTAGGTTAATTGTTCGATTTGATGTTTTAAAGTAAGGCGAGCGTTCGCTTCTATCCTTAGCTTAATAAGAATCTAATCTAGGTGATCAATCCAGACAAGAAACATGAACAATGAAGAACAAATCAAACATGAAAGAGAAACTGATTGAATTTGAATCTAATTACCGCCAATCCGTGACCGCTTTACAGCCCTGGGTCACTTAGGGTTCATCTAATCTAAGCTCTACAAGTTCAGCTACTCATAACAATAACAGAAGAATCAAAGGCAACAAAGGAAATCATCAAACAGAGGATGAACAGATAAGAACTGAAAAACCTAATTCTGACGAATCCGGCGAAGCTTCGATCTCCTGGATCTTCAACTTTAAGCTCCGAGCTCTCCGAGGTGGAAGGATGGCGTCACGATCTCTCCAATGATCTTCGAACTCTCTAAAATCTATCTATCGACCCTAGAGTCGGCTGACTCTCAAAAGTCTGATTTGTGAAAAGTTGTTGGAAAAATCCTCTCTCTGGCTGGCTGCCGACTGCTTCTTTAAATAGGTAAGATTAGGGTTTTCTGTTTTTGCCGCGGAAAAGGAAGGATTTTTTGGCGAAAACTTAAGGAGTTTTCGCCAAAACTTCAGTTGAAACCCTCTGTCTTCTCCGTTGATTTCTTTATTAAACTTTTCGGGAAAACTTCAGTGTAATTCAGCTCGTCCGCCTGTGAGTTTCTTAAGATATTTTCGTCGAAAACTCTACAGTGTTTTCGGCGAAAATATTGTGTTGGGCAGTTGGATCTTCGGTTCTGACTCTGGTTTGATTTCTGGTTCAATTCCGGTTCACTCCTTGAGGTCTTGAACACGTCCGTGGTTACGTATTTGACGATAAAAACCTGCGCTTTTACAAAAACACTAGAAAACCATCAAACAGACCCAAAAGAGCCAAAGTAACCAAATCAGTAGGAAATAGGGCAGTTGAGTGAATATTCGCTATTTTACCCCTAAAACCATGTTTCGAGCAAGGAAATGTCGCTTAAATGAGGTTGATAATCACGTCAAATCGAGTGTCATCACTGACCAGGAGCTCCCTTTAAGTAACGTACTACCCTAGCAGCTGCTTCAACATGAGCAGGCTTAGGATCATGAACAAACTAACTCAAGATGTTCACCGCATACACAATGTCAGGTCGAGTAACCGTGAGATATAGAAGGCGTCCCACAAATCGTCTATATGCACTTACATCAACATCGCCATCAGGAGTAGCTGCGCTATCTATCAATCGATGATTTGACTCAATCAGGAAAGGGCTTGGCTTCGCTCCCTCCAAACCGGTGTCATGCAGGATGTCAGGAGCGTCCTTTCGTTGGCTTAGAACAAAACCAGCTGATGAGCGAGCCACCTTGATGCCGAGAAAGTATCTCAAGGGTCCAAGATCTTTGATGCTGAAAAGCTTGTTAAGTGTGGATTTGACATCTGTGATAAACTCAAGACTATCACCAGCTAGAATCACATCATCAACATAGATCAGGGCAGTCACAAACACAGAATCTCTATTATAAATGAAAGAGAATGATTTTCCTTAGAGGAAGAGAGAAGAGAATCCCATGTCACTGAGTGCAGCTGTGAACTTCGTGTACCAATTCCGTGAAGCCTGATGAAGACCATAAAGAGACTTGCTTAACCGGCACACTCGATGGTCACCTGCCTTCGCAAAACCTTGCGGAACACACATATAAACTTCTTCATCCAGGTCACCGTGAAAGAACGCATTATTTACGTCAAGTTGATGAACAGATCAACAACGAGCTGCAGCAATAGATAACAGAAACAGACTGTAGTCAACTTAGCAACGAGCACAAAAGTGTCATGGAAGTCGACCCCTTCCACTTGAGTACACCCTTTTGCGACAAGCCTAGCCTTATAGCGTTCGACCTCTCTGTTTGGCTTGTATTCGATCTTATATACCCACTTAGAGTCAATAGTTTCTTACTAGGCGGAAGAGATAGAAGATCCCAAGTTCCATTCCTTTCAAGAGCTGCAATCACTGTCGACATAGCCTGACGCCACTGATCATGTTTGACAGCTTGGTGGTAATTTTCGGCTCTATCTCGGATGAAATTCCAACGAGAAAGGCACGATGCTTAGGAGTGAATTGATCATAAGATAAGTAGTGAGCCATAGGATAATGAACAAGATTAGAATTGGAAGGAAGATCCAATTCATAATCCCCAAGTTTTGCTGGCAGGGCACGAGGCCTAACACTTCGTCGAGGAGGCTGTGACTCAACACGAGGAGCTGATGGCCGAGACGCGGTATCATTCTCTACCTGTACTGAAGCCTGCATCTCATTACTATCCATGATAGGAGAAACCACTCAGCAGGTATGATGGCTGGCAAAGATGCCGATTCACTAACCATGTTGTGTTAGTGAGAGGCAACAACAACTCCTCATCATCATAAGATATCAAAGGTGAACAAGGAGGCTGAGGTGTGGCGGCTGCATCTCCATGTGCCCCATCTTTGAAAGATAGTCATTATTGTTATGATATGTGTGTTGTGAGCTATGCTATTATTAATGCAGATTAGAATGTTAGCGTAGACAACTGCACTGTTTGATAACATAGATGTTTAGGGATGATAAGCATGGATTGGTTAGTTGTGTAATGTTGTTGTGAATTATTATTGTCGTTGATGATGAGATGGTGAGCATGATAGGGTGCTAGAGACTTGTGGTTGATCACCTAGAAATATCACTAGGGATAATAATTGGCTAGACTTAAGCAATGATCTCCCATTGTAGTTGAATTGTTGAGGGATTGGGAGACCCCTAAGGCTTAGTTCGGTGCATAGTTAAGCCTAGTGGGTTCACTCAGTTTCATTGGGAAACTAATCCCCTTCTAGTCTCTCCTTTCAATTAGAAGTAGTTGGTGAGTTGAGTTTGGAGCAACATTTGATGGCAGTGGAGTTGAGCTAGAAGACTGAAGGGTGTGATTAAGGATTGGAGACCGTTTGACTTTGTTTATGTATAGTTGAGTTTTGGGGATTTGGTATTCATTTTTTTTGTTAAGAGTAATCATTTATAATAACGATGATTGGTTTGAAATTTTGAGTAAATGTTGGTTTTGATTTTATTAATGGGAGCTTCCTTCGATTGAATTATACTATTTATTGCGACTTGTATTTTAATTCTGATTTATGTTTCGAGTCAAACCATAACATCGGTTCTCGATTTAACCATTGGTTCAACCATGGCGATTTGGGGTGGGTGTTACAGACATCCCTGTCTTAATCTTCTTTGTGGAGTAAAATGATCTGTAAGACCACCATTCCAGAGAATTTGAAACTTTGCTGAGGAAACACAAGCCATAATCAATTGAGTGAGGGTAGTAGAAAAACCTGTTGAGGAAAGAGTTTCCTCAAGAAAGGACCATCTCACCCGATCGTAAGCTTTCTTGAGATCAATTTCCAGAGCCATTCATTTAACCCGTCCTTTATCATGCTCCATAGAGTGGACTACCTCTTGAAAATGATGATATTATCATAAATCTGACGCCCATGGACAAAGTTGGCTTGTATAGATTCCACAAGCGAGGGCATCCGTGGTATCAAGCGACGAGCCAGGCACTTGGTAATAACCTTATAGGTAACATTACACAAGCTAATTCGTCTGAACTGATCAATTGACTCGGGAATTCTTCTTTTAGGGATCAAAACCATAATTGTATCATTCACTCGCTCAACCAAACTGACATTTGTAAAGCAATGTTGCACAAACTCTGTTCAAACAATCACCGACAGTTTCCCAATTCTTCTGGAAGAAAATCGGATGGAAACCATCACGACCAGGCGCTTTTAGGCTTCCCATACTGTCAATAACTTGCTTCAGCTCTAACTTGGTTGGGGGAGCTTCGTTTCGAAGAGCTTGAACGGTAGAATATAGTTTCGAACCTGCCCATGATGCTTGTCGAGTTCGGTCCATCCTCCACAAAGATTGAGGAGTAGTTAACTGCCAGAGCTTGGATCTCCTTAAGATTAGACTCCCAGGTGCCATCTGAGTGCTGATGTTGAATAATACCATTGAAAGTCCTTCATTTCAGGGTCACCAGGTGAAAAAATAGCGTATTGCGATCCCCATCAATAAAGCGGCTAACTCTAGCTTTCTGAATCCAAAGCACTTGCTCCTCCCACAACGTTCTTTCAAGCTCCCGCAGTGTATGATTTTTTGCAGCCGCAACCTCTGAATCGGCTAGGGACGAAGATCTATTTTCCAGAGAAGCCAGATATTGAATGAGCATTTGTTTTCTTTGATGAATATTTCCCAAGGTATCAATGTTCTAGCGCCGGAGATTAGACGACAGTAGCTGAAGGTTACTATTGATCGCACGCCTATTGGACCACTACTCCAACAATAATCTTTTGAAATCCAGATGTTCCATCCATGCCGCCAGAAACCAGAAAGGACGATTTTGGGAATGAGATGAGAATCATCCGCGAAGGTGACAAGAATCAGCCTATGATCAGAGCGGATTCTCGGAAGATGATGAACCTTCGCTTTAGGAAAAAGGGAAAACCAGGTAGCCGAAGCAAGTGCTTTGTCAAGGAGGAACTTCAAGGAGCCGCGAAACCAGGTTAACTTAGGTCCCCGAGAACCCAGGTCAATCAAATTACAGCCATCAACAAAATTCCGAAAGGAAGCCGCACGATTTGGATTGAAGGGTGCTCCACCTTCCTCATCTTCCGGATCAAGATAATTTTTGTGGTAATCTTTAGAGAAACAAGAAATAAACAATCGTCTGCAAATTTACGAAAAATAATAATTCCGTCTCCTCTTCGTTTTCCTTTCTCACCGTCGGTTGTCTTTGTCCAACATTGATTTCAGGGACCTTCTTCTGTCCTTTCTTTGGCCTCTCCCTTTCTTACTGCTCGTGAGCCCCTCTTCTTATCCTCCCACCCTCATGTGGTCTCTACCCTGCCTCTGTGGTCAATTTTGGTAGGGCGGTTGGTTTTTGATGCTAGTTACGAGTTTCTCGTGAATTGTATTACATGCTCTTGTGAGTCTTGATGCCACTCTTGGGGTGTATTTCATGATTTTTCTTTGCAGGGTTTGGCATATTGGATGGGTGTTGCCGATTATGATTGTCGATGACTCCTTCATTCGTTGGATGATTTGCGGCATACCAACCTTTTGGCGGGCTGCAATTAGATAGCCTCTTGGATACAAGAGCCCTCAATTCGGCAGAAGCACTTCCCGATGGTCATTTAGTTCGTATGGTCGCTGGATTCGGAACGAGGATCTTCTCCATGAATGATTCCGTCTTTAGCAAGTCATTTGCAGAGTCTGGTTCTATTTGGTAAGGCTTCTTTTTTTTCAGTTCGGTCTGATTGGTTTCTAGGTGATTTTTCTATATGTGGTTAGTTCAGATATCAACGGGAAATTTTTTTTTTTTTTTTTGTTGTGGGGTGAGTGGGTTTGCTTTCAGTTCAAACTCTACCCAACAGATTAATATGGAAGAGAGGTAATGGGGTTGTGAAAATAAATTCTCCCTTGATTTCTATTTTTTTCTAAACTATTTAATACGTGGTTTAATTGGGTTTTTACATGGTTTTTTCTGTTTGTTCTATTATTAATTTTCATTTTGACTGTATTGAATTTAATGATATGTCCATCAATTTTTATACTCAGGAAAATTTAATGAATATGATTATTTTTTAATTTATGCCTTCGTCATGTTCGTCTACCCCAAACCCCCTTCCTCCCCCTCCTTCTCCTTAGTCTAAGTAATCTTGGTTCTTTCGTCCATGATGGAGCTCGACCAAAAAAAGAGGAGAACTGGTGACAGAGGCGGTCACATAGTGGTTTTTAGGGTTAAAGTAGTTGAAGAATAAGTGGGGTAAGAATTAATTAGGGATTTCAAAACATGGGGTTAGTCAGTGGGCTAGTCTAAATATTTAAATTTATAATTAGGACCAATTTACAATTCATCATAAAATAATGCAACTCGACAAAATATTTTTTATTTTTCCGATTTACAATCAATATTTAAGTTTTTATTTGAATATAAAAGATTAATTATAAAAATATTTTATACTAATATTTGGGGATTATTTACATAATTTCAATAGGTATTAGGAGAGGGTTTTCGGGTGATGGCCTCTACTCTCTTCTCTTCTACAACTTTGTTGCTGCCGTCTCGTTGGACTAGGCTAGTGTTTTCTGAGTGACAAAAGCAAATCAGCTTCACTATGTTGAACCCACTCTCGTTGATGGAATCCTTCAAATCCATAGGGAAATTTGTGATGATGGAACGAAACATTCGCAACACTACCTGGTCGGTCAAGTCCTTGACTACCGTCGGCGCTCCCCGTTGTGCAAGGATGGGAGAACAAGCTTTGGGGCAGGAAGGAACCTATTACTTTCTCTAGATTTGGTGAGAAGCTATTTATTTTCCAAATTTCCGTAGCTAAGACCTATTCCTGGATTTCCGAAGGTGGCCCTTGGCATTTGCGCAAAAATGCCCTCTTCCTTCGCAAGTGGGAGTCGGGCATTTCTACTATCTCATTTCATAACTCCACTCTTCCAATCTGGGTTAAACTCAAAAACATTCTCTTGGAGTACTACTCAAACTTAGGATTGAGTTGGATTTCTAGCCTTCTAGGGATCCCTCTCTGGATGGATAGAGCGACCAGATCTAGCTCTCAGATTGGCTTTGCCAAGGTTTGTATGGAAATCTCTTTGGAATATAATTTTCCTGATATAATTAGCTTTCTATCTTATGAAGGAATCATGTTTGATATTGATATAGAGTACTGCAATGCTCCATCTGTTTATTCCTCTTGCTCAAAGTTTGGTCACAAAAGCTGTGCTAAGAAAAAGGCTGCTCAAGCCCCACCGGCTTCTGATGCAGCTGGGAGTTCTAATCAAACTCCCCGGATAGAGGCTAATGAGGGGAAGAGTACTACCAAGGCTAAGGAGAATGCACATACATAAGTGTCGGATCCTCAACCATCTGCGGCTGCTGCTGATCAAACTCCCAATAGCGGGGAGAAGTCTGTGCAGGTATGTAACACCTCCAGTGGGCACTAATACACCTGCTGATCCATTGCATTCTATGACTGATGATGACGGATTTCAGAAAGTGACTAAGGGCAGGAAAATCTCGGTTGAGAAAAGGAGTCCCCCCCATGGAAATTCGACCCTGATCACTCCTGGGAAGTTAGATCATTTGGTTACTTTTGGATCAGTCAATTCGGATGTAGCTGTTTCATCATCTTCTTCTGTTGAGCCCCTGGATAAACCACCAGTGCTTAACCCTCCAATTCCAGTTAATAGGAAACATGGAGGTAGGGGTAGATATAAATGATTATTGTTAGTTGGAATATTTGAGGATTCAATGCCTCGAAGAAGCACGATGTTGTTGATGACACTCGATTTGACGTGATTATCGGCCTCATTTAAGCAACATTTCTTGGCTTAAGACATCGTTTTTAGGGCAGAATAATGAATAATCACTCAACTGCTCTATCTCGTGCCATTTTGGTTACTTTGGCCCGTTTCGGGTCTATTTGATGGTTTTCTAGTGTTTTCGTGATAGCACAGGTTTTTGCCACCAAATGATGTAACCAGGGACGTGTCTAAAGCATTGGAACCTTGAGGAATCGCACGGGAATTGATCCAAGGAGTCAATCAAGTCAACACAAATCCTGCCCAACTTTACAAAGAAGATTTCGGCGAAAAGACCTGAAGTTTTCGCCGAAAATGCAAGAAGAAATCGACAGAGCTTAGAAGAAGAAGTTTTCAGCGAGAAGGCTGAGTCTTCGCCAAAAACTCTCGATCAAATTATCACAGGAGAACAGTCGAATGGTGCCAGCCTTTTTTAAAGAAGTTTTCGGCGAAAAGTCCTTAAGTTTTCGCCGAAAACCTTAAACCTAATCCCGCTTGGAAAGGGTTAAATATAAATATAAACCGGCGGCTCAAGAAAATATATACTTTTTATCATATACAACTTATCACAAGTTCCAGACCTAAGAAGTTGGAGAGAACAGAGTTTTGAGAGTTTGAAGAGTTAGGAAGAGATCGTGACACCATCTTTTCACCTCGGAGACTCGAAGCTAGGAGGGAAGATTACCAGAGAGCGGAGCTTTGCGAGAGTCATCTTAATTAGGTTTTACAGTTTCCATATGTTCTTCCTTTTCATGATGAACTCTGTTTCTGTCTTTGTTTCTACTGTTATGAACATGAGTAGCTAAACTCGTAGAGCTTAGACTAGATGAACCCTAAGTGACCTGTGGCTTTAAAGCGGTCACAGATCGGCGGTGATTAGATTCAAAGTTCAATTAGTTTCTCTTGCATGTTTGATTTGTTCTTCGTTGTTTGTGTTTCTTCTCTGGCTTGATCACCTAGATTAGATTCTTGTTAAGCTGCGGATAGTAGCGAATGTTCGCCTCACTTTAAAACACCAAATCAACAATTAACCTATTCATTGGAGTGTGCCTTTCGTAGGAACCAATTAGGGTTAATCTGCTTCAAGAGTAACTCACGAATCACTAGTAATTACACCAGTTAGTTTTTCGTGCAAGAAGCGAAAGCTCGGGTGGTTAATTAATCTTGGTAGCTAGATCGGATAGAGCGAACGTTCGCCAGTCTTAAACCTAAGGGTAAGGAGTTATGGTGGTGTCTTAGAATTGATTGAATGAGAATTGAAAACCGTTGGTCTGTTGATTGCCAATGCTCTGGTGATCTAAGGGGGATTCAAATTCTAAGCTTGTCTGTCCTCTTTGTTAAGCCAATCTTTCAATATGTCTTTCAATTTAGTTTTTAATTTACCTGCATTTCTAGAATAGAAGTCGTGGAATCACACCACGCACAACGTGTCTGAACTCGAGTAATCTGTTTTTACATTTGAGTAGACAATTATTAGAAGACCCTTGGAATACGATCTGCTTAGCTTTTAGCTTAGTAGTTATTTGACTACACGCATTACAACGTTCATCAGTGCTTAGTTTTCTTCGTTTAAATAGTATTGATGTTTGCTCCATTTTAGAAACTAGAGTTCAGTCTTTGAACTGTCAATTCATTGTAGATAATATTTTTGCGGATGGGCATTTTTCTACCAACTACACTCATTTTAGGCTTCAGAGAGTTTGGATTTTTTGGAAAGCCCATGTCAAGTTGGATATCTTGGATACTGGTGAGAATTATATTCATGTTCAGATTACTCACCCTTGTTTTCCTTGTTACTTTTGTGTATGGCCCGAGTCTGGAAGGTGATAGGGCTCAGTTCTATGATTCAACTTTGGGTTTGAAGGTTAGTCTCATTCCTTGGCTGATGCTAGGAGACTTCAATGCAGCTTTTGACCCTTCAGAGTTGTCTAATGGTCCAGATATCTCTTCTAGTACTCTTGCTTTTCGCCAATGGATTGAAAATTTGGAATTGGAGAATCATTCTAGTACTGGTCCTTGGTTTACCTGGACTAATAACCACATTGACAACCCTATTTTGCTCGACTTGATCTAGCTTTAGTTAATGGTGTGTGGTTTTTGACTTTTTCGAATTCTTCTGTCCGTATGCTCCCTCTTGGAGTCTCGGATCACTGTTCGATTGTAGTTCAAACTAACTTGGGGCAGAGATCTCTCCCCAAGCCTTTCAAATACTTCAGGTTTTGGCAGTTTGGCCTAGAGTTTGATAAGCTTTTGGCTAAATTTTGGTCTCTGTGATTCAATGGGGGTTGGTTTTTGACAATTCATAAGAAGCTTAAGGATTTGAAAGGCCATCTGAAGAAGTTAAATACATAAAAGTACCCTTAGGTCAGCTCTCGGGTCTCCTTTCTGACTTCTCAGGTTCAATCAGTTCAGCTTGAAGCGCTTGATAATCCCACATCTGACTCTTTTCGTAATATGAATTAACTAATAGGTCAGCTTTCTATTATGAAATCTGTTGAGGAAGATTGTACTGATTAAAATCCAGAGTTCTAAAAGTTGGAAGTGGCTACTCCAACACTAAGTATTTCTATGACTTAGTCAAGATTAGGCAGAGCCGCTTTATTATCAAGCAATTGAAGACTAGTGAAGGTAACCTATTGCTGATATAGATTCTATTGCTGGTATTGCAATCTCTTTCTACAAAAATCTGCTTGGTTCTGTGGATAGTTTGGTTATTGACAGTAATGTGGATTGTATTATAGGTGTTCTTAAGCACTCTCTTCCCTCCTCCGAATGTCATGAGCTCTACACACCTCTCACCTTTGATGAGGTGCAAGGGGTTTTTATTAATATGGCCAATGACAAGGCTCCTAGCCTGATGGATTTTCAACTGAGTTCAACAAACACACATGGGCTACAAGTGGAGGTGACATTTTTCATGCATTCAATTATTTCTGGTCGGGTGGTGACTTACCTGAGGTAATAAACTCTACTATTATTACTTTGGTCCCTAAAGTTTCCAACATAGATTCTACGAAAGTGTTTCGACCGATTTCATGTTGCAATGTGTTATATAAGGGCCTTTCTAAGCTTCTTGCAAACCGCTTAAGTAGAGTGTTTCCAGCGCTTATAAGTGACAACCAAACTGCATTTGTCAAAGGTATAAGGATATGTGACAATGTCCTTATGGCTCATGAATTGGTTAAAGGTTATCATTTAAAAAGCATCATGGCCCGTTAGTTAAGATTGATCTGATGAAAGCATTTGATTCAGTGAATTGGTCCTTCTTGTTAAAGGTCATGGAAGCCATGAATCTGCCTCACATCTTCATTAATTGGATTGCTAAATGCCTTCAGTCAACTATGTTCTGTATCTATGTCAATGGTGGATTAGAGGTTATTCTCGGGCAAGAAAGGTTTGAACCAAGGCTGCCCCCTTCCCCCTACTTATTTGCTATTGTCATGGAATACCTATCTTGCAAGCTGAACACAACTGCTGAGAATGGGGATTACTTTTACCACCCTAAGTGCAAAAGACTGCGGATTACACACCTATGTTTTGCAGATGATTTGCTATTGTTTTTAGTTGCCTCGTGCTGCAATCCAAGGTATCTGGTCCATTGTTGCTCAATTTCTACTGTCTCTGGTATTAATTTTAACCATGATAAGTGTGAGATCTTCTGTGGTGGCGTCAATGATGATACTAAGGCTGCAATCTCACTTGGTTTCTTCCTGATTTGTTCTTTGCCAGTTAGGTATTTGGGGGTACCTTTGATAACTGGTAAGCTTAGTAGTTCTGATTGTAGGAAGTTAGTTGATATAATCACTAAGCGTATTCAAGGGTGGAGGCCTAAATGCTTAACCTATTCTGGAAGAGTGCAACTAACTAAATCTGTACTTTTTAGAATGGCTAATTTATGGATGTCTATTTTCCCGCTTCCCCGCTTCCTAAGTGTGTTATTGCTATAGTTGAATGAATATGCAGCAGGTTCTTTTGGACTGGCTCTGATCAAGCCAGTTCAAAGAAAGCTAAAGTCTCTTGGTAAATGCTATCTCGGCCTTATGAAGAAGGAGGCTTAGGCATCTGTGACTTGAAGAGCTAGCTTGTAGTGTTCGGCACATTTGGAATCTTTTCTATCAGGGATGTTCTTTATGGGTTGCATGGATTCAGAGTTATAGAATTAAGAGTCACAACTTCTGGGATTTGCAATCGCAAATGGGATCTTGGTCTGGAAGAAGTTGCGCTCCGTTGTCTATGGGTGCATGGGTGCATTACTGTGGTGGATGGAATTCCTCTTTGAAAGGGTGCTAATATGGAGAGATTCTCAGTTTCAAAGGTCTAGGCTGATCTAAGGACTCCTAATCAACAAGTCCCTTGGAGTGATCTCTTACGGAAGTAGCCTTTTATTCCAAGAAATTCCTTCCTTATTTGGCTTGTCATCCTTAACAGGATTGCTACGCGAGACAAACTACTTAGGTGGGGTTGTATCACTGATGCTTACTGTGTATTTTGTGATTCGGGCACTGACAGCAAAGAGCACTTGTTCTTTAGTTGTCCGTTCTCTCGTGCTACTGCAGATCATGTTTGGTCAGTCCACCCCTTCTTACGTAATGGGGATTGGGAAAACTGACTGAATACGGTTGTTGCCGATTTCAGTGGATGCTCCAGTTATGCAATGGAAGGACGGCTTCTCTGGAATGTTATGGTTAGTAACATTTGGCGGGAATGATGTAGATGAGTTTTTGGCTCCCCATTGCATGATGATACTTGGATAGCGTGACAAACGATTCAAGAGCTCACCGAGTTTTCTTATAGTTTTTTCTTCTAATTCAAATTGTACTAATGAGCTTGAGAAACTTTCTCTAGCTTAATTAATTCTCTTCTCCCTTTGATAGGTTGGGTGCCATCCCACCTATTTCTTGTCTTTCCTTGTTTGAAATTGTAGTTCTCTCGGTTGGTATCCAGATTGGGTGCACAACCATTTTGATAGAATGAAATACCTATTCATAAAAAATATTAATTATAGATTCTAAATTCGTAGTCTAACGAGTTTTTTTTATACATGTATCAAATCTAATATAAATTTTAATTCTAACATATAATTTGTTATAGGTCAGGTAGAACAATCATCTACATGAATCATAATTTTGAACTTGAGGTACATGATTGATTTCACATGACAGGTTCCAGTGCTGGTGATTTATAATCAATTTTATAAATTTTTAATAACCTTTTTGCTTCAATTATACACGTAAAATTAGAAGCTCCTATTGAAGAAAAGCATATTGATTACTCGACTTTGTTCATTTCTGTGAAAGCCTTTGATTCTCAAGATATTGCGTTTGGTTGGGCTAACAAAATTTTAGTGGAAATAGTTTTAACTTGATGAAGGCGAGCAAAAAGATATTCTCCGGGACAAATCTATGATAATCCCAATTTACTTGAGATAGAGGAGGGAAATATCGAGTTCGTAAGGTATATCAAGAGTTTATGTGCGAAAAATACAACTACAAAGAAATGTGAATGTCTACCTCTGTGAGGAGTGGTCTGATACTGTCTTGGTGGATGGGGGTAGCCATTACTTGCTTTGTTCAGGTAGTGGGGCTATGACGCATGCTGCCTACGACTAAGTTTGTGGCCCATCGCGGGCCTTGGGATTAGTCACAGGCCGACTGTAACTAAGCACGTAGCGAGCAGGTGATGACACTAGAAATATCGTGTTTATCGGTCCTAATTAAGTGACATTCCATTGACTGAAACACGATTTTAGGGGCCGTTTAGTGAGTTTTTATTCATTAACACTATTTCCTACTGAATTGGTTACTTTGGCCCGTTTCGGGTCTATTTGACGTGTTTTCGAGTGTTTGGTGTTAGTACACAGGTATATACCGTCAATAAGTGGCCATCGGGAGTGTTCGGGATGCGATGGATCCTCGAAAAGTGAACCGAAATCTTCAGAGAGTCAGCTGTCTAGAAATTCATACACAGCCACTTTCTGAAGTACATTTCGGTGAAAAGTCTTAACCTTTCGCCGAAAACCTTGTGAAGAACCCCTTGAATTGCCAGCTTCGAGGTTCAAATAAAATATTTCGGCGAAAAGTCTCAACCTTTTCACCGAAATGTTTGTGAAGAAGCTGAGTAGAAAACTCGTCGCATATTGGGAAAAATAATTCAAAGAACTTTTCGCCAAAAAGTTCTCAAGTATTCGACGAAAAGTTGGCCCTATTCCGGGTCTGATTTGGTAAAGAGCCTATATAAGCAGCCCTTCACCCCCCAATTCAAAGGGACTTCGATTTTCAGACTTCCACATTGAGAGGAGAAAGTTTAGAGCGTATTATGGAGTTCCCGGAGAGATTTTGACATGATCTTTCCATCCCGGAGGTGCTTGGAGCTAGGAGTGAAGATTTCTCAAGATTGAAGCTTCGTGGAATCGTAAGAATTAGGTTTTTCAAATTCCCTATGTTCTTCCTTTGTATGATGAATTATATTATTATTTTTGATTCTCTTATTTCAAACATCAGTAGCTAAACTTGTTAAGCTTAGATTAGATGAACCCTAAGTGACCCAGGGCTTTAAAGCGGTCACGGATCGGCGGTGATTAGATTTTAATTCAATAAGTTTCTTATTCATAATTGGTTTGTTCTTAATCTGTGTTTCTTTTCTAGCTTGATCACCTAGATTAGTTTCCTGCTCAAATAAGGATAGTTGGCGAACGTCCGCCTTGTTTTAGAACTTCAAATCAATTAATTAACCTATTCAATGGAATCATGCCTCTCGTAGGAATCATTTAGGGTTAATCTGTTTCCAGAACAGCTCATTAAAAGCAATCAGGTGCACCAATTAGTTATCCGTTGCAGAAGTGAACGCACGGACGGTTAATTAATCTTGGTAGCTAGCTCGATAGAGCGAATGTTCTCGGACTTAGACCTAAGGTTAACGATCTGTGACGGCGTCTAAGAACTGAATGAATTAGGATTGAAAAGTCGCCGGTTTTGTGATCGCCAATGTCATGGTAATCTTAGGGGGATTCAAGTCTAAGCTTTTGTCTGTCTTTCGTAAACCAACTTTAACCAATCAATCTGTCTCTTCATTTCAATTTCTTCTGCATATTAGTTTAGAAGTCGTGGAACTCACACCATGCAACGTGATTTAAACATGAATATTTTCCATTTCCTTTGAGTAGACAATTGGAAGAAGCCCTCTGGAATTCGATCTAATCTACTTTTGTAGGTTAGTATTTGATACCCTGTTTTACACGTTATCAGCGGACCTGCCTGCGACTAGTAGCATGCTTCCTGCGATGGGCTTAGTCGCAGGCTGGGTTGTCTGTGAAAAACGGTTGCGACTATTCCTCCTTTCTACTGTAGTGATTGTATGATGCCCAGTGGGAGGAAAATGTTGCCTTCTGGTATCATGGGATGAGCATCACCATCTGGTCAATGCTGACCTCCTCAGACTCGTCACTGGAGTCATATTGCTCGGTGGTGGTGTTGAATCTGAATCACCATCATAAGAAACTGCATTATGCGTCGAAGGTCCTGTGTCATCATAACTTCGTGGCCTCCCATCTCTGTCACGCACTGTGAAATATAGTCCCATGTCGCACTGATTGACAAACAAAACTTGGTAAGAATGACATATACTTAGGGAACTTAATTGTATGGGTTGGTAGTAATGGTTTTATACTTTGTTATCGTTTCTTTATAGAATACCGTGTTATCGTTTCAGCATAAATTTTCGCAAACTCAATATCATGATTGATTTGCATAGTCTCGTATATCATTTCGACATTGTCATCGTCGCTAGAGATATCAAGTTGTGTGCCATAGTACGATTGATGTTGGTTGGCATTCAATATATAAGATATGTTAGCTTTTCATGCTCATGAAAGTTTATAGATTCAACAATCAACTCCAGGAATTCACTGAAACTGAGCTTCGTCCTTGTTTTGATTTTCTTCACGTTTCCACCTGCGTATTCCATGTAC
Source organism: Linum lewisii (assembly GCA_034768395.1). NCBI lineage: Eukaryota > Viridiplantae > Streptophyta > Magnoliopsida > Malpighiales > Linaceae > Linum > Linum lewisii. Next base: position 51,792,051 of record CM068301.1, on the reverse strand, counting down.
TTTGATGTGTAGATAGTCTACCCTCCCCAACGAACAATAAACACATATTTTCTTCTAATTCTCTATAAAGACACATGGACTAAGCATTATAATTAATAATTACATGGATTAATGGAAAAAATATAACACAAATTAAATATATATATTTAGTTTGTTTTTTAGGGGTTAGCAATTAGACGTGAGCAAAATTAAAACAACAGAATAATAGAAAATATGAATTTGTAAGTATACGTGTAAAAACTTACTTCCGAGTGACAAGAATGAAGTTGAGGTTAAATACTAGAAAGAAGTAGAAGAGAGAAAATTTTGGGGAAATGTTAGAGGAGTTTGTGTGGTTATGTATAATAATAAATATTTTATATTATTATATATATATATATATATGGTGGCGACTACGGTGCTCCCGGAGCACCACATGCTTTCCTCTGTTTGAACCATTCAAGGAGAATCTCATTCGTTCATTTTGGAAGATGTAATCTGAGCCATCCATACATAAATTAATTTTTTAATTTAAATAAATAGTAATTAAAATAACTAATAGGTCACTCAACATATTTCATATGAATAAATAATCATAACTCTTTATTTTATGTTCAAATTAAATTTTTTCAGGCCAAATTAAATTATAATCATCATAATAACATCAAACACATTTCAAATACAAATATTTTGTAACTTGTTAAATCACTTCATCCCTTTCAAACCATCCATACTTTTACTCAATCAAACTCACCCACCCATCTTAATCACTCATACCACCTGAGTAAAGAACAAACCCACCCACCCATTTTTCATTTAACAAAAAACCCATCATCTCAGATTAATTTTCCTCATTCTCCCATCGTTTCTTCTCCTCCGTACCTTATCCTCTATTTTCTGAAAACTCCTTCCCTGACGATACTTGCACTCCTTGCAGTAGAGATTCGGTCGGCCGACAGAGCAGAGAGTAGGCGAGGAATGGAGGACGAACTCCGGATCCCAAGTTGAGGGTTTTGTCAAATGAAATCGAGAGAGATGCAGTCATGCAGATTGAGAGGATGGTTCAGCCAAGGGAAGATTTACAGAAATGCAAGGAGGGAGAGAAAGCGAAGAGGTTCTCGACCATGTAAAAGAGGAGGGAAATTTTATACAGATCGAGGAATTTCTCGATTTTCAGGTGTGTTATCTCCTCGAATTTAACCACTTCCATGTTTTCAATTTAAAATTTTGAGCTTAGTGCGATTGTGGATGTGTGGGATTTAATTCCCGTTTTGGTATACCGTACTACTCATGGCCTTGCTTTTGCTTTTCTAATTTTGTTTGTGGTATAAAGTTGGAATGGGCAGTCGGCATTCCGCGCCCTTCGACTATCCGACGATTTCACGATCGTAGACGACTCCACGACAGCAGATCCACTCACCTTCCCTCTCCCGATCTCACTCTCCTGCCCTCTACCGGTATTCGCTCATCATCACAAACCAAAAGCTTCTTCATCCTTCTGGTATGTTGATTAGTAGCGCAACTTCTTTCTATTTTCCTTCTGGGCTTTTAAATTTTCACTTTGAAGCTTTCTTGTGTTCTTGACTGTTCTTCAGGAGATTGTCAAGTATGGAAGCGAAATGGCTTGAAGCGCAGAAGATTTTAACCACCGTTGACCTTGTTGCTGCGGCAAAGCTCCAGCTTGCTTTCCTTGCTGCTGTTGATAACAATCGATGGCTCTATGAAGAAACAGCTCTTGTGAACGCCATCCACAGGTAAAATGGCTGAGATTTTGTCCACCCTCGAAATTGTGCCTTCTACATGTTTGACGTATTGTCTCTGTGATCAGATTAGCCATTTTGTGTGTTCTTCTATTGGCTATGCAGTAATATATACCTGTCAAGATTATGTTTGAGTCCAATCTAACCTGATCATAGACTTTGAACCCATCAAATTGTCGATTATGCATTATTTTTTTTCTAACTCTGTAACTCAGTTAACTCATAGCTTAATTTTCCTTGTGATCCAAGGCAATGATTGTTATACCAAACGACCCCTAATATTAAAGTTGGTGAATTTCAGGTACAATGCTTGCTGGCTTCCCCTGCTCGCCAAACATTCTGAATCACCAACCTTCGATGTACGTTCTTTCTTTTCATTCAGAGCTACGTTTGAAGTTATGAGGTAAGCATTTTGGTTTCTTGGGATAGACCGATCATTTCCCTTTTTTCTCGTTTACCATTTTCACCAGTTAATGGCGTCACGTTATACCCAAAATATCGGAGGTGAAGGAGCCTGCGTGTATAAGCTCAGAGATTATGATGAAGTTCTAACATGTGTGAAGAACCTAAAGGGTGTTGAGATTGAGAAGATACCCTTTGGAACGCTTCATATTATACAAAAGCTTGGGCGTTACATTGATATTGGAAAGTGGGAGCCACACCGACCTGAACATTTGACTAATGAAGCCGTAGATGAGGCTATTGCGAAATTACCGAAGAAATTACTGGATGTGTTGTTACCTTTCCAAGTTGATGGTTTGAGATTCAGTCTGCGAAGGGGTGGCAAGTGTCTAATTGCTGATGAAATGGGACTGGGAAAGACGCTGCAGGTAACTATTCTACAAAATGTACTGTCCTCCAATTCTATCACCACTACGTGTTTCTTTAGTGTATGAACTGGATGCTTGCTTCGCTGAAGTATGTTGTTTGATTGTTTGAAGATTTGATGTGGTTGCTTTTGTGGCATGTTAGCCATTTTAGTGAAGTCGAATTACCTGGTTCTTGTTGGTATTTCATTATCATAAAGGACTTCGTATTTGGCGTATCAATCAAATACCAACATCAGCAGAATGGTGTTGTTATTTTATACCAAAAAAGTTGCTTCTTTGTACTTGAACTATATATGACTTGTAGAAATTAATTACCTTAACATTGGTCGTGGATCCTTAACTTGCTCTTTATTTGCCTTCAGGCAATTGCAATTGCTGGGTGTTTCATACACGAAGGTTCTATACTCATTGTTTGCCCTGCTGTCTGATGAACGTTGTAATGCGTGCAGTCAAATAACTAATCTACCAAGGTAGACTAGATCGTATTCTACTCGAGGTCTCTTCTTCTTGTCTACTCAAATATGTTGGCAAATTACTCAGGTTTGAACACGTTGTGCGTGGTGTGAGTTCCACGACTTCTAATCTAATAAAGCAGGAAAATAAAAGATAGAAAGATTAAAAGGTTGACTAACGAGAAGATAGACGAGCTTAGATTTCGAATCCCCCTTAGTTCACCAACGCAACGGCAATCACAAGACCAGCGGTTTTCAATTCTAATTCAATCGGTTTCTATACACCACCATAACTCCTGACCCTTAGGTTTAAGACCGGCGAACGTTCGCTCTATCCGTTCTAACTACCAAGATTAATTAGCCGCCCGGGTACAGTCGCCTCTCGCAACGACTTAACTAACTGGTGCAATTACTAACGATTTATGAGTTACTCTTGAAGCGAATTAACCCTAACTGGTTCCTACAAAAGGCACACTCCAATGATTAGGTTAACTGATTGAATTGATGCTTTAAAGAGAGGCAAGTGTTCGCTTCTATCATCAACTTAACAAGAATCTAAACTAGGTGATCAAGGAAGACAGGTTTAAGCGCCAAAGCAGGGAACCGTCTAGCGACTAACCCTAGCTTGCAAAAACCTAATTGATGAGCTGCAGAATAGCTGTCGATCAAATAACTACCAAGCTGTGAAGCTAGGGTAGATCGTATTCCAGGGGTTTCCTCTACTTCCTTACTCAAAGTTGTTGGCAAAATAATTCAAGGTTAAACACGTTGTGCGTGGTGTGAGTTCCACGTCTTCTATACTAAAATGCAAAGATAAATTGAAATGAAATTAAAGCAAAGAAAGATTGAAGATTGATTGATTGACCAGAAGGACGACAGACAAACTTAGACTTCGAATCCCCCCTTAGATTACCAGAGCAACAGCAGTCAACAGACCAGCGATTTTCGATTCTAGTTCATTCAGTTCACAAACACCACCATAACTCCTGACCCTTAGGTTTAAGACTGGCGAACGTTCGCTCTAACCGATCTAGCTACCACGATTAATTAGCCGCCCGGGTACGGTCGCCTCTCGCAATGACTTAACTTAATTGGTGCAAATTCTAATGATTAATGAGTTACTCTTGCAATGGATTAACCCTAATCGGTTCCTACGAAAGGCACACTCCAATTATAAGGTTAATTGTTCAACTTGATGTTCTAAATTAAGGCGAGCGTTCGCTTCTATCCTTAGCTTAACAAGAATCTAATCTAGGTGGCCAAACCAGACAAGAAACACAGAGAACAAAGAACAAATCAAACATGAAAGATGAAACTGAATGAATTTCGAATCTAATCATCGCCGATCCGTGACCGCTTTAAGCCCTGGGTCACTTAGGGTTCATCTAATCTAAGCTACACGAGTTGAGCTACTCATATTCAATACATAAGAATCGAAGACAGACAAAGAATACATCTCAGGTAGGGAAGACAGAGAAGAACTGTAAAACCTAATTTCGATGACTCCTAGCAGCTTCAACCTGCTGGATCTTCAACTCCTAGCGCTGGCTCTTCGAGATGGATGGATGGCGGTACGATATGTTCGAGAAACACTCGAGGGTATTTTCGCCAAAAAATATATGTGTGATTGGGGCAGGAATTCTTTTTGGGTTGAACGACTTTTCTGGCTGATGCGGGTGTGATTTTTCGGGGTTCCAGTGCCTTAGACACGTCTTTGGCTACCACATTTTGATGGCGAACACCTGTGATACTAGAAAACCATCAAATAGACCCGAAACGGGCCAAGGTAACACAAATGGCACGAGATAGGGCAATTGATTGAATATTCGTTATTCTACCCTAAAAACTGTGTCTCAAGCAATGAAATGTCGCTTAAATGAGGCTGATAAGTACGTTAATTCGAGTGTCATCAAAATACCCCACACTTAAGCTCTCGCTTGTCCTCAAGCAAACTGAACAGAAATGCTCATGTTCACAAATGACAAGATCGATCAAATTGGGGTTCAATCAAACACAATGAATTATTAGACAGCTCGATCCTAGAACAAGAAACCTAACATGCATACAGATCAGCCAAACTGTCTGGTCTCACTTATACACTGCACACGACAAGTAATTAGCAACTAATTATGCACGAATTTGACCTGACCAAACAGACTCCTCACACAGGAAATATTTAGTGCAATGGAAACTCTCGCTCTCCGTGTTTAAGGACGTGTTTCTGCTCTCGATCATTTTCTGTTACTAAATTCTGTCATAAGTTTGCATTTCGACCACATCTCCACCACTGTGACAACACGAGTATCTAGTCAAGAAGGACTTCCCTGCTAGGACCGTAATTTATTCTACACTACTTGGGTTTATGATGCGATGGATGATGGGAATGCATGATGATGGCTTGGTGCGGTGTAGCTTTCGACTAACTTCCCTCGAATCTAATCTGTGGCTCCCTACCGTCTAACCAGACACGGGTGGAATAATGAGCGCTCGTCCTATGATACCCTCAAGCAACCTAGCACTTGTTTTCTTTTGCATACACTTTTTTTTTCTTTTCTTTTCTGACTTTTCTTTTGACTTCATTCTTCCATTTGTAGGGAGAAGAACGTTTTATTGAACTAGAAACTTGAAACTTTTCTCTTTTTCTGCTTTTCTCTTTTTTTTTTCGAATTTTTCTTTCTTTTCTTACTTGATTTTTTTTCTTTTGTGCTGATTTTCTTTTAGTTGCTAGAGGGGTTTACACGTCTGGACATAATAGCTAAGACCACCTGTTTAATGGCTATAGGTAGGTTACCACAAACCGACTTCCGGTAGGTCAATCTAGAACTACAACCACAGGGGATCAACGAGGAAATGAAAGAATGGGAAATGGCTGTAATGTATTATCAAACCGAAAGAACAGGCCAAGCTCAAGGGTCTACACCTAATGGATTTTATCGTTAGGTAGGCTATCTGGCTTAGTAGCTGAATCTAGGTGCCCTGATGTGACTTTAATTAGTGCATTTTAAGCTTATGAATGACCTTTGAAATGCCCGTGTTTATTCGTGAAATGACATGACTTATATGCTTTTATTGAAGTTTCATGCAAAGTGTCATTTTGTTGTCCGGTTGCCACTTTGGAGCCAAATTCGTGGTCTATCGGAGTTGCCTCTGTGCATTTTCAGGTTATGGCATCAAAGTACGGATGACAAGGAGCGCATAGGAGCAAACGGGAGGTCATTTGGAGGCCGGACGAGGGAGATATGAGCATTACAAGATCGAGCTTTCTGCAGAGTGCAGGGGTGCACGCCGTGCAGAGGTGCACGCCGTGCAGGGGTGCACGCCGTGCAGGGGTGCACGCCGTGCACTGTCCCCTGCACTATAAATATTCTTGTTTTTGGCCATTTTGAGGGATCTTATCATATCTTTTGAACCCCAAACACATACCCACGAACCCTCAAACCCTAGAACACATTTTTGGAGCAATTTGAAGCCATTGGAGCTAGGATTGAAGCCAACAAACCTTGGGAGAAGTGCTTACAAGTGGAGAAGTGAAGATCATCTCAAGGATTCATCCATGGTGTTCTTGGTGACCATTCTTCCTTCTTTTCTCTTTACTCCCTTGGCCATGTGTGGCTGAGTTTCTAGGGTTCATCTTGGATGGGTAGATTAGTTGTGCTATGATAGAGGGATGATTGTATAGAACTTGCCATGATTGATCTTGGTTGTATGAGGATGATTCCTAGACTTGTTCTTAATGCCATTTTATGCCATGTTTGCTTGATTTGGTCCATTCAATGTGATTTGATGCATGAGAGTGCTTCCATTTCATAGATTGTAGGTCTAGGGATTGAAGTGAGTGTGTTCTAAGAGATTAGATCATCTTGTTTCAACCATTTTCACTTGATTTCTCTCTTGGGCATTTTATCGAACACTTGGTGTGCATGTGGATTTTCTTTCAATTGAGTTTGAAAAGGCTTTTTGGTGAATCTCTTAGTGTTAGGGCATTGATATGAGAGTGTTGTGCCTAGCCTTGTGGTCATAGAGTCTTAAGAGAGGGTCTTGTGTCTTGGCATTTCATCAAACACTTAGAATGCATCCTTTTTCACTTAGCTTGAGAGCGAGAGCCTAAGTTGAGTGGTATTAGGATAGGGATTTGGTGCTACGAGAGTGCATTGAGTCTATAGAAGTGAAATGCATGGTCATCCAAATGCAAACTCGATCTTGATTGACTTGTTTGTTCAATTAGTCCTCTTGAGCATGATGAAACTACCCACCAAGAGAACCCCCTTTGTCTTTGATTTGCACCACTTTATTTTTCTTTCTTTGTTTTTAGTTTCCTTTAAGTTTTTAATTTCTATTTCAAACCAAAACTCCTTTCAAATGAATAGACTGTCTACGAGGAATGTGAGTAGTGGCCATTGAGAGAACCCCGTGGATTACGACCTTGGTAAAATCGCTTTTATCAAGTTTTTGGCGCCGTTGCCGGGGACTCTCTCATTCCTTTGAAAGCACTTAGTAGTGGACCGATCTATTCACTTCCTTCCGCTTTACTTTTTGCTTCCTTGTTGCTCTTTGTTTACTTTATTATCCCGCATCGTTGTATTACTCGGGTGTGTTTGTTGTGCTTGTTTGCAGGAGATTTTGGGTTAGTGCATGAGGCGTTCAGCTCGTCTTCAAGCACGAATCCAAGGACTAGAACAAGTGCTCGAGTCACCTACCACTTCCCCACCTCCTACAGTTGAAGAAGAAGAAGTTGATCGCATCTCACGCCACACTATGTCTCATCACGAGGATGAAGATAACCATTCGGAACATTCTCACCATACCAATGATGATGATCACTCACAAAGGGGTGCAAGACGTACCTTGGCGGATTATGCTCGTCCTACTCTTGAAGGGGCAGCCTCTAGCATTGTTCGAAGACCCGTCAATGCTAGGAACTTTGAGCTCAAGCCTAATATGATCCAAATGGTTCAAAATGGAGTGGTGTTCAATGGCATTGATGGTGAATGTCCATCTAGGCATCTCAAGGACTTCTTGGAGATATGTGACACGGTTAAGAATGACCAAGTTCACCCGGATTGTGTGAGACTCCGGCTCTTTCCTTTCTCACTCAAAGGTAGAGCTAAGTCATGGTTGGAGAATCAACCGAGTAGAGCTTTCACCACATGGGAGGGCCTAGCCGAAGCTTTCCTTGAAGAGTTCTTTCCTCCCTATATGACGGATGCAATCCGAGACCGCATTAACCACTTCACACAACACAAGGGAGAGCTCTTCCATGAGACTTGGAATAGGTTCCAAGCCATTCTTCGGTCTTGTCCTCATCACAACTTCACCGAATGGAGCTTGGCGGACATCTTTGCTAGGTCCCTTGATTTTGAGAATACAAGGATGATCAACCAAGCCGCCGGAGGTGACTTAAGGACGCTCACTCCCGAAGATGCTCTAGAACTCTTCGCGGAGATGGCCAACAAGACAAGGAGTTGGTCTCGACAACAACCTCCTAAGTCTAAGTATGGAAGTGACACGCACTATGATTCTCGGTCCGTAAGTGTTGATGCACCAAAGGAGTCGTCTAGCTATGGGAAGAAGCCTAAGTTACCGGGGCACCGAGATGAAGATGATCCAATGATCGCTCTCCTTATGTCTAAGATCGACGCCATGGCTTCACAAGTAAGCAATCTTAGTATGCCTAAGCCATCTAAAGTGGGTAATCCACCGGTTGCTTCGGTATTCTGTTGTGAATGTTGTGGAGGCCAAGGCCATGATGTAAATGTATGCCCTTCCGCCAATTCTGAGCCTAACCAAGATGAAAACATTGAGGAAGTAAGCTTTGCACAAGGTCAAGGATTCCATGGTAACTTCAACCCTCAAGGGAACTATCAAGGGGGTAACTACAACCGTCCTTGGAACCAAGGAGGTGGGTACAACAAGCCTAACCAAGGGTACCAAGGCCAAAGTAATCAAAGTGGTGGTTATAACAAGGGTTACAACCAAGGTAATCAAGGAGGATTCCAAGGTTACAAGGGGTACAATCAAGGTAACCAAGGAGGAAACCTATGTAATCAATTGGGAAATCAAAAGCAAGGCAACCAATGGAACCAAGGGGGAAACCAAAACCAAGGTAACCAAGGTGGTGAGCAAGGTTCTAATCCACCGGGGATGCATAATCATAAGGGTAATGGGCCGCCCGGTTTCACCAAGCCTTCTCAAAACAAAGAGGGTGGTTCAACAATCTCCCAAGAAGACACCAATGCGGCAATGATTCAACTTATCAAGAATCAACAAGCTTCAATTGCAAATTTGGAGAATCAAATGGGTCATATTGCTAAGGCACTTTCGGAAGGAACTTCGGGCTCTTTACCTTCCAATACCGAGATCAACCCCAAAGGTCCGGAGCATTGCAAGGTAGTGACCTTGAGAAGTGGAAGACCCTTGCAAGATACAACCTCTACCCCAATTGACTCTAAAAAGGTACAAGATCCTAATCTAATGGTTGATGATGATGATATTAATGATCCTCCTTCGGATGAAGTTGAGGTTGAAGTCGAACCTCCTACGGGTAATGTGAGCACTAAGGTTGCCAAGGAACCTAGTAAGGCTACATCGAGTACACCACCGGTCTCTCCTCCCGCACCGGTTGTATCTCCATACAAGCCTAAGCCTCCATACCCATCTCGATTGAAGAAGGATGGCCTTGAGAAGGTTTTCAAGAAATTTGTGGAGCGGATTAGTCAAATGCAATTCTCTCTTCCGTTTCCCGAAGCAATGACTATGATGCCCCAATATGCTAAGTTCATGAAGGAACTCTACACCAACAAGAGAAAGCTACCGGAGACATCTTTAGTCCACCTTAATGAGGAATGCTCCGCCGTTCTCTTCAAAAGTCCACCCAAAAAGCTCAAGGATCCGGGTACCTTTACTATCCCTTGTGCTATTGGTAATATTTCTCTTGCTAATGGTCTTGCGGATCTAGGTGCTAGTATCAATGTCATGCCTTATTGCATATTTGAGAAGCTAGGGTTGTCTAATCTTCGTTCTACTCGTATGTACATTCAACTTGCGGACAAGTCGACCAAGAGTCCTAGGGGATTGTTGATGATGTGCTAGTTAAAGTAGGCCCTTTTGTCTTCCTAGTTGACTTTGCGGTCATAGATACCGATGATGTGGATGTCTCATTGATATTTGGTAGACCATTCCTAGCTACTTCTAGTGCTTTGATTGATGTGCATGACGGAAAATTGACATTGAGAGTAGGACAAGAGAGTGTCACATTTTGCATAGCCGATGGCATGAAGTTTGCTCACGCACAAGATGATTTAGAGTACTCTTGGGATACTATTGCTTCGGCTAGTGTGTGTAGTATTTCTAACTTCGTGTGTCGAGATTCTTTGGATGTTTGCCTTAGAACGGATGTGCAGGAACATTTAGGCACCCCGGAGTTAAAAGCTCAAGTGGCTTACCTTGATGAAGGGAGAGACAAGTTAGAGGGTGAAACGGTTTTTGTTGCTCTCCCGAAGGTGGAAAGGGTAAAGACCTCCTGTGAAGAACCACCTACTCTTGAGCTCAAGCCTCTTCCCGCACATTTGGAGTATGCTTTTCTCATGCCAGATTCTAAGCTACCGGTCATCATCAATTCTGAGCTTCTACCCGAGCAAAAGGACCGTCTAGTGGAGCTCCTCAAGAAGTACATGAGAGCTATTGCGTGGAGCATCTCGGATATTCGAGGTATAAGTCCCACATTTTGCTCACATCGGATCCTTATGGAGGAAGATTTCAAGCCGGTTGTGCAACCACAAAGAAGGTTAAATCCTAACATGAAGGAGGTTGTGAAGAAAGAGGTTATTAAGCTTATGGATGCGGGGATTATCTTTCCTATCTCGGATAGCCCTTGGGTTAGCCCCGTGCAAGTTGTTCCCAAGAAAGGAGGGATCACGGTGGTAGCTAATGACAAGGATGAGCTTATCCCGACAAGGACGATCACCAGGTGGCGTGTTTGCATAGATTATCGTCGACTCAATGATGCCACTAGGAAGGATCACTTTCCTCTACCCTTCATGGATCAAATGCTCGAGCGTCTCTCCGGTCACGAGTACTATTGTTTCTTGGATGGTATGTCCGAGTACTTCCAAATTCCGATCGCCTTGGAGGACATCGAGAAGACCACATTCACATGCCCCTTCGGTACTTTTGCTTATCGACGGATCCCCTTTGGGTTGTGCAACGCTCCCGCTACCTTCCAACGGTGTATGCTTGCCATTTTCGATGATTTCGTGGAAGATATCATGGAAGTGTTCATGGACGACTTCTCAGTTTTTGGGGATTCATTCGACCTATGCTTGAGGAACCTTGAGAAGGTCTTGCGTCGGTGTGAAGAGACCAATCTTGCATTAAGTTGGGAGAAGTGTCATTTCATGGTCAATGAGGGGATTGTTCTTGGTCATAAGATCTCTAAAAAGGGCATTGAGGTTGACAAGGCAAAATTGGAGACCATCTCTCAACTTCCTCCACCCTCATCCGTGAAAGCCGTGAGAAGCTTCTTGGGGCATGCCGGTTTCTATAGGCGCTTCATCAAAGACTTCTCAAAAATAACTACTCCTATGACTCGGCTTCTTGAGAAGGATGTGGAATTTCGTTTTGATGAAGCGTGCTTGCAAGCTTTTGAACTCCTCAAGGGTAAGCTCACGAATGCCCCTATACTCATTGCTCCGGATTGGTCAAAGTCATTTGAGTTGATGTGTGATGCTAGCGATTACGCCATTGGAGCGGTTCTAGGCCAACGAATCGACAAGAGATTCCATCCAATATACTATGCAAGTAAGACTCTCAATGATGCTCAAAGGAACTACACAACTACGGAGAAGGAGCTCTTGGCCATAGTGTTTGCTTTGATAAGTTTAGGTCCTACTTGGTACTTTCTCACACTATTGTCTTCACGGACCACCAAGCTTTGAGGTACCTTCTATCTAAGACCGATGCTAAACCAAGGTTGATCCGATGGGTCCTTCTATTGCAAGAGTTTGATATTGAGATTCGAGATAAGAAGGGGTCCGAGAATGTAGCCGCCGACCACTTGTCTCGCTTGGAAGAGGCGGAAATGGTACACAATGGTAATGAAGAGATCAATGACAACTTCCCCGATGAGCTATTATTCGCTATAGCAACTTTAGAGTTCAAGGAACCTTGGTTCACGGATTTGGCTAACTATCTTGCTAGTGGAGACTTGAAGGAAGGCCTCTCCACTCAAGACAAAAGGAAGTTCTTTGCGGATTTGAAACATTACTATTGGGACGATCCTTTTGTATTTCGAGTTGGCTCGAATGGTATGATTAGAAGATGTGTCACTTATGGAGAGTCTAAGGACATCATGCGACATTGCCACTCCGGCCATACGGGTGGACATCATGGAGCAAATCGCACGGCTCGCAAGGTACTTGAGTCCGGATTCTTTTGGCCCTCGATCTTCCGAGATTGTCAAGACTTTGTCAAGTCTTGCGATGCGTGTCAACGTTCAGGTAACATCTCTTCCCGTAATGAAATGCCTCAAAATGTCTCGTTAGTGGTAGAAATATTTGATATATGGGGTATTGATTTCATGGGACCGTTTCCTACTTCGCATGGTAACAAGTACATATTAGTTGCGGTAGATTACGTGTCTAAATGGGCGGAGGCACAAGCTTTGCCTACCAATGATGCCCAAGTCGTAGGGAAGTTTCTTGTTAAGTTGTTCACCCGTTTTGGTACCCCTCGTGCTATCATTAGTGATCGAGGTACTCATTTTCAAGGGAAATTCGATAGAGTATGCCACCGGTTCGTCGTCACTCATCGGATGTCCACCTCGTATCACCCTCAAACTAGTGGCCAAGCCGAGGTGACCAATAGGGAACTTAAGAGAATCTTAGAGAAGACGGTCGACCAATCACGGAAAGATTGGTCGAAGAAGCTTGATGACCTCTATGGGCCTACCGCACGGCCTACAAGACCCCTATAGGCACTACTCCCTATCGGATGGTCTATGGCAAAGCATGCCATTTGCCGGTAGAGCTCGAGCACCGAGCTTATTGGGCTTTGAAATTTCTAAACCTTGATATGAGTCTTGCAGGAGAAGAGCGTAAGTTTCAGGTACATGAGCTCGAGGAGTATCGCCATCATGCATATGAGAATGCAAAGCTTTACAAGGAGAGGACGAAGCTCATTCATGATTCCCGTTTGAAGCCGGGCAAGGATTTCAAAGTTGGTGATCAAGTTCTCCTATACAACTCTCGGCTCAAGCTCTTTCCCGGGAAATTGAGGTCTCGTTCGTCCGGCCCCTTTACGGTAACTCATGTTTTTCCTTATGGCACCATCGAGGTAATCTCTCCATCCCAAACCGAACCTTTTAAGGTGAATGGCCATAGACTTAAGCATTATGTTGTTAGTGATACTATAGGTGCTGTTGAGGTCTTGTCTTTGGTCGTGCCTTGAGTGTTCCTTGCTTCGTCGAGCTTAAGACGTTAAACAAGCGCTTCTCGGGAGGCAACCCGAGTGTTTTTCATTTCTTTTCTTCTTGATTTGATTGCATGATTGTGTGTTTTTGTGGTGTTCTAGGTCCTTGAGTTGTTGTGGTGTCCTTTGTGGTCTCGTAGGCGTTGAAATTCTGAAGTTCGGGGTCCGTTTTGGGTTGATTTGATGGTGTTTTGGTCGTTTTTCGTCGAGGTGAAAAGTTGATTTTAGGCTGAGGAGGTGCACGCCGTGCACCACTGCACGCCGTGCATGATGCACGCCGTGCACCGTGCACGGTTTGGTGCACGTGCTGTCCAGGAGGTTCGAAAACATTTTCAGCTCTATGGTGCACGCCGTGCACCACTGCACGCCGTGCATGATGCACGCCGTGCACCGTGCACGGTTTGGTGCACGTGCTGTCCAGGAGGTTCGAAAACCCACTCACTCACCCCTGCCCCACCCAAACCAACCCACCCACCAACCAGCCTACTCACCCGACCCGGCTGACCCACCCAACTAAACCCAACCCCCCCTTATCCCCTTCCCTCGACTCCCCCAGCCCAGCACCAGTCTCTCTCAATCTCCCACCGACCAGCTCCCGCCGCCGCCACCACACCGACCAGCCCCAGCCGCCGCCGCCCGTACACCAGCCGACCCGCCCGCCGACCACCAGCAACAGCCAAATCCCCCGCCACCCCCTTCTGTTCATCCGACCCGACGCCGCCAACTCCCATTCCCACCAGCTTCCATCTGCCCGCCACCAATTCCATCCCACCCGCAACTCCCAATCCCGTCCGCCAGCCGCCGCTACTCTTCCTACCCGCCGACCACCCCCAACCCCCATTCTCTTCCATCCGCCCAGCCGCCGCCACCATCTGCCCGCCACCAATTCCATCCCACCCGCAACTCCCAATCCCGTCCGCCAGCCGCCGCTACTCTTCCTACCCGCCGACCACCCCCAGCCCCCATTCTCTTCCATCCGCCCAGCCGCCACCACCATCCGCCGCCGAAGCTTCCTCGGCCGCCGACCACCCCCAGCCACCACCCTCAACCCGGCCACCGCCGCCGCCATCGCACCCTTAACCTGACCGCCGGCCTTCCTCAACCGCCCGACGCCGCCACCAACATCTGCCCAGCTCCAGCCGCCACTCAATTCCGCCGTCTTTCCTCAACCGCCAACCTGCCCCAATCTCAGGATGCCTCCCAAGGGTAAAGCAGCTTCTTCATCCTCCGCCCCCAAGCGATCCAAGGCACCAGCTTCCAAGAAGCGGAAGGGACAGACTGGGGAGTCTTCTGCTCCTCCACCACGGTCGCCTTCGCCGCCTCCAGCTCCTCGTGGCGTCGACCCTCCTGAATCAGTGATTCAGAGGATCTTCGACTTCGACCCCAGAGATCGGGCTTACAGTCGTTATCAGGTTATGGCACGATGGCCCGTGGCAAGGCAGGGTAGATTTGATTTTGAAGGGTTGCAGAGTCATGCTGGTTGGTTGGATGCTTTGAAGACTTTGGCTGATGGAGCCGGTATTTGGCCGCTCTTGGAGGTTGACGAAAGGGCGTATGAGTGGCCTACAAAGGAGTTCTTGAGCACTCTCACCGTGGAGTGTCACGAGACCACTAGTGAGGTTTGTGTGCGCTTCAGGCTCGGCGGGATGGCGCGTGTGTGCTCCATTGACGAGTTTGGATACCGCCTTGGGTTCTATGAGTGGGTGGAGGTTCAAAGTGGCGAGCTCTCTGGGTTGGCTCTCATATCTTCTCTTGCGGGGGACGCCAAGAGTGCATTCTTCAAGGAAATTGCACCGAGGACTAGAGGTTATTCAGCTCGCTCATCCAAGGTCACAGAAGTGAATCGGCCTATGCTGAAGCTCCTCCATCACTTCTTCCGGCACTCCATCACCCACAGGAAGTCATCCTCCTCTCCAGGTGTAGTCTCACTCAGAGATTTGTTTCTCTTTTATTGCTTGGAGAGGGGCATCAAGCTGCATCTAGGTGATTTAGTGCTAGGAGCCCTCCTTCAGATACAAGCTAATGACACTATTGGTGTTCTGCTGGGAGGGGGATTTGTGACCAGGTTGGTGCGTGGGTATGAGTGCCTTGATGCTTTTGGTCCTGCTCCAGCATTTGTCGAGCCTCGACCAGTTCTCTTGAGGATTGTCCTACCTACAGCTCAGATCACAGACCTTCTGGTTCCGACTTGTCGGGTCTCAGATGATGACAGTGATGAGGAGGATGTAGAGATCGACCCTACTTCGCTTCATGAGCTTATCTCGAGGATGGGTCACCTCACGACCGTAGTGGAGGATATTCGTGAGGGACAGAGGAGAGACAGTGCGGCGATACTGGATCTTAACAGGAGAGTTCAGAACCTAGAGGCGTACAACGCTAGGGACTTTGAGAGCCAGCAGTTCTATGGACAGCAGCTTGCTTAGGTGCATGAGGTTCAGCAGTTTCAGGGTATTCAGATTACTCAGATTCAGCATTCTCAGTACTGGCAGCAGCATCAGTCCTACTACTACCAGGAGAGCTTCCACTCTGAGTCCGGCCCCTCCAGCACTTGGGCAGTCTTTCCACCGCCTCCCCCGTTTGACGGCTACCATCCATGGTCACAGTGGCCTGGGCACCCACGACCACCACCCCATTGAGAGCCACAGGATCACTCACCACTTCTCAGGACTTTGGATTTTTCCTTTCTTTTATTTCTGTTTATGACTGCATGTTTTGTTGTGTTTGACTTCTGATTTTTTCTTTTCATTTCTGGCTTTGCACTTGTCATGTTGTTGGATCACACATCTCATCCGTACTCTCATCTTGTCGACTATGGGTTGTGTTTGAGTGGTATGCCCTCCCTTGTTTTATACAGGTACCCCTGATTCAGGTCCTCGTCCTGAACAGGTTACTTGACCCGGGATTCCATCTCCGGCTTCTCTTCTTCACCGCGCGATATATTCGTTCCACCTTATCCTCTCTCTCTCTTGATCATTAAGGACAATGCTCATGTTAGTCGTAGGGGAGTTTGAGTTTTGGTGTGATTATTTGTCGGTAGAAGTCTAAAGCTATGTTGTGATGTGTTGTTTGATCTTAATTGAATGTCGAATTCCTCTATTGTAGAATCGTTCGGTTCTTGACTTTTGGTGTTTAATTGACTTCAAGTTTTCACAATGACGTTTAGACTGTCCTGCTTAGAACCTATAACCAGCATGTTAGCACTAATATCAAATGAGTCTGGGCCAGAACTGAGATTTTATCACTCTTGCATGTTGGTTGATTGGTTTGATACGTGTTTTTGTACCGCTCGATAACACCGGTCTAAGATGATGAAGGCAATCAGAATTTTTCCCCTTTTCCATGTCTTTCTTTACCCTTTTTGATCCTTCGTGATTGTGGCTTGAGATTAGACGGAATCCAATTCGAAATCTTGTGTGGAAGTTGTAAGGGGCTAAGGATCAAGTGGCTAAATTGTGAAAAAAAAAATGCTCAAAAGAAAAGCTAGGCAAGCTCGGCACCTAAGTGAAGTGTCGGGTTGAGCACTAAGCAAAAGGGCAAAGGCTGTGAGCTAGGCAGGTTCAACACCTAAGTGAAGTGTTGAATCGAGCACTAGTATGCAGTAAGAAAAAAAAGAAAGAAAAAGAGTTCTCAAATGTAGCCCTTGATCCTAGCCAGAGTTTTTGTAAAGTGCGGATCTAGAAGTGGATGAAATCGAGTCGATAGCCACATCATAATCACTCACCACTTACGATCCATGTCCCGATTTCAAGTCCTTTTGATTAGAGTTGGTGTTGTCGTGGTCGGTTTTGCTGTGTCCCAATCAACCACTACTTGAAGTGTGCAGAAATTAGTGAGGTTTAGACTTGTTTGGTTGATGTTCTTGCATGTGTAGGTTTAGTTTGTTCGTGGAACAGTTTAAGCTAAATTGTGATTGCTTGAATCTCAATGGACCGAACTTGTCATTTGTGAACTTGGATGTTTTCTAATTCATTTGCTTGAGGACAAGCAAGGCTTAGTCGTAGGGGAATTTGATGTGACTTTAATTAGTGCATTTTAAGCTTATGAATGACCTTTGAAATGCCCGTGTTTATTCGTGAAATGACATGACTTATATGCTTTTATTGAAGTTTCGTGCAAAGTGTCATTTTGTTGTCTGGTTGCCACTTTGGAGCCAAATTCGTGGTCTATCGGAGTTGCCTCTGTGCATTTTCAGGTTATGGCATCAAAGTACGGATGACAAGGAGCGCATAGGAGCAAACGGGAGGTCATTTGGAGGCAGGACGAGGGAGATATGAGCATTACAAGATCGAGCTTTCTGCAGAGTGCAGGGGTGCACGCCGTGCAGAGGTGCACGCCGTGCAGGGGTGCACGCCGTGCAGGGGTGCACGCCGTGCACTGTCCCCTGCACTATAAATATTCTTGTTTTTGGCCATTTTGAGGGATCTTATCATATCTTTTGAACCCCAAACACATACCCACGAACCCTCAAACCCTAGAACACATTTTTGGAGCAATTTGAAGCCATTGGAGCTAGGATTGAAGCCAACAAACCTTGGGAGAAGTGCTTACAAGTGGAGAAGTGAAGATCATCTCAAGGATTCATCCATGGTGTTCTTGGTGACCATTCTTCCTTCTTTTCTCTTTATCCCTTGGCCATGTGTGGCTGAGTTTCTAGGGTTCATCTTGGATGGGTAGATTAGTTGTGCTATGATAGAGGGATGATTGTATAGAACTTGCCATGATTGATCTTGGTTGTATGAGGATGATTCCTAGACTTGTTCTTAATGCCATTTTATGCCATGTTTGCTTGATTTGGTCCATTCAATGTGATTTGATGCATGAGAGTGCTTCCATTTCATAGATTGTAGGTCTAGGGATTGAAGTGAGTGTGTTCTAAGAGATTAGATCATCTTGTTTCAACCATTTTCACTTGATTTCTCTCTTGGGCATTTTATCGAACACTTGGTGTGCATGTGGATTTTCTTTCAATTGAGTTTGAAAAGGCTTTTTGGTGAATCTCTTAGTGTTAGGGCATTGATATGAGAGTGTTGTGCCTAGCCTTGTGGTCATAGAGTCTTAAGAGAGGGTCTTGTGTCTTGGCATTTCATCAAACACTTAGAATGCATCCTTTTTCACTTAGCTTGAGAGCGAGAGCCTAAGTTGAGTGGTATTAGGATAGGGATTTGGTGCTACGAGAGTGCATTGAGTCTATAGAAGTGAAATGCATGGTCATCCAAATGCAAACTCGATCTTGATTGACTTGTTTGTTCAATTAGTCCTCTTGAGCATGATGAAACTACCCACCAAGAGAACCCCCTTTGTCTTTGATTTGCACCACTTTATTTTTCTTTCTTTGTTTTTAGTTTCCTTTAAGTTTTTAATTTCTATTTCAAACCAAAACTCCTTTCAAATGAATAGACCGTCTACGAGGAATGTGAGTAGTGGCCATGAGAGAACCCCGTGGAATACGACCTTGGTAAAATCGCTTTTATCATGCCCCTATCATTCTAGAACTCGTGTCATCGTGTGGTCTCGAGTAGGTCTCATGCAAATTCTAACTCATTCAAGTAAACAGAAAATCACTCAGAAAGAATTAAAATTAAAAGTTACGTGCAATGGATCAAAGGCTCATAGTTGGTTTGCTAGTCAGATTCGGTCATTTTCATGCAATCAAGGCTACAAACTACAAGTGTGATTTTAAAATTCTGTTCTGACCAGGAAATTTAGCATCAAAGTAGACAAGTTGGTTTTCAAGTTCTAGGTTAAGCAGTCTAAGCATCATTATGAAGGTTTGAACAACAACTTAACCTCAAAAATCAAAAACTGAGCCATTCTATTGCTAGAGAGACTGGACAGGAATCACGAGGCACACAAAGATATAGGCAATCAAGATCATGCATGGTTCTCTAACACCCTACCCCACACTTAGACTGTTCTGTGTCCTCACAGGACCAAACTAAAGTGGAGAGAAACGAAGAACCTGGAGGGTGAAGGGTGGTGTAGTTGATGAACGCGGAGAGTCCGGAGCGGAGCGGAGTAGCTACTCAAGTTCCTACAAAAACAAAAACAATAAAAAGATCAAAAGGATACTAGGACAAGTGTCCCAGATCCACACAGAATAAAATTGGGGCGAAACCCAAAAAGAAGAAAGAAAAGAAATGGAAAAGGATAGAAACAACCTGATCATGTTCCGCGGAAAGGGGTGGAGGTGGGGTGGGAATGGAGGAAATGGCGAAACGCTGCTCCATCTGCTGTCGCCATGCGATAGCATCCGTGTGTCTGGCAGACTGGTCGGCCATGAATTGCTGGAGAATGGACCAACGCTCGTTCTGCGTCTCTTCATGTGCTACTCGGTCCTTCTGCCTTTGAAGCGAACCAGCCGAGTAGTCTAGCTGCCATTTCTCAATACGCGCCAGCCTCTCATACATCTCCGCGGTGATTTGCGCTCGCGACGGCGGGCGCTCAACTGACTGGGGAACGCGGTGAGGGAGCCTTGTGCAATGCTCAAAATCCACTGAAAGGTCGATGCCCCGTGCTATGGCGAGTTCAGCACCTATATGCTCAACCGGGACACGAGGGATGTCGGGGCCCCATTTGTCACCGAGCTAGAGATTGTCGATCAGAAGTGAAATGAAAGGTCCCCCTGGAAGCTCAGAGGGAAGCTTCTTGGTGGTAGTGCGCTTGTGAAAGAATCGTGCAAGCCACCATCCGGGATGCAGGTTGGCATCCTCCTCTAAAGCACGAAATAATACGAGCTCCTCCAAAGAAACATGGTGACGGCTCGTCTTGCTGCAATAACACAGAGATTGCACCCAAACATAATGCAAGAATTTAAGAATAGGGTGAAAGATGTCACCGACCGTGGGGTTGATGATAGGTGAGATCTCATCTGCGCAGGAGGCCCATCTCCACATGTCTGGGTAAGCAGCACTCGTGATGGAGTATGTGTCCTTGAAGCCAGCGGATGTTGTATTGAGGTTGACGTGCGGATCCAGCAGGTGGCCGAACTCGAGAATAGACTTCTCGTGAAGAACACCATTGAGGCGGAAGGATACGAATTTCTGCTCACGTATGGGCTTCGGGGTGAGGCGCCGGAACGAGCTCCATAACTCTTGAAGAGCGACAAGCGGGTAGGGGGAACCATGAGCGGTCAGCACTCGTAAACCGGCTTTATGAAGGGCGGTGTCGATGGTGGAATGCCAAGCCGGATTGTGCGCCTTGAGACTGTCTAGAGAAAGAACTGCCACCTTGGCCGGAGGAATGTCTTTGATCTTCTGAAAGATCTCTAGTTGGTGCGGCTCCAGAGCTGCAATGAAAGGGTGTAGGGCCCCATTGGCTGGTGCAGGAATAGATGAGATAGGAGTCACAGGGGTTGGTGCATTCTCGGGGATGATGGCCACTGCCCTCGATGTTTGTGTAGCTGGTGCGGGCGGTCGGGAGGGTGGTGTCCTGTTCTGGCGAGCTGAGGATCGCTGCGCTCTATCTGCACTGGTAGTCTTGAAACGTTTGGGAGCCCTGTAAAACACAACTCAGGAAAGACCAGCATCAGAAAACAAGAATCCTACCCCACACTTAGGTTGACAAGCGGGGGCAAGCAAATAAAATCGAGAGAGCACCGAATCGAGATATAGCAGTAAAGAACGGTGAATCAATTAAGCAAGCATGCGGAATGGAATGATTCAATAACACGATCGCACAGACAACAAGTCACGAGCCCTAAAAGGGTCACAAAGAAATGCCAGAACCTAGCCAATTGACACCGACATAGCAATAAAGTAAATCGAGGGATAACCAAAAAGTCAACCAAAGTCAACCATGCCAAAAACCGAAAGTCAAAAAGCCAAAAGATTCACAATCAAGGGCTAAACAACTAACCGTGAAGACATGACTTGAGAAAATGATTGGAAATTCGCGAAAACGACGAAAAGAGCTTGAAAACTAGGTCGGGAGGAACCGGAGCCGTGGAGCTCCGATTCTAGGGTTTGAACCGCGGGCTAGGCAAGGGAGAAGGGCGGCGGTCGGCGGCCGAAAGGGGTGGCGGTGGCTAGGCAATCGGCGGGCAGGTGGCAGCAGTCGAGCGGTCGGGCGGTCGCGGGTTTCAAAATAGTGGGGAGAGGGAATTGGTTGAAGTTTTCGGGTGGAGGAGCGAAAATATGAGGGAAGGGAGCCGCTTAAATAGGCGTCGGATAGCACAACATTTTCGGCGAAAAAGAGTGGTTATTTTCGGCGAAAAGTTCCTTTATAATGAAAATCCGGTTCGGCGAAAATGGATGGAGTTTGTAGTCGAAAAGTTGGAACAGGGAGTTTTACAACCAAAATTTTCGGCAAAAATATTGGTACATTTTCGCCGAAAATATGCTTGAAAATGGCGGCAGTTTTTTTTTTTTAACATGAAACAAAGGGTTTCAAAACAAAACGACTCAAAATGAAAATAACTGATTCCAGCCGTGGGTTGCCTCCCACGAAGCGCTCTTGTTTAACGTCCGTGAGCCAGACGATACCTGGATTCAGATCACGAATCCGTCGTGAAGTAGTGCACGTCGATGGAAGAGACCGCTAATCCTTGCAGGTACTTCTTAAGCCTATGCCTGTTGACCACAAACGGCTATTGATCGTGCAGTTTGATGTAGACGCTGCCTAAGGGTGTCTGCCGAACTACGGTATAAGGGCCGGACCAACGGGACTTCAGTTTACCCGGGAAGAGCTTCAATCGAGAGTTATATAAGAGGACTTCTTCTCCAGGGTAAAACTGCTTGATCGTTTTTAGTTGAGAGTCATGAATTCTCTTCGTGCGCTCTTTGTATAGCTTCGTGCTCTCATAAGCGTGGAGACGGTGCTCCTCAAGCTCAGCGATCTGGTCATGGCGGTTATTACCTGCTATTGCATAGCTCATATTCAACTCTTTGTTAGCCCAGAATGCCTTGTGCTCAAGCTCAACTGGTAAATGACATGCCTTGCCATAGACCAGCTGATACGGTGAGGTACCGATGGGAGTCTTATAGGCAGTTCGATAAGCCCATAAGGCATCATTGAACTTAGATGACCAGTCCTTGCGAGACCGGCCAACTGTCCTATCAAGAATCTGCTTGAGCTCACGGTTCGTCACTTCTGCTTGACCATTCGCTTGAGGATGATAAGCTGTGGACATTCGGTGGGTGACGCCAAAGCGTTTGCACACCCGGTCGAATTGTCCATGGAAATGGGTACCCCTATCGCTTATGATGAAGCGCGGTGAACCGAAACGCGTGAAAAGACGGGTAAGGAAACGAGCCACCACTCTTGAATCATTAGTGGGTAGAGCTTCAGCTTCAGCCCACTTAGAAACATAATCAACGGCTACAAGAATGTACTTGTTTCCGTTGGAGGGTGTGAACGGACCCATAAAATCGATTCCCTAAACATCAAAAATTTCAACAGTTAAAGAAACAATTTGGGGCATCTCATTACGGTTAGAGATGTTACCTGATCGCTGGCATGCATCACAACGTCGAGCAAAAACGTCGCAGTCACTAAAGATTGAAGGCCAATAAAAACCTATTTCGAGTACCTTTCTTGCCGTGCGGTTTCCTCCAAAGTGTCCTCCGAACTGTCCTTCATGGCACTTACGCATGATGTCAGCTGCTTCAGTGTAAGAGACACATCTCGGATCATTCCGTCAAGACTGATGTTGTATAAGAAAGGCTCATCCCAGAAGTATGACTTGGCTTCTTTAAAGAGCTTCTTGCGTGCATTGAAATCCAGCTCAGGAGGTACAATGCCGTGTGAGAGATAGTTAGCCAAAGTTGCATACCAAGGCTCCTCTGAATCGGCGGCATTACTCAGATCTTGAGCGTGAGGGATTGCCCAGGGCTTGATAGCTATGCTGTTAACCTGTTCATATGTTTCAACACGCAACAGCTCGTCAGGGAAAGAATCATTGATAGGGGTAGTAGACTTACCTGTTTGTGATTCCTCCAGTCGAGAAAGATGATCCGCTGCTAGATTCTCTGCTCCCTTCTTATCTTTAATTTCTATGTCGAACTCTTGGAGGAGAAGGATCCATCGGATGAGACGTGGCTTTGAGTCCTGCTTGGCTAATAAATGGCGCAGGGCAGCATGATCTGTGTAGACGATGGTATGTGAAAGAACCAGATACTGTCTAAACTTATCAAAGGAGAAAACGATAGCCAGAAGCTCTTTCTCCGTAGTAGTGCTCTGAGCATCATTGAGTGTCTTGCTCGCAAAGTAGATAGGATGAAATCTCTTCTCCTTCCTCTGACCAAGAACCGCGCCAATGGCGAAGTCGCTGGCATCGCACATAATCTCGAATGGAAGATTCCAATCCGGTGCTGTAAGAATTGGTGCGGTGGTGAGTTGAGTCTTCAAGGTTTCAAAGGCTTCAAGACAGGCTTTATCAAAGACGAAAGGAACATCTTTCTCAAGAAGCTTCGTCATTGGAAGAGTGATCTTGGAGAAATCTCTGATGAATCTTCGGTAAAATCCAGCATGACCCAGGAAACTTCGAACCGTCTTAACTAGGTCGGCGGTGGTAAGCTGGCAATGGTCTCAAGCTTGGCACGATCGACTTCTATACCTGTCTTAGATATCCTGTGGCCCAGAACAATGCCTTCGGTAACCATGAAGTGACATTTCTCCCAACTAAGAGCTAGGTTGGTTTCCTCACAACGAGCTAGCACCTTGTCCAGATTAGCCAGACACTTTGAAAATGAATCTCCATAGACGGAGAAGTCGTCCATGAACACCTCCACCACATTCTCTACCAGATCTCCGAATATAGCAAGCATGCATCTCTGAAAGGTAGCGGGAGCATTACATAAACCAAAAGAATACGACGATAAGCAAACGTACCAAACGGGCATGTGAAGGTCGTCTTCTCTTGATCATCAAGCTCAATGGGGATCTGGAAGTAACCGGACATCCTATCTAAGAAGCAGTAGTATTCATGACCAGCCAATCGTTCAAGCATCTGATCAATGAATGGCAGTGGAAAGTGATCTTTCTTGGTGGCATCATTGAGTCGTCGATAATCGATACAGTCTCTCCATCGGTAACTGTACGGGTAGGAATGAGTTCACCCTTCGGATTAGGGATGACTGTGATCCCTCCTTTCTTCGGAATGACTTGAGTCGGACTGACCCAAGGACTGTCGGCAATAGGATAGATGATACCGGCATCTAGAAGCTTGAGTACTTCTTTCTTTACAACTTCCTGCATCAGAGGATTAAGTCGGCGTTGCGGTTGTCTGACTGGTTTGAATTCTTCATCAACGACTATCCGATGTTTGCAGAAAGTATTAGAGATGCCTTTGATGTCTGCTAACTGCCAGGCAATAGCTCGGACATGCTTCTGGAGTAGCCTAATCAATTGCTCTTTCTGCTCGGGAGATAGGTTCGAACTGATGATGACTAGTAACTGGCAGTCCTTCCCCAGAAATGGGTATTCTAGGTGGTCAGGCAGCTCCTTCAAAGTAAGTTCTGGCGGATTCTCGTATGAGGTAGTAATCCGACTCGATGCTGGCTCAATATGTGTAGGCGCGGTGATGGGTGTGAATGTCGCCTTCTGCTCGTCTAACTCATCTTGCCATAGGCGCTGCTCTGGATCTTCTAACGCATTATCAATCCCTGAAATCAAACACAACTCTAGCGGATCACTAGATAAAGCATTAGTAAAGGAGTCGGCCAAGGCCAACTCTAGGGGATCAACAGTATAATATTTATCATCTTGAGCAACAGAATATCTCATGCTATCTTTAATGTGGAATGCAACACTCTCTTGTCTTACACTTAAAGTTAACAGGCCTTGTTTGCAGTTAATATTTACACCAGCGGTTGCTAAGAAAGGTCGACCTAGGATAAGTGTTCCGTCTAACTCACGAGTATCTAAAACAACGAAATCTGCAATTATAGTAAACGGACCACAGCAAACAGCTACATCTTCTATTATACCTCTAGGTAGTTTGACAGACCTATCGGCTAACACGAGATGCAGAGTAATCGGTTTTAATTGCCCTAGATTCAGCTTTTCATATAGATAAACAGGCATAACATTAATAGAAGCACCAGAATTAACCAGACTGCGATCAATTTTAATGCCATTAATAATGCACGGTAACGTAAAAGAACCGGGATCAGGACACTTAGCTGGGGGTGGTGGCGGCTGTCGAATGGGAGATGGCGCACCAAGAATAGACGCGCATTCATTAGTAAGCGTTGATAGCCTCCCCGTTCTTCACTTTTTTCACGAGATCCTTAAAGAACTTCCCAAGTGGTGGTATGATCTCCACAGCTTCAGTCACTAGTATCTTGATCTCTGCAGTCTTAAGAACATTGTACCACTTCTTGTACTGAGTGTCGTGATCCTTATCCTTGCTCATTGCAGCTTTTGGGAAGGGAATCGAGGAACATATGGCGCCAAAACAGGCTCAGGAGCTGTCCTGGGCGGAGGAGGAGGAGGAGCGATGCTTCCTCTTCCTCTTCTATGATATCTTCAATTTCTGGCATATCCATGGCAGCACTGGTAACTGGTATCACGTCAGGTTCCGGAGCCTTTGGATCAGTTGTTTGCTTGCCGCTCCTGGTGGTAATAGCTTGAGCGTGTTCGCTCTTTGTACCGGAGTCTGCTTGAAATGCTACTGGATTAAGGAGAGGATTGCTAGTAAAGAGTTTAGTCATATTACTTATAGCATCCTCTATCCTTTGGCTTTGAGCTCTCTGTCCTTGATTGAGTGCAGCTTGAGCTTTCAACTGAATGTCATGGTCGTCAAGTCTGCTCATGATCTGATCAAACTTCTTCTCATAGTCTATATCTCTATTGTAGTATGGCTTCGCTTGAAACTGGTGTTGTCCCTCGATGAATCCCGAAGGTCTATAATAAGGATCTACTAACCGGTTACTCTAGTTCCGTGGCACGTAGTTTCTGTAACCGACATAGCCTTTCTGATTGTTAGCGAAGCCTTGATCAATGAAGTTTATCTCTTCTGTAGACCAGATTTTCTGTTGTACCGAAGTTGAGGCAGCTTCCACCGTTATGAGCACAGGACCCACACCATCCACAGTCAACAAAAAGATGGTGGCTGACGGGGAATCGAGGGGAATACCAGCTGCTTGTAGATGTTTCTGCACCTCTGCCTTGATCTGCTCTGCAACACTCATCTGACTCTGACTCTTGTTTCCTTCTATTTGCCTCTCCCAGTTTCTAGACTTTGAAGCACAGTTAGCAAAATGCAGAAGAGCATCCTGAGGAGTAAGGGCGGTGCAATCTCCGCCAGCTAGGGAGTTGACCCAGTTTGCAGATTCTTCGCGCATACCACGAGCAAAGAATTCAGCCAGCTGTCTTTGTTCATACCCATGGTGAGGGCAGTTGAAGAGAAGAGACTGGAATTCATTCCAAGTGTCATACAGGCTTGCATCCTCTCTCTGGGTGAATCTGGAGATGCGGTCTTTATAAGCAGTTGTCCTTGCGGGAGGAAAGTATTCCTCAACAAAATCTTGAGCTAATGTCTCCCAGTTAGTGTAATGACCTGGCGGCTTGCTTCCAAGCCACTGCTTAGCTGCACCTCTGAGAGAGAAAGGAAAAACTCGGAGATATAAAGCATTCTTGTTGAGGTTCCCAGACTTGAAGGTGTCACAGACAGCCAAAAAGTCATCTAGATGGGTGCATGGGATTATCATCTGGCCTCCCTTCGAATTGTACGTCCTTAGAGATCAGTTCTAGGAGAGGAATCTTAATCTCATAGTCAGGATCATCGTCATTAGAAAGCACGGTGATGGGGGATCGAAAGTTGGATGCACGCGGCTTACTGTAGTCCGCAACACTCTTAAGATTAACCATTACGGTAAAGAAAGATGGAACGGAACTGATCCGTTTCTGTACGTGCTATGATCTTCAAGAGACAAAAACAAACACAACCGGTGTAAAATCGAAGTGTGATGGAAAATGAAAGATGGAAAGGTAGAAGAATAAAAATGCCAACTCTTCTTTCAATGAAATAGAAGAGTCCCCGGCAACGGCGCCAATTTGATGAGCTGCAGAATAGCGGTCGATCAAATAACTACCAAGATGTGAAGCTAGGGTAGATCGTATTCCAGGGGTTTCCTCTACTTCCTTACTCAAAGTTGTTGGCAAAATAATTCAAGGTTAAACATGTTGTGCGTGGTGTGAGTTCCACGTCTTCTATACTAAAATGCAAAGATAAATTGAAATGAAATTAAAGCAAAGAAAGATTGAAGATTGATTGATTGACCAGAAGACGACAGACAAACTTAGACTTCGAATCCCCTTAGATTACCAAGCAACAGCAGTCAACAGACCAGCGATTTTCGATTCTAGTTCATTCAGTTCACAAACACCACCATAACTCCTGACCCTTAGGTTTAAGACTGGCGAACGTTCGCTCTATCCGATCTAGCTACCACGATTAATTAGCCGCCCGGGTACGGTCGCCTCTCGCAACGACTTAACTTAATTGGTACAAATTCTAATGATTAATGAGTTACTCTTGCAATGGATTAACCCTAATCGGTTCCTACGAAAGGCACACTCCAATTATAAGGTTAATTGTTCCACTTGATGTTCTAAAGTAAGGCGAGCGTTCGCTTCTATCCTTAGCTTAACAAGAATCTAATCTAGGTGGCCAAACTAGACAAGAAACACAGAGAACGAAGAACAAATCAAACATGAAAGATGAAACTGAATGAATTTCGAATCTAATCACTGCCGATCCGTGACCGCTTTAAGCCCTGGGTCACTTAGGGTTCATCTAATCTAAGCTACATGAGTTTAGCTACTCATATTCAATACAGAAGAATCGAAGACAGACAAAGAATACATCTCAGGGAGGGAAGACAAGAGAAAACTGTAAAACCTAATTTCGATGACTCCTAGCAGCTTCAACCTGCTGGATCTTCAACTCCTAGCGCTGGCTCTCCGAGATGGATGGATGGCGTCACGATCCGTTCCTGGCTCCTGAACTCTATCCACTCGTTCTCTCCATTTCTCAGTCTTAGGATTTTTCTCCATTTTTTTTTTGTCTGTGTGTGATAATGATTCCCCCTTAGTTATCCGCGTGTTTCAGTATTTATACTTAACCGGCGATTTCTGAATTTCCACTGGGATTTTCGCCAAAAAACCAAGGATATTTTTCGGCGAAAATATCTGTTTAAATGTGGCTTCATCCCGCTGTTTCTTCCGGTTGGTTCTGCTTGGGGTTTTCGCCGAAGATGCTTATGAATTTTCGCCGAAGACTTCTCTCGATCGGGTCAGTGGATTCTTTTTCGTTTTCGGCGAAAACCCTAGGGTATTTTCGTCGAAAATATATGTGTGAATGGGGCAGAAATTCTTTTGGGTTGAACGACTTTTCTGGCTGATGCGGGTGTGATTCCTCGGGGTTCCAGTGCCTTAACCACATTTTATGGCGAACACCTGTGCTAACATGAAAATACTAGAAAACCATCAAATAGACCCGAAACGGGCCAAGGTAACACAAATGGCACGAGATAGGGCAATTGATTGAATATTCGTTATTTTACCCTAAAAACTGTGTCTCAAGCAATGAAATGTCGCTTAAATGAGGCTGATAAGTACGTTAATTCGAGTGTCATCACTAATCTAGGCGACCAACCAGAAAAGAAACATAAACAATCAAGAACAAAACAACCATGCAAAGAGAAACTGATTGAACTTCGAATCTAATTACCGCTGATCCGTGACCGCTTTAAAGCCTTGGGTCACTTAGGGTTCATCTAATCTAAGCTCTACAAGTTTAGCTGACTCATAACGATAACAGAAGAATCAAAGGCAACAAAGAAGATCATCATACAGAGGAAGAACAGATAAGAACTGAAAAACCTAATTTTGACGACTCCGTGAATCTTCAATCTCCTGGATCTTCAACTTCAAGCTCTGAGTTCCCCGAGGTGGAAGGATGGCGTCACGATCTCTCCACGGATCTTCGAACTCTCTAAACTCTATCTATCGACCCTAGAGTCGGCTGACTCTCAAAAGTCTAATTTGTGAATTGTTGTTGGAATTCCCCCCTCTGGCTGGCTGCCGACTGCTTCTTTAAATAGGTAAGATTAGGGTTTTCCAAGACAGCGCCGGAAAAGGAAGGAGTTTTCGGCGAAAACTTATAAAGTTTTCGCCGAAAACTTTAGTTCAAAGCCTTCTGTCGATTTCTTCATAACTTTTCGGCGAAAACTTTATAATATTTTCACCGAAAACTTCAGTGTAATTCAACTCACTTTGCCTGTGGGTTTCTGAAGGTATTTTCGCCAAAAACTTTATAGTGTTTTCGGCGAAAATATTGTGCTGGGCAGTTGGATCTTCGGTTCTGACTCCGGTTTGATTTCTGGTTCGATTCTGGTTCACTCCTTGAGGTCTTGAACACCTCCGTGGCTAACTAAATGATGGCAAAAACCTGTGCTATCACAAAAACACTAGAAAACCATCAAATAGACCCAAAAAGGGCCAAAGTAACCAAATCGGTAGGAAATAGGGTAGTTGAGTGAATATTCGCTATTTTACCTCTAAAACCATGTTTCAAGCAAGGAAATGTCGCTTAAATGAGGCTGATAATTACGTCAAATCTCGTGTCATCAAAATACCCCACACTTAAGCTTTTGCTTGTCCTCAAGCAAACTGAAGTAGAACACACTCAAATTCAAAAATGACACGAGATTAAACTGAGATTCAATTCTAACGATTTGGGTTAGACTGTTCCACGTAGAAAAAGTGACCTACACATGCAAGAACATCAACCAAACAAGTTTTCGATCTCACTAATTTCTGCACACTTCAAATAGTGGTTTTAACAAAGCATGTTTCTTGGGAAAACAAGTAATCATGATTAACCGACTACGATAACACCAATTCTAATCAAAAAGACTTTAAGCTCTAGCCATGGTGTGGATGTGGAGGTAGGAAAAGTGACATGGCTATCGACTCGACTTCATCCATTTCTAGATCTGTACGTTACATGTTCTAGCTAGGACCTATTTAAACAACAATTTATTTCAAGTTTCAACTTCTTCCTTAAATTTATTTACTGCATACTAGTGCTCGACCAAACGCTTCACTTAGGTGTTGGACCTGCCTAGCTCACAGTATTTGTGCCTATGCTAGTGCTCAACCCGAACACTTCACTTAGGTGTCAGGCTTGCCTAGCTTTGATTTTTAGCACTTAAAAGAACTTAACGTTTAATTCGAACAACTCAGTTACTTGATTTAACAATTTAGCCATTTGATCCTAGCTAGTTATAACTTTTTACACAAGATTTCGAATTGGATTTCCTCCTAATCTTAAGCCACAATCACAGATGATCAAATATGGAGTGACAACATGGAAGAAGCTAGCATTTACCATCTTAGAATGGTGTTATTGGGCTTTGTTATTAACAAGTCAATTGATTCAATTGATTCAAGTTTCAACTACAAGAGTGATTTATGATCTGTTCTAACCTAGACTCATTTGATATCAGTGCCAACACGTTGGTTACAAGTTCTAAGTGGAACAGTCTAAACGTCATTGTTCAAAATTGAAGTCAATTTAGCATCATAAGTCAAGAATTGAGCAATTCTATGCTAGAGAAATTTCAAAAATGAACCATAGAATCACATAAAATCAAGCAAGATCATGCATAATCCTAGATTCCTACCCCACACTTAAACGGTTCTGTATCCTCACAGAACTAATCTAGAGTAGAGAGATACGAAGAACCTGGAATGATATGGTCGATGTAGGGGATGAACACGGAGCGTCCGGAGTAGAGCGGAGTAGCTACTCAAGTTCCTACAAAACAAAAACAACAAAAAGATCAAAAGGTACTTGTCCCGGTATCCACACAGACTAAAAGTCGAAACGAAGAAGGTTAGGGGAATTTTAAAAATATTTTGACTCTTTTTTTTTTCATATTCACGGGACGACACTCCTAGAGCAATCTAGATCATCTAAGCTCAATCAGTTCAGAAAAAATCACACCGAAACAGTAGGCACGCAAAATGAGGTAGACCGAAGTTAAACTCGTCAAAATTCAACAATCAACATGTCAAAAGATTCGAAATTGAAAACCCAACAACTAACCTTTTAGACACGACTCAAGAAAATGGACGGAAAGCGACGAAGTTGGCCAAAAACGTGAAAAGCTTATTTCGGGGATAACCGGAGCTACAGAGCTCCGATTTGGACGATCAAGTATGCGTTAGAATCGGACCGAAAAAAGAAAACTGATTTTCAAAATAGACACAAGTTTTCAGCGAAAACTATGGAAGTTTTCGCCGAAAACTTCTTCAAAAAAAGGCAAAAATAAAGAAGAAAGTCACTTTTGGAGTTTAAGCAAAGTTTTCGACGAATTTTTAATTTTTCGCCGAAAAGAATACTTTTTTTTTTTGAAAATTGATTTTTTTTTCTTTTTAAAAACCTAAAAAAACAAAATGAAAGGAAATTAAACTGACACTTTGGCTCCCCCGAAACCGACTTGAACGACGAAAAAGACTGACTCGAAAATTCAAAAACGGACTCCAGCCGTGGGTTGCCTCCCACGAAGCGCTCTCTTTTAACGTCCTTGAGCCGGACGGTACCTGTTAGGGACCCCAACTTAGGAGTTCCTTGAAGTCAATCGTCTTCTTCAAGGTGTGCGGTTGAGTGCCATGTAGCACTCCAAAAGGGTGATGCAGCTGGTAGTGCTCCAGTAGATAGCGGTCTTGGTTGGATGACCAGTTCTTCACGAATTCTCCTACTGGAGGAGGAAAGAGGTAGTACGGCGCGGCATGATCAATGAGCTCCATCTTCTCTACAGGTTGACTCGGTGGAAGTGTAGGTGAGGGTATCTCCTCAATCTCTATGTGCTCCTCTTCGGCTTCAACTCAGGATGGATTGGCTCTATGTCTTCATCAACCACCACCGTCAAGGATTCTTCTAGTTTATAATAGTCATGGATAGGATCATCATCTTCTTCTTCGAACAGCTCTTGAACGTCTTCTGTCATTAACTGCTTTGGTTGCCCGAGCTTGATGTCCGTCGCGAGATGAGCTTGTAGCATTGATGAGATATTATCCAAGGCAGATTGGGTTCTCGACAAGCATTTTGATGTTCATGAAGCATCTCTTGGTTATCTCTAGCGCCACTTTGATGCTCTTGTTGGTGTATCTGTTGGTAACCTTGTAGCATTGAAGAGATTTTATCAAAGAGGGAGTCAAATCTCGCCGTCTGTTGTTGTTGTTGATGTAGCATTTCTCGATAATCTTCGAGATATGGTGCTTCATTGATGTACCACTTTTGGTACTGGTCATCCCACCTGTTATCCTGCATAATCAAAACTAAGAAGCACTACCCAGGTAAATCATGGAAATATGGAGGAAAATTAAATGGTAAGGCGGAAAGGTAGAAGAATAATTTGCCAACTCTTCTTTCAAACAATTAGAAGAGTCCCCGGCAACGGCGCCAATTTGATGAACGTTGTAATGCGTGCAGTCAAATAACTAATCTACCAAGGTAGACTAGATCGTATTCTACTCGAGGTCTCTTCTTCTTGTCTACTCAAATATGTTGGCAAATTACTCAAGTTTGAACACGTTGTGCGTGGTGTGAGTTCCACGACTTCTAATCTAATAAAGCAGGAAAATAAAAGACAGAAAGATTAAAAGGTTGACTAACGAGAAGATATACGAGCTTAGATTTCGAATCCCCCTTAGTTCACCAAGGCAACGGCAATCACAAGACCAGCGGTTTTCAATTCTAATTCAATCGGTTTCTATACACCACCATAACTCCTGACCTTTAGGTTTAAGACCGGCGAACGTTCGCTCTATCCGTTCTAACTACCAAGATTAATTAGCCGCCCGGGTACGGCCGCCTCTCGCAACGACTTAACTAACTGGTGCAATTACTAACGATTTATGAGTTACTCTTGAAGCGGATTAACCCTAACTGGTTCCTACGAAAGGCACACTCCAATGATTAGGTTAACTGATTGAATTGATGTTTTAAAGAGAGGCGAGCGTTCGCTTCTATCCTCAACTTAACAAGAATCTAAACTAGGTGATCAAGGAAGACAGGTTTAAGCGCCAAAGCAGGGAACCGTCTAGCGACTAACCCTAGCTTGCAAAAACCTAATCTAAGCGACCAACCAGAAAAGAAACATAAACAATCAAGAACAAAACAACCATGCAAAGAGAAACTGATTGAACTTCGAATCTAATTACCGCCGATCCGTGACCGCTTTAAAGCCCTGGGTCACTTAGGGTTCATCTAATCTAAGCTCTACAAGTTTAGCTACTCATAACGATAACAGAAGAATCAAAGGTAACTAAGAAGATCATCATACAGAGGAAGAACAGATAAGAACTGAAAAACCTAATTCTAACGACTCCCGCGAAGCTTCAATCTCCTGGATCTTCAACTTTAAGCTTGAGTTCTCCGAGGTGGAAGGATGGCATCACGATCTCTCCACGGATCTTCGAACTCTCTAAACTCTATCTATCGACCCTAGAGTCGGCTGACTCTCAAAAGTCTGATTTGTGAATAGTTGTTGGAATTCCCCCCTCTGGCTGGCTGCCGACTGCTTCTTTAAATAGGTAAGATTAGGGTTTTCCAAGACAGCGCTGGAAAAGGAAGGAGTTTTCGGCAAAAACTTATAAAGTTTTCGCCGAAAACTTTAGTTCAAAGCCTTCTGTTGATTTCTTCATAACTTTTCGGCGAAAACTTTATAATATTTTCACCGAAAACTTCAGTGTAATTCAACTCACTTCGCCTGTGGGTTTCTGAAGGTATTTTCACCGAAAACTTTATAGTGTTTTCGGCGAAAATATTGTGCTGGGCAGTTGGATCTTCGGTTCTGACTCCGGTTTGATTTCTGGTTCGATTCCGGTTCACTCCTTAAGGTCTTGAACACGTCCGTGGCTACGTAAATGATGGCAAAAACCTGTGCTATCACAAAAACACTAGAAAACCATCAAATAGACCCAAAAAGGGCCAAAGTAACCAAATCGGTAGGAAATAGGGTAGTTGAGTGAATATTCGCTATTTTACCCCTAAAACCATGTTTCAAGCAAGGAAATGTCGCTTAAATGAGGCTGATAATTACGTCAAATCGAGTGTCATCATTGTCCTAAGATATTCTTGGGCAGAAGAGTTGGAGTGGTGGCTCCATCTTGTTTACCCTCTGAAATTCACCTTGGTAATAATCGTAAACCTTATAGTTATTCTGTTCTCTGTTATTGTCCCGCAGAAGCATTTTTTGTGTGGCTAGTTGCTAACTATTGACTTTTCTGCTAAGAAAACACAGGCCCTATTTCGTATCTTATGCTTTACTCAACCAAATTTTTTGGAGTAACTTAATTTGTTTTCATCCATTGAAATGATATACAGTCTTTGGTCATCAAAACAATCCTGCACGAATGAGGCATCGGTATTCAAGAGGTTGACCAGCACTTGTCATTTTGTGTTCCTTTGCACTTTGGACTTCAAGAACGCTATTGAAACAGAAAAACAACAAGTGATTGTACTTGTAATCCACCCGGTGCCTATAGCGACGATGCTTTCCTCTCATTATCTGTCGCCCTGGCAGCCCTTTGTTGTTCTTGTACTTGTAATCAACCCGGCAGTAGATGAACCCATCACCGAACAACCCTTCAACAAAAATTGGAAATCGTCAGTTGCCCACCGCGAAATCAGGCAATCAGATGTAAATCCAGAAAGGGAAGAGGGAAACTGGAGATTGATACAACTGGGTAAGTGCGATGGTCTGAGCGTAGACGTCGACTCCAGAATGTCTTTGTCGACGAGGGAATAGTGGTCGTTCATCTTCAGATTCAGGTAATGGGTAGCTCTATGTTTAAAACAGAATCTGTAACCCACGGCCAAGGCCAGCAGTAGTACAGTATATAAAATGGGAATTAAATCCCACACACCCACAATCGCACTAAGCTCGCAATTACAAGTACCCTCTTCGATTCCTCTCCCTCGTCGCCTTGCCGGAAAGCTTACCTGGGCTAAACCATCCTCTCAATCCGCATATCTCTCGATTACTCTCAAGAAAAGCCTCAGCTTGGGAGCTTGAGTCCCGTCTCCTCACCTGGTCTCTGCTCGGCCGGCGGACGCTCGACTGCAATTATAGACAGAGAGGGGGTTTTCGATGATTGGGATAAGGGTGAAAGTCTTAGAAATGGAGGAAGAAATTTATCTGAGGTGATAAGTATGGGCGAACTAGAAAAAATGGGTGGGTGGGTTTGCTCTGAACTCAGTTGGGATGGGTCATTAAGATGGGTGGGTGAGTTAGAGTCAATTAAAGTATGGATGGATATTTGAAAGGGATGAAGTGATTTAACAAATTATAAAATACTTGTATTTCAAATGTGTTTGATGTTTTTATGATGATCCTAATTTAATTTGGCCTGAAAAAAACTTAATTAGTCGTTTCCATATATATATCAAAATATTTGTGCCTCATTTATCTTCGTGATGAGTGAGTATAGAGCAATAGAGCTAGCAATCAATATCCTCTCCGTCATACAGTTCAAGAAATAATTGAGTTACTCAAATTATTGACACAGTCCCATTGCTAGAATTATTGACATAGTTCATCACCGACATCCATTTACATCTATTTCAATTTCATTTCAGTGGTGCAAGTGTAATAAAAAAACACTGAATCAAAATCGTCTACACCATTATCGATTTGTGGCTGACACATTCAAATCGTGATTAACTTTGGCGACGTTCTATTTAGTCAAATCGCCACTATTTTTTGGCGATTTACTTTTTGACAAGCTTCAGGTAAATCGACAGTGCGTTTGGGGATTTAATATTGAATGGAAGTCAGTCGGATATAACGACTGGGATATCCAACGTGGAACATAAATAGCTAGTTTCTTTAGCAATAAACCCAGATCGCCTGTTAGTTCGGAGATGTAAGTTTCAGTTAGCTCAATCTACCCTATATTGGGAATTGACTAGTGCACTGCTCATATATGTAATAGTAATATGTATTTTGTAAATACCTTTACATGGATTATGGATTTCGATTCATATGTACCAAATTTCTATATGGATAATGTTTGATAAATTAAAATGTGTACAATATGAAATATCTTAAACAAATTCTCTATTTAGTAATTATATATCTGACACTTGAAACAAAATATGTGATCACTATAACCATTTAACCTCTTGTATGGTCTTCTCTTACAAGTTACATAGTCAACCTCAAGACTATGTCTAATCTCTAACTCTGTCTTTAAGATCCTTTCTTACCGTCTTCCACATTTCACATGTCAGGGTCATAACCTACCCGTCGCAGCCCTTAGCCCACAAGTTTTCTTGGTATACAAAGAGCAATCTATAGTTTTGGTGAGGAAACTCATTCCAAAGGTAGAATATATACTAGGACATGTGTATTATTGGGATTTAAGACATTAGAGTATGTCTAGACCGTCCATGAAAGGAATTTAAGTTTACACGACTTCACCTATAGTGTAAGTGAATTGGTTATATTAAGGACTAACATGATTCTATGCCATGTCTTACAGTTAAAGACTTTGATATCATATAAAAAATTGTTACATTTCAATAACTTTAGTTGTTGGGTGAGATAAATCGATAAACTTGATATCAAACTTTGTCGTATAAACACATTATATTTTTGTTTTTCATCTTGCTAATTATGAGGGCCTCGAACCACAAACCGATTCTAATGAAAAAAAAAAAAAAAATCTTACCGGAGAAAATAGAAAATCACAAGAAGTATACCTTTTAATGATGATGCCTTGGGGACAAAAACACAAGAACGATTGGTGGCACACACAAGAACGCTGCTATTGTAACTTTTTAAAATTTTTTTAAAGAATACCATGAATTAATCTCTTGTTATAGTTAATCAATCTCACCATGACTAATCAAATTTTGAATCAACAACTTCAATCTGACAAATTAGCAACACTTCAAAAGAAAAAAATTATACCCCTCAATTCAAGGATCTAGCTTGGTTTTTGTTCCATGATAAATATGACGGATCACCTAATGGCCTGTGAATAAAAGAGAAATTTTTATCATATTAGAGAATAAATATATGTATAACTTATAATTAGTTCTCATGAACATATCACAAAGTAAAATGCATCAGATGTCACTTATGTTTGTTATTCAATGAAAACTAATCAATTACATGCTTTTAGTACCATATGTAATTTTTTATAGCAATGATAAAATAAAGTTTCCATTAAAAATAATATTTTTAATTAACTTATTAACAAATCATGACATGTCAAATTTTGTGTCTAATAAGAGGATGATGATGTGGTGTCTCAATGGACCCAAAAAGGTATAATGTGGACAATAAAATTTTATTCTAATAAAGGGTATTTTTTAATAAAAAGTGAGTTGTGTATGTGTAATCTTATTTAAGCCTAATCAGTTATCGCGTTGTTGTTATACTAGGCATAAAATCTCACATTTAATGTGACTTCACAATCAATTCATTAAACTATTTTCTCTAATTAGTAAGATGGACGAAAAATTACTCAGTGCTATTAAAGATGAATGTAAGGTACTCAAAAAAATATTAGTGGTTAGATTGCACTTAATGTCAAACATAAATGACATCGGATGCATTTTACTTGTGACTATATGAGAAAGAGATGATAGTCTATATCACAATTTTGTTGTTACATATGATGAATCAAACATATTAAAGTTAGAAAAGAAACTCACCTTGATTTGAAGACATAAATGAGAATGAAAGAAATGGCCAAGAGGAGGCAAATCCCACCAATAGCTAGGTATGCAATCCCAAGGAAATCATTTCTTCCCCCAATCCAAGTAGTTGTCGAAAGTACCAAAGTTTTCGTCCCTCCATAACCGTACGAGTTGTAGTTGTTCTCAATTGCAACTTCTATCTGTTCATTTGCTTCTAAGTCTTCCTCTATCCTCCCATACAACTTCCTAAACGTAGGCAGTGTTGCTGTTCGCATCCAAACTATTAGGTCTTCTTGCTCGCTCAACTGCATCATTTCAAGTTCCATATATCAGTGAAATGTTATAAGTTATAACTAAGTTGGTTCTTTGATATTTCCAATGAATTTTAATATAAGAATATAGTCAACATTTTGATTTTAATTTTATTATGGGTTTACTGTTCGTTTGGTGTCTAGTGACCAGTCGATCACGATTACTGTGACATCCTAAGCAAATCCTGCATCGACAAAACACAGGAGCGATCCATGGGCTATATGAAATAGTTCAACCTTAACTAATAAGACGAGTTTTGGGGGTGTAATGGGGGAGTTCTTTTAAGAACTTCAAAGTTAAACATGCTCAGGGTGGAGCAGTGCAAAGATAGGTGACCTCCTGGGAAGTCACTATAATGCACCCAAAACCAAATTAGTGAGGGCCTAGGCCCAAAGCGGATAATATCTTGTCATAAAATGTTTGAGTGTTGCAATTCCACACAAAAAAAAAGTTTGGGTCATGAAATCATGTAAAATCTTGATAAGAAAACCTTAGAATCTCTTAGAATCAATCTTTTTTTTGTATGTTAAGTAAAAATTGCCAGTTTGTCCAACTCGGTTTTAGTTGGAACCAATACAAATTAATTTTTCTCGATTGGTTGTTTATATTTGTAAGATATTTTGATCAGATTCAGTTAGAAGTGATTATTCAAATAAAAATGCATACTATTTATCTTTTTTTTTTTTTTTCTCGAGTGAATGCTCAAGAGTTGATATTCACTCTTATTTTCATATCTCAACTTTTTACAGTCATGTGTTCATCTTCTCAGTCTAATCAGCTCAAACAACTTAGGTGATGATAATTAAGTACTTACAGGGATGTCGGATTTAAGCTTTGCACCTCCAATCAAGCCACTGTCCTGAAAGTTTTTAGGGTAAACATTAGAACCAAATTTGTGGTTTTTGTCACTTGACCATGATATGTCCTTTTTGTTGACATTTAGAGCCTTTTTCTTGGTGGATGTAATGAAACTATAAGTATCATTGAACAAACTCCAAGCAACCAGCCCACATGGTACAATTGGCTTCCCATTCACATAGTCTTTTGGTCCGCAACTCGATACTGCATATTCGTTTCCTTTGTTTTTCAACTGTTTATCACTTCGACTCCTCACATACCTGATGTTTGAAATCATATAAAAACTCGAGTTCTTGAAAAAGGGTTCAACTTCATTATTATATTATTCACTAACTATATTACCTGCGATAATTTTGATAAAAATTGTCGAGTTGGTAATATATGTAGATGGGTTGCTTCATTGGCTTTGGTATCTACATGAACATATTACTTTAATCAAGTATGATAAACATCATAATCAATTCCTTGGAAAAGGATCAATTAGTGTTACCATTAGAGTTCTGCTGCATGTTTTGTTGGTTTTACTATTTTGAATGTAATTAATTGCATTGTCACCAAAACTGCTTGGAATGCAATCTTCATCATAGCGATCCACAACTTCTACCACCTAATTATTATAATAATTAAAACATATAATCAACATGTGGATGATGATTGTTGCATGCACCAAACAAATGACATTGTCACGGGAACTGGACTCATAGTAATAACATATAACAAAACCATAAACTATACTTACATTTTCAGATGCAGAAATTGAGGCAAGCCCAATTGGAATGAACACAATCCCAACAAAAATAAAAGTTGCAATAACCTATAAAATAATTGTACATAAATATTATAATTGATAACCCAAAAAATGAAAATATAGACTATTAATTAAACTTAAAATCATAAATTGAAACATAAAACTCACTAGTCCTGGAGTCAAAATTGGTTTGCAGGCTGGAAGGTCTTGTTGAGAGAAGTTAGAATCTGCAATTGACATGATCAAATAAATGTGAGAAAATTACGCGATGGAAATGATGACAGAATTCACAAAAAAATTAAAATAAAAAAATATGAACACGAACACGAAGATTATATATAGAAACATTGTAAAAAAAAGGGGAAGCAAACATTTAGGTCCTTTAGAGCGCTTTTTAGCGGAAGAAGATTTGGAGGACGAAGAGGATGACGGAGAATGAGAAGTATCATCATCTCGTTCTCCTTTTTTCCCTCCTCTTTTAGTGGCGATAGAACCCTTTGAACTTTTTATTTGCATATCAATCACCACGTTCTCTGACATGAATGCATGCAAATAAAAAGGAAATACAAAGGGGGAAAACTCAAATGAATACGTTTTGCATAGGAGAGGGGAATCTTCAAAATTTCTTCCCCTTTGTTTTTAATTTATATATATATGATCAAAAGAAGAGAAGAAATTATGGAGGAATGTTGGAAGGTAAAGTTGATAAGAGGGTGAGAGGGGGCGAGAAAATTTTCACCCATTCCCTCTCCCTCTAATTGGATTGTGTTGATGTTACCTCTTTTTACAGCTTTTTACTTTTTACCATTTTGAGGGAGGATGGATACTCTTCTTTTGCTTAATCACTTTAACTACATATCCTATTTACTTGGGTAGCTTAAAAATAATATTAATAATGTTACCTTAAAGAGTACAAATGTGTCTCTCTAAATTTAATGAGAACTACAATTATTTGTGGAGTGTATTTATTTTCTTTCGTTATTTAAAATATGTAATAGATAACAAAATATATTATGACCATATGAACAAGGTATCTATGATTCACACTCATTCAAGTTCATAGAATTTTAATTTTGATTCAAATTAGAGAGAAATAGAGAGGTTAGAGAAATTGTTGACAAACAAGGAAATGCTGGTTAGCACAAAAGTTTTCTTTCATAATAGTTGAACTCAAAACAGGTGCATGAAAATGTCAAGAACAAGACCCATAATGTTCAAATTCTTGTCACCACTCACCATTTTAATTCAACAAATCCTTTACAAAGAGCTGTTTTCTACACATAGTTTCTTAGTAATTTTGATTCCATAAATAGATTGCTACCTTAAGCAGCAAATTTTCAAGGTCCAAGAGAGAGGATGTTGTTGGATTTTTACATTGATATT
This sequence comes from Linum lewisii, assembly GCA_034768395.1. NCBI lineage: Eukaryota > Viridiplantae > Streptophyta > Magnoliopsida > Malpighiales > Linaceae > Linum > Linum lewisii. Next base: position 51,750,601 of record CM068301.1, on the reverse strand, counting down.
AGTCATTAATTAACTAATTACGAACTTAAGAGCATCCAAAATAAACTATTTACAAATATCACCAAAATAAACTATTTAAAAAACTATGATTGATTTTCTTATAATTGGCTACAAATGTTCAAAAATGTAATCTATAAACTTGAATGGAGGCCTTTCACGACTCATATAAAGGCAGAATTTCAAATGAGCTCCGGCTGGGTTTTCAAAATCCTTTGAAAAGGGGAGGAGATGACAAGCTTTCTAATTTTTCCTTGATTTTTTCAACAGTACCCCTTTATGTTCCATTTTCTAACGTGAGATAACAACTTTTTGGTTCATCCTTTTTAAAGGAAAAAATTTCTATAATATTTTAATAGTTGAGATGGATTAACATTGAGCCACCATTGGTCATGAGATGCAACTCATATAATTTTTTATGAAGCTAAGGTGCCATATACTCCAGTTTCTTTAAATGTTTGAATAATTTTGATTATTTGAATGTTCATGTTTAGTCGATATAATTTTTTTTAAATAATGGAGTTGTTCGGATTGATAGAAAGGATAGTTTAGTCATGTTAGGTGGTTGATGAACGTTGTAATGCGTGCGTCAAATACTACCAAGCTAGAAGCGAGGTAGATCGTATTCCACAGGTCTCTTCTAATCGTTTACTCAAATGAGCTGACAAATTACTCAAGTTTAAACACGTTGTGCGTGGTGTGAGTACCACGACTTCTAATCTATAAAAACAAGAAATTGAAATGCAACAAAAGACAAAATGAAAGATTGATTGACTTGACAAGACGACATACAAGCTTAGATTTCGAATCCCCGTAAGATCACCAGAACATTGGCGATCACACGACCAGCGGTTTTCAATCCTGATTCATTCAGTTCTCAGACACCACCATAACTCCTGACCCTTAGGTTTAAGACTGTCAAACGTTCTCTCTATCCGATCTAACTCCCAAGATTAATTAACCGGCTGTGCGTTCGCTTCTGCAACGGAAAACTAACTGGCGCGATTACTAGTGATTTATGAGTTACTGTAGCAGTGGATTAATCCTAAATGGTTCCTACGAAAGGCACACTCCATTGAATAGATTAATTGTTGATTTGATGTTCTAAAGTGAGGCGAACGTTCGCTACTATCCTCAACTTAACAATAATCTAGTCTAGGTGATCAAGCTAGAAAAGAAACACAGGCAATGAAGAACAAATCAAACATGCAAGAGAAACTGTCTTAATCTGAATTTAATTACCGCTGATCCGTGACCGCTAGGGTTCATCTAATCTAACCTCTATGTGTTTAGCTACTCATATTCAAATCGAAAACAAACAAAGAATACATCTCAGGTAGGAAGAACAGAGAAGAACTGTAAAACCTAATTCGATGAATCTGTGAAGCTTCAATCTCAAGAATCTTCAACTTCTAGCTCCGAGCACTCCGAGGTGGAAAGATGGCGTCACGATCTCTCCGGGAACTCCGAGGATGCTCTCAACTCTCTCTCGAACTTTCAAAGTCTGGAAATTAATCCGTGGAAAAAGTCTATCTTGAATAAGTGCGTCCGCCTCTTTAAATAGGTTGTCCGATTCAGCGCTGGAAAAGAGGGGACTTCTCGGCGAGAACCTTGAAAGTTCTCGCCGAGAATTTTAGTTGAACGGCTCCTGTGTGTGTGTTTGTCCAAACTCTTCGGTGAGAACTTTGGAAGTTCTCGTCGAGAACTTCTCCTTTAGTCTCCTGTAAGTCTGTGGTTAATTCTTCACAACTCCTCGGCGAGAACTTTGAGAGTTCTCGCCGAGAACTTCTTTGTTGGCAGGGGAGGATTTCAGTTTTGACTCGTATGATTTCTGGATTGATTCCGGGCAATTCTTCGAGGTTCCCTTGCTTCCCCGGCACGTCCGTGGCTACGTTATTGATGGCAAAAACCTGTGCATTCACAAAGCACTAGAAAACACATCAAATAGACCCATAACGGGCCAAAGTAACCAAAACGGTAAGAAATAGAGCAATCGAGTGAAAACACCCTAAACTACCCTAAAAATCGTGTCTCAAGCAGGAAAATGTCGCTTAAATGAGGCTGATAATCTCGTAAAATCGAGTGTCATCAGTGGTCCTTTGTTTGAAATCCATATAGTAATGGTACAATGGAAAACAAGGAATTAAAATCTGGAAGGAATTACGATCTTCCCCAACAATCGAATCCCTTCAGGATTTTAATTCCAATGCAATGCATTTCCGCGCAGAAAATGATGCTCTTCCCTCCCTCTCTCGAGCCAAAATCTGTCGTGTCGTCTGACTATCCTTCGACGACCCACTTCCTCCTCGAATGATCCCACTGCCTCCTCATATCCCACTTCCTCCTCCAAACTCTCTCTACTCCGCCCTCCCTCTCTCCTGTGAAAATTTATCACCGTCCTCCTGAGTTAGCCGTTCCTACCAATGGGTGTCAAATTGGATTTTTTTCAAGACTCTGATCAGGTAAATCCAAAATTTTGTTAAGTCTAGTTATTGAACGAAAATGCAGTGTTAAAGCTTCTGATCACGAAAATGCAGTGGTTTAGCTAGTAGTTAAAGCTTTGATTAATCCATCATCCTTGATGAACGAATTTCATTTTGGATTCTACAAATGATAGTTTTTCTATTCTTGCGTGAGGATCCACATATTAGTGGCTTCCGTTCGTGTTTCACTTTAAGATCGCGTTTTTTGTTTACGGGAAGTTTCATTGCGATTCAACCTTCTTACCAAGCTTCTCGGGCAACTGGGATCACGTTATGTCGCGAGCTTGGGGCCGATCGAGGCTTGATGCCTGGAAGGAAAAGAAGAAGTATGTCACAGACAAAAACCTTCCCTATGAGTGGGCTCGCATCACCCTCCCCCCTCCAAGGTTGTCCAGCTAGTGGTTGGCTGCCATACATGAAGCACGTGGAGATAGTAAGTTGTTCAAGGTATACTACAGTATTTGACCAAATTAACTATTCTGTATTTGAATCACGTATTCGTTAAAAATTGAACCGTCGGCATTGTTTTTGTTAAGGATTCGATCGCCAAAAACAAGGCCAACCGAGCATGCCAAGAAGAAAACCATAGTGGAGGGTCAAGACAGTGGCGGCGGTATATAGAGGAGGAGGTTGCTAAAACCGGTAAGCGATCTTCGAGGGGGCAGATCTTCATCAAGTACTATAGTTGGACGAATGCAAATCCCAAAAGCACAAACGCAGGAGCAATAATTGTAAGCAAATTATAATTTTTTTCCAAGAATAAGCAAATTATATGAACACTAATGTTGTTGAACTTTTTGAGTGTTCAATAATTGGGTTGGTGTAATTGTAACATCCTGTTTCCCAGTCTCCGGTCAAAATTTAAAATTCTTGGTTAAACCTCATTGGTTAAAACTTTGAGAATTTTTATTCGAATTTACTTAATTAATTTGCTAGTGAATTTATTCCGGTTGGCGGAATAAATTCTTCCGAGTTAATTCTTTACATTTGAGTTCTAAATCGGTGTGATGAATCAATTGACCCGACCCTTGTGATGGTTTAAAGAGAGGGTCGGGCTTGGGCCTAGCTGTACTTAAGCAACAGCAGTGGTTTAGGCTGGAGAAGAGTCGACTGGGCCTTGAGCCAGTGGGTTTGGTCTCGGGTCCGCAACAGTTAAGAGGAGTGGGTGGTTGGGCCGGAGCTTGGGCCCACTCGAGCTAGTATAGGAGAAGGGGAGTGTGGGCCTCAAGCCCACCCGACTTTGACCAAATTAAGAAGAGGTATGAGCCCGTTCTATTGTTGGAGTCAGATGGAGGAGTTGGGCTGAAGGCCCGCTCTCCTTGTCATTTCCATTCAGCAAAAGAGGGGAGGGAGTGCTTGGGCTTTGGCCCGGTTGACTTGTGGGCGGAAATAAAAGGAAGGAAGAAGAAGTTGGGCTTGAGGCCCTTATTTCTTTTCCACGTTCAGCTTTAGCAAGGAGAGAGGGTGGAAGGGTTACAGGAGTGGGAGGGAAATCACGGAAACCAATGAGAGGCTAATGGCGGTGCTAATCGAGAGAGGAAGGAAAAAGGGGAAAAATTCTAATATGCTGAAACTTCAACACCTATTTAGTGTTGAAGTTTATATCCAATGGTCCACGTCTGTGTTCACTGAGACTTATGGATTCGATGGCTCAAATGATTCAGACGTGGGGTCCATTGGGAAGGGAGATGAAGGAGGGGTATTTTCTTCTTTGCGCGTGGGGTCTGAAAAAGTGTCAGAAAATATTAATTTATGTCAAATCACAATCTCTCTCTACACACATGTATTAGTTTTATCTGACTTTAATGATTAAACTTAACATAATTACTTTATCCTAAATCCGTTTTTAAGAACTTAAACGTCAAAAGTTTCGTTATTTAACAATGAATCTACCGATATCACTCTTGCTACATTCTATAAAGAATAGATAATATAGACGTGCATATAAATAAACACAGTCATTATACATACTTGCGTCTATGTTAATTGCCAGAGCCGTGTATAAGTTGTTGCAATTCAGACTTATGCGTGTCACATGTCCTAAGTTCATACATGATGCAATCAATTAGAGCATTTTAACTCAAACTTTGCGTGTATGTTTATGTATAATTCATACATATGTTTCTATTAATACATACTTACGTCTATGGTAGTTGTCAGGCCATGTATATGTTATTGTTATTCAAACGTATGGGTGTCACATGTCATACGTTCATACATGATGCAATCAATTAGAGAATTTTAACTCAAACCTTGTGTGTATGTCTATGCATAATTCATACATATGTGTCTATTAATACATACGTTTATGTTAGTTATAATTCAGACGTATGGGTGTCACCTATCTTAAGTTCATACATGATGCAATCAATTAGAGCATTTTAACTCAAACTTTGTGCGTATGTCTATGTATAATTCATATATATGTGTTTATTAATACATACATACGTAACTTTGACGCATTGTTAGCATTCAGACGTACATATGTAACTTTGACAAGTTTATTCCAAAGCTTTTGAGACAGATGTTTGTAAGTTTGACGCATTGTTAGCATTCATACGTATGTATACCATATGTCTGCTAGTCCATACGTTTGTTGTAATTAATACGTGTGTTTGTGCAATGAACTCATTGTAAAGATGCATTGCTAGTATTCAGAAGCTGATGAAACATTGTTTTTTATTTATTGCAGCTCTGTTTCTTTGATCTGGCTGGTGTGACAAAGTGTGATAAATTGTTGTTCCTCCGGTTGATCTCGCATTTATCATATTAGACGTGTGTCTGTATTAACTTAGACGCAGGTATCATATAAATTACATGTAGACATACAAGTACACGTATGTGTTTCTCATATAAAGTAGACGCAAGTATCATGTTAAAATAAGACATACAATGCTACATGCGTATATATATTTTGCACAAGTTAGTATTTATCAATACACACTTTGTTTTATAATTCAGTAAATAATTTCACACGCACGTATGTTTAGCCATTTTATACGTGATAACATGATTTACATGCCAAAGACGGGATTTGTGGGTGCCTTCCATGCGTCTCCTACGGGTGTTGATGCATGCCCTGTAAATTATTAGACGCACGTATCAAATAAGTTATACACGCGTCGGAATAAAGAAGACACAAGTATTATGCACTCGCACGTACATGCACATAACTTTATACGTGATTTCACTTAGACGCTTGTTTGAATTAACTTAGACGCATGTATCATATTACAGTTAGACATACAAGCACACATACGTGTTTCTTATATAAAGTAGACGCAAGTATCATGTTGAAGTAAGACATACAATATTACGTGTGTATACATATTTTGCACATGTAGTATTCATCAATACACACGTCTTAATGAGTTTAGTGTTAGTATTTAGCAATACGCATGTCGTGATAAATTTGGTGTTTTATAATTCAGTAAATAATTTCACATGCACGTACGTTCAACCATTTTAAACGTGATAACACGATTTACATGCCAAAATGGGACATGTGGGTTCCTATATTGCGGTCTCCTATGGGTGTTACTGTATGCCCTGTAAATTATTAGACGCACGTATCAAATAAATCATACATGCGTCAGAATAAAGAAGCCGCAAGTATTACGCACTCGCACGTACGTTCACATAACTTAGACGTGTGTTTGGATTATATTAGATGCATGTATCATATTATAATTATATTAGACGTGTGTTTGGATAAGTCATACGTGCATATACATATTTTGCACACATTAGTATTTATCAATACGTACATCTTGATGAGTATTTGAAACAGAATAATACGAATTTATACGTACGTTTGTAATGGAATAAACCTAGAACTTATGAACCAAGAACACGAAAATAGTTTCGACCTTTCGGGCACACCTACAACAAGGGAAGAACACGAATAACCCATTAGAACATGAATAATTCGTTAGAACAAGAAAAAAACCCAGAAATTTTCAACAAAAAAATATGAAAACAAGTAGAATCTTACGTATTTTGAGGTTTGTGTTTATGCTCCCGTCATACTTGCGTGTGAAGATCGAGTATCAAAGTGTAAAATGAACACAAAATCTATTGTTAGTTCAAACATTTGAGAGAAAATTGTTGGGGGGAGGAAAGAGAAAGGGAAGGAAATTTTGAAATGAGAGATAGAAAGGATGCTGACTTTTTGATTATATAGTGCATTTATTTATTTATTTTCTATTCTTTTTTAGTTGATTGATGTCATGTCACACTCACTTTATTAAATTTGGACGCATGTGCCAAATAACTTATATCTGCATCTGAATTAATTTAGACGCATGTTGCATATTATAATTAGACGCATGTGCCAGATAATTTATACATGCGTCTGACTCATACTCGTGTTGCGTTTGAATTATACACTTCAGGCGTGTTCATTCTCTATGATTCTTACAATTTAGATGTGCATATAAGTGCGAAAAGGAGAGAGAACGAAAGAAACAAGAGAGAGAGAGAGAGAAATTTTGAATCTAGCATTTATGAGGGCTTGGGATGGGTTTATATAGGTGTTTGTTATTCTCTCTCCGTCACATCCACACGTCTAAATCAGTGTGGGCTGGCGTCTCAATTGAAATGTTCATACTGCCCTTAATGAGGTGGGCTCCTTGTTTCTCCCTCCCCACCATTGGATCTAATCCAATGGCTATAGGAGGCTTCAGCACCCTTATAGGGGTGGTGCTAAAAGAACCCCTCAGCACCATATGCTCTACCGGAAAAAAGGACGACTCATAGAAATCCAAGAGAGAGAGAAGAAGAAGAAAAGGGAATGGCAGCAGCACTCAAATCGGAGCTGGGTGGTTGGGTTGATGGTAGGCAGCATGTCGAGGGATGTCGGATGGGTGCAGGAGGCGTTGGAGTGGTTGTAGGTCTTGTTCCAAGAAGGTAGGAGACGGTGGCGGCAGTTCGACGACGGCAAGTGCTCACCGGAGAAGAAGACGAACCTGTTTGTCACTTTCCGAAGTTCAGGGGCCCATTTTGCACATCAGAAAAACAAAGTGACTTTTTTGTGATTTCAATTTATCTGTGGGGTGTTTGAGACTTCCGACTAAGGGTTGTTTGGTAAAAAAGTTTGAGGCTTCGCGTGGGGAAACAGAGTTTCGGCCATAAGTCACTTGTTAGAGCTTTGTTTGACACACCGTCAGGACTGGTGGAATCAGGACGGCAAGATGGACGTTCTAGGACAGAATTCAAGCGTTGATTTTAGGCTAAGGTGAGGGCTTAGAGTCGATAGGTAGAGCCGTAAGGAATTACAATCCGACTTAGTGATTAATAGGGATGCATGAATTGGAGAGTTGAAAATGGTTGATTATGTGTTTTGGGTTATTGATTGTTGATGTGCTATTGCGTGTCTTGAATTGGTTGGATGAATTGTTTTACTAGTTGGTTAGAAATGAGAGTTTAATTCATGTTCGTGCAATTTATACATTATTGAAATTGTGGAATGTTGGTTGCAGGAGGATGACCCTGACAATGTGGGGTCGTCCTATGAACGATGAACGGGAGAGTGGCCCTAGACTTTGTGACATGATCACCCCTTTTCTTTTACTATTACAGGTGGGGTGGTCGGTAAGGCTAGCAGTCCGCCCGTAATAAGTATGGAATTATGATATGGAATTGTGTTGTGGAATTGTGATATGGAATTGTGTTGTGTAATTGGGAAGTGGAGAATTAAAGTGGAATTGGTTAAATGGAACGGTGACCGAGGACGAGGATGTCATTTTATGTACTTTTATTTCAGTTGACAGCTTTGGAAATTTTAAAAGTTATTTATTGTTGATGTCGATTAAGAGGTTTTGGATGATTGTCATTTGAAATGTATTTAAGTGGGGATCCATGTCTTTTGTTTTAAAGATTATATTTTATCAATTTTATTTCCACTAATTTTCTTTTGGTTATTCCAGTTCGATTTGTCACTAGTGATGTGATGCGAAAAATACGCACACCAAATTTTACTCACTAGAATGCTCTAGTGAGATTGTTTTTCCCTTGGGTCTTTCTCCTTCTATTACTCAACGAATGTATGTAAAAGCTATTCGGGGTTTTTGTCGTTTGGTTTGTTGAAAAGGTTGTGAATTAATTAAATAAGATGCAATTAAAACAAGTAAAGCAAGTAAACAAGTTGGGGTTTCGAAGTATGACTAAGGCGGTTGTTCAGACTCGAATCCACACTAGTTTGGTTTAGATGGATAATGCAATGCAATCTCAGTTTATCGGACTTCGATGACTTGACACTTCTTGGTTTATCTCTACTCCTTGGTTAGGCCGCAAAGATTCTATTATATCAAACCTACAAGCTCCTATGGGCAAGCTAACTTGCAAATTATCAAGAATGAGTCAAGAACAATGAAATGTCACACGATCATGCAAAGAGATTAGGTCTTCCAATCCTATGGTCAAGCTATTGGCAAAACCTAACGACCTCCTAAACTCTAGAATGATTCACATTCATGGTTAGATCCGTGAAATCAACGATGAAACAGAACCCTACGATAGTTGCTAGAGGGGTTTACACGTCTGGACATACTAGCTAAGACCACCAGATTCTAGCTAATGGGCAAGTTACCACAGATTTCGACTTCCTGATAGCTAATCTCAGGCTACTACCATAGGGATCAACGGGGTGAACAAAAACATGAGAATAAGTTGTAACGTAATATCAAACTGAAAGAACAGGCTAAGTACAAGGGTTTACACCTAGGGAATAATGTCAGGATGGCTTCTGGCTTGAGTAGCAATTCTAGGTGCCTCTATCATCCTAGTTATTGTGTGGTCTCGAATAGGTCTCATGCAAATTCTAACTCATTCAAAGTACGAGAAAGCCCCTAAAAAGAAATAAATTGCTATTTATGTGCAACGGATCAAAAGCTCACAATTGGATGCTTGTCGAATTCGAATCATTCTCGAGCAATTCAAGGTGAAGCTACAAGAGTGATTCTATACTCTGTTCTAACCGGATTCATTTAATATCAATTAAAGCATGCTGGTTACAGGTTCTAGATAAAATAGTCTAAGCGTCATTGTGGAAGATTGAAAACCAATGCAGCATTGCAAGTCAAGAAAAGAGCATGCTCCAATCAGAGAAAACACACAGATATCACAGCAAAGCAACCCTAAAAATTAACACCCCACCCCACACTTAAATTGGACATTGTCCTCAATGGACCACATTAAAATTGTAGAAAAGTGTATAGGGTTACCGGGAAATAAATCATGAGGATGCCAGAGAATGCTAGAGTGAGACACCAAGGTACATATCCTAATTAGGGTCGGATTCATGGGAAGTACGTCAATGTATCCTGAAGAGAGTGTAAAGAGAAAAACATTACACGATTAAAGCATTTAGAATACAAGAGTGTTACTGACTCGATCAACAACACAGTTCAACAACATTGAAGACACAAACTGACTCACAACCTGATGTGAACTGCTTCAACCATGGGCAGACGACCCTAACCACCGCAAGTTGTGTGCTTATAAAACAACGAATCAGCCTTATGTCGACAGAGAGTACTTGGACCCGCTAGCTATAAAGAGCTAGGAACCCGAAGTGTCCAGTCGAATGGTGCCACACCGAGGAGAGAATACCCAAGATGATAAAACTTAAACCTTAAGCCTAGCAACAACGAACAAAGACTTGAAAGGAAACAAAGAACATAAGTTCTTATTTAATTCTGAAATTTCTTAAGAGTTGTCTTACAATGAGGCGTGTAAGCCTCTATTTATAGGTGAGAAATAGAGAACAAGCTCTCCTATTCCTCCTAAGAAACTAACTCCTAAAAGAGATAAATAAATAAAAATGAAAAATAAGAGTCCTAATTAAACTACTAAAAAAGACTTAAACTAATCTTATTCCCACAAGGAAGGAAAGTCTCCTAAATAAGACTTCTCCCTAAACAAGGACTCTAAACTTGGCAGAAAAACATATCAACGGGTTCTTGAATATTGATCCAAAAAATACCAAACAATTTCTGAAAATTAAGCCCTTTGATAATTCACTAGTAGACGTCATGGGCTTCAACTTTCATGTTGAACGTCAGCCCAAATTCCGCCTCTAAGTAGGCCAAATTTGTCAGTCTTTGTCAGACTAGGAATCTGTCCAAAAATTCAGCATTGGGCTAATATTGGCTTGTGACTGCTCGGCCATGGACTGATCTCTCGGCCTAGCATCAGTGCTAGGTTTTTCTTGGTCATCTTCTCTTGGATCAGGCTCAGGTGGTGGCCTGGTCTTGGCACTCAGCATCGGTTCCAAGGGCTCGGTCGACATCATCTTCTGGGCCCTAGGCTGGGGGTCGAAGGCCATAAGTTCTAGTATGGTTGGGCCTTTTCTCACGAGCATCTCCTTGTCTTCTTGGTGTCGTGCCTTGCTCCCAAGTTCTTGGTGTATGTGAGGGACTGGTGCCCATGGGGTGGAGGTCGCGTAGGCCCTCGTGAGCTGGGGCGCTTCACAACCCGACACAAATAAAAAGAAAATACTGGTCTGGAATGGAAAATAAAGAAATCCTAGAGTCGTGGGAGTCATCACTGATCCGCTGGTGGGTCCTGCAGCAGTGTTCAGAATGGTCTTGAGTACGGATCCAGAGTCTGATAACCCGGGAAGGCGAAAGCGAAAGCCCTCTACTGGGCGTTAAAAGCATAGCGTTGGTATGCGCTAAGGCTAAGGTACTGTTGATCCATCCGCTCCCTGGCCGCCTGAAATCCCTCATCCACATAGTTGTAAAGGCCGGAGACCCGCTCGTCGACCCTGGACACTCGGGTGTCCAACTTAGTAATCTGACCGGATAGGCTTCTGTAATGCTCCTCCTCGGTCTTCCAGTAACCTTGCTGCCATGTCCAATGTGCTATCTGCTGCTCTTAGTAGCTCTGCTGGGAAGTGGCAACCCCAGTCAGGATGCCTTAGATGTCCTCCGTAAGGTGGCTCATATTATCATAGAAAGAACCTCCATCAGCAGACTGAGGGGCCCCGAAAGTAGGAGGGACCTTGGTGTCTTCCTCATCATCCTCCTCTTGCGCTCCCACGTTCCTCTCATGCAAAGGTGCACAATATTCTGGCAGAATGGACTCAACCCCTCTAGAGCGGGCCGGGTAGAGCTTGAGTGATAAAACCCTGAGCCACCCTCCTTTGAAGCGTGACGAAGTCGAACTTAGGCATGCACCTGTAGTTGTTGACCAACCTAGTGACATAAGAGTTGCCCACTAGGAAGTCTGCCTTGTTGTAGGTGTTCTGTGAGGCAAGAAGTTTGGCAACTAGAGGTGCCAAATGGACGCGCCGACCCAAGTGCATGTGGTGGATCATGAAAAGATCCTGAGCGTTATAAACGTCACCTGCATTCACCCTCTGGGTGATGGTCTCCTGAAATATGATATGCAGACATCTGTAAGTCGGATTAGTCATCATAGAGGCCTTCGACTGACTCAACACATAGTACCGCGTCTCTCCTCTCTTGGTAGCCTTCAATGGATCTGTGGGGGTGATATTGTGCCAAAATGCTTCAACCATGGTTGGGATTCAGAACCGGTATAAACCACCAAGTCCTGATTCTCCTCCAGCTCATCCCTGGTGTAGAAACCCATTGCAATACCAAACTGATCAAGGGTGAGCTTATACTCGACCCCACATAAATAGAACTGAATCGCCTTGTCATCATCCTGCTTCTTAGTTGGTTTGAAGCGGAAAGTAGTGATGATCTCCTTCGTGGGCCACTCATAACCCGGCTCGGTCACCTCGAACAATGGAGTCCAACCACCCCTCTCTAAGTGCTCCCTGAGCTTTTTTGCCCATCTCTCTTCTTCGAACGACGGCCAATCAATTTGAGAAGAGGAGAGGATGCCCTTCTCCTGAATGACATGCCATTTGGAGAGGTCGCTCTGATCTGTAAAACGAAAGCAAGCGGCCTGGATAGCAGCCGGGATTGCAGCCACTTGGTAGGAGGAATCCACTGCCACATTCTTCTACTTCTTCTGTCGTGGTTCCCTGCAAACACAAGCAAACAAACACACAATAAATTCAAGTGCGTGGAAGATGCGCACAAAATTCATGCCAGCCACAAGGGGCCTAACTCACACAACTGTATATCCATACGAAGAGAGATCGTGGCATCTCAACCCATCAATGCGATCAAAATATGCTTAATAAGGTTCAAACAAATAAACACGGCAAGTTGAGCATTTAACTAAAAGGAACAACGAAACGATATTACTTAATCAAAGAGGTATCCCCAAAGAAAGCAATATTCAAGTCTAAGTCAGGCAACGAATCAAACATGATGGAATCAAACGATCATGAACCAACAAAAATGCAAAGTAAGGTAAAATCATCATATTAGCTCAATCAAGTCATAGTCAATCCAAAACAATCCCTCCTATATGTCAAATAACATCATAACATCATGCAAAGCATCTCAAACCATTAGAATTCGTCCATAATAAAAAATCTCCAATTTGCAGAAAATCGGTATAGGAAAGTAACCTATAACATGCAATTCGTCAAGAAAACGGAGTTCAAACCAGCCACGATTCAAAATGGAGCTATCCTAGATGGTTAATTGCAAGAATCCATGTTCAATTTGACCATTCAACAAACTTCAACAATTAGGGTTCATGAGGACCCCCCCCCCCAATCCGAAAATCACACTCTCCAATCCAAAGTTCTGCACTTCCATTCATGAAATAGGAATCACAATGAGTAAGGAAGGGAGAATATACATGGAAGATGACATTTTAACAACCAAAAATGACTTTGCTAGTGAAAATCGAAGGTGGAGTTTAATGGTGGTGAGAAGCTTCATTGGAGGTGGAATGGGGGCTGTAAATGTGTTGGGAGAGTGTAAAATGAAGGAGAAGATGGGGATGAGTGGGTGATGGGTATGTGTGGAGTTGAGAGCTTGGGAGATGGGTTTTGGGATGTTTAGAGTGGAAAATCGAAGTGGGAGAGAGTGTTTTGTTTGTGGGTTCTACTAGGAGGAAGAAGAGGATAGTGAAAATCAAAGAGAGAAGAGGAGAAAACTTACCTGGTCTTAAGCTAATACACGGCGTGTAACGTGATGTACGGTGTGTATTATAAAGACACAACCGTGTACTGTAAACTAGGTGGAACGGTCGAATTGGTGCCTAATTAAGACATGGTCGTGTTTTATTGACACACGGGGTGTATTATCAGTACACGGTCGTGTACCTTAACTACTTTTCTCGGCCGTAAGTTCTCTTAATTCAGGGCACACCCGTGTGTTGTGGTACATGGTGTGTATTATGATACACGGCGTGTATCATTGTTACATGACCGTGTACCATGACCTGTAGCCCTCCATAATTTCTTATTTAATTTGGACGAATCTTGCACACACTTAGCACCCAAAATCAACTTCGGACGACCCCGAGACTCTACAACATTTTCCAGACACGACTGACTCGACACACGACTCTACCATGGACTCGACTCAACAAAATAAAAATACCTCAGCCTCGTGTTTCCTCCTAAGAAGCGCTCTCGTTTTACGTCCTTGAGCTAGACGATACCTGGTCTATGGTGTGGCGTCCCAACTCAAAACTTCTTTTAGACCAGCATCTGTGTCATGGAAGAATAGCTTTGTTGCTCCACTCCGAAGCACAAATTTCTTCCCGTTAGTATGGACAAGCTCCAATGTACCGTCACCACGCAATCCATTTACCTCAAATGGTCCAAACAGCTCCGCTTTATCCAGAACCACATCTGGGGTTTTGTAGGAGTACTGTCATGGGGTGGTGCCTTAGCTCTCTTTGGAGGCTTGTTCTTTGATGTGCTGCAGAATAGCGGTCAATCAAATAGCTACCAAGCTGTGAAGCTAGGGTAGATCGTATTCCACGGGTCTCCTCTACTTCCTTACTCAAATATGTTGGCAATTAAATTCAAGGTTAAACACTTAGTGCGTGGTGTGAGTTCCACGGCTTCTATACTAAAATGCAAGGATAAACTAAAATGAAATTAAGGCGAAGAAAGGTTGATTGATAGACTAAGACAGACGACAGACAAACTTAGATTTCGAATCCCCCTTAGATCACCAGAGCAACAACAATCAACAGATCAGCGATTTCCGATTCTAATTCATTCAGCTCTCAGACACCACCGTAACTCCTGACCCTTAGGTTTAAGACTGGCGAACGTTCGCTCTATCTGATCTAGCTACCACGATTAATTAGCCGCCCGGGTACGGTCGCCTCTCGCCACGACTTAACTAACTGGTGCAAATTCTAATGATTTATGAATTACTCTTGCAGTGGATTAACCCTAACCGGTTCCTACGAAAGGCACACTCCAATTATAAGGTTAATTGTTCAACTTGATGTTCTAAAGTAAGGCGAGCGTTCGCTTCTATCCTTAGCTTAACAAGAATCTAATCTAGGTGGCCAAACCAGACAAGAAACACAAAGAACAAAGAACAAATCGAACATGAAGAAGAAACTGAATGAATTTCAAATCTAATTACTGCCGATCCGTGACCGCTTTAAAGCCCTGGGTCACTTAGGGTTCATCTAATCTAAGCTCTACGAGTTTAGCTACTCATATTCAATACAGGAGAATCGAAGACAGACAAAGAATACATCTCAGGTAGGGAAAACAGAGAAGAACTGCAAAACCTAATTTTGACGACTCCTTGCAGCTTCAATCTGCTGGATCTTCAACTCCTAGCACCGGCTCTCCGAGATGGATGGATGGCGTCACGATCCGTTCCTGGCTCCTCGAACTCTATCCACTCGTTCTCTCTTTCTCTCAGTCTTGGGATTTTTCATCCCGTGTAAATCGTGTCTTTCAATTTTAGCCGCTGCTTTTGTATTTAAACCTAACCGAGCGACTGCTGATTTTTGCTTGGATTTTCGCCGAAAATACAAGGGAATTTTCGGCGAAAATATCTGTTGAATTCGTCTGTTTCTTCTAGCTGAAATGGTTTAGGGTTTTCGGCGAAAACTCCCAAGGTTTTTTCTCCGAAAACTTCTTCTTGATCGGGACAGTGGATTCCTTCTTGCATTTTCGGCGAAACCCCAAGGGTATTTTCGCCGAAAATCTGTGTGTAAATGGGGCAGGAATTCCTTTTGAGTTGAATGACTTTTCTGGTTGATTCGGGTGTGATTCCTCGGGGTTCCAGTGCCTTAGACACGTCCTTGGCTACCGTATTTGATGGCGAACACCTGTGCTAACACGAAAATACTAGAAAACCATCAAATAGACCCGAAATGGGCCAAGGTAACACAAAAGGCATGAGATGGATCGGTTGAGTGAATATTCACTATTCTACCCTAAAAACCGTGTCTTAAGCAATGAACTGTCACTTAAATGAGGCTGATAATCACGTCAATTCGAATGTCATCATTCTTCTTCGGAGTTCCACTTGTATCTTGGGTAGATACCATCGCTGCTACCTGATCCTGCAAAGATGGAAACGAATAAGGAGGATCCATATCGGTAAATATAGTATAAACTGAAACATTCTTTGGCACTAAAGACATGGATTTCTTGGTGGAAGAGTTTAAATTGGGATCTGGTGAAGAAAATTCAAATACGATATCCTTTCCCTTATCCCGAAAGGTCAACCTCCAAGCCAGCATATCGATGAGTGCACCAGCAGTGGCTAAGAAAGGTCATCCCATGATAAGGGGGACGTTAATACTCTCCTCACAATTTATAACCACAAAATCTATCCTGAAATAGCTATCATGCACCCTAACTATAATATTTTTCAGCAATACCCTGAGGATGTCTAACCGTTTGATCAGCTAAATTGATATGCATAGTGGTAGGGGTTAGCCTAGGCAATCCTAAACGCTCAAACAACGAATAAGACATAACCCTAATGCTAGCACCCAAATCTGCAAGAGCTCGATCAATCAAATGTGTGTCAATAGAACAAGGGAAAGAAAAACTCTCTAGATTAGGACGCTTTGGCACCACTATGCTTTGCTTCGGAGCACTCGCACAAGCTTCATCTAGGGTGACTGAGGCTATCTCTTTTATCTCGTCCGCTCTCGTCTTTGGAGGGGAGATCTTAGGAAGAGGATTGTCAGTCTTGATTTCCTTCTTGACAGGAACCATGCTCCGCATCTCGTCCACCACAGCAGCAGTTGTTGTATTCTTCAACTTCTTCTTTGGAGAGGATTTCCTTCATGTGCCTCGCATAATCCTGGTTCAAAAGAAGCTCTTCCAATAGCGTAACTCCCATCTTCTGGTCATTAATTGCTGCCAGAGTCTTCCCCAAATTCTCCTTGGTTAGCACATGTCTGTACAAAGCGGCAGGATAAGGTGCTTTTGGTCGGTAAGAGGCGGTAGGAAAATCTTCTTCAGTCTTCGAACTTGGTGGAGTAGCTACTTCTCTTGGCTGCTCCTTCTGACACAACTGCTTCATTGGTTTCTCCAATCCCTTCGTGCCATCCTGTAAAGAAATTGTCCCACATAATTCTTTCTTAGTGTTGCTTCCTCCGGCATTTTTAGGATTGAGGAGAGTTGTGCTAGATAGAGATCCAACTCCCTTTTCCTTTAGAAAACTGGTTATTGCCGTCACCCGATATTCTACCTTCTTGATAGAGCTATTGGTATCCTTTTTGTTCATCTGGGTTTCAGCAAGAATCTTCTCCAACATAATGTCAGTATTGGATTTTTGTGCAGAAGAGGTTGAACCTCGGTTATCGTTCCCTTGGGAATTCTGATTTTGATTCTGATTCTGATTACTGTTCCAGTTCCCTCTGTTCTGCAATTGGAAGTTTTGGTTCTGATTTCCATTGTTCCTTTGATAACCTCCTTCATTTTGATATCCTCCCTGAAACTGATTCTGATTCTGATTACCGTTCCAATTTTCTCTGTTTTGCCATTAGGAGTTCTGATTCTAGTTCTGGTAGCGATTGGAATTCCTCAAATTGTTATTCTGATTATGGAAGTTCCCTTGGTTCTGACCACCAACATAATCAACCTCCTCTTGTTGGTGGTTGAAGTCACTCTCAAATTTCCATGTGCAGCTTTCTGCTAAATGTCCTGCACCACCACAGTTTGAGCAAAGGGTAGAAACTGCTGCTACATTCTCTGTCTTAGTAGCAGGAGGAGTGGGTCTAGTAATCATCTTGAATCCTGGCGGTGGAGCTGTAGGAACACCTAGTTGGGGAGTTATTTTAGCATTTCCCAACTTGTGTCTTAGTCGTTGCACTTCCATCTCCAAACTTGAGTTATCCAGCTCCAACTGACTTCTAATATGGTCCATTGGTGCAGGAGCTGTAGGAACCGGGTAATGGAAATCAGTAGAGAATTTCACTTGTCTTGGATGCCTGTCATCCATCTTCATAAGATTAGCTTGCATAAGAGACTTAATCTTCATGGCAAAGCTCTTGCAAGAAGCTAAAGCTGTAGTTGCAGTCATGTCATTCAAGTCCCCATTCAACTGCAAGGAGAAATCCTTCTTCTTCTCATAATCCAAACCTCTTAGGAATGTACTAAACTTGGAGTAGTCATCCCATCCATGATGAGGGCAGGCTCTGAGAAGTTCTTGAAATCTCTACTAAGCTTCATAAAAGTTCTCCTCCGGACCACTATGGAAAGATGCAATCTGTGCCTTAAGTGCCTCAGTTCTAGATGGATAGAAAAACTCTTCTATGAATGCTCTAGCCAGATCATCCCAAGTAGTGAAATGATTGGCAGGATGATCATACAACCATTGCTCTGCTTGTCCCTTCAAAATGAAAGGGAATAGTTGAAGCTTGATAGTATTGTGATCTGCCTCATTGTTGGAGACAGTATGAGCAAGCCTCATGAAGTTCCTCACATGAGCATTGGGATCTTTGTTAACTCCTCCAGAAAAAGTGTTCCCATTTTATTGAATCATGTTGATCGTGTGAGGAGGGATATGTAGATCTGAGTGCCCATGGTGGGAATTTGGATGCAAGAGGGTGGTCCCATCAATGGTCGGACGACCATAATCTTTTAGTGTCCTCTCTGCCATAACAACTGTTTCAGGTTGAATAGGAGGAGGATTGGTAGTAGCTATGGTGGATGATGTAGGCGAAGATGAAGATGGAGATGTAAAAAAGGGTCTTCTTTGATTTAGGTGTTTTCACTGGAGGAGGTACCGGAGTAGTGCCGAAGTGAGTGTAGAAAATTCTACCCTTTTCAGCTATACGCTTACTCGCCCTTCTTTCTTCCGTACTTGCTATCTTGCCTGAAACACCAAAAACAAGAAATACCGAGTAATATAAAAATGTGGGAGGTAAGAGATGATAAAAAGATGAATGAAAAGCTGAAACGCACAATGCCTTTCCTAGAAAAAGAAAAGTCCCCGGCAACGGCGCCAAAAACTTGATGCAAAAAATACGCACACCAAATTCTACTCACTAGAATGCTCTAGTGAGATTATTTTTCCCTTAGGTCTTTCTCCTTCTATTACTCAACGAATGTGTGTGAAAGCTATTCGAGGTTTTTGTCGTTTGGTTTGTTAAAAAGGTTGTGAATTAATTAACTAAGAATGCAATTAAAACAAGTAAATCAAGTAAACAAGATGGGGGTTCGAAGTATGACTGAGGCAGTTGTTCAGACTCGAATCCACACTAGTTCGGTTTAGATGGATAATGTAATGCAATCTCAGTTTATCAGACTTCGATGACTCGACACTTCCTGGTAGATCTCTACTCCTTGGTTATACCGTAGAGATTCTATTCCATCAAACCTACAAGCTCCTATGGTCAAACTAACTTGCCAATTATCAAGAACGAGTCAAGAACAATGAAATGTCACACGATCATGCAAAGAGATTAGGTCTTCCAATCCTATGGTCAAGCTATTGGCAAAACCTAACGACCTCCTAAACTCTAGAATGATTCATGTTCATGGTTAGACCCGTGAAATCAAAGATGAAGCAAACCCTACGATATGGTCAATCAACAGATTCATAGAGCTTCAAATTAGAGTGTAGGAGAAATCACATCTAAGTCTGAATAAATATCGATTAACAAAAATGGGTTAAAAACCCGACGTCATCCATACAAAATCCTCACTAATGCTTCAACTAATCTAAACAACCCTAAGAAGTTTAGCTACTCATGGCAACGGAAGAAATCAGAGATACAACAGAGAAGAAAATCAAAGAAGAAGACATCTTACTCCGAGATAACCTAATCCTGATGTCTCTAAGAAACTCCCGAGAAAATCCTCGCTTCTTCTCGCTCAATCGTCACTCCAAAGCTCCAAGTTCTCCTTCTGAGAGTGTCTGGTTCGTCGGTGAAGAATGAAGAATGAAGTATGAATTCTCTTTCTTTTCCCAAGTAGGAAAATGATTAAAACCCGTCAGGAGAGGGTACACGGCCATGTAACACAACACACGGCGTGTATTGAGTACACGGCGTGTTTCTTCAGTACACGACGTGTCTTTGGTACACGACGTGTTTACAGTACACACCGTGTATTTCTTCAGTTCCAAATCCACGCTTTTTCCAGCCTCCTGTTCCGTCCCCAATCATCATGGATCACCTGAAATGAACTAAAAACGTGCAAAACACATAAAATGGCCCCAATGGGCCAAGGGGTACGAAACTCACTCAAAACCATGCCAATTAGACAGATAAATCACCAAAAATGTCGTCTGATGTGGTAATAAATATGTCAATAATAAAGCGCATCATGATGCTCATAACTTTTTCAAACACGGGTTTACCCGGGTCGATTCGGGATGGGTGTTACAATGGTATCAAAGCCATGTTTGTCTCTGCTACATAGGTGAACTGTTCATTCTGCTAGAGGATTAACTACTATCTAATGGAAAGGACAGAACATCAATGCGGTACTGATATTCCAGGGTTGTTTCAAACGATTTTAACTGAGTTGGGGTTTTGAAATGAAAGTGAGTTTTAAGAAAGAAAGCGATTTGAAAATTTGTCAACTCGAAATATTTTGGTCCTCGGTCCTCCTAAGTTACGAAGAAAGCCAAAAAATGAAAGGTCGCATCTTTGAGCAAATAGTTAAGTGGAATGGAGTGCTGGGTATGGAGAAGTGAATGGACTGTAGAATTGGATGTTGTAGTTAACTAGGACGTCAACTACTAAGTGAGTATTCAAGTAAGGAAGGAAATAGTGTAGGACTTAGGCAACGACCATTCTATCAGTAGAGTACACAAGGCCTTGAAGTTGTGGAGTAAGGTTACGATTGGAAGCGGAAGCTAGGATGCCATGTGGTTAAGTTTTGAATGGAGGTTTGTGATTTCGGGGATGAAATCCTTTGAAGTTGTAGAGAGTTGTAACATCCCATTTCTGAGTCTCCGGTTAGAATTTAAAATTCTTGGTTAAACCTCATTGGTTAAAACTTTGAGAATTTTTATTCAAATTTAATTAATTAATTTGCCAGTGAATTTATTCCGGCTGGCGGAATAAATCCTTCCGAGTTAATTCTTTACGTTCGTGTTCTAAATTGGTGGGCCGAATCAATTGGTCCGACCAATTGACCCGGCCCTTGGGATGGTTTGGGGGTTTGACGATAGGGAAAAGAAATTAAAGAGAGGGTCATGTTTGGGCCCAGCCGTACTTAAGCAACAACAGTGGTTTAGACGGGAGAAGAGACTGGGCCTTGAGCTAGTTGGTTTGGTCTCGGGTCCGCAACAGTTAAAAAGAGTGGGAGGTTAAGCCGGAGCTTGGCCCGCTCGAGCTAGTAGAGGATAATGGGAGTATGGGCCTCAAGCCCACCCGACTTTGACCAAATTAAGAAGAGGGCTGAGCCCGTTCTAGTGGTGGAGTCGGAGAGAGGAGATGGGCAAAAGGCCCGCTCTCCTTGTCATTTCCGTTCATCAAAAGGGGGGAGGGAGAGTTTGGGCTTTGGCTCGGTTGAATTGTGAGCGGAAATAGAAGGAATGAAGAAGGAGTTGGGCCTGAGGCCCTTATTTCTTTTCCACGTTCAGCTTTAGCAAGGAGAGAAGAAAAGGGAATGGCGACGACACGCAAATCAAAGCTGGGTGGCTGGGTTGATGGTAGGCGGCGTGTTGAGGGATGTCAGATGGGTGCAGGTGGCATTGGAGTGGTCGGATCGAAGCGGCGGAGGTTGGAGGTCTTGCTCCAGGAAGGTAGGAGACGGCGGCGACAATTCGACGGAAGCAAGGGCTAACCGGAGAAGAAGAGGAACCTGTTTGTCACTTTCCAGAAATTCATGGGCCCATTTTTCACTTTAGAAAATCCAAGTGACTATTTTGTGATTTTAGCTTATTTGTGGGGTGTTTGAGAATTTTTGCTAAGGGTTGTTTGGTGAAACAGCTTGAGGCTTCGCGTGGGAAAACAGAGTTTCGGCCATAAGTCACTCGTTAGAGCTCTGTTTGATGCACCGTCAGGACCGGTGGAATCAGGATGATAAGACGAATTTTCTTGGACAGAATTCAGGGGCTTCTTTTAGGCTAAGGTGAGGGCTTAGCGTTGATAGGTAGAGACGTGAGGAATTACAATTCGACTTAGTGATTAATAGGGATGCATGAATTGGAGAGCTGAAAATTGTTGATTATGTGTTTTGGGTATTGATTGTTGATGTGCTATTGCGTGTCTAGAATTGGTTGGATGAATTGTTTGACTAGGTGGTTAGAAATGAGAGTTTAATTCCTGTTCGTGCAATTTATATATTATTTTTTTTGGCTAAGCAATTTATATATTATTGGAATTGTGGAATGTTGGTTGCAGGGGTCATCCTATGAACGATGAACAGGAGAGTGTCCCTAGACCTTGCGACATGATCACCCATTTTCTTTTACTATTACAGGTAGGATGGTCGGTAAGGCTAGCAGTCCGCCCGTAAATAAGTGTGGAATTATGATACGGAATTGTGTTGTGGAATTGTGTTGTTGAATTGTACGTGTTGTGGAATTGGGAAGTGGAATTGATTGAATGGAATGTGTGTAATTTTTGTGATTGTGTAAATGGAATTGAAATGGTAGAATCAGAAGGAGCCAACGTTACCCCAAAGAAATGTGATGGAGTCCGGTCTACATGGGTAGATCACCTTGGTCGAATACCAAGGATTAGTTTTGAGTACGGTCTACATGGGTAGATCACCTTGGTCCAGTACCAAGGATTAGTTGTTTTCCTCCCGAGGGAGAAGATCCTACTTTAGGATATTGTGTATTGCTTCCATGGAAGGGATTCGTTGAGGATGCGCCTGGATGTGATGGCTGGTGGGGTAGCGGGGGAACAACTCCTTATGGCGCCTAATTAAATCACCTAGATATGAAACTGAACTTGATTGTGTGTGCGTGTGTGTATATGTGTGATATGAGTTATCTGGCTTTAATGTACTTACTGAAGTGTGATGATGGTTGTTGATGTTGTGAAATTATGTGGATGATGTTGATTTGGTGTGATGCATGATGGGAATAGAGGTAGAGGGAATTGATTGATCACTTAGAACTACTATACTAGGATGTTAAAATGGAATATAAGTATGGGTCCCATTGTTGTATTCCAATGTGGGAGTCTGGGATGCTCCCTAAGTAGTTCGGCGCATAGTTAAGCCCAGTGGGTTCACTCAGTTTCATTAGGAAATTGATCCCCTCCAAATCTCTCTTTTCAGTTAAAAGTAGGACTTGAGCTTGGAGCAGCAGTCGTTGGTTGTTGGCAGTGGAGTTAAGCTAGAAGACTGAAGGATGGTGACCGAGAACGAGCATGTCATTTTATGTACTTTTATTTCAGTTGACATCTTTGGAAATTTTAAAATGGAAAAACGGTGTCCCTCTACTTTGCCAAGTTAATAAACGGCCCCCTGTACTATGAAATGATCATTTTACCCCCTCCTACTTTGCCAACTTGACTTTTACCCCCCTCCGTTACAAATTCCATCCATTGTCCGTTACAAATCACACAGTCAGCATGTCATGTAATCAATTATGGTCACATGTATAATGACTCAAAATAATTTTTATTTTTCAAATTTTATAATATCTTTATCCCTTCCCCTTCCATTCTTTTATCTAAAATTACCCTAACCCAACACCCAAAATTGCCGTCACACACAATATATGTCGTCTCTTCCTTCAACCTCCAATAGAAACTCAATCCATTGGCCCTCCTTTCAACCTCCGTCAAAATATCAAACCAGTAACGCCCTCTACGCTGTGAGCTTCCATCTTCACTCCGACTCCTTTAAATCAACATTCTGAATATACTAAATCATCTCTTGAAACTCTCTCCACAAAAGAAACTCTAACTGTTCTGCTCAGCATAACCTCGGCTCTGCTGCTCGATTTGGTATCAAGCATACTCATCATAGTCTTTGTTATACTACTCGGTGGAGAAGATACACCGTATCAACAGGCGTAGGAACCGACCGCCGAGGTGAGAGAAACTCTATTTTTTGTTCAAAACAAAGGGAGAAGAGGATTGATTACTGTCGCTGCTTTTTGTTTTTTACCACAAACATATAGTAAACAAATTGGTAGGTCATATAAGCTGGTCAAAAAAAGGAACAAGCTGGTCAAAAAAGCTACTACAGATTGTTCCAAATTGAAGAAGACTTTTCAAGGTAAAGTGAAGATATTAATTAGTTTTTGTCATATGAGTTATTTTTATCAATTCTGCATATTAATTAGTTCCCTTTTGTTGGAATTGTATTACAGATGGGTGCTTATGTGGCCTATCATATTGGTGGAAATTTTGAAGGAACTGGAACAAATTTCTGTTACATAGGAGGTGAGATTGCCAAGATTCCAAACATGGATCCTGACATCATTAATGCCTTTGAGTTAGAAGTTTGATTGAAAGATCAAGGTAGACATATCGAAAAGGCAAAGTTTTATTATAAGAAGCCATTGGAAGAAGGTGTGGATGCATATCGAATTATAATTACCGACAACCACATTAGAGACTTAATTGCAACATACGAAGGAAAGGATGTTTATGACATTTATGTGGAGCGTCTGGTTGATGAAAATGACATTTTAGAGACTAATGTGGATGAGTCAGATGATTCTGATTTTGAGTATGACGAAAATGAGTTAGCAAGTGAGTCAGAAGACAATGATTTTGAAGTTGGGTCTTGGATTAGTGAAGAAGAGGTAGAAGCAGTGAGAAAGAAAGTGCAGGTAGCCAAAGAGAATATGAAAAAGGGGGTTCCTTTCTTGTGTACCCACAATGGAGATGCATACAAGAGTGATGGATTTGATTCGGAGGACATTGGATACTATGACACTAATTCTGATAATGAAACAAGGTGGAGAAAAATCCCTTATCCAAAGTATGACAGTAACACAGCCACTCCCTACTTCGAGACTACCATGACCTTCTCGAGTATGATGGAGGTGAGAGATGCAATTAGGAAGCATGCTATCAAGGAAAGAAGAGACGTGAAATGGGTGAAGAATGATCCCACACGAGTGCGTTTGAAGTGCAAGTGGTTGTTTTTGCGTCACTCAATAAGCAATTAAATTTGGTCCAATTAAAGAAGTATGTGGACCATGTATGACCTGAGCACTACAGAAACAAGTTCGTAACACCGAGATTCATTGCTATGCATTATAAAGAGAGAATTAATTCAAATCCACGATGGAAAAACAAACACATGAGAGAGACTATTAGAGAAGACTTTGGATGTGAAGTAACAACCATGCAATGTTCGAGAGCGAAGTCCAAAGTGCTAAGGACCACATTTACATCATACAAGGAAGAGTACGCGATATTAAGGACATACGCGTAGGAGCTTTCACGATTTAATCTTGGTTCTTCGTTCGAGATAATGGTGGACACAAATAATCCAAAGACAGAACCATACTTTAAAAGAATGTACTTATGCATTGACGCTTTGAAGAAATGATTTTTGGGCTGTCGATGATTTATTTCATTGGACGGTTGCTTTTTAAAGGGCTTATGCAAAGGTGAGCTTCTAACAGCCATAGGGAGAGGTGCAAATGATCAAATGTACCCCATTGCTTGGTGTATCGTGGAAGTGGAATCTAAAGCCTCTTGGGACTGGTTTTTAGAGCAACTTAAGTCTGATCTCAACATCGGAGATGGCCTTGGATGGTGTTTTTTGTCGGACCAACAGAAGGTACAAAATTTGTGGACCATTTAGTTAATTATGTTTCACATGTAACATGCATGAATTTTTGGACCAACAGGAGGTACATAATTGTTCTTGTGTTAATGTTGTTGTGATAGGGACTGGTGCCGAGCATAGCTACTTTATTTCCATCCACTGATCATCGACTGTGTGCCAGACATATCTACTCTAACTGAGGAAGAAGTACAAAAATCCTGCATGGTAGTCTATGTTTTGGCGGTGTGCAAAAGCCTCAACGGAAGCATTGTTCAACCGACATAAAGAAGAACTGAAAAAAGAGAATGCAGAAGCATCTGAGGCAATGACTATCATACATCCAAAGCACTGGTCACGTGCTTACTTCTTGACTGATATAAAGTGTGATTCAGTGGACAACAACATGTCTGAATCATTCAATTCGCTCATCCTTGAAGCAAGACATAAGCCAGTTTTTAGCATGTTGGAGGACATCCGAGTCATGTGCATGGAACAGATAGCAGTGAAGATAGATTTGGCTAAAAAATGGAAAGGAGTTTATTGCCCCAAGATTCTTCGTAAATTGGCCGGAAGAGTAAAGAACTCGAGGTACTACCACATTATAGGCAATGGAAAACATGGCTATGTAGTACGTTATAAAAATGAAGATCGATTCAGTGTGAAGCTTGATGATGCCAAGTGTTCATGTAGATCATGGGAATTAACTGGTATACCATGTCCTCATGCTATAACCTGCATCATCAGTGGGGGAAAAGATCCAGAAGAATATATTTCTGATTGGTATACTGTTGAAAGGTATTGGAAGACTTATGATAATGTAATGACACCAATGGATGGGCATAGAACATGGGTACAAAGTCAGTATGATCTTGTATTGCCCCCATTAAGAAGGAAGATTCCAGGAAGACCAAAGAAAAATCAAGTACGGAGTGTCGAAGAAAAGGAAGACGGAGCTCGTCGTAGGAGGCGAAAGTACACCGATGAAGAATTAACTGCCAAAGATAACAATGATCCATCGAAGATGACTAGAGTCGGTAGAATAATGACATGCAAGAGTTGTAAAAAAAGGACACAACATTAGGACGTGTTCAGAAAGAAAAAAGAAGGTATGGCTTTATTGTTTACTGATTCTCTATTGATTATGAACTAGGTTGATTTGGCACTTAGTTATTGAACCAGGTGATGGGTTTATGGTGGGATGATTGTTTGTGTCATCCATTTTGAAACAGGATAATGATGGAACATCCAATGAGAGAAGATTTCAAGGAGTCGGGGTGTATACAAACATTGACACTGGAACAACGGTAATAGATGTAAGTGGCATGTCAATGTTAATTAGTTACAATTATTATGAATTGTATTTGCTACATTTTAACTTTTGTCATTTATATAGCCTGAAACTGGATCTGAAATGGTTTTGCATCATGGATTAAGACAGCCTGAATGCACCCAAGAAAATCGCAACACTCGTGGGATAGATTCCTGACTCATGGACTGGCAAAATTCAGCAATTAATACCAGTAAAGTTGCTGACTCATGGACTTCGGCAAAATACAGCAGCAATATCAGTGGACTTTTCACCTTTTTACAAGTTAGAACTTGTAGTTGGATTAGTGAACTTTTGATGGGATTGGGTTAGTACACCTATATATGACTGAATGAATTGTGGGATTTGTGCATCAATCAACTTATCATGGGATTTTCTTCTAAGCATTCTGCAATGGTGAACTTAGTGCAGCCAAATATCACGCCTCCTATAGCACTTTTAGGCAAGTTTCACGCCAAATACAAGACACATCACCACCGCCACTGGCCGGAGAAGCAGGAGTTCGTGCACATTGCTGATCCACAAGTTCTGAACTTTCTTCACCGCAACCATGCTGCGACCAATAGACAGGAAGAAAAAGAAATATCACATATCACTCACAAATGCTGCATTCAAAAGAAATTGCAAAAAATTATACAGTTCACATTACTGAATCGCGAGAACTCCAATAGCATAAATCAAACGATAACCACCACAACT
Source organism: Linum lewisii (assembly GCA_034768395.1). Classification (NCBI taxonomy): domain Eukaryota; kingdom Viridiplantae; phylum Streptophyta; class Magnoliopsida; order Malpighiales; family Linaceae; genus Linum; species Linum lewisii. The sequence goes on along the minus strand of CM068301.1, from coordinate 51,723,075 downwards.
TGACTGAAATCAACTCCGCGACCAATTACAACGAAGCATAAACCCATAAATTCTTGAAAGTAAGATAAACTACAGAATCGGAGGTAGTAAGATAAACTCAGATTGCAGGTTGTTGCACTTTCAAATGAGCACATATAATGCTGAGTAGACATGGGAACTCAGCAACATCTACAGGTACTTCAGTAACAATGATGTAGTAGAACAACTAAAACCGTTGAATCTTGCTTATATATAAAGTCGAAGGCAAATTTTTGGTTCAGATAAAAGTAAACAACAAGAGGCAAGACACCATAAGTTATCGATCAAATCGAACGACTTAACCAAGTCACAAAAGTAACGAAATAAACATTTTACTGCATATCTTACTCACCAGAACAAGACGAGAACAAACACTGCGTTTCTGTAGAAGTTGTAAAATATCATGTAACTCATTTGCTGGTAATTCCAATGTCTCCAGCAGAAGTGGAACTAAGAATCTGAATTGTCCCATGGCAAAATCAGATGCCATTACAGCTTACTGACCCTCCTGCTCGCGGATTCCCACTCCCAATGCTGAGATGCTTGTGAAGGAAGCAGAAGGTTTGGCTCTCTTAAGAGCTATGGAAAAGTCAATTGAGTTGGGCTACAACAGTGTGAACTTTAAGAGCGAGACAAAGGCAATTGTGGACAGCATCACCCTTGATAATGAGGATAACACAGAATATGGAGACATTATTCGGCAGTGCAGACAGATTCTCGAGGACAACCCTAGCTTCCGGATTTATTTCACAAGGAGATGTTTAACTTTCCTTCACCAACTACTGGTGTTATTCCTCCGAACTGGCTTCGTGAGAAGCTTGACGATGTTTGCTTGACAATTCATTAATAATATGAGTATCTTCCTTCAAAAAAAAAAAGATCAGCATTTCAATTCAGAAACTGGAAAAAGGAAACAAATATTAATTCTGGCGAAAACACAAGGACAAAACACGTAAATACACAAACAGAGAAAGGAGAGATAGAGAGAGATTAGAGAAAAGAATCATACCACTTGCAGTCAGGAGCGATATGTAACGTAACAGTGCTTCTGTTTGCTACGCCATAATTGAAGGCCGCCACTAAAGAAGCGAATCGGATGAATCATCCCAGAGGGGAACCTAACGATGTTTTTCCGACGAAGGCGCTAACCCAAACGAGCCATTTGCTTGGATCGAGTTGTACAGCCTGCAGAAAGGGAGAAGAAGTCGTGGACGATGGTGTAAAGAAAATAAAAATGTATGAAGATGAACAAGAAATTAGATTTGTGTGGTGGAATTTAATGGAAGAAAGAATGGTAGGAGAAGGGATAAGACCAAAGTCCATAGAGGCATAAAAAGTATATAAAAATAATAAATAAAAGAATTATCTTACTAAGCACCCATGTGGACATAATTGATTACATGGCATGCTGACTGTGTGCTTTGTAACGGACAATGGATGGAATTTGTAATGGAGGGGGGTAAAAGTCAAGTTGGCAAAGTAGGAGGGGGTAAAATGATCATTTCATAGTACAGGGGGGCATTTGTTAACTTGGCAAAGTAGAGGGGGGTAAAACACCATTTTCCCTTTTAAATTTTATTTATTGTTGATGTCGATTAAGAGGTTTTGTATGATTGTGGCTTGAAATGTATTTAAGTGGGATCCCCGTTGTTTGTTTTAAAGATCATATTTTATCAATTTTATTTTCACTGATTTTCTTTTGGTTATTTCGGTTCAATTTGTTACTAGTGATGCTCATAACCGGTTCGACCACGAGTTTACCCGGGTCGATTCGGGATGGGTGTTACAGTAATTTTAAATTTCTGGCTACCATTCGTCGGTTGGGGGAGGCTAGTTGTTCACTAGAGTGAGGCCCACATGAATCATTGGCACATGCTCTGAACAAGCCAGATCATCACGGGCATGCGCGGATGATGGGTTGGTGCTTTACTTAGAGCATGGTTATTAGTACACAAAAAAAATATTTAATATTCCATTCAGAATAATTTAACTGTGTAGTAATTTTGTGTTTTTAGGTCTTTGGGACGAATGATGAGTCATCCTCGTCGGCCTCTGGAAGTGTTACTTCTAGGTCGACATAGGCTCGTGCTCATGAAGCAGCTGACTCAGGAGCTCACCACCACGCGGACTGAGCTCACGCCACGTAGATCGAGCTTGCTAACACTAAGGAGAGGATGACTTGTGTGGAGTAGCTTGTGGCTTCGCTTCTGAGGCCGCAACAATTCTATCCATCTGGTGGGTCCGCTCCAATGGTCCCAAACTTTGCTCTAGTGATGCCAGATGTGTCGCCCCCCCCCCCCCCAGCAAGGTATAGATCATCTTAGCCAATGGTTCGATGTTCAGGATCTTCTACAGACTGATTTTCTTGATCCATTGTGAGAGGTATTCGTATAAGTTATAATTAGTAGATAATGTTTCTATGTAATTTTTATATTAGACACTTAGGGGGGGTTTGTTTGTGTAGGCTGCAGACGGTCGTGATGAGGTCCATGATGTGTCCTGAGCTCCTTGGGACCATGAACATTTTCATCTTGTATGTATTATGTGTGTGTATTGTATTGTAATTGTACTATACTGCTATTTATGTGTTCATTACTGATGTTGTAGGATAAGTAGTTTTAGTTTTAGGATTTGGTTATTATTTCGTGCATTATTGTTGTTGTAGGATAATTTTACTCGTTTTTAGTTTTAGTTTCGTTATTAATAATGATTTTAAGTAATCCAAACGTCTTGCTTTGTTGTTGGCCAACGAAATTACGATACAAATTAACCCACCGAGTAGGCCCAATCAGTCTGGCCCAACCCATTAGACCAGTCCAATAAACCAGCCCGGCCCAGTAAACCACCCGACTCACTGGCCAGTCCAAGCCAATAAACCAGCCCAGTCGAATAAACCAGCCCGACCCAATAAACTAGCCCAACCCAATAGACCAGTCCGACCCAAAAAAATTAGGCTAGCTCGTAGCCTATTGGCGGGCCGGCCTGCGACTAACTTAGTCGCAGACAACGTCTGCGACACCGCGAGCTTAGTCGTGCAGCTTTAGTCACAGGCGCTCCCTACGACTATGTGTGCTTTGTTGCAGGCCTGCGACAAATCCCGTGCTTCCCTGCGACTAAAATTCTATTCTGCTGTAGTGCAAGCATCATATGTGTGGAATTCCAACAAGTTACAAGTCGAGTATGAGGTTCTTACCAATTGGAATACGAAGGTGGCGAGCTGTCTCGTCAAAATTTTCCCATCTCGTTGGTGTCCCAACCCAAAACTACACACTGCTTCGTGTCTTATCAATCGCATACCAATGACTTTCATACCTTCATTCGCAATCAAATTGAGGATATGCGCACAACACATATGAATCATTCTTCCACCAAGTATGAAAGAATCTCATGTGTGCTTTTCAAGTAATATAGTGATTATTGCATCATTAGTTGTGCAATTATCCACAGTTATGGTTGATAACTTGTTATCATTGTTCCTCTCCATTAAACACTCCAATAGAGCTTCTGAAAGAGCCTTAGTGTGTGGAGTTGGTACATAGATAAACCTACACTAACAAAAAGTTAAAGTGTGCATGTCAAAAATTACAGCCTACAACTAACAAAGTAACTAAAACTGAAAGCAATAGAAAACACCTTTAGTGCAAGAAGGTAGTAGAATATTACACCCTACATCATACAAGCTAACTCAAATTGTACGATTTTTTTAATGATTAAGCAAAAATAATGATACTTGATGCTAACTAACAATATGTTTTATTTATTTACGGTAAGTTTGTGTTTCAGCAATTTTATGTTTATTTATTTATTATTATTATCTCCCCATTGCTGTTATCTCTCCAAATCAATTTTGTGAGAAGATTCTTTTATTTATTATTTCCCCGGTGATTAGTGGTGGAAAGGGATCTAGTTCCAACTCTTTCCAAATTAAATTTCCCAGATTGTTAGGGGTATTTAGAATTTTACACACATAATTTAATTATTATATTTAAAATAAATAATTAAATTTCCCAGGGGGACCACCAGTGACTCTCCGCCGGCCGGCCACCATCGCCGGCGACTTTTTTTTTTTCCTTTCAAAAAAACTAGTTAACAATGTTTTTTTAACTGATAACTAGTTAACATCGTTTTTTGTTTGATAACTAGTTAACATCATGATTTAGAAGGACGTGTTTATGCTCTCAATCACTTTCTCGACCGAATTATGTCATAAGTTTACATTTCGACCACATCTCCACCATTGTGGCAACACGAGAAACTAGTCAAAAGGACTTTGCAAGGGACTGTAACGATCCTACACTACAAGGGTTTGTGATGAATGGATGATGGAATGTATGATGATGATGGCTTTGGTGCGGTGTAGCAATTGACTAAATTCCCTCGAATTAGGACCTATGGATTCCTATCATCTATCCAGACACGAAATGGTATGATGTACGCTCATCCTATGATACCCTCAAGCAACCTAGCACTTTTGTTTATTTTTTCAGATTTTTCTTTTCTTTCTACATTTACTTGCTTTCGTTCTTCCATATGTAGGGAGAATAACGTTTTGAACAACCGGACTACTACTTTGACTCGACTTTTACAAACTTTTTCTTTGAATTTTTTCTGGTTTTTCTTTTTTTTTCTTTTAGTGCTAATTTTTTTAGTTGCTAGAGGTGTTTACAGGTCTAGACATAATAGCTAAGACCACCGGTTTACTAGCTATAGGCAAGTCACCACAGACCGACTTCTGGTTAGCTAATCTCAAACTACTACCACATGGGATCAACGGGGTGATGAAAAACATGGGAATTGACTGTAATGTATAAACGAATCGAAAGAAAGGCCAAGCTCAAGGGTTTACACCTAGAGGATTTGATGTTGGGTTGGCTTCTGGTTTAAGTAGCAATTTCTAGGTGCCTCTATCATCCTAGTACTCGTGTTATCGTGTGGTCTCGAATAGGTCTCATGCAAATTCTAACTCATTCAAAGTACGAGAAAGCCACTCAAAAAGAATTAAAGTTGTTAGTTATGTGCAATGGATCAAAAGATCACAATTGGCTGCTAGTCGGATTTGGTCATTTTCATGCATTTCAAGGTGACACTACAAGCATGATTCTAATTTATGTTCTGACTAGGTTATTTAACATCAATGCATGCAAGTTGGTTACAGGTTCTAAGTTAAGCAGTCTAAGCATCATTGTGAAAAATTGAAGTCAACTTAACATCAAAAGTCAAGAACCGAGTAATTCTATGCTAGAGGAAATAGAATGCACCACGAAATCACAGGAAAACAAACAAGATCATGCATAGTTCTCTAGCATCCTACCCCACCCTTAGACTGTTCTGTGTCCTCACAGGACTAAACTAGAGTAGAGAGATACGGAGAACCTGGAGGATGATGGTCGATGTCGATGATGGAACAGAGACTTAGAGCGGAGTGAAGCAGCTACAAAGGTCCTACAAAAATGAAAAACAACAAAAAGATCAAAAGGAAACCGGGACAAGTGTCCCGGATCCACACAAAATAAAGTTGGATCGAAATCCAAAAAGAATAAATAAAAAGAAGGGGAAAGGATACAACCTGATCACTGATCCTCGGGTGGGGGTGGGGGTGGAATGTGAAAGTGAGCCATCATCGTCCGACGCGAAGCTACTTCCTCATCATGCCAAGCTCGTTGCTGCTTGATGAACGCGATTTTGCGTGTCGTCAAACAACTAGCCTATAGAAGTAGAATAGATTGAATCTCTTGAGGTTTCCTCTAATTGACTACTCAAAGACGCTGGCAATCTATTCAGGTTTAAACACGTTGTGTGTGGTGTGAGTTCCACGACTTCTAAACTATAAAGCAAGGAAAATGAAATGAAAGTAAAGACAGAATGAAAGATTGGTTGACTTAACAAGACGATAGAAAAGCTTAGACTTGAATCCCCCTAAGATCACCAGAGCATTGGCGATCATAAGACCAGCGGTTTTCAGTTCTGATTCATTCAATTCTCAGACACCACCATAACTCCTGACCCTTAGGTTCAAGTAGAACGTTCGCTTATCCGATCTAACTACCAAGATTAATTAACCGTCTGTGCGTCTGCTTCTGCAACGAAAAACTAACTTGCGTGATTACTAGTGATTAATGAGTTACTCTAGCAGTGGATTAATCCTAAATAGTTCCTACGAAAGGCACACTCCATTGAATAGATTAATTATTGATTTGGCGTTCTAAAGTGAGGCGAACGTTCGCTACTATCTTCAGCTTAACAAGAATCTAGTCTAGGTGATCAAGCTGGAAAAGAAACACAGGCAATGAAGAAAAAACCAAACATGCAAGAGAAACTATCTGAATCTGAATCTAATTATCGCCGATCTGTAACCGCTTTAAAGCCCCGGGTCACTTAGGGTTCATCTAATCTAAGCTCTACGCGTTTAGCTACTCATATTCGATAAAAGAGAATCAAAGACAACATAGGAGTTCATCATGCAAAGGATTAACAGATAGGAACTATAAAACCTAATTATGGTGGCTGATGTCTGGCGACTCCCGTGAAGTTTTGATCTCCAGCAATCTTCAACTCCTAGCTCCGAGCGCTCCGAGGTGGAAAGACGGTGTCAGGATCTCTCCGGGAACTCCGAGGACAATCTCTAAACTCTATCTATCGACTCTAGAGTGTAATTGAATGTGTATGTGTCATCTGGCGACTGAATGATATTCTTGAATGAAGTGCCGCCTGCTGCTTATATAGCTCAGTAGGGTTTCCAACCCTACGTCGGTAAAAGATAGACTTCTCGGCGAGAACTTTGGAAGTTCTCACCAAGAACTTCAATACAAATGGCCTCTAGATTCTCGACGGGTATTCTGCTTGGATTTCTTCATAACTTCTCGACGGGAACTTCTTCACAAACAGTTGACAGCCTCGACGTGAATTTGGCCAGTGATTCCTTAACATCTTCTCACCGAGAACTATGACATTCTCGGTGAGAACTTAGTGCTGGGCAGTACATCTTCTGGTTTGACTCCTGGCTTCGATTCTGGTTTGCTTCTCGAGGTTCCATCGCTTCCCGAACACGTCCAAGGACACATATTTGACAGCAAAAACCTGTGTACTCATAGAAACACTAGAAAACACATCAAATAGACCCAAAAAGGGGGCCAAAGTAACCAAATCGGTAGGAAATATAGCAATTGAGTGAATACACGCTAATCTACCCCTAAAACCGTGTTTCAAGTAAGGAAATGTCGCTTAAATGAGGCTAAAAATCACGTCAAATCGAGTGTCATCAAATACCTCACGCTTAAGCTTTTGTTTGTCCTCAAGCAAACTGAACTAGAACGCACTCAGATTCACAAATGACAAAATCGATCAAGTTAAGATTCAAGCGTTCACAATGCATTATTAAACCGCTACTTCTAGAACAAGTGACATAACATGCATACACGTCAACCAAACAACCTGGTCTCTCTAATTATCTGCACACAACAAGGAGCAATCACCAATCAAGCACAAATCCGACCTAACCGGCTAGACTCCTCACATAGATAATATTCAATACATGGGGAACTCTCGCACTCTGTGTTTAGGAACGTGTTTCTGCTCTCAATCACTTTCTCGACCGAAGTATATCATATGTTTGCAATTCGACCACATCTCCACCACTATGACAACACGAGTAACTAGTCAAAAGCACTTCCGCAAGGGACTATATCGATTCCTACACTACAAGGGTTTATGATGAATGGATGATGGGATGAATGATGGAATTGGCTTTTGTGCGGTGTAGCTTTTGACTAACATCCCTCGAATCTAGCCTATGGCTTCCTACCGTCAAACCAAACACGGGTGAAATAGTGAACGCTCGTCCTATGATACCTGACAAACGCGTTTTCACGCGCGTGTAGTCAAATAACTATCAAGCACAAAGCAAGATAGATCGTATTCCACGAGTTTCTTCTAATCGTCTACTCAAATGAGCTGGCAAATTACTCATGTTTAAAACAAGTTGGCGTGGTGTGAGTTCCACGACTTCTAGTTTATGAAGCAGAGAAATTAAAAAGGAAATAAGACAAAAGACAAATTGAAAGGTTGTTTGACTTAACAAGACGACAGACAAGTTTAGGTTTCGAATCCCTCTAAGATCACCAGAACATCGGCGATCACAAGACCTGCGGTTTTTAATCCCAATTCATTTAGTTCTCAGACACAACCATAACTCCTGACCCTTAGGTTTAAGACTGGCGAACATTCGCTCTATCCGATCAAACTACCAAGATTAATTGACCGCTCGTGCGTTCACTTCTGCAACGGAAAACTATCTGGTGCGATTACTAGTGATTAATGAGTTACTCTAGCAGCGGATTAACCCTAACTGGTTCCTACAAAGAGAAATTATTCCAATGAATAGGTTAACTGTTGATTTGGTGTTTTGAAGTGAGGTGAACGTTCGCTACTATCCTCAGCTTAACTAGAATCTTAACTAGGTGATCAAGCTAGAAAAGAAACACAAAAGAAATTAAGAACAAACCAAACATGCAAGAGAAACTGATTGAAACTGGATTTAATTACCACCGATTTGTGACCGCTTTAAAGGCCTGGGTCACTTAGGGTTCATCTAATCTAAACTCTATGAGTTTAGCTACTCATATTCAAAATAAAAGAATCAAAGACAAACAAAGAATACATCTTCAAACAGGAAGAACAGAGAAGAACTGTAAAACCTACTTTTAGACGAATCTGTGAAGCTTCAATCTCCTAGATCTTCAACTCCTAGCACCGAGCTATCTGAGATGGAAGGATGGCGTCACGATCTCTTCCCGGCTCCTCGAACTCTCTAAACTCTCTCTCGAACTTTCAAGTCTGGAAGTTAATCCAAGGAAATAGGTATCTCTCAGAAAAGAATTCTCTCCCTGAAAGCGTCCCCCTGTTGTGGCCGCCGGTTTAGTATTTATAGGGTTTCAGAATCCCAGCCGGAAAAGGAATTAGTTTTCGACGAAAACTTGAGAGTTTTCGCCGAAGACTTCAGTGGAAACCTAGACTGGATCTCCTGTCTTCGACTGTGCAATTTTTGCATTAGTTTTCGGCGAAGACTTTGGACTTCTCGCCGAAAACTCTAGTTACAACCGGGGCAGTGCTTTCTTTTGACTTGGTTGACTTCTGGATTGATTTCAGGCCATTCCTTTATTTCCTTCGCTTCCCGAGCTCATATGTGGCTACGTATTTTACGGCAAAAACCTGTGTAATCTCAAAAGCACTAGAAAACCATCAAATAGACCCATAACAGGCCAAAGTAACCAAAACGGCAAGAATTAGAGCAATTAAGTGAAAACAACCTAAACTACCCCAAAACCCGAGATTCAAGCAAGGAAATGTAGCTTAAATGAGGTTGATAATCACGTAAAATCGAGTGTCATCAAATACCTCACACTTAAGCCTTTGCTTGTCCTCAAGCAAACTAAACTAGAACACATTCAGATTCACAGATAACGAGATTCATCAAGTTAAGGTTCAAGCAATCACAATGAATTATTAAACCGCTATTTCTAGAACAAGTGACCTACATGCTTACACGTCAACCAAATAACCTGGTCTCACTAATTATCTGCACACAAACAAGTAGTAAACACAAATCATGCACGAATCCGACCTAACCGACCAGACTTCTCACACAGACAATATTTGGTACAAGGGGACTCTCGCACTCTGTGTTTAGGGACGTATTTCTGCTCTCAATCACTTTCTTTACTGAAGTATGTCATATGTTTGCAATTCGAGCACAATCTCCACCACTTTGACAACACGAGTAACTAGTCAAAAGGACTTTTGCAAGGGACTGCAACGATTCCTACACTACAAGGGTTTATAATGAGATGGATGAAGGGATGAATGATGGAATTGGCTTTGGTGCGGTGTAGCTTTCGACTAACTTCCCTCGAATCTAGCCCATGACTTCCTACCGTCTAAACCAAACACGGATGGAATAGTGTACGCTCGTCCTATGATACCCTCAAGCAACCTAGCACTTTATTATATATATTTTTTGAAATTTGCATTTTCTGACTTTTCTCTTTTTTCGTTTTCTTTGACTTAGTTCTTCCATTTTTAGGGAGAAGAACGTTATTGAACTATACTACTACTTGAAACTCTGTACTTTTTTTTTCTTTTTCTTTCTTTTGTGCCGATTTTTTTCCTTTTAGTTGCTAGAGGGGTTTACACGTTTGGACATAATAGCTAAGACCACCTGTTTAATGGCTATAGGCTAGTTACCAAAGACCGACTTCCGGTAGACTAATCTAGAACTACAACCACAAGGGTTCAACGGGGTGATGGAAAATGGGGATTAGCTGTAATGTATAACGAACCGAAAGAAGGGCCAAGCTCAAGGGTTTACACCTAATGCATTTAACGTTAGGTTGGCTATCTGCTTAAGTAGCTTCAACTAGGTGCCTCTATCCTCCTAGAACTCGTGTCATCGTGTTGTCTCGAATTGGTCTAATGCAAATTCTAACTCATTCAAAGTACGAGAAAGCCACTCAAAAAAAATTGAAATTGCAAGTTTATGTGCAATTGATCAAAAGCTCACAGTTGGTTTGCTAGTCGGATTCAGTCATTTTCAGGCAATCAAGGTGAAATACTATAAGCGTGATAAATTTTTCTGTTCTGACCAGGAAATTTAGCATCAATGCAGCAAGTTGATTACCGGTTCTAGGTGATGATCCGGTCGTTGACGACTCAATCAAATAAACTAACAAAGCTAACAAAAGCTAGGGTAGATCGTATTCCACAGGCCTTCTAATGATTGACTACTCAAATAAGCTAGCAAATTACTCAGGTTAAACACTTCGTGCGTGGTGTGAGTTCCACGACTTCTAATTCTAAGAAATGCAGAGAAATTAAAAAAAAATGAAACTAAGAACAGATTGGAAATTAGGGTTGAAAACAGAGATGATAGACGAACTTAGACTTTGAATCCCCCTTCGTTCACCAGAGCATAGGCAATCAACAGATCAGCAGATTTCAATTCTCATTCAATCAATTCTAAGACACCACCATAACTCCTTACCCTTAGGTTTAAGACCGGGGAACGTTCGCTCTATCCGTTCTAGCTACCAAGATTAATTAGTCGCCCGGGTACGGTCGCCTCTCGCAACGACTTAACTTAACTGGTGGAATTACTAACGATTTATGAGTTATCTTGCAGTGGATTAACCCTAACCGGTTCCTACGAAAGGCACGCTCCAATTATAAGGTTAATTGTTCAATTTGATGTTTTAAAGTAAGGCGAGCGTTCGCTTCTATCCTTAGCTTAACAAGAATCTAATCTAGGTGATCAATCCAGACAAGAAACATGAACAATGAAGAACAAATCAAACATGAAAGAGAAACTGATTGAACTTTGAATCTAATCACCGCCAATCCGTGACCGCTTTAAAGCCCTGGGTCACTTAGGGTTCATCTAGTCTAAGCTCTAAGAGTTTAGCTACTCATGTTTATCACAAAAGAATCAAAGACAAAGAAAGAGTTCATCATCCAGAGGAAGAACAGAAAAGAATATGAAAAACCTAATTAAGACGACTCTAGCAGACTTCGATCTTCGGTAAACTGCAATCCTAGCTCCGAGACTTCGAGATGGAAGGGATGGCGTCACGATCTCTTTCCGGCTCTTCAGACTCTAACTCTCTGCTCCAGAACTTGAGAGAATTCTGAAGTTTTTGGTATTAGTTGGTGTATTATCCGATCCCCCCGTTATTGGGCCGCCGGTTAAGTATTTATACTTAACCCTAATACCGCCGGATTTTAACTGATATTTTCGCCGAAATACTGAAGGATCTTCGGCGAAAATTCCTTTGAAAAAGGGGATGACCGCCGGCTGTTTCTTCTGTGTTTTTCGGACCAAATGTTTTCGGCGAAAACTTAGGGTTTTCGCCGAAAATACCTTCTTGAATGCACTGCCGATTTGTTCAGTGATTTTCGCCGAAAATCCTAGGTATTTTCGCCGAAAATTCCTTTCTAAACTGGGCAAGAATTGTTTCCACTTGATTGGCTCCTTGGATCGATTCCGGTGCAATTCCTCAAGGTTCCAATGCCTTAGACACGTCCTTGGCTACTTTATTTTACGGCAAAAACCTGTGCTAACATAAAAACACTAGAAAACCATCAAATAGACCCAAAACGGGCCAAGGTAACACAAATGGCACGAGATAGGGCAATTGATTAAATATTCGTCATTCTACCCTAAAAACCATGTCTTAAGCAAGGAAATGTCGCTTAAATGAGGCTGATAATCACGTCAAATCGAGCGTCATTAAAATACCCCACACTTAAGCTTTTGCTTGTCCTCAAGCAAACTGAATAGAAACGCTCATGTTCACAAATGATAAGATCGATTAAATTGGAGTTCAATCAATCACAATGAATTATTAGACAGATAGATCCTAGAACAAGAAACCTGAACATGCATACGATCAACCAAACAACCTGGTCTAGTAGTAAACTGCACACAACAAGTAATCCTAACCAATTATGCACGAATTTGACCTGACCGACCAGACTCCTCACACAGGAAATATTTAGTACAATGGGAACTCTCACTCTCTGTATTTAAGGACGTGTTTCTGCTCTCAATCATTTTCTGTTACTGAATTCTGTCATAAGTTTGCATTTCGCCCTACATCTCCACCATCTGTGACAACACGAGTAATCCAGTCAAGAAGGACTTCCCTGCTAGGACGTAAGAATTCTACACTACTAGGGTTTATAATGGATGGATGATGGGAATGTATGATGATGGCTTTGTGCGGTGTAGCTTTCGACTAACTTCCCTCGAATCTAACCTTGGCTTCCTACCGTCTAACCAGACACGGGGCCTCGTCCTATGATACCCTCAAGCAACCTAGCACTTATTTTTTTACAAACACATTTTTTTTTCTTTTTCTAACTTTTCTTTTGACTTCGTTCTTCCATTTGTAGGGAGAAGAACGTTTATTTGAACTTATTAACTTTGAAACTTTCTTGATTTTTTTCTTCTTTTACTTCTCATTTTTTCGATTTTCTTTTTTTTCTTCTTTTTTTTTTTGTGCCGATTTTTCTTTTAGTTGCTAGAGGAGTTTACACGTCTGGACATAAAGCTAAGACTACATGTTTAATGGCTATAGGCAGGTTACCACAAACCTACTTCGGTAGGTCAATCTAGAACTACAACCACAGGGGATCAACGGGGAATGAAAAGAATGGGAATTGCTGTAATGTATTATCGAACCGAAAGAACAGGCCAAGCTCAAGGGTCTACACCTAATGGATTTTATCGTTAGGTAGGCTATCTGGCTTAGTAGCTGAATCTAGGTGCCCCTATCATTCTAGAACTCGTGTCATCGTGTGGTCTTGAGTAGGTCTCATGCAAATTCTAACTCATTCAAGTAAACAGAAAACCACTCAGAAAGAATTAAAATTGCAAGTTACGTGCAATGGATCAAAAGCTCACAGTTGGTTTGCTAGTCGGATTCGGTCATTTTCATGCAATCAAGGCTACAAACTACAAGTGTGATTTTAAAATTCTGTTCTGACCAGGCAATTTAGCATCAAAGTATACAAGTTGGTTCTCGAGTTCTAGGTTAAGCAGTCTAAGCATCATTATGAAAGTTTGAACAACAACTTAACATCAAAAATCAAGAACTGAGCCATTCTAATGCTAGAGAGACTGGAATGGAATCACGAGGCACACAAAAACACAATCAAGGGCAATCAAGTTCATGCAAGGTTCTCTAGCATCCTACCCCACACTTAAATCGGATTGTGTCCTCACAGGACTAAATTCTAGAGTTCATAGTGAAGTAGAAGAACCTGGACCGAGATGGTTGGCGTAGGGGATGAGCACGGGTCCTCGAAGCGGAGGGAATCTACCCAAGTGAAGCAAAGGGAATCTCCCTACTGCCTACAAAAAAAAAACAAAGAAACATAAAAAGAAACCGGGACAAGTGTCCTGGATCCACACAGAAAAAAGTTGGATCGAAATCCGAAATAAAAATAAAAAGAAAGGACAAGGAAAAGGACACCACCTGATCATGGCTGGCCAGGGGCGTCGGGGTGGGTGGAAATAGTGCGCAGTGGAAAGTTCAGCCAGAGCATGTCGTGTTGTCGATGCGCCACTCCTGCAGTCGCTCATACAGCTCACCAATGTCATGCGGGGTGCGGTCGGTGCTGAGGGTGAGGGTCTGGTATGGATCTGGAATGTGCGGCGGCGACTGGTGTGCATACCCTGCCTGATGATGTGGCGAGGGTATATGGTCATGAAACTCTGGCTGCGGCTGGGCTGCTGCTGCTCAGAATCATCTTCTTCCTCCGACTCGTCCTCGTCTTCGAGAGGAGGATCCGCTGCTACCAGGGGCTGATGTCCAGATCAAGGTTGTACTCGACCGCCAAATCGCCTCCAACGGTGCGTACTCCGGGCGTGGGATGTTCGGGCCATATTCTTGGCTGAGGCCGAAGGAGATGATGAGTCGGCCCACAAAATTGCCTCCCAGGAGTGAGCGGGGCGACCTGACCTCTGAGTCTTCTTGCGGAGTAGGCGAGCAAGCACCCATCCGGGATGAAGAGGATATCTCTCCCGGATGGCGCGAAGAAGAAGAAGCTCGTCCTTGCTGATATGGTGGCGGTCCTTCTCTGGAGCATATAATAGCGATCTACGCCAAACCATATGAATGTATTTAAAGAAAGGGTGAGAGAGCGACTTAACTGAGTTATGGTCCCCGAGGCGATCACCGGGCACTCCAGTCATGTGGCTCCAGAGGCATGGTACTCCTCTCCGTCGTCATCGTCGTCCTCCCAGCCGAAGTGATGAGATGGTAGTGCTCATGGGGAATACCGAGGCGAGCAGCAAACTCATCATATGTGAGTTCCCTGTGCACCCCGCCTAGATAGAAGGTAACAACTTCCTGTGCTGCCTCCTCTTGTGCTCGTCCAGCTCGAATGTCGCCCAAAACTCCTGGAGAGCGATGTCTGGGAAGTCGGCGGGCGAGCGTGGTCAGCTCCAGCAGCCGGCATGGGTCAGTGCATCGAGCACGTTTTGGTACCAGTCATCATCGTGCTCTGAGAGCGACGCCATGGAAAGGAGGCGAACATTAGCTCCAGGGGTGTTCTCAAACCGCTGGTAGCGTGCAAAGTAGTGCTGGGGTAGGCGAGCAACGGTGCGGTGGTACCCCACACGGTTAGGGAAAGCTGGTGGAGGGCCCTGGACGGCGGGTGTGACGGGAGCGGTAACTCGGGAGCTCGAGGCGCCATCAAGTCGCGCCTTGGTCCTGCGCTCATAAGTGGTGTTCCTAGAAACCAAACGAAACCAAATTAGTCAAACTAAAACCCTACCCCACACTTAGTAGAAAAACTCAATTTCACAAAGAAATGAGGAAAACCGAGTGGGGTAAGCAAAGCAGATCAACCGGTAATCACAAACAATACAATACATGCTCAGGAACATACAAAATGGAATTATCACAATCAGAGTTCAGAAGTCAAACTGACATTTCAAAAAGTCAACAAAATAGAACATTGAACCCTAATCATGGCAAGACTATCACAAAGCGGAGAATGACGGCATAATATGATCTCAGATGGCAAACACAATGATATGACGTGACTGAGCACATATGGCAGCCAAATGATCAAAAACAGTTCATGGTCAAACCGACAATTCTCAAAAGTCAACACTACACAGAATCAATCTTATGCATAGCAACACACGATCAAACGATATGAAAATTAAGCACGAAACTCCCTACGCATGCTAGAACAGTTCAACAATTCAGCTAACCTAGTTCACACGAAATCAGTCGGCACGCAAATCGAGGCAAACCAAAAGTCAACTGATAGTCAACCCCGACGAAATTCAGCAATCAATATGTCAAAAGATTCGTAATGAAAAGTTCTACAACTTACCTTGAAGCCATGGATGCTAAAAACGAACGGATTGGGAGAAATCGGTGAAAAATCGAAGGTTTTAGGGTTTGGGTGAACTAGAGCTGTAGAGCTCCGATTCGGCTGTTCTAGGGCTCGGATTGATTGGAAATGAAAGGGGAAGGGAGCGGCGGCGGCGGCGACGAAAAATAGTGAGGCGGTCGGCGGTTTTCGAAAATAGGGGGAAGGTTTTTGGGAAATTTTTGAAAATAGAAAGTGGGGAGAGAGAGAGGGTTGAACCAGATTTTTAAGTGAAAAATTTGGTTGATTTTTGAACAGATTTTCGGCGAAAATAGGTGCAAGTTTTCGCCGAAAATTTAGGGAAAAAGTACTGCCGGTTTTCAAAGGTATTTTCGCCGAAAATGTTGATAAGTTTTCGCCGAAAATTTGTGTTAAAAATGTCTGGAAAACTCAGTGGAATTTCAAAGGCATTTTCGCCGAAAATTTTGACCTGTACGATTGAAAATATTTTCAGAAACCCGGCAATCTTCAGAAAATCACAGTTAAATCCACAAAAATCGGAACAACCTCAAACAACTTGCAAATGACACTACGACACACAGACTACACACGAAAAATAAGAAATCAAACAAACTGACACTTTTGGCTCCCCCAAACCGACTCTAAAACACTAAGGTTGACACAAATGAAAAACTAACTCCAGCCGTGGGTTGCCTCCCACGAAGCGCTCTTTTATTAACGTCCTTGAGCTGGACGATACCTGGACGGTATTAGGAGACATCCCAACTCAGATTCTCCTTAATGCTAGCATCGGAGTTCATAAAGTAGAGCTTCGGGGCTTCTCCGGTGAGCATGAATTTCTTCCCGTTCGTGTGTAAGAGCTTGGTACGTCCATCGGGAAGATGGTCAGTGATCTTGAATGGTCCGAACAGTTCTGTCAAAGATCATCTTCCACAAGGAAGACAGTGGATGGAATGAGAAAGATCGGCTCCTTCTTTTCTTTAACCTCCGGCTTGATATCACCAGGATTGGTGATCGTGAGTGTTTCCTTAGGAGATGCTTTTGGCTTCTCCCTCCATACTTGTTCCGGCGCCAGTAGCTTGGAACGAATTGGTGGTGCAGCTGGCTTGGTAGAAGATGGCGGTACAACTGGTCTCCAGACCATGTGAGTCTTCGTCTTCTTTATTCTTTCCCCAAGGTCTGCTAGGTTTTGTGCTCGGTGGCTTAGAAGAGGCTTTCAGTTCCTTCTTCTTTGGCGGCTGAAGAACAAATTTTGGTTTCTGTTTGATAACCTGTCCAGCACCTGCAACAGCAATTGATCTAGGCACACTAGAAGAGACGTCAGTAACGGAGTTGACCGGAGTCAACTCCACAGTTTAAACAGCTAAACAATGAAATTCTTCACTCTTAGGATTATATTTCATTCCGTCTTTAAGGCGGAACATTACCGTGTCTTTACTAACTCTCAAAGTTAAAGAACCATTTGGAACGTTAATTTGCATTCCAGTAGTAGCCATGAAAGGTCGTCCTATGAGAATGGTAGAATCATCCTTACTAGTATCAATGATAACAAAATCAGCTAAGAACGTGAAAGGACCACATTTAGTAACGAAAGTCTTTTATCTCTCCCTAGGGTTTTAAGTGATCTATCAGCAAAGACCAGTTGCATACTAGGCGGTTCAAGTTCTCCTAAGTTCAAATTTTCAAATAGACTCATAGGCATAACATTAACAGACGCGCCAAGATCAACCAAACAACGCTCAATCTCAACATCATTAATGACAAGAGGTAGAGTGAAAGAACCAGGATCAGAACACTTAGCTGGATATGGAGAGGAAGGTTTCTTGCTACGAGCATCAGGGTATCCTTCTTTATTCCCCTTCATGCCAGTCTCGATCCTTGCATTTGGCAGCAATGCCTTGGAAAAGGGAGGCTTCACGACGTACGGTGCAAGAGGAGGATCATCCTCCTTAGGTGCCAGTTTCTGTGCTTCCTTCTTCTCTGGAGATTCAGTGAGCCTGCGTAAAATAGAATAAGCATCAGCAGATAAACTTGTAAATTTTCGAGCGGTTACCATCTTCGCTTGCTCCTTTCTCGGATTCAGCTCTGTCTGGCTCGAAAGTTGGCCAAATGGTCGACCAGATGCTAGCATGCTCGAGATGTTGTTCACAGCTTGCTCAATTCTTTGACCAGCGGCTATCTGTTCTTGATTGAGAAGAGCTTGAGCTTTAAACTGACTGTCATGATCATCGAGTCTGGTGATGATCTGACTAAGCTTCTTGTCCAGGTCACTGACGTTGTTTTCCTTCTGTACTGCTACCCTGATATAAGTGTTATTCAAATATTGATTCTGGCGATTGCCAGGAGCAGTTCCATAGTTACCCGGATTACGGTGCGCGGCTGGTAGACACATGCCGGCGGATGGTTAGGCTTCTGATCCTGAGTTGGACCAGTTGGGCGGTTATTCTGGTTTTATGGTTGGCGCCAGCATTGTAGGGAGGTCTGTCTGATAGTTCCCTTGCTGCCTGAAGTTGCGGTAGCCAGCATAACCATTCTGATTGTTAACGAAGCCTTGTTGCACGAAATTTACCTCTTCGGGCAGACCAGACTTCTGTCTTACCAAAATTCTGGCAACGGCCTCCATTATGCGCACAAGCTCCACACCATTCGCAATCAGCAACATAGACAAAAGCTGCTGGCGGCTTGATTGGTGTGGTAGACTTCTTCAGATGCTTCCTACTTCTGCCTTGATAGCTGCTTCGAGATCTAGCTTGCTCCTTGATCCTTCAGATTGTCGTTCCCAGTTCCTTGACTTGGAAGCACAGTTTGCGAAGTGAAGGAGAGCAGCTTCAGGTGTGAGTGTAGTGCAATCCCTTCAGCTAGGGAATTGACCCACTTGGCAGATTCTTCTCGAAGGCCTCGAGCAAAGATTTCAGCTAACTGCCTCTGCTCGAATCCATGATGAGGACAGTTGTAGAGAAGTTCTTGGAATCGATTCCAAGTATTGTATAAGCTTTCTCCTTCTTTCTGGGAGAATTTGGCAATGCTATCCTTGATGGCTGTTGTTCTGGCAGGAGGAAAGTATTCTTCAACGAAGTCCTGAGCCAGAGTATCCCAATTAGTGTAATATCCAGGTGGTTTGCTAGTAAGCCACCTCTTAGCAGCGCCTTTCAGAGAGAACGGGAAAGCTCTCAAACAAAGAGTGTTCTTGTCGAGGTTTCCGTTCTTGAAAGTGCTGCAGAGATCAAGGAATCTGCAAGATGAGTGCACGGATTGTCTAGTGGCCTGCCTTCAAACTGTAGATCCCTAGAGATCATAGTCAAGAATGGAATCTTGATCTCATAGTCAGGATCTCCTTCAATGCGGGTACGGCAATGACAGATCGAACGCTAGTCGCGCTCGGCTTGTTGTAATCAGCTAGACTTTTCTGGCAGGCGGTGGTGGTGGATTTCCGTTTGGTGGTGGTGGTGGTAATTGATCAGTCATGGTAGGAGATGGAGGAGGTGAAAGTGTCTCGGTGTATGAAACGGATGTAGGTGACGGTAAAGGTGAAGATGGAGATGAGGAACTCTCCTTCAGTTCCTCGATCTTAATCGGAGTGATGGTGGAGGTGGATTGGTTCTGCCTCTCCTTGGAATCTGTGATTGTTCGAGGTGGAGCAGAACTGCTTGGTCTCTCTATACTCTTAGCCTTGTCGGTTTGAGAGCGAGTCAAGGGCGGCGATGCATACACCTGTGAGCAACCTACAAATAACAAAAACAAACAAAAACCAGTGTAAAATCGAAGTGGGTGGAAAGGTGAAAGATGGAAAGTAGAAGAATAAATTGCCAGTTCTTCTTTCAAACAATCAAAAGAAGTCCCAGCAACGGTGCCAATTTGATGATCCAGGTCGTTGATGACTCAATCAAATAACTAACAAAGCTAACAAAGCTAGGGTAGATCGTATTCCACGGGCCTTCTATGATTGACTACTCAAATAAGCTAGCAAATTACTCGATGCTAAACACTTCGTGCGTGGTGTGAGTTCCACGACTTCTAATTCTAAGAAATGCAGAGAAATTAAAAAAATGAAACTAAGAACAGATTGGAAATTAGGGTTGAAAACAGAGATGACAGACGAACTTAGACTTTGAATCCCCCTTCGTTCACCAGAGCATAGGCAATCAACAGATCAGCGGATTTCGATTCTCATTCAATCAATTCTAAGACACCACCATAACTCCTTACCCTTAGGTTTAAGACCGGCGAACGTTCGCTCTATCCGTTCTAGCTACCAAGATTAATTATCGCCCGGGTACGGTCGCCTCTCGCAAAACTTAACTTAACTGGTGGAATTACTAACGATTTATGAGTTACTCTTGCAGTGGATTAACCCTAACCGGTTCCTACGAAAGGCACGCTCCAATTATAAGGTTAATTGTTCAATTTGATGTTTTAAAGTAAGGCGAGCGTTCGCTTCTATCCTTAGCTTAACAAGAATCTAATCTAGGTGATCAATCCAGACAAGAAACATGAACAATGAAGAACAAATCAAACATGAAAGAGAAACTGATTGAACTTTGAATCTAGTCACCGCCAATCCGTGACCGCTTTAAAGCCCTGGGTCACTTAGGGTTCATCTAGTCTAAGCTTTAAGAGTTTAGTTACTCATTTTATCACAAAAGAATCAAAGACAAAGAAAGAGTTCATCATTCAGAGGAAGAACAGAAAAGAATCTGAAAAACCTAATTAAGACGACTCTGGCAGACTTCGATCTTCGGTAAACTGCAATCCTAGCTCCGAGACTTCGAGATGGAAGGGATGGCGTCACGATCTCTTTCGCTCTTCAGACTCTAACTCTCTGCTCCAGAACTTGAGAGAAATTCTGAAGTTTTGGTATTAGTGTGATTATCTGATCCCCCCTGTTATTGGGCCGCCGGTTAAGTATTTATACTTAACCCTAATACCGCCGGAGTTTAACTGATATTTTCGCCGAAAATACTGAAGGATTTTCGGCGAAAATTCCTTTGAAAAAGGGGATGACCGCCGGCTGTTTCTTCTGTGTTTTTCGGACCAAATGTTTTCGGCGAAAACTTAGGGTTTTCGCCGAAAATACCTTCTTGAATGCACTGCCGATTTGTTCAGTGATTTTCACCGAAAATCCTAGGTATTTTCGCCGAAAATTCCTTTGTAAACCGGGGCAGGAATTGTTTCGACTTGATTGGCTCCTTGGATCGATTTCGGTGCAATTCCTCAAGGTTCCAACGCCTTAGACACGTCCTTGGCTACTTTATTTGACGGCAAAAACCTGTTTTAACATAAAAAACTAGAAAACCATCAAATAGACCCGAAACAGGCCAAGGTAACACAAATGGCACGAGATAGGGCAATTGATTGAATATTCGTCATTCTACCCTAAAAACCATGTCTTAAGCAAAGAAATGTCGCTTAAATGAGGCTGATAATCACGTCAAATCGAGTGTCATCACTAGGTTAAGCAGTCTAAGCATCATTATGAAAAATTGAAAACTAACTTAACATTACACGTCAAGAATCGAGCAATTCTAAGCTAGAGGAATCAGATAAGCAGGGGCGGATCCAGGATTGAATCATGCACTGAGCCGAAATTGAAGGGAAATGTTTCTAATAAATCATTGAAATCACTCAAAATCGCATCTAAACTATAATTTTCTAGTATATCACACTTAACATATATGATTAAACTATCAACTATTGCGTAGCCTAGTCACCACTATCTTCATCGCCGAAAATAGGCGTTCACCTGTAGCAGTAGAGATCGGAACAATCAAAACGAGACAAATAAGTCGATCCACAAGATAAATTGACTTAATTACGTTTTGTTTATGATTAAATTAAACAATATTTTAGGTTTTAGACTTTTAGCTTTAAAGTTAGAGGATAAATAAATAAAATAAAAAGATATTGCAATGGCAAGGTTTGAACCTAAAACCTCTTGGAATTAATCTAACAATCTAACCATTACACCATATGCGAATTTTTGGAATTACTCTAACAGTCTAACCATTACAACATAGCTTCGTCCCTAAATATATACTCGATTTTCAAGGACGAGACCAAAAGGGGTGAGTCGGGGCTCACCCGGGCACCCCCTAGATCCGCCCCTACAGATAAGCCACAAAATCACAGAATATTCACACAAGATCATGCAATTTATACACCCTACCCCACACTTAAACCGTTATGTGTCCTCACAGGACCAAACTAGAGTAGAGAGCAATAGCAGAACCTGGACCGAGATGGTTGGTGTAGGGGATGATCAAGGAGCATTCGGAGCGTGGAGAGAAGCTGCCAAAAGGTGTCTACAAAACAAAAACAATCAAAAGGAAACCGGGACAAGTGTCCCAGATCCACACAAAACAAAATTGGACCAAAATCCAAAAAGAATAAATAAAAAGAAAATGACAAGGAAGAGGATACAACCTGATCACTCCTCAGGTGGGGGAGGGGTGGGGAGGTGGTCGGGGAATGTGCCAGAAATCCTCGACCCGCTACTGCAACGCCAATTGCGCCTCGTATCTGGTGTTCTGCTGGCGCATGTGCTCCTGAGTGATTAGCCAACGGGCGTCTTGGGTGGTGGTGTGGTCAATTTTCCAACCCCGGATCTAGTTGAGTAGCTCCCCATAACCACCGAGAGGCATCTGTAGAGGCTCTTGGTAGTGAGGGTGCTGCTGGTGTACAAACCCCACAGGTGGCGGCTGCGGGGGTATCTAGTGGTGAAATGCCGGATCTGGCTGGGGCTCATCCTCCTCAGAATCATCTTCTTCCTCCGGCTCGACTCCTCGGTAGAGAGGCGGAGGTACCGTCTCTCTAGGCCCAACGTCAAACTGTAGGTCATACTCCACCGCCAGGTCTCCACCAATGGTCTGCACTATGTGGCGTGGGACCTCAGTCTCCCATAATTGGTTGAGTCCAAGGCTGGTGATAAGGCGATCGATGAAGGTTCCGCCGAGTAGGAGGGGTGGAGGCCGTGCGCACTTGATCTTACGATGGAACAGACGGGCGAGTACCCAGCCTGGGTGGAGGCGGTAGCCCTCGTAGATAGCCCTGAGGAGTAGAAGCTCCTCTCGGCTAATATGGTGGTGATCCTTCTCTGGAGCAAACAACAAGGACCTACGCCATACAACATGAATAAAACTAAAGAGGGGGTGAGAGACCGAACCGATGGTGTTGTGGTTCGTGGTCTAGGCACCCGACACTCCTGTGATGTGGCTCCAGAGTGCATCATAGCTCGGGCCCCTAGCCTTGTTGTCGCCTCAACCGAGGTGGTGACCATGATAGTGCTCGTGTGGGATGCCGATGTGGTTGGCAAACTCGTCATAAGTGAACTCTTTGTACACCCCACCGAGGAAGAAGGAGATCTTGTGTTGTCTGGCTTCCTACCGTCAAACCAAACACGAGTGAAATAGTGAACGCTCGTCCTATGATACCTGACAAACGCGTTTTCACGCGTGTGTAGTCAAATAACTATCAAGCACAAAGCAAGATAGATCGTATTCCATGGGTTTCTTCTAATCGTCTACTCAAATGAGCTGGCAAATTACTCAAGTTTAAAACAAGTTGGCCTGGTGTGAGTTCCAACAAAAGATAAGTGTTTTTGGGTTTGATCAGCGAGAAAACTGGGGGGACGAGTTTCTGAGTTTTGAGAAAGGGTAAGGGTTTTAAAATACAGCGAAGTTCTCGACGAGAACTTAGGAAGTTCTCACCGAAACATTACTTGAAAAAGGGTTGGAAAAACTCGACGCAAAATTGGACAAAAAAACCAAAGTTCTCGGCGAGAATGTGAGACTTCTCGCCGAGAACCTGTTTCAAAACCATTTGATGAAAGACGACATGAAAATTTTGAAACCGACGACACAAGTTCTCGGCGAGAACTTTGAGATTCTTGCTGAAAACTTGTTTGAAAACCCATTTGGAAAACTGACGAGAATTTGTGCATAGTTGAAACAACTAAGTTCTCGCCGAGAACTATTAGGTTTTCGGCGAGAACATTGCCACCTGACGCAACAAAATATTTTCAAAAACACTGACGACCTTGACTTCAGAAACCCAATACAAAATCAACAAAAATCGGAAAAATCCCAAATAAATTGGAACTGAACTGATAACACACGACACACACAAGAAAAATAAAAAACTTACTCCAGCCGTGATGCACGGCGTTATTCTTGTGGCGTTATCCCCGACAACGACGCCTTCTATTTGATAGACGTTGTAAGCGTGGTATCAAATTACTAATCTACACAAGTAGACTAGATCAAATATCTCGAGATTTCTTCAAACCGTTTACTCAAAGAAGCTGGCAATTTACTCGGGTTTAAACAAATTGTGCGTGGTGTGAGTTCCACGACTTCTAAACTAGTATGCAAGGAAATTGAAATGGGATTAAAAGACAGATTGATTGATTGAGGGTTGACTAACAAATTTGATAGACAAAGCTTAGACTCGAATCCCCCTAAGATTACTAGGACATTGACGATCACAAGACCGGCAGACTTTTGATCCTAATTCATTCAGTTCTCAGACACCACCATAACTCCTTACCATTAGGTCTAAGTTCCGCGAACATTCGCTCTATCGGATCTAACTACCAAGATTAATTAACCGTCCGTGCATTCACTTCTGCAACGGAGAACTATCTGGTGCAATTAATTAAGATTAATGAGTTACTCTAGAAGCGGATTAACCCTAAATGGTTCCTACGAAAGGCACCCTCCATTAAATAGGTTAACTGATTGATTTGATGTTCTAAAACAAGGCGGACGTTCGCCACTATCCTTATTTTAACAAGATTCTAATCTAGGTGATCAAGCCAGACAAGAAACAAACACGAAGAACAAATCAACCATGCAAGAGAAACTGTCTGAATTTGAATCTACTTACCGCCGATCTGTGACCGCTTTAAAGCCCCCGGTCACTTAGGGTTCATCTAATGTAAGCTTAACAAGTTTAGCTACTCATGTTGATAACAAAATAATCAAAGACAACTAGGGAGTTCATCATACAAAGGAAGAATAGAGAAGAACTGTAAAACCTAATTCTGACGACTCCAGCGAAGCTTCGTTCTCTGGCAATCTTCACTCCTAGTTCCGAGCACTCCGAGGTGGAAAGACGGTGTCAGGATCTGATGACTTTATTTAGTGCATTTTGAGCCTATGAT
This sequence comes from Linum lewisii, assembly GCA_034768395.1. Lineage (NCBI taxonomy): Eukaryota > Viridiplantae > Streptophyta > Magnoliopsida > Malpighiales > Linaceae > Linum > Linum lewisii. The sequence continues at coordinate 51,698,000 of CM068301.1, read as the reverse complement.
TGACCTATGAAATGCCCGTGTTTGATCGTGAGATGCCATGCTCTGTAGGCTTTTATTGATATTTTGCGCAAAGTGTCCATTTGTTGTTCGGTTGCCACTTTGGAGCCAAATTCGTGGTCTATTGGTGTTACCTTTGTGCATTTTCAGGTTATGGCATCGAAGTACGGATGACAAGGAGTCCATAGGACCAAACGGAAGCCAAATCAGAGCTCGGATGAGGGAGAAATCAGCGAAGCAAAATTGCGGTCTGTGCAGATTTTAGGGTACACGACGTGTAGTTCTACACGACGTGTATGCCCAGCAGAATCCTATTTAAAGACGATTTTTGGGGATTATATAAATTTCTATCATCTCTCTTGAACCCCAAACACATACCCACGAACCCTCAAACCCTAGAACACATTTTTGGAGCAATTTGAAGCCATTGGAGCTAGGATTGAAGCCAACAAACCTTGGGAGAAGTGCTTACAAGTGGAGAAGTGAAGATCATCTCAAGGATTCATCCATGGTGTTCTTGGTGACCATTCTTCCTTCTTTTCTCTTTACTCCCTTGGCCATGTGTGGCTGAGTTTCTAGGGTTCATCTTGGATGGGTAGATTAGTTGTGCTATGATAGAGGGATGATTGTATAGAACTTGCCATGATTGATCTTGGTTGTATGAGGATGATTCCTAGACTTGTTCTTAATGCCATTTTATGCCATGTTTGCTTGATTTGGTCCATTCAATGTGATTTGATGCATGAGAGTGCTTGGATTGCATAGATTGTAGGTCTAGGGATTGAAGTGAGTGTGTTCTAAGAGATTAGATCATCTTGTTTCAACCATTTTCGCTTGATTTCTCTCTTGGGCATTTTATCGAACACTTGGTGTGCATGTGGATTTTCATTCAATTGAGTTTGAAAAGGCTTTTAGGTGAATCTCTTAGTGTTAGGGCATTGATATGAGAGTGTTATGCCTAGCCTTGTGGTCATAGAGTCTTAAGAGAGGGTCTTGTGTCTTGGCATTTCATCAAACACTTAGAATGCATCCTTTTTCACTTAGCTTGAGAGCGAGAGCCTAAGTTGAGTGGTATTAGGATAGGGATTTGGTGCTACGAGAGTGCATTGAGTCTATAGAAGTGAAATGCATGGTCATCCGAATGCAAACTCGATGGCTTGTTTGTTCAATTAGTCCTCTTGAGCATGATGAAACTACCCACCAAGAGAGCCCCATTTGTCTTTGATTTGAACCACCTTTCTCTCTTGCTTAATCTTTGTTAGTATTGCATTTCTTTGCCTTTGTTTCTGAATTTCTCAATCAAACCAAACCAATTTCAAATGTCTAGACCGTCTATGAGAAGTGTGAGTATTGGTTTATGAGAGGACCCCGTGGAATACGACCTTGGTAAAATCCTTTTATCAGGATCTCTCAGGGAACTCTTCAATACTCTCTAAACTCTACCTCTTAGCTCTGAAGTCTGGGAATTGGTATTCCCAAAAAGTGTATCGAATGATGTGAGTAGCGGCTGTCAGCTGCTTAAATACTCCCTTTCGTCGTCTCAGCTGGAAAAGGGGCAAGTTCTCGGCGAGAATATTGGAAGTTCTCGCCAAGAAATTCTTTGTAAATGTAACTCTGAAAAGCACCACGAAAATCCATGGATTCCTTCATAGGTTCTCGGCAGGAAGTTCTCACCGAGAACTTCTTTGTAAACTTCGGGTGGATTTTTTACGAGAATTTCCCTCGACTTCCTTAATACATTCTCGGTGAGTATGTGAGACTTCTCGCCGATAACTTCTTTGTAAACTTTCTGACGGATCTCAACGAGAATTTGTTCTGACTTTCTGAATGAATTCTCAGCGAGAATATAAATGTTCTCGCCGAGAATGTGGGTGCTGGGTAGAATTCACTTGGTTTGATCTCTGGGTTCAATTTCGGGTCACTCCTCGAGGTTTCATCGCTTCCCGAACACGTCCAATGGCTACTCATTTGATGGCATAAACTTGTGTACTCAACGAGACACTAGAAAACACATCAAATAGACCTTAAACGGGCCAAAGTAACCAAATCGGTAGGAATTAGTGCTAAAGGGTGAAAACATCCTAAACTACCCCTAAAACTGTGTTACAAGCAATAAAATGTCACTTAAACGGGGTTGCTAATCACGCTAATTCTAGTGTCATCAATAATGCAATGCAATCTCAGTTTATCAGACTTCGATGACTCGACACTTCCTGGTTTATCTCTACTTCATGGTCAGGTCGTAGAGCTTCTATTCAATCAAACCTACAAGCTCCTATGGTCAAGCTAACTTGCAAATTATCAAGAACGAATCAAGAACAATGAAATGTCACACGATCATGCAAATAGATTAGGTCTTCCAATCCTATGGTCAAGCTATTGGCAGAACCTAACGACCTCCTAAACTCTAGAATGACTCACGTTCATGGTCAGACCCGTGAAATCAAAGATAAAATGAATCCTACGATATGGTCAATCTGCGGATTCTTAGATCTTCAAATTAGGGTTTAAGAGAAATCGCATCTAAGTCTGAATAAACATCGATTAGCAAAAATGGGTTTAAAATTTGACATCATCCATACAGATCCTCACTAACGCTTCATCTAATCTAAACAACCCTAAAGAGTTTAGCTACTCATCACAACAGAAGAAACTAGAGATACAATGGAAAAGAAAATCGAAGAAGAAGACATCTTACTCCAAGAAAACCTAATCCTGATGACTCAATGAAAACTCCCGTGCAAATCCTCGCTTCCTCTCGCTCAATCGACACTCCAAAGCTTCAAAATCCTCTCCCGAGAGTGTCTGGTTCGTCGAAATCAGAATAGAAGAATGAAGTCTATTATTTTTCCCTTTCCAAGATTGATAAGTAATGTTATTTTTAGTCAGAGGAAGAAACATGTCGTGTTGTATTATAACACACGTCGTGTTGTATTGTAACACACATCGTGTTGTTTGTAACACACGACGTGTGTCTTTATGCTTCCAGCACGCTCCACTGTTCGTTGTCTCTAGCCTCCCGTTTCATCCCTAATCATCATGGATCACCTGAAATGAACCAAAAACGTGCAAAACACATAAAACGTCCCTAAGGGGCCAAGGGGTACGAAACTCACTCAAAACCATGTCAATTGGACAGATAAATCACTGAAAATGTCATCTAATGTGGGAATAAATACGTTAATAATAAAGCGCATCAGTAACCATCGGCGCTTCACCTTCAATGTCCAACAAAAATAGAGATCGTCCAATAGCCCAACGCAAAGCTTCCCGGACTGCAAGAGCTTCCACAGTGAAAGCATCCGTAAAGTGTGGGAAGGACCGTTCCTGGGCAAAAAGGATAGTGTCAGTTCCGTCACGTAGCACGAAACCAATACCCCATCCCTAGGTTGGGCGTATTGCACCATCAACATTAATTTCGAGTCGATCCAAATTTGGAGGTCGCCACCTACTCTGAGGAACAGCCAGCTAATGAAGGGTTGGGCACAACCGAGCATCCTCTTGATCCAACTCCAAATCTGAGATAGCCATATGCTGTTCCATTTGAGCCTTGAGTCCAAGCAGTAGTGTTTGAGTATAGAGAAAAATGACTGAATTACGCGATTTCCACACTCGCTACCAGAAAAAGATGATTCGCTTCCCAACAGGTCTGAGAACTTTCCTCCAGATAATACAAAAGTTCGTGCTACTGATAAGTTGTAAAGGAATGTTCATCAGCGCACCAAACCGGACCGCAAGTGGACAGAATAACAGAAGATGGGAAATCGATTCTTCTGAAACTGAGTAATCTGGGCAGAGACACGGAAAATCCTTGATGCGAGAATTTAACGCCACTTTAGTAGGAAGAATCCCCAAGATACATTTCCAAACAAAGAATTTGAGTTTGGGAGGGATTGAAAAAGACCAAACCCTGCTCCATGCCTCCGAGTCCATTGGTGAAGTCGGCCCAACAACAGGAGTCTTAACAAGGCCATGGTGAACAATGTTGTAACCAGAATGAACCGTGCAGGCACCAGAATCCAAAAATTGCCAGATGAGTTGATCAGGAATATCTATTCCACTGGAAGAGGAATGGCAGAAATTTGTGAGACATCGACTGCTGAGAAGACTTGATTAAGAAGAAGACCGTCCCAAACGTTGTTGTCTATGAATGTAGCAACCATTGTGTGCGTGCTTCAAGGTTGATCAAACTGGATTAGAATCGGAGGACGTGGAGGAACATCTGGTACCCAGTTATCATGAAAAGCGAGGACATGCCGACCAGTGCCAATCTAGCATCTCAGCCCCTGCACAAGAGTCATCGGCTAGCCAAAATGCTTTTCCAACACTAGGATGGATGTGACCCCTCTTCTGCCGCCAGGAATGACGAATCAAGGAGTATTTACCTTTGAGTACCTGAGCCAGGAGCAAGGAAGGTTCGAAAATGATCCTTCAACCTTGTCTCGCCAAGAGAGCAAGATTGAAGTGATGAAGCTCGTGGAAGTCAATACCACCTTCCGATTTATGGGAACAAAGTCTGTCCCAGGAAATCCAACGAATCCTGCTTCTATAATATGTTTGTCCCGACCAAAAATCTCTTATTAGAGCCGTGAGATGTTTAATAATTGTTTTGGGAAGCAGGAAACAGGTCATTGTGTAGACAGGCAATGCAGAAAGAACTGACTTGATAAAGACTTCTATGCCGGCATGAGAAAGGAATTTTCCTTTCCATGCTTGAAGGTTGCTCAAAACCATATCCTCAACTTATTTAAAAGTTTCAATTTTTGAGCGACGCATATTCGTTGGGAGACCAAGGTATTCGTCAATAACGGTCGATGGTCGCATCCCCAACGCCTCTCCAAACACGACTTGATCTGAATCCAAAGTCACTTTACAAAATGTGACAACAAACTTTGCCGATTAAATTTTTTCCCACCAACGTTTTGAAATGTGGTCAACAGTTCCACTAGTGGAGATATCCTCCAGGGTGGCACGCATAAACAAATAAGTGTCATCAGCAAACATCAAATGGGTGAAAATTGGTGTATGTGCATTCATGCGAACCCCAACAAGAGAATTCGACTCTTGTGCCTGTTTCAGAAGCAAAGACAGGCCTTCAGAGCAGATGGCGAATAAGAGGGGGAGAGGGAATCACCTTGCCTCAGTCCTCGAGACAATTTAAAGATCTTGTTGTCCTGACCATTAAATAGCATTGTGAAAGAAGGAGTTGTGACACACTGACACACCCATAAGATCCAAAGATCACAGAAACCCATCATTCTCATCATGGTAAACAAAAAAGGCCATTTGATTTGGTCATATGTTTTGTCCATATCCAATTTCAAAGCCATGTATTTAACTTGACCAGAAGTCCTCCCAGACATAAAATGTGTAATCTCTTGAGCAATTATAACATTGTCAACGATGGCCCGACCTTGTACGAATCCATTCTGAGACGGTAAGACACGACCTAGGCGTTAGGTTAGAATTTTGCTAATAATTTTGTAAGACACATTGCAAAGCCCTATAGGACGAATTTCTTTCATAGTTTTAACCTCATGAACCTTAGGGAGAAGTACAACTCAAGTATGATTGAAACACTGAACGAGGTCTGCAGACTCAAAGAAATCGATTATAACTGCGGTCAAGTCAACAATAACAGGATCCCAAAACTCCTGAAAAAAGGAGGCAGAGAAGCCATCTAAACCTGGTGCTGATGAGCCCATGTCCAACTCATTTCATTGATTAGTTATTAAAAAAAAAACTCATTCACTAGAGAAGACAAATATGCTTCCCCACAACTGAGAGAGGGGTCCAAATCCAACCATCACTGTGTAAACACTTCTTCGATTAAACCCCCTCTCGATTTAACTAGAGGTGGAAATCGGTGCGGTTAGTGTTAACCGCACCGAAATTTGCGGTTAACCGCACCACAAAAACACCAAATTCACTAACCTTAACTGACCCGAAATTGGGTTGCGGTTAACACTAACCGCACCGCGGTTATGCGGTTAGGTTAGTGGTTAACCATAACTAACCGAAAATTTAAGAAAATCAGCAAAATCATGTTCTTAACTCGGAAATGTCCAATCCAATTCAGTCCAAATAACCACGACCTCACACGTCTCTAAATCCATAAATTCATACATATCCAACACGTGATAAAGTTTCAAAATGCCTCCTAAAGCAAATGAACATAACTTCAAAATATCTCCAATTCCAAACTCCATCTTCATTAGTCTTGTAGTCTTGCAGAGTTGCAGTTGCAGAGTTCTTGACTCATAGTGATTCGGTGATTCCAATCCAACCCGAAATCTACAAGTTGTTTCCCCCCTATAAGTTCCAATACATAGAATGTTATTTCATTAAGTGTTATGACTCTTATGAGCAACAAATACAGAAGTTTATGACCAAGTTCTAATGCTGTGTTTTGTTGATCAAAGAGATAGGTCAGAAGTTTAAAACAGAAGTTTATTAACTGAATCCAGTGGGCTTGGATCATAATTGCACGAATATTACTCACTTTCAAAACTAATGCTGTGTTTTGTTGATCAAAGTAGCAGCAATAGCTACTGAAAATCAGCAGCTACTGCTGCTATATTAATCAACAAAACACAGCAGCTATTGCTGCAATAGTAATCAACAGAAATACAAAAATTAGCAACTATTTTCTGCCTTAATAATCAACCAAACATAGCAGCTATTGCTGCCATAGTAATCAACAGCTACTGGCCTATTGCTGTTATGTTAATCATAAAAAACACAACAGCTATTGTTGTTGTATTAATCAACAAAAGTACAAAACACAGCAGCTATTGCTGGAAATAAGGAAGGAAACAAGAAAATCAGGCTGGAAATCATAGAGCAATATAGCAGAATAACAGAATACAGAGCAAAATTGCAAAATCATGTCTGAACTTTGAACTTCGAAGAAGCTAAGAACAGCAAGTACTCAAATTAGGTTTTGTTAGGGTCTGGGAACTAGGAAGTGGGAGTATGTATCAGGAGTTCAAAATACTCACCTTAAGAAAATGGGAGATAGAAGAAAGAGTCGGAGAGGAGAGTCGGAGTCGAAGTCGAAGAATCAATCAGCGACGGGCAGCGGACGGACGAAGTAGGGAGAATCGGAGAACTGTCATTGCCTCGTCGGAGTTCGAACTTGAATCGGAGAACAATCGTCGGAGCTCTATCGGCGGAGTTGGAGTCGACTGACTGTCGATTGTCGAAAGGCAAGCCGTCGAAGTTCTTCGATTTAGGGTTTTGACTTTGAGAGTGGGAAGGGAACTGGGAAAGTGGGATTATGTCCGAATATGGCCATGTGGGATTATTTTTTTAGGGGTTAATTTTGCTGTGCGGTTATTTCGGTTATTTGTGGTTTAACCGTGCGGTTATCGGTGTAACCACTAACCGCAAAACCCCTAAATTGCTTACCGCAAACCTAACCACTAACCGCACATGTGGTTAGTGGTTAACCGCTAACCGCCAAAATCGGTGCGGTTAGCGGTTATAACCACTAACCAGTAACCAATTCCCAGCCCTAGATTTAACCCTACTTCTAAACCTAAGCCACCAGTGGATCTCCCTCATAGTCTGATAGCTCAATCGATTTGAACCCTTTTCTGTCTTTTTCTTGTCTCCTTTACTACTACTACTGACTGAAAGGGTTGTTTGGATTTGATGTTGAGAAAGGAAAGTGGAAGAAAGAGGCTATAGATTATAGAACTTGGACGAAAGTTAGATAGAGATGAGGTAGTTTAAGGTTAATCAATCGTAGAGGAAGGAGAGTAACAATTGAAATATGAAGCAAGCTTACAGAGTTTGAATCCAACTGCCGGCTAAAGAAGGATCCAAGCTGCGTTCCCCAAATCCCAAATTGCGGAGCTTCCATTACTCGGTCTCAAAGTTACCAGAGCAATTATGCATTACTGGGTTCGTGCTTCTTCTGCCGATTTCGCCGGCCCTCTTCCGCAGCCTCGCAGGTAAGAATTCCCCGGCTACATTTCTTTTCCTTTCTTCCGTCACATGTCGTAGCGAAGTTTCTTAATTTTCGCCCCTTTTTTGATTGATTCCCGCAGTGGCCATACGGCTGTTGTCGCTGCCAAATCTAAGGTCGTCTTGTTCGGCGGTCTTGTTGACAAGAAATTCCTAAGTGATATCTACGTCTATGATGTTGGTACGTTTTTAACTTCACACCCAGACAGAGACGGGGCTTTCTACGTGTATTTAGTAAGGATGCTCTGAGATGGGTGAGCTTATCTCTTTTTCAATTGATCCAGAAACGAAAATGTGGTTTCAGCCTGACTGCACTGGGAACGGGTCTGATGGGCAAGTTGGTCCCTGCCCCCGTGCATTTCATGTAGCTGTTGTCATTGATACTATGATGTTCATATTTGGTGGAAGATCTGGTAGCAGAAGGTTTGTTCAATAGCTAAGGTTCTCTTTACTTGAATTTTTGGTTGCAAGTTGGATATGCAATATTTCTTACCGGGATTTCATATTCTCAGGTTGGGTGATTTTTGGCTTCTTGATACGGGTAAGAAGACACACTCCTTTCCTAACTATCAATTCCACAAACTTTGAGAGCTGTATATTCTTAGTACTTGTGCTCTGCTTGAATTTGTCTATGCCAGCTGCCAAGATTATCTGAAACGGTCTTTTTTAACTAGTTTGCTGAGTATCCTTGTCATAATCTGATTTGAATTGTCCAACTTCTGTATTCTGCAGATACATGGCAGTGGTCTGAGCTGGCAAGTTTTGGTGACTTGCCTTCACCGAGGGATTTTGCAGCAGCTTCAGCTGTCGGAAACCAGAAAATTGTTATGTAAGTATCATGTTCCTTGCATTATCCAATAACTAAAAGGGATTTTTTCCCTTGTGAAACAGTTGAGATGATAAAAGCTTTGGGTGCAGGTTTGGTGGCTGGGATGGGAAGAAGTGGTTATCGGATGTCTATGTCCTAGATACGAGTATTTTCTAGTCTCTAGCCTTTGATCTCGTTTGCCTTTGCTTATTTTGTGAGCAAGGCTTTGTGAATTGCAGCTGACTTCAGTTTCTGCTTTGAACAGGATCACTTGAATGGACAGAGCTGGCAATCACTGGAACCATTCCCCCTCCTCGATGTGGCCATACAGTTACCATGGTTGAGAAGCGGTTGCTTGTCTATGGTGGCAGAGGTAATATTTCAGAATTTCCTCTATTGGGTCCTTTTGTTTGACGTGGTTTTTAATGTAATTTATGCAGTTGAGAGGATCCCTGATGATTGTTCTAATGTGTAGTTTGGGATTTTTGTCTTCCAACCTTGACACAATGTAGTTTACCTTCAGGAAATTCAAACTTATGTGTTTTTCTCTTCTGAATATTGTGTACTTCAGATGTTATGGAGAAGCAATGTTGGCACTATCTTTGCCTCCAATTGTAGAGTTCTACCAGTAGTATTAGAATATTTATACTCATGAATTAGAGCCTTTATTCTATTGTAGAGTTATTTCCGTGTATATTTAGGAAAATGGAGTATTCTAGAGAATCTCCTAAATAAGGAAGGTCTCTAAGAGAGTCTGTATATAATCCCTGTACCCTATTCTTTACTAATACAACGGAGAAAGATATACCTCCAAATGCAATACCAATGGTTAAGACCTGTACTCATATAATATCCATTATGTTGTGTCCGTGGTTGTCCTGAGAGAATTATTCTTAATAAGGGCATACTGTAGTATAGTTTAGATTAATGGTGTGTCTACATATAAACAACGTTCTGCATTTCTAATATGGCTCAACGTTACAAAAGCCTTGCATTTGCTTTGCTCTCCTATTGGAGGCTTCCTTGTAATTGTGCTTATGCTTTAAATTTTTATAGGTGGTGGTGGTCCAATCATGGGTGATTTGTGGGCTCTAAAGGGTCTGATTGATGAAGGTTGGTGTTTCATCCTTCATCTGAATTCCTTAACCTTACTTACTGGCTGCTGTTATTTACCGTGTTTTCTTCATTATATCCCAACTTCAAAATCTAGTAGTTGAAACTTCTTGTTAAGTTGCATAAGGTGTAAAAACAAAGGGTATGACTAGTAGGTCCGATTGCTGCTAGTTGGTGATGAAGAACGTTTCAGTCTAATCAATTAGCACGCATAATTATGAACAATCCTGGAACTGCTCCACCAGTGTCTACAACTTTGTGTTGGCACCAGTGCCATGTTGGAGGGTCTATTTCACAAGTATCTTCTAACTTGACATGTCAGCATGCTAGCCTAGACAGTAGTAGCTGAAAACTTCTTGGAAACTCGTAAATATAGCTTATGTCGTGCAAGTAACCATAATTGTTAGAATGATTATGCCAGAGCACTGCCACCCTGTTACTGGACTTTTGATTGCGATAATTTTTTTGCTGTCATAGTCTTCATTTAATTATCTTGGTAATTTTAGGTGCTATAACTTGAACCCTGGCTTTATGTTTTTCTTTGTTGTGAAAGGAAGAAATTGAAACACCTGGATGGACCCAGTTGAAGCTCCCTGGTCAAGCTCCTTCTGCTCGCTGTGGACATACAATTACATCTGGTGGGGTCAATGTGAGGACATTGCTTGAACGATACTGACTTTGTTTTCTCCCTTTAACTTCAATTAGTTATAGTCTGTCTGTCTAATGCAACTTTCATTTAGCTCAAATAAATTATTCCATGGTTGTACTATTTCTATCTAACTGCTGTAATGTATTTTCAGCTATTGCTTTTTGGAGGACACGGAACTGGTGGTTGGTTGAGTCGTTATGACATCTATTACAATGATTGCATTATCTTGGACAGAGGTATCTACTTCATTATGGTGCTTAGAACTTATGATAGAACTTGGATGTCATACCTTCTTTGAGTATATGTTCAAGTTGTCTGATGATAGAAGAAAGCAGGACATTCCTGTCATCTGCACAATTAATGAAACTGGGAGAACAGTATCCTGAATCTGATGGTTCAAAGCACTATCATGTTCATGAACTGCATTGTTACCTCATGAGAACTATACAATTCGAATATATTTATGTTGCTTGCCGTATTTATTCAATTCAGGCAAATTGACTGCTAATAGATTTTGTCATTCATATCCAGTCTTTCCTTTTTGCCGTTTATCTTTGTAGTTTGACGATATTTTTACTTTGCAGTTTCTGCGCAGTGGAAGCGCTTGCCTATTGGCAATGACCCCCCTCCTGCTCGAGCATACCACACAATGATGTGTGTTGGGCCACGTTATTTGTTATTTGGGGGTTTTGATGGGAAGTTGACATTTGGTGATATATGGTGGTTGGTCCCAGAAGGTACAGTTATACATATTAATATATTATCATACATTACATATACACTTTGCAGTTGCGTAGAATTCAATGTTGCAGTGACACCCAGCTAATTGGATCTAGCCATGTTATTTCTGAATTTTAAGGAAGATATGCAAAACATCTAGGTAGTAAGTTTGATACTCACAACAGGATTAAACAACACTAAGTAGACATGATTTCTAAGTTTTGATGAGAATTCCTGTTTTGGAAGTTAAAGTTCTTATTTTATATAGGAGTGTTTGCACATAGGTTTTCTGTTGGTTATTCACATTTTGTAAGGTACTAAAATTCTGTGTTATATATAGGGGATTCAATAACCAAGAGACTGGTTGCATCTCCAAGGAAAAATGCGCAGGGAAATATGGATGCCAGTATGGATAACCAATTAACACGTAAGGTATTTTAAACAACACTATAGCACCCTTACCAAACAACCCCTATGTTATTGATCTCATGCAATAATTTAAAAGTATGATTAGCTAGCTTGGTCACTTCTTTTTTGTTCGCCTGGAAAGTTTGAATAAATAGTATTCAAAACTTGGTATTTTTTTTCTTTCAGATATATGCAATTTCCTTTAGATGTTTGTCTAGCAGCCTGTAATATCTACCCTTGGTTGGGGGGCTTACAGCCTGTATGATCATTGTGATGTTTGTATGGTAGTGATCAAGTAAAAAGATTAAAGATCTTTGATGTTGCAGAATATCAACAAAGAATTACTTCTCTCTTTGCTTTTCCTTGGCTGGTAATGTATATTTTGGTGCACATGGAGTGATACATATTCAAAGTTTTGAATCTTCCGATGGTCTTAAGTGAAAAATGATTGTTTCCAATGGTTTGTTTATTTATTTGTGATACTTGTTGGTAAACTTATTTTGCAACTGTCGTTTGCAGGAAAGTCAAAGGGTGGGATCTGCTGTATCAGAATTGCAGAAGAGGCTGCAAGTAACGGTCATGCTTTCTGCATCAGGTCTTCAAATTGTAGATGAGCAGGAAGATAGAGAACTTCTTGAACTTGCTTGGAGTTTACATGGTGATAAAGTTTCTAGTATTGAGCAGGTCTCTTAGTTATCCAAATTTGTTATCTTTTACATTGTTTTGACGTTAATGGTATGGTCGTAATATCTATCGGAAAAACGTGAAACAGGAAATTAAGTCTGTTCGTGATCGCTGGAAGACATCTTCTCCTAGATCAATTGCCCTGAAGGAGATTGGACCGTTGCTTCGTGACTACCAACGTCTTATTGCTCGTCGCTTTAGGTGAGAACGATAATTATCATCATTTACCATAAAAGTAGTAGAATTGCGTCACATACCCCATTTTTTCTCTTGTCTAAACTCACATTTCCAGATTAGATCATCCTTTCTGTCCTGCTCGGTATTCCTTCTTTCTCCTAATATATTGATCTCAAACCTGTTTGTGCTCATGTGACAGCAGCGAAGCTGATTTGCAACAATTGGAGTCTGATCTTCGTAGGAAAGATACTTACCGGTTCTATCATTTTAGAAGTGCTTCACAGGTACAAATGAGAAGCACATATATGACTCATTATCCTTTGCATGGAATCTGTCTACAATTTGGAATTGAGGCAGTATTCCTGTCTTACCCTTTTGTTTCAATGAGACTCCTGCATTTGAAGATCATGGAAACTCTTTCTGTCACAGTTTGGAATGATGTGTTTTCGTTGAAAAATATGAATTTGATCTCCTGCTATGATAACATACTAGTTGAACTCTACTTTTGTTGTGGCAGTTGGGGTTTAGTTGGAAGATTCAGAAGCAAACTGTGTGTGCAGTAGTACTGTTTTGGCAGAAAAGAATCCATTTCCAAAATCATTTTTATTGTCACTGGCACTAGAAAATGAATTGGTATATATTTCCTTGAACTTGCAGCATGTTATGTCGTCATACCAATCTGTCTCTCTCTTGAATTTCAGTTGCGAATGGATGATATCTCTAAGCTGCTGGAGGAGTACAAACAGCTTCTATCTGAATGAAAGGTCGGCAGTGTGTACACTCTCATTTCAACCCACTTCACTCAACAGTTTGATAAATACACGACTCGCAAGACCTCTCTGGCTTTTCCAAGCAGCATAAATATGGATGACTTGTGCAGTTGTGTTTGTTTTTTGTTATTACTATTATTATTGGATAGTAGCAGTGGAGAAATGAACCTTGAACTGTTAGGCTCCTTTTCACGGCCTCGTGACATCCTTTTGTTTATAGTAGTACATGGGTACAGTAAAACAAAACTGATACTCTTGGCTGTTGAAATATCTTTTATCATTTGCACTTTCCCTTTATTCTCTTTGTAAGCTTTTAACATACAATTACTATTTATTAGTATCCTGTAAATATAAGAAGTTTAGATTGGAGTCAAAATTAGATGACAACTGTTGGTATCAGAGCAGTAGGTTAAAACCTAGATGCAGCGGCTCCTCCTGCATCTATCTCTTCAGTAGCCATCATGACTAAATTTATTGTTTCTAACATTAGCTTGACGAGATCACTCAATATGTCAATAATAGAAAGAGATTAAGCATTGATTACAAATCCAGAATAGGAAGTTAGGATTGCCAATGCAGAAGCAGAGTAGTCTGATACCTCAATTTGCACTGCACTGCAGTCTGCAGTTGTTTTCACCACTGGGACAATCACAACACATTGGTCTTGGAACTAACTATTGAAAAGTATTCGCAGGGAAAAGTGAAATCAGTACTTCACGAGTCCAGAACCCGCCCAAAAAAAAAAAGAAAAACAGTCATGAATCATCACCCACAACATATAGATCATATTGTGTTCTGAAAACAAGTAATTTCAGTAGCTTGAAAAGTAACAAGTTTTAATCTAAAGCTGGGTAGCTGACTGCACACCAGGTTGTGGCCAGTAGGAGAAATGTCAGCCATTGAGAGACTAAAAAGGAGCTGGAAATGGCCCAAGTAGAACCAATAAACTGATCCTTCAATGTAGTTTGATATATTTTCTGTGTTGTAATCAATCTGTGATGATATTCTGTCTGTACAAGCAGTTTGGTTGGGAAAGCAACAAAAGAAAATACCACATTGAATAAGACTAGATAAAAGAAGAGCCTTTACCAGTATAAAAAGGACATAATATCTAACTGTGAAACATACTTACCTGGACGGGGTCAATAGCTGATCAAGAAGAGCTATGTCTAGAGCTGCAACCTCCATTGCACACAAAGGAGGGGTGCAGTTCTAAGGTCTCCTCAAAGTAGGAGAACCTACGTCATAATTTGTGGTAGCAGGGGCCTGCGTTCGCGCGGCCCCTACCCAATTCTCACTTATAGAAAATCTAATGCTCAGTGTATATTATAGTATCCATCTAAATTCTGCAGGATGCTTTTCTTTGATGTTGTATTTGTATCCTTGACACACCTACCTATAGACTTGTTATACTTACAATTTTTATACAACATTGCACTTCTTAGTTAGAAAACAACTCTTGTTTTTCATGATGAAAATATACCACATTGGCTGTTGATTAGGAAAGTAGTAAACGACATGAGTATATACAAGGGAGAGTGGTAAGCATAAGAAAAATATGATCCTTCAGGCAGCAAGTGGGATGTGATGAGTGGTCATTTCTCGCTTTATGTGAGATGGGTGCCCGGGCCTAAGCCTGGTTACGACAATGTTGGCACCCTCACTTTTTTTCCAATCTGATACCCTTTATCATTGCTCACTATCTGGACTCTATTATTAAGGTGGTACTGTCATGCCCTCAGTATAAATCGCCACTATGTAAGCTAAACTGAAACTGAAACTGAAGCTTTTTTCTTTTGTTTAAAATGCTGCTGCCACTATGGCTCATTAATTTAGTACAGGTCTGGTTTTGTTACACGAAGAAACATTAACCTAAATTAATGAAGCAGGTAACACTAAAGCCAAAAATTGCTGGGGAGATAGAGTTGGAAGATATAAAATGAGTATAAAAACACAAAATACCACATCGTAAAACTTCAAGAGTTGAAAGAGGAGAAATGAGTATAAAATGGAAGCATTGTTTGAATTAATAGCTTATAATGAGTTGAATGAAGAGAAATAAGTACAAAATGAAAGCATTGTTTGAGTTTAATAGCTTATATAACAAGTCTACCACCATAGACATCAATCAAAGCATGTGAGGTCATTAAGAAAGGTCGTCCTAGAATCAAAGGCACATCCGTATCTCCAATTGAATCTAGGATCACAAAATCCACAAGAAATTCAAAAGTACCGACCTTAACCAACACATCTTCAACAATACCACAAGAGGATTTCATGGATTTAACCGCTAATTGAACATTCATTTGGGTTGGTTCTAGTTTCCCTAGCCTAGCTTCTTAAACATGCAATATGACATAACATTGATACTAGCACCCAAATCGGCTAAGCCTCTACCTATCGCATGTTCACCAATAGTGCAAGGAATAGTAAAGCTACCTGGATCCTTAAGCTTCTCCGGTGGTATCTTAGAGAGAATGGCGGAGCATTGTTCGTTGAGCCTTGCTGAGGTTACATTCGCTAACTTGCGTTTATTGGTGAAAACCTCTTTCATGAACTTTGCATATTGAGGCATCTTGGTGATTGCCTCCCCAAAAGGCATCGTAAATTGCACTCTCTCAAGAAGCTCAATGAACCGTTTGAAGTCCTTCTCCATGAAATCCGGCTTCAAACGAGAGGGGTAAGGCGGCTTAGGCTTGTACGGAGGCACAACCGGTGCGGGAGGAGAGACCGAAGTAGCACTCGTCGTAGCCTCTTGGAACCAACCTTATTGGTAGCCTTAGGGGTTTTCTTAGTCTTGGCTCCTTTATCTATAATTTCAACATTGTCCATGTCATCATCGGAGACAACATCTCACTACAACAAAAACCATCAATAGTCGGGGGCCACTTGTTGGGGGCCAAATGCCCCCGACAATTATAGTCGGTGGCTGGCCAACAATGGTCGGGGGCGTATAGCCCCCGACAAATATAGTCAGGGGCAATTTTGTCGGGGGCCTGGCCCCTGACTAATTGAGTGGTTTAGTCGGGGGCACGACCCCCGACAATAAAGCCCCCAACTAAAATAGTCAGGGGCATTATTGTCGGGGGCCGCGCCCCCGACTAAATTAATTATTATATTATATAATTAATTTAGTCGGGGGCGTGGCCCCCGACAATACAGCCCGACTAAAATAGTCAGGGGCATTATTGTCGGGGGCCGTGCCCCCCACTAAACATTTAGTCCTGGTTGAACCTTTAACCCTTGAACCTCTCACTTTACCGGTTCGATGGCCGGTCCGGTCCTGACAACATTGATTATTATTTATTAATGAATATCAAAGTAGAAAAGATAAAATTGTGCAATCAATTAGACAACAAACCTACAATAAAACAAATGGAGAAAGTGGGTTAGGACTTGTTGAAAACTAACCAACTAATCCCAAAAGTTAACTAATTAAAAAATAGAATTTGGTAAAGTGAATAGTATGAATAGTGAAATATCCCTTGTTTTCTATATCTTAAAATAATGTCCGACAAACGAAAATTAAAAAGATATCTAATTCAATATGTAAAAATAGAATAATAGGAGAAGAAAAAACAATATACAATTCATTATTATTTATTAATAAACATCAAAGTAGAAAATATAAAATTGTGTAATACGTTGGACAATAAAGCTACAATGAAATGAATAAAGAAAGTGGATTAGGATTGGTTGAAAACTAAACAACTAATCCCAAAAGTTAACTAATAATGTCTGACACACGAAAAATTGAAAATATCGAATTCAATATGTAAAAATAGAATAATGAGAGTAGAAAAATTAACATACAATTCATTATTATTTATTAATCAACATCAAAGATAAAATTGTGCAATCAATTGGACAACAAAGCTACAATAAAACGAATGGAGAAAGTGGGTTAGGACTTGTTGAAAACTAATCAACTAATCCCAAAAGTTAACTAATTAAAAGATAGAATTTGGTAAAGTGATTAGTCATGAATAGTGAAACACTCACTTGATTTCTATATCTTAAAATAATGTTCGGCAAACTAAAAATTGAAAAAACATCTTATTCAATATGTAAAAATAGAATAATAGGATAAGAAAAAATAACATACAATTCATTATTATTTATTAATATACATAAAAGTAGAAAAGAGAAAATTGTGCAATACATTGGACAACAAACCTACAATGAAATGAATGGAGAAAGTGGGTTAGGACTGGTTGAACACTAACCAACTAATCCTAAAAGCTAACTAATGAAAAGATAGAATTTGGTAAAGTGAATAGTATGAATAGCAATGAATAGTGAAACACCCTCTTGCTTTCTATATCTTAAAATAATGTCCGACAAACGAAAAATTGAAAAGATATCTAATTCAATATGTAAAAATAGAATAATAGGAGTAGAAAAAAGCAACATACAATTCATTATTTTTAGTAATGAACATTAAAGTAGAATAGAAAAAATTTGTAGTATGAAAGAATTGGTTGAAAACATACCAAGTAATCCCAAAAAACTGTTCGTAGTATGAAAGAAAGCATTCTATGCAGCTATACAATTTCTCTTCCGTCATCTTAAAGCTTCAATGGAGAAGGATCATCACAGATGCTCTCAACTGCAACAACAACAACAAAATTGAAAGAATTATCTCGCAAATTTCGATCTCCGAAAAAAAAAACTTTGTTTCAAACCCTAACTCACCATGTTCAATCATTCACCAGATTTGCGCGAAGTGCTTCCACGACTTTCTTCATACTTTTCACGAGTACTTTAAACCTCTCTGTCTCATGCGTGTGAGCTCGCTTATGAACGAGGGAAGGAGGCAGCGGTGTGTTCTCTGGATTTGGACGGTAGAATTGATAAAAAAAATTAGTTCGAGGTTTCGAAGAATTAACAAATAAATAGATTTTTGGCGAGCTTTATAGATGATCTAATCAAATATATATAGTTATCTAACAACATTAAAAATATTTTTTAAAAATCTAATTTAAATATTAAAATAGAAATGATAAGGTTTTTTTTTTTAAAATCTAATCATAAACTCATAAAGCAGTTAGATATAACCCGATATAACATTAATTTACAAATATTAGAATAGTTGAATTGCATACCATTTTCAGTGTTCTATGTGATTATGAAAATCATGTATTTCAAACCTAGTTTATATTAATTTACATATGCGTTTAAGGGGAAAAAAACAAATTAGCATATGTACTTTAATTAAAAATAAAAAGAAGAAGGAAACATTATTCTTAGGCTCAGCAACGAGTACTCACGGGTCCGGATACCACGTATATATTATCACTCGTATATTAAACAGGTATTATCCGTATCCGCCCAACGAGACTAAACGAGTGTAAAATCTAAACAATCTTCACCCTAGAATGGGTATCAAGTTTCTATCGAGTAGACCCAATACGCAGTGACCAAACACGTTTAGAAATTAGAATGGAAACAGTCCTCATTGCTCAACTATGCTTAAACAAAAAAGAAACAATAATTAAATTAGATTAAAACTTGAATGATAAAAAGCAACAGTAAAACCTCCTCTGCTTTTATGGTTTAATAATCATGATTCCTAACTTGTGGTGGTGAACTTTGTTTCCCTTTATATAACTTGATAATAACTCAAAATTACCTTATGTTCATAATTGGATTATCTATATTCGTTAACACACATTGCTTTTCCTTTAAGCTCCTCTAACCATGTTCTGCTAATTCTGGTGTGTACAACTATTCTGCAGTTTATTGCTCAGAAATTGTCGCTGGAGCATCAGACTCAGAAAACGAGGTTGTTGTACGCTGTTATAACGTCTCTTAATTCTTCCAATTCATGTTGGGGAACAGATAATGGCATACAGTAAGAAGAAGCAGAAGAGTGAGCCGAAAATCAAGCCCGGATCTGCTGTTTCAATGGAGGTTGAGGCTTCCCGTAAATGGTGATTGTGTAAGAAACCAAGTGATGATGAAAAACAAGTAGAAAGTAACTAGGTTTGTACAAGGGTTTCCAGGTTTCAGTCTGGTTATCAGTAAACTTCGACGTTGCTGCTCCTCGTTTCGACATGTTTATTTCTCTAATCAAATTTTTAGGGTGTAACATTAGGACCCTTTTTCTTAATGTATTGTTGCAGCCCGAATTCCAAGTTTTCTTGAAAATACATTGCAGTATCTAAGACAATACACAACGATGATTCATGTCTTGTAACCTTACAGTCGTACTACGAACTCAAGTCTTATGTTTACTATATCTAAGACAATACGCAACACTGAGTTCAATGGTATTCGTGTCTTGTAACCTTCCAATCATACTAAGAACTCAAGTGTCTTATGTCCAAACCGAATCACCGCATGCACGAAGCAGGGCTAGAAGTTGCAGCAGCCATCATGAAGTTACTGCTGCTGCTGGTCTTCTTTTTCTTCTCTCTCCTCTGAAGCACTCGCAATCTCGGCAACTTTGGTCTCGTTGTTTCTTTGGAGGATCTGAAGTTGAAAAACACAAATGAACCAATCAGTTCATGTCACAGAGAATCTGTCCAGTTCAGTTCAGAGGTTTTCTGGGTTCATTTTTCTTACTTCTTGGGGCAGAATGGCTGCTCAAAATTCGGGACTGGTCTGGCATGAGGAACCATTTTCCTCCTCAATTTCTTCATCGCCTTCTCTTCCTCAATCTGCAGCCACCAATGATTATTATAAACCTAAGAACAAGTACTAACCGACCGGCACTCAGCTTAAAATAAACGTACCATCTTTGCAGCTTCGCTTTCCTCTCTGTATCGTTTTATACAACATTTCCTTTTCCTTCACCTGTAGAATGAACCAATGACACACGTAATATATTATTACAAGCTTCTGCTAAGAAACACTTTGCCATGTCATGCAAGCAAGCCATAATGAAAACTGGGGGAAGCTTGCCTTTTGATCAAATTCTTCCCTGTCTACTGCTCGGTGATCGACGTGGAGGTGGATTTGTTGAACATCTGTAAGAGGTCTCCGCACCTGCTCTGGTACAGGAACGAGATCCCTGGCAATGGAGAAAGGGAAGTATTGTAATTCCTCGACTTGCAAGTTGAGTAAATAACAAGGCAGCGTCATGGGTTCTATCCTATCACTTACTCTTTAAGAACTGGCTGTGCTTTGAGAACCCTCATCTGAGCCTCTTCCCTCTACTTCCTCCATATCTCCTCCATTTCTTTCTGCATCCTCTTCGTGTCTCACGAGGCTTTCCAACTCGAAAGGTTCTGGTCTTGTGCTGGGTTTCAGAGTTGGCTTTGGTGGAACCTGAAAATGAAGCAGCTTTTTAAGTGAGATGGCTGCATAAGCATTGTATAATGGTGTTAATGAGTAGTATCATGTTGATGCAACAATACCACTGGATAGTCGGTTGTGTAACGGTATGGATTGGCCTTTGGAACTCGAGCAAATTCGTCTTCCATTTGCTTTCGCATAAGTTCCATGGCTAGCCTCTTTTCTTTTTCTGGCCCTCTTTGCTGAAGACGCGAAGAAATGATTAGTCACAACATATCACAAAGAGTCCGTTCTTTCTATGGTTCCATCTATATGATTCATATCTGGAACCACATTTGTTTCTTAGAATGTTATTCATCATCCTGAAAAACTGACCATACCTCTGTCTGCAAATGGAATGGATTCGGTGTCGTATTTCTAGGAAGGAGGAGATGACCTGAGTTCAAAGAGAGCTGAAAGAAAACCCAAAAGTTTGAAGCAAAATTGTGTTAGTTCTTCTTTATTACATGGTACAAAGTATAAATAAGTTACGAGCCATGAAATCCCTTACCTTATCAAACATATCAGCAAGGTGGTGGAATTCTCTCATCTATGGCAAAGTGAAATTCCTTAGGTACAGTGACTTGTTTCTTGGTGTTGCAGAAGATCCCTAATTCTCCTTTACTTTCAAATATCTACAAACAACATGACATTAAGTTAGAATTATTGTTCAAAGTTGAGTAGCCCTTGAGATACCTTAGTTAAAAGATATGGCACCTTTTTGTTCAATGGCTTTGCCTTAACTTGGGCATCTTTTCAAGCTCCTCACTTTTATTGGACGAGCCCTCAGAGAGGTCTGAAATAATGGAGGTTTTTGGTTCTGTGAGATGAGGCTTCCATTCATTATTCTGCATTGGGTAAGTTTGTATTCATTCATGTTGGGTATAATTGATATATAGCATTCAAGTGGAATGGCTTAACAAACCTGACGAATCGCTTCTGATGCTGATTCTGTATTGTGATTGGCCCTTGCTGCTGTCTCAAGATTGAACTCCTCAAATTCAGGTGGCTGTGCAGTGCTTCTTGGTATTTCTGGTAGACGTGGAGCTTCCAGAATCTATTGGTAAACAGGGTGAATCCAAAAGGTAAGAAAAAAAGATAAAGGAGAGAGATTACAATCAATCACCACAAGAAGCGTAAGAAACAAAAAACAAAGACAAAGTTACCTTCTTGTTAACAGGTCTAACTTGAACTTAAGAATTTTAGCTAACATCTCTTGTTCACGCTCAGCAGTAGTCTTTATTTTGACCGCTCGGACTCTCTGAGCAGTTTCAAAAGCGGGATCCTGAGGCTTGCTCTGGGATGGCACAAAAACACAGTTTTAACTTGTAAGACAAGTCTAAACAAGAAGTTAGAGATCTTCATGATGTTGACTAAAATGGACTATTACCGGTGGCAAAGGCAAGGACAAGTGACTTGTCACAAGTCTCTTGTACTGGTTTCAAACTTGTTCATCATTTCTACTGTTGAAATGAAAGGAGTCTGTATAGCTGGTTCCCGAACATAAACCTTCACAAGAAGGCATGAAACATTATTCAATGTCACTAACAGCGTACTTAAAAAAATCATTTCTAGTTGAGGGCTCGGTGATTCTACCTTTCTCTCCTCTTTCTATATTATGCTAGCTGTAATGGAGAAAGTCTGGACTTGTGAGTCAATGGCTGTGGCTGTTTAAGATTGAGAATCTGAAATTGCCATCAATGCAAACATGGTTAAATGTACAGAACTTGTGTTACATTTGAATTTCAGGTGGGATGCAGCCTTAGTAAAAAGGGTCACCTGTCTAGATTTCCCATCTTCAAGCTCTTGCCGCTTTATGGCTTGGTTCTCGTGGGCTAAGGTTGGAGTTCCAGAGGGATTGTTTACGTCGGTAACTCTGCACATGATTTCAAAGTATCTCATGAATATTGAACAGGGCAATAGTGGTAGGAGAGAAGATAAATATCAAGCCTACATACTTGTTTATACTCCACGGTTTGACACATTTAGCTTCGATTTAAGCGCTGACGGAGGATTCTTAACCAAACTAGATTTACATGTCTAGACGATTGATACTTGGAGTCAGCCAACACACTTCTTCCCTTCTGTGGTTTCACTGATGGCTGCTGAGGTGTACAGCAGGCCTCAGTTTTGGTTTGCTCTTTAACTTCACAAGATCCAACTTTCATACAAGTGATGTTGCTACTGCTGCTGCAAACATTCAAGTTAGCCAAATGCATTTAGGAAGGTATTACTTACTAGGCCTTCTCATTGTCAATAGTGAAAATCCTATTCATGTTATAGAAGATTTAATTGAACCTTTGATGGTTTTCCATGTTATGATTGGCCTTGCAATAGCCGTCTTCCATGTGAAGATTTTATACTCATTTCTCTTCTTTCTGGTATTTTGTGTTTTTGTAACATTTTCATCTTCCAACTCTATCTCCTCTACATTTTATGGCTTTGCTCGAGAGATGGTTCATTCATTTAGGTTAATGTTTTCTTCGTGTAACCAAACCGTCCAGATAGAGAGCAATGAAAATGGGGATCAGATTGGTAAAAAAGAGGGGGGTGCCAACATTGTCGTAACCAGGCTTAGGCCTGGGCACCCATCTCACATAAAGCGAGAAATAACCACTCATCACATCCCACTTGCTGCCTGAAGGATCATCTTTTTCATATGCTTACCATTCTCCCTTCTATATACTCATGTCATTTACTACTTTCCTAATCAACACCGAATGTGGTATATTTTCATCATGAAAATAGTGGATATATTAAAATGCCCAATCAAGTGTTAACTGCAGTGCAGTAGAAATTGAGGTATCAGACTACTCTGATACTGCAATGCCAATCCTGATTACAGTAGATTTTTTGGTTCCCAGATTAAAAACAAGTGTTGTTTTCTAACTAAGAAGTGCAATGTTGTATGAAAATTGTAAGTTGATGGTATAAAATGATACAATGGTAGTTTCATTTCAACCTAAGAGTTGTCAGAGATTTAGAAACATATAATTTCAAGCTAAATCCAAATGGTGCAGCTCTTTTCCCTTCCAGTAACTAGCTACTTATTACTGAACAACAGAATTTAGATTGATACTATGAAATACACTAAGTAAAAGTTTTTCTATAACTGAGGATTGGGTAGGGGCCGCGCGAACGCAGGCCCCCGCTGCCACAAATTATGACGTAGGTTCTCCTACTTTGAAGAGACCTTAGAACAGCACCCCTCCTGTGTGTGCAATGGAGGTTGCAGCTCTAGGCCATAGCTCTTCTTGATCAGCTATTGACCCCGTCCAGGTAAGTATGTTTCCATGTAGGATATTATGCCCTTTTTATACTGGTAAAGGCTCTTCTTCATGTACCCTTCTTCCATGTGGTATTTCCTATTGTTACTTTCCCAACCAATTTAAAATGCTTATATTGAATGCTTGTACAAACAGAATATCATCACAGACTGATTAGAATGCTTGTAAAGATGGAATATCATCACATATTGATTACAACATAGAAAACATATCAAAACTACATTGAAGGGATCAGTTTATTGTTTTTACTTGGGCCATTGCCAGCTCCTTTCATCTCTCTCAATGTCTGACATTTCTCCTACTGGCCACAACCTAGTGTGCAGTCAGCTACTCAGCTTTAGATTAAAACTTGTTACTTCTCAAGCTATTGAAATTACTTGTTTTCAGAACACAATATGATCTATATGTTGTGGCTGATGGTTGATGACTGTTTTTCTTTTTGTGGGTTCGTGAAGTACTGATTTCACTTTTCCCTCATAATACTTTACAATAGTTCCAAGACCAATGTGTTGTGATTGTCCCACTAGTAAAAACAACTGCAGACTGCAGTGCAAATTTAGCTATCAGACTACTCTACTTCTGCATTGGCACTCACTCACTTTACCTGATACATGAATATGCTATCGAAATATAATTGCGAATGCAACCATTTGATTAGAATTATTTCCATCCATCAACGACAACAGTGAGACCCCCCCTCGGTTTCTGTAACTATTCAATAAATACATAACAACAATTCATGAAATCAAACTGGAACAGCAGGCTTCAGAGCTATGATTGCCTTCTTCATCCTTTCTACAGCTGCCTCTAAAGTTGAGAGAGATGCTGCATACGAGATCCGTATGCATGTGTCATCTCCGAATGCAACCCCGGGGACTAGTGCAACCTGTAGAAACCAAAGTACTCATCATTCAGAAAACAATCAAAGGATATAGAGACTTATTAGTTCCCAGCCAGGAAGAGCCGATCAGGGAACCAATATTTTCACCTGTGCTTTGTCTAACAGATATCTGCAAAGGGACTCAGAGTCCTCGATTTTACCAAAACCTTCAACCACTGATCCATAGTATGAGCTGAAATCAATGAACAGATAGAATGCACCCTACAAAAGGCAATCCCCCATTTTGTGAGTCATGGAACTAGAAAAACTGAGCTGAGTTTTGCTTTTGGATTGTGTAATAAAATTTTATTTCACCTGAGGTTCAGATATCTTCACCCCTGCTATCTCTCCAAAGCTTCGAACCAAAAAGTCTCTGCGCTCCCTGAATGCTTTCACCATCGTAGCCACTGCTTCCCCACCAGCATATCCTAGTCCTAATGCTGCAACTGCTGCCTTTTGTGATATACTGCTCGCCCCAGAAGTTGACTGCAACACAAACCACAATAAAGCTCATATGCATTTTTTCGTGACACATTAAGCTTGAAAATAGTGTTTGAAATGGTTTACAATACCTGGCTTTGTATCTTATTACATGCAGCCACAAAATGCTTAGGACCAGCAATATATCCAAGTCTCCATCCAGTCATGGCAAAAGCCTACAAGAGTTCAAGCCTTAAAATGTCAGTGTATCTTGGCACTAACCACTATCAAACATAAGTTGCATAACTGTCTGAAATTACCTTGGAAAATCCATTAACTGTAAGTGTCCTCTCCCACATGCCAGGCAAAGACGCAAAACTTGTGTGCTCAGAAGGTTTATATATTATGTGTTCGTATATTTCGTCAGACAGAACCTACAACAGAATAATAAAAATGTTTATAATTTGTAAGCGTGTACAGTCAAGATGATTTCATTTGTAGACGTAGCATTCTTACCAGAAGTCTAGGATGTTTTGCTACAATTTTTGCAATCTCTTCAAGCAATTCCTTTGGATACACAGATCCCGTCGGGTTAGATGGAGAGCAAAGTATCAATAGTCTCGACTTCTCGCTAAGTTTGGATTCAAGCAGCCTTGGATCCATTAGAAAGTTCTCAGAGATAGATGTTGGAACAATCACAGGTGTTGCATCAGCTAATCTTGCCATTTCAGGGTAACTAACCCAAAATGGTGCTGGAATGACAACCTAACAGATAATTAAACGGCTTGCTTTAGAGTAATGAAAGAAATACAGCAACAGATACACACGGCTTGCGCAAACTCATAATATACACCCACATTTAGCTAACTGCAGAAGTAGCATACATAAAATAAATAAATAAACATATGATGCATCACACTGGCTAAACTTATCCTGCCAGCAAAACTTCGGTGTTTGATACTGATCTTTCAAGATGGCCGCAGCTTCCATTAAATAGAGGAATAACAATGTTGAAAGTGTTAGAATATGTTAGCATACACGTGTTATTTGAGTTTTATTTGATTAGAGAGAATTACATTATAATGTATGTAGATAACTAACTGTATACTAATTGTCAGATACTAAGCCCCCGTTTAGTATCAATTTTGGTTTGATTCAAAAACAAAGACAATTTGGAAAAAACACAAATTGCAATCAAAGTGAAAGTTGAAAGTGAAAACATGTTTAGTTGGCACACTTTTGTTTTTTTTTTTTAAATTGAAAACTGAAATCGAAATTGTGTTTAAATGAACATTATTGGAAGACTAATTTCAGTCCAAAAATAACCTAGCTACCAACTACTTCCTTTACGTATGATGAATCACCGAGTCACTCAAGCACTTTGATGATTATTCCATATTTGGTTTGCGATTGAATCACGTCTTTCAGCCATTTCTCTGATTTGAGATGAATTGTTGATATATTCCGTTGCTATGAATGGTTCAACTGTTGCATCTTCCGCATCACTATCTGGAAATCGATCAAACAACTCATCTCTTGTAGCATGTAACATGATGAAATTATGGATTGTCCAACCCATGCTATATGAATAAAAACAAAATGATTTATGAATTGAAAATGTGACAGCATTAGTAAACAATGAAGAAGTAACGATTAGCTCCCTCTCTAATGGCTTTAGGATATTTTCCAAACCCATGTTTTATGTAACAGAAGCTTTAGAATATTTAAAATAGGAAAATGTTTTACTCTGCAGAGAATCAGAAGTTCAGATGTTAAGAGACAGCTGGTGGAAATTATGGTGGAAATTATAGTATGGGAAATAGTGAAAATTTTGTTAGCTTTTAAAAGGCTGGTGCAGGTTTGTTGAGAAAGTTACTCCATAAATGGTGTTAAAAAATAATAGAAAATTATAAGGAAAATAAAAAGTCAGAGATACATATTGAAGAGTGGGCTATTAGTCATTTCCGTTTTTTTCCCGGTCTTTTTTAAAAATCAAAATCAACAATCACTTTTGTGGAAACGACTTTTTTCCACTTTCAATAATAGCTCTTGTTTTCAAAACATGTTTCCAAATCAATAAATGTAAAGTGTTACTAAACATGATTTTATTTTATTTTTTAGAATTAGAAAACATAAAGTGGAAACAAAGTGAAAGCAAAGTGATACTAAACGGGATGTAAGTTATAGTGATTGGAGTGATTAGAGGCTATGCCTCTATTAGTGCGGTAATAGGTCATGAATAGGTTTTACCTATATTGAATAACACATCAAACAATTCATATTACCTCTGAACATGTTTAATATTTACGTATACCTAACTCGTCCAAATATTACATATTTATATTTGCAGTTGGTGTAGTAAGTCAATTCATGCATGCTCGAGGAGCAATGCATTTCGATGTTGTCTACAAATTTTGAGGTAATTGAAGGTGTCTCCAAGTCGAAGCATACACAAATGCAGATTGGGCCGGAGATCCTAGTGACCAAAAATCTACTTCTGGTTACTGTACGTTTATAGGAGGAAATCCAATCTCTTGGAGAAGCAAAAAGAAACCATGGTAGCAAGGGAGCAATGTAGAAGTTGAGTTCAGATAAATGACATATGGAATATGTTAAGTTATAATGGATCAAGCAGAACCTATATGAGCTGAGGATGTCTAAACCTAAACCAATCCGGGTTTATTGTGACAACAAGGCAGCAGTGGCAATAGCACATAAATCTGTCTTACACAATCATACACAGCATGTTGAAACTGATAAGCATTTCATAAAGGAGAAGCTGGATTGTGGTCTAATATGCATGCCATACGTTTCAACCACAAACCAGATTCCAGATGTGTTCACAAAGAGTCTCTGCAAGGGTCAATTCAACTACTTGATAGACAGACTGGCCATGGGAGATATATTCACACCAACTTTAAGGGGAGTATTGAAATATGTTAGCATACACGTATTATTTGAGTTTAATTGTTATAGAGAGATTTACATTATAATGTATAGCTATAGATAATTAGCTTTATACTAGCTATCATATTCTCTTTAGACAAGTATCAATTAGCATCGCTAAGTTGTAAGGATTGGGAGTGATTAGAGACTGCGCCTCTATTAGTGCTGTAATAGGTTATATATAGGTTTCTACCTATACGGAATAACACATCAAACAATTCACAGTACCTCTGAATAGTGAATACGTTTAGAAACTATGTTGGAAAGAGCTTCTTGCTGGTTGATTTTATTACTAGGAATAATTAAAGCTAACAAAAAGATGACTCAACCCTATTAACCCGCCAGCCCGACTGACCAAAAAATGCTTGTGATTCGATAGGCAATAGGCAACCCAACCCATGACCCCCTAGCCCACGACTTGATAAACTCACAACCCGACTTAAAATCTCTTTTTTTTTCTCGTATATCTATGAAAATGTTGAGTATATTATCATATTTAAATTCCATTTTAAACTAGATAAACAAATTGTTATATTATGTTCTGCAAATTGCTTGTGACTCGAAGGGCACCCCAACTCAACCCATGACCCCCTAGCCCACGACCCGATAAACACACAACCTGGCTAACCCATGCCTCGATGAACCCACAACCCAATTAACCCGCAACCCAACCTGCCCAGCCCACCTATTTGACACCTCTGGGAATAATAATACTACTTAGATATGGGAGACTCGTACAAGGAGTCTTCTCCAACTAACTTCTAGGGATTAACTACATTTACTCTTTATCTATTAGTATGGATAACTAATAGGATAACAACAATGATAATTTACAAATCCTATCTACACAATATTCTACACTCCCCTCAAACTTGGTCGTATGTGCTTAGGAGACCAAGCTTGTTCATTAGGTCTTCATAGTCTTCATCCATATTGATGCAACTAAACAAAAACAAATTTGAATATATTAGAACTACACCTCATCTCCAGGTGAACAAACTGCAAGCACCGCTTGAATGATACTCTGCTTGGCTCCATTGCTAACTAGAACCTGATCCGGTGAATAAGAGAGACCATTCTCCTCTGATGATGTAAACATATACTAAGTAAGCTGAGATCAACAAGTAAAGTTGCAGTATACATGATTAATAAATATGAGTATACCTCTCAGCTTCTTACATATTGCACTCCGCAACTCTAGTGTGCCAGCATTAGGAGAATACCTTGTATAACCTTCACGGATAGCATTAATGCCAGCCTTAGCTTCCAAGAAACAAGTTCAATAATTAGACAGACATCAAAGTTTAGATGCAAATTGATATATACAGCTGACTGAGAAGAGGAAAGATGATTACCTCGGCTATCACAGCTGGTGTATCAAAATCAGGTTCGCCAGCAGCCAACCTAATCACAGGAACACCAGCTTCTGCAAGAGCAGTTGCCTGATCCGTTATGGCCACAGTTTTGGAAGGTTTTACGGAATTCACTCTGGGGCTCAAAGAGATGTCCAATTCCATAGCTTCAGAAGTAGTACTATCAATCTTATCTATGGCACTTATTCTAGAGAAACCGATTTGTTTTGTAGTCTCCCTTGACCTAAAAAGAGCTAAAGATTGATTAGAGAATGAAATTTCCACACAATATCCAGAGAGCCGAAAACTTGAAATAACATATGCATCCAACCCTCATTCATAACACTGAAAAGCTGGACAGAAACAGAAAGAAGAAGACAAAAGAGTTATACCAAACAGACCCCACGCACTACTAAGTTACAATCAAGACTCCAGCTCTCTTAATCAACGAATAAGCTTGCTCAGCAAACAAAAGGCCAAGAAGATAAAGACGTCATTTGCACGGTCAATTCTGCTAGTAGAATAACCTAATTCTCCTAGGGATATGATTACATCTTCTTTCAATCCAAGCGAATTCTAACAAAGCAAGATTGTATAACGTCACCAATTGCAAACACACATTACGCTAGACTACACTACACTGCAGGTAGACAAACAAGAGAGTGAAGTCATGTGAGTGAATTAATTTTTGCTTACTTGAGGTGGAAAGTGAGAGGCTGAGAAGTGAAGGAAATGGTCTTGCAAGTGGAGCGTGAAGCAGGATGGTGATTAGGAGCACGATGACGGGAAACGCCCGTAGGTGTGGAAGCTCTCAGAGAAGCAGCCATTAAGAGAGAGAGTTTTCTGGTGGGTAGTAGATTATAACAGGGTGGAGTCGTCTCCTCTTTCTAAAGCTTGAAACTTTTTCTGGTGAGTTGTTTAAATAAGAAGGGGGTTGGTGAGCAAGGGAAGAGGGTTGGTGGGAAAGGGGAACTCAACTGATTGTTATTCGAGTACCCGATCGGTGGATCTGAAAGAAAGTCATCTTTCTCAACAGTCAAAAACAAATAAAATCATCCTCTGACTGCTGACTGATGGCTTGGCCGAGAGATAGAAGAGGCTCGCTAATTCCGAGTTTCCGATGAACTTCAAAATTGGAAGGGCCGGGGTTGGGCGAGAAACAGGAGAGAAAACGAATCGGCGATGGAAGATGTGGATTCAATATTCGATGGAAGTAAACCGGCTCAGATGCATTCGTCGCCCAGCTGGGAGTTTCCCGGGTTTTCCTGACCCGACCCGGTCACTGTAAACGGGCTGAAAATATATACCTGCCCCGTCATATTGCCGGCTTCGGCTACTCCCTTAGCTAACTCCAACAGAGAGGCTAAATGTTAAGGTCTCATTTCAAAATATAGCCTCCTAATCTTCTCGAAAACTGCAACTACTCCAGCCATGACAAGAGCTAAAATGAACCAGACTTATAATTTTCTGTTGTCATTTTAATAAATCTAACTTATGAAGAATCAAATTAAAGTTTTTTACTTTATTTTTTTATAGTTGTTTATGATAATTCAAGATGAACATTTCGATAAAATGTGAGTAATTTTTTAGATATTTTTTTCTTCACTTCGTAAAATATTTTTGTGATGTCGGCAATGGTTCAGTGATGGTTTACATCACATTTGGATTATGTGCCCATTTGTGTTTGCAAACTTGCTCAAGTAGTGTTTCAGTGATGGTTCACATCACATTTGGAAATGGAATCAATAGTGATGTAGAGTCACCCCAACATATTACATAATTGCTTTAAACGCCTTTTCAATCCTGCCCCCAAAACGTCAAAGAATCTTGCTATGTCACCATCGCACAAAATTTTGCACCACGCTAGGCAAAGTGCTTGGTCTTCCTCTATGGACCAATTGGAACTTCGCTTGCTCATGGTTAAATGGGAGAGAAGTAGAGAAGAAAACAAAGTTTGGTCTAGAATAATTGTAGTGATGAAAGATGATAAGCGGTGTGTGAAATGTGAGGTGAAGTGGGAGTATTTATAGAATTTTTTATAGCCGTTATTTCGATATTCGTATTTGTAGCCGTTATATCGATATTCGTATTTGTAGCCGTTATTTCGATATTCGTGTTTATAGCCGTTATTTCGATATTTGTGTTATATTTGTTGCTCATATTTAAATACGATTGTTCGAATCTCATCGAAATAGGAGCAAAGTAATTTAATTGGTCCAAAATGTAGTTCCGAAAGTAATTAAAATATTAATGACTTAATAACAATTAAAAAAGTGGTCCTCCTTTTATCTTTCTCACACTAAATGCTTGGGCCCCACTTTTTAGCCTCTCTTATTTCAAGAGGCCAAAATAGCCTCTTAATACCCCAATTTAAGTCTCCTCTCTATTTTAGCCTCCCACTTAATACTATTGTTGTAGCATGTATTTCAATTTTAAGAGTCCATTTTAATTTGGTCTCCCACCTAATACTATCTTTGAAGACAGCCTTATAGGACACCATCGACACCTTTAATTTTTTTTACTAAAGATTGGAATTAGATTGGTATTTTCTAAAGAAAAAAATTAGATTAGTATTATAGTAATTTACTTTTTTTCATTAATTGTTACTAATTTATGACAGTTATTTTGGGATTGAAAGTCTTTCTAATTAGTTTTTATCATAATTAATTAGTTGGGGTTGCATATTATAGGGTTTTTCGTAACTTTTTTTAATTAATTGTAGGAATACCATGTTCCTATTCCTAATATCGGAACTGAATCTAATTTAAATCGATTAAAATGGTTCTCTACACCATGTTCCGAATCTCATTTAGATCAATTAACTAACCCAAATAACACTTTGTTCCAAATCCACAACATAGAAACTTCAATCAAATCGATTAAAAAAATACAAACCTTGTTCCGAACAAAAACCAACCAATCTATTAAAAAAAACTAGTACCAATACTCACAAAGTGGAACAACATGTTCCTAATCGTTTTTTATGACTTTGAAAGTATATATAGAATATGTACGAATGAAACATAAATACACATGACGATGAATTGATGCTTGCAAAATAAATGCACCTAACTCCCTCCTTCAAAACAAAAACAGGCACAAAAACATAAACACATAAGGCCTGCCCACAAAGAAACGAAAGCCACCCAGCACCAGTCCCTAAAAAACACAGGACTCAGTGCACCAAAAGCTCAAAACAGAGCACCCTCGGCCGCCCAAAAAAACCAACAGAATCCAAATCAACATCCTCAGCCTGGATCAAACACAAATTGGTTCCAACGAACATGTTCCTAATCGTTAAACTGGAACTACTTGGTTCACAAAGAAGAACACGATCCTAACAGAAAATCAGAACAAAATCATGGAGATGAAGAAGAAGAAGAAGCAAAAGCCCTCGATCACAACTCATAACCTCGGCGGGCCGGAGACGACGACGAGACTGGTTTCATTAAGTGGCAACGATGTCATTTGGTTCGATGTGGCCGAGGAACCGTTGGTGGTGGCATTTGGTTCGTTGTGATCGAGAAATCGTCGCCACCGTCGGCTGGAAGAATAGAGATGTCGACGGCGGGGCCGATTTCATTTAGCAGCGTCATCGTTTGGTTTGTTGTGGTTGGGGAACCGCTGGCGGATGCGTTTGGTTCATTGTGATCGAGGAACTGTTGCGGGTGTCGACTGAAAGAATAAAGAGCGTGACGGCTTCGATGATAAGAACGACGTTGGTGTGAGGCTGGAAGAGCAGAGAGAGCGGGGGCGTCAGTGTCGATTGGAAGAGTAGAGAGCGGTGGCGGCGACTAGAAGAACGACTTTGAGCGGACGGCGGTTTGGAGATTGACGAGATCCGGAAGAAGGGAGGTTGAAGGAAAAACCGTCGGCGGCGGCTAGGGTTTGGAAAGTATTTTTTGGTTTGGTGGTTAATGAATGATTCACAAACCCTAACTATTTAAATAGGTATCTAAATTACTAAATTGGTCATAACTTGTTCTCATCGTTAAATTATTATCCTCATCCAATGGCTGTAAATAGTGTCCTTAAATAAGGAGTCCTCACAATAGGAGTTCTTGATAACAGGTTAATTGTAAAACAATGAAAATTATACCATTTTTAATTAGAACATGGTTTTTGGAACCCGGCAGGTAATCAAGTTGGTGAGGCTAAGGGTTCACAGTTTAATGGTTTAACCAGGGTTGAATCATTTTAATTATAAAATAAATACATATAATTAAGCCAGATCGAACAAATTTTTAATTAAGTCAGATCAAACCAAGAGTACAGAGTTAAAATCATACATATTCATTCATTTTTTTTAAAGTTACATACTATTAATCATATTCCTACGAATTAAGGTATACAAAATGTAAAAGTACTAACTAATACTATATATACCTTTGGGCAATTCCTATTATGAGGACTCATTTAAGTGTCCTTATATAAGGACACTAATCTACACCATTCATTAATTTAATAGAAATCTAATGGTTAATATTAAATGGGTATTATGGTAAATTAAGTAGTTAATAACTGTAATTTAATTCATAAAAAAACTATCCTTTATTAATTTTTGTTTGAATTAATTTAATATTAAAACTAATTACATACAATTATTTTAGAATTAAGATTACTTTAATTAAGGAGTGTCTTGCCATTTAGGCTTTGATAACAAACCAAACGAAATCAATAAACTGTTCTGAGGAGGCTTCATTTCTTCCTTATGCCATATGCTACTTTCTCTTTGGTCGTTACTTTACAAATGTATCATGATTTCTTGTGTTTAAATCATGTTGATTTTCTTGTAGCATGTTTTCTTCTTTTGTCATCACATTCGGATGGCTTATGTTGTGGTTCTGACAAACTCTTCACTATATTCATCCAACCAGTAAGAGCAAGAATCATTCCATCATCAACAGTGGCTGCACTCTGTTGGGTGATTGGCCAAGAAAGTCATGGTCGGTGAATCGATCATTCTAAGAGAAGGCAAAACTATTTCTCATCCAACGGCTTCACCCTATCGGTTCCCATTCAGCCGTAACCATCATCGAAGAAGCCCCTCCTCCGATCATCACCTTGGTACGACCACCTTCTGTCTCTCTCTTGCCAAAATTGGCTTTCCAGTTTCATCGACATAAATGAGTTTCCAAAGGAAACGAAAGATGGTAGAACAGATCAGAGATGGCGAGTGACAGAGTGCAGTTTTCCCCACTAGAGAGGAGTTGCTTTGAAAGATTATGATGGTTGGGAGCGCATCGATGACAAGCAATGAAGGAAGAGGAAGAAGGATGTCACGGGTGAACTTCAAGGATGTCTTATAATGAGTTGATCCACCATGGAGAAGTAAATGCGTGAAAGGGTCTAGGCAGTACAACTGAGCGGGTTCCCCTAGATACTTTAGGTGCAATGCTTCATGTCGTTGGGATGCTGTTTCCAGGTATGTATGATCTCTTCCTCCTAAAACTATTAGTGTTTAGGGATGTTGTTGCTTGGTGCTCCTTATCCAGGTATTACGTATCTTTTCACTCTTGAACTCATGGTGTGTAGGGATGTAGTTGCTTGGTGTGTCTCTTCGGGTCTTTTTCGGGTTGATTTTGAAGGTGTTGTGGAATTGGTTTCCAAGGCAATACGGGATCACGAAGGATCAAGAGCTCGTGGTGGAATCATCATTCAAGAGGTCATCCAGTTTTTGACTACCAATCCAAGCTTCAAGCTGCTCTCGCTCTGCCGTTCAGCATTCAGAGCCGCCCATTTTGTGGCACGTTTGGCTCTTAGATATCTCCCAGGGGTGTTGCCGGTAGTCCTCACACCCTGGGTAGATTGTAGCTAATTTACTGCTTACTATCTTGATTCTCCTCACGGAGCTATTTACGTCAAAAAAAAAAAACAAAATATAAACTTGAACACAAGAATTAACGTGGTTCCCCAACGATGTGTGATAAAAGCGTGTTTACCAAGGTCGTATTCCTCGGGGTTCTCTCAATGGCCTCTACTCACATTCCTCGTAGACGGTCTATTCATTTGAAAGGAGTTTTGATTTGAAAAAGACTTTGAAAACTTAAAGGCAACTAAAAGGAAGAAAGAAGAATAATGAGGTGCAAGTCAAAGACAAAGGGGCTCTCTTGGTGGGTAGTTTCATCATGCTCAAGATGACTAATTGAACAAACAAGTCCCGTTTGCTCCTATGCGCTCCTTGTCATCCGTACTTTGAAGCCAGAACCTGAAAATGCACAGAGCAACTCCAATAGCCCACAAATTTGGCTCCAAAGTGGCGACCGGACAACAAAATGACACTTTGCACAAAATCTCAAATAAAAGCATAAAAGTCATGTCATTTCACGAATAAACACGGGCATACCATAGGTCATTCATAAGCTTAAATTGCACTAATTAAAGTCACATCAATGTGTTGAGTATGTCCACGGACCAACCGAACCTTGATGTTATTATATTCCGAAAGCTCAAAAGCTTAAACAACGACGGCATAAGTTACACGTATTTATATAACCATCCTATGCCCCAAAACCCTATCTACGGGATGTACCAACTAAAGGCCCAATGGCCAATGAATGGGCTTATAAGACATGCAAAGCATGCAACCCATTCTCCAAACCCACAGATTTTTTTTTTCAATATCACTCCTTTCGTAGGAGTAATAACGATAGCAAGAAGGGAAGACAATGAGAGGAGAGGCTTGGAGGGGAAGGGGAAGCGGAGGGGGAGAGGGAGGGAGAGGCGGGGGTTTGAATTAGGGATTAAAGTTCAAGCGAATTACCGAAATAATAATGCGCCAACATTCTGAAACTTCAAGGGTAAAGGTAAAAAAACCTTTCTAGCGAAGGTAAGCTCCGCTGAATCCGCTTTTCTATAAAAGGTGATGTCACAATAATGAGATACGAACTTAGAAATTGTCTACCGCAGAAATGAATGTTCCTACTGTTGAATGGAGCTTCTCAATGCTTTTCGGACATTTGAAACAAATTGAAGGTCACTTAATAGAACAGAAAAAAGATTGAAGTTGTTAAACAAAAACAACAAGTATCGAATTATGGAAAAGGAAAGAAACGCAAAGAAGAAGAAAAGGAAAGTGACTTTGATCTGGAAGGAAAAGACAAAAGGATTGAAGAATGAAAATGAGTTAAAATTCATAAGAGGGAATTAAGGAGGATTTAAGCCTTTTTAAGAAGCGAGATTAGTGGGGTGCAACCGCTAAATTAATGGGTGGGAAAACTCACTAATGCTCCAATGAGTTTGGAGCAGAAAAAGGAAACGTTGGAATAGATTTTATGGGGATAGGAGATGATTGAGAAGCAAAATTCGGGGTTAGAGAGAAAAGGAAAGTTCTTAATTGTCATTTATGTGATTGAAAATGAGCCCAATTAACTATTGGTAGACGTTAGAAAATGGAACGTAGCAGGGGGGAAGAAGGGAGCCTAATTTTGTGGGTCGAGATCCTTGAGCAAACGACATTGAATGAAAATTAAGAGAAAGATGGGCATTTATTGAAATTAAAGAGGGGCAATCAACTCGAAAATGATCAGAGAGGTTTGATTGAAAGGGTTCGATCAGGGTTATACAACCCGGTTCAACGGGTGAAAGTTGGGGAGGGAAGTGGCCCGGGAGGGTAATACGACCGATCTCCTATGAGGAAACACGACGGAGGAAAGAAACGGAGGAGTCCAGCTAATGAGATCGGAGATAGCAGATAACCAAGGACCGGAAAGTGCAACACACCAATTGGTCGCTCCAACTAGTGGAAAACGAGGCACCGAGGCCACGACCGGAATTACGAGACAAAAGTCTCCACCTTAGAACCAGGGAACAAAAGTCCCGTTGATTGATTACAGAAGAGATTTTGGAAAAGACAAATGGAGAAATCGTCGAAACAAAGAGATTGAAACAAAAACTCAAGACCTGGAAGCCCTTTGACTCACCCAGGTGAGGGTTTGCACAAACAGCCAATGCAATGATGATTTTCTGAAGTTGAGCTTGAACAATGGAGAGGGGCTTCTTTGGATTCGAAACATTTTGATGGAAAGTGGAGTTTTACAAAACCGTAGTCGACGCTCCATGCGCGGCGGCCGCCGTGCTCGTCGCGCTCGAAGATCGGTGTCCCGCCGTGCTCGAGGTCGTATTCGGACACCACGCCGTCGTAGTCGCCGCAGCCGATTACGACGACGCCGGCGTCGGGTCGGTGGGGAATATATGCTATTCTCCAAACCCACAGATGCTAACAAACTTTGTGTCAGTGAACCACTTTAAATTATTGTCCTTGTCTAGCTTCGTAAATACCATTGAATTAGATCCAAACTAATGACTAATGAGAAATATGGGGTTGGTTACTTAAATGATCACTGAACTTTGGCTAAATAACCCAGAGATCATTAAATTTCAAAAAATTTCCTAACAATCACTAGACTTCGACGATTTAACCCAACATTCACTGTTAGCTACGGACATCCATAATTTCGTCCATCTGTCTGTGTGGACTTGCCAACCAGTCGGCCATGTCATTAAAGTTGCCACGTCAACTTTCTATTTACCCAAAAATCAACCCAAGCACCCGACCCAATTACCCACCCAAAGCGAACCCAACCAAACTCCTCACCCACTTCCACCGACAAATCCTCCCTGCCGCCGATTCCTTCTCCCCTACCCCAACACCTTTTTTCCACCGCCAAAACATGTTCACCATCACTCTCCTACTTCTTCACCACCGTCTCCGCCGACAACAGTTCCCCAGCCAGAGCCTAAAAATCTTTAGCCAAATGGAACCCTAATTACATCATAATCCAGGAAGAAAAAAATTCACAGGCAGCACTAGCGTGGAAAAAGGTGTTGGGGTAGGGGAGAAGGAATCAGCGGCGTGGAGGATTTGTGGTGGAAGTGGGTGTGGAGTTGGGATGGGTAACCCATGGCGGAGGGAAGGCAATGAAAGGGTTCAGCTGAACCCCCTTGGCTACTCATAAATTATTGTTGACTATATATATGTATGTTGACAAGCTTGAACTAATGACCTCAATTTACAAATTTAGTGTTTTAACCCTCACGCAGACCACAATCAATCTATTTGGATGACAAAACATACATATATATAAATATTGGTTATAAACGTTTTGGCACCTCCTTACCACTAAAGATTCAAATTTCTAAAATCTTAAAATTCAAATAATGAGTACTAAACACATTGCAATAAATTTTTAGCACAAATGAATAATGCTAGCCCCATAAACACTAAATCCTATCCCTAAAATGCTACATCAAAACTTAAAATCCTAAATTGTACGTCAAACTCCAACTTTTGGCCGTAAGTCCACATTAAAAATTCATAAACCCCAAAAATAAATTTCAAACGGCTAACACTATATCCTAACACCTGAACACTAAACTAAAACTCTCAAGTTGACACTTATTCTGCATATTGCAACAACAAGTTTAGACAAAGCATTTTCATTTATGTCAAGAACGATCTTTGAAACCAGATGAATGATGAGTGGTTGAACGACGCTTTAGTGACATATACTGAACAAAATTTGTGTACTAGTTTTGATGTGACTCTAATTAGTGCATTTTAAGCTTATGAATGACCTATGAAATGCCCGTGTTTATTCGTGAAATGACATGACTTTTATGCTTTTATTGAATTTTTGTACAAAGTGTCATTTTGTTGTCCGGTTGCCACTTTGGAGCCAAATTCGTGGGCTATTGGAGTTGCCTCTGTGCATTTTCAGGTTATGGCTTCAGAGTACGGATGACAAGGAGCGCATAGGAGCAAACGGGAGGTCATTTGGAGGCCGGACGAGGGAGATATGAGACTTGCAAGATCGGGTTTTCTGCAGAGTGCAGGGGTGCACGCCGTGCAGAGGTGCACGCGTGCAGGGGTGCACGCCGTGCAGGGGTGCACGCCGTGCACTGTCCCCTGCACTATAAATACTCTTGTTTTTGGCCATTTTGGGCAATTCTATGATACCTCTTGAACCCCAAACACATTTCCACGAACCCTCAAACCCTAGAACACGTTTTTGGAGCAATTTGAAGCCATTGGAGCTAGGATTGAAGCCAACAAACCTTGGGAGAAGTGCTTACAAGTGGAGAAGTGAAGATCATCTCAAGGATTCATCCATGGTGTTCTTGGTGACCATTCTTCCTTCTTTTCTCTTTACTCCCTTGGCCATGTGTGGCTGATTTTCTAGGGTTCATCTTGGATGGGTAGATTAGTTGTGCTATGATTGAGGAATGATTGTATAGAACTTGCCATGATTGATCTTGGTTGTATGAGGATGATTCCTAGACTTGTTCTTAATGCCATTTTATGCCATGTTTGCTTGATTTGGTCCATTCATTGTGATTTGATGCATGAGAGTGCTTGGATTGCATAGATTGTAGGTCTAGGGATTGAAGTGAGTGTGTTCTGAGAGATTAGAACATCTTATTTCAACCTTTTTCACTTGATTTCTCTCTTAGGCATTTTATCGAACACTTGGTGTGCATGTGGATTTTCATTCAATTGAGTTTGAAAAGGCTTTTTGGTGAATCTCTTAGTGTTAGGGCATTGATATGAGAGTGTTGTGCCTAGCCTTGTGGTCATAGAGTCTTAAGAGAGGGTCTTGTGTCTTGGCATTTCATCAAACACTTAGAATGCATCTTTTTTTCACTTAGCTTGAGAGCGAGAGCCTAAGTTGAGTGGTATTGGGATAGGGATTAGGTGCTACGAGAGTGCATCGAGCCTATAAAAGTGAAATGCATGGTCATCCGAATGCAAACTCGATCTTGATTGACTTGTTTGTTCAATTAGTCATCTTGAGCATGATGAAACTACCCACCAAGAGAGCCCCTTTGTCTTTGATTTGCACCACTTTATTTTTCTTTCTTCCTTTTAGTTTCCTTTAAGTTTTTAATTATCTATTTCAAATCAAAACTCCTTTCAAATGAATAGACCGTCTACGAGGAATGTGAGTAGAGGCCATTGAGAGGACCCCGTGGAATACGACCCTGGTAAACCCGCTTTTATCAAGTTTAGACAAGGAATCCGCTCTACAATGTTTTCAGAATATGAAATCTCGTCGTGGTTTGTTGTAAACAGTAAACAGTGTGTGATGATTATTGCTCGTTTATTGTAAGAATCTTAAGTATTATGTTATTCACTTTTATTTGTATTTAGAGTTGACTTTTCAATTATTTAGTTGACTATTTAAATGCTACGAACTTCGAACCCCCTTGAACAATTTTCTGGCTCCGCCACTGGATGGGTTCGATTTGGGTGGGTAACTGGGTCGGGTGTTTGGGTTGATTTTGGGTAAATAGAGAGCTGACATGGCAACTTTAATGACGTGGCCGACCAGTTGGCAAGTCCACATAGACGAATGGATGAAATTATGGATGTATGTAGCTAACAATGACTGTTGGGTTAAATAGAATAATAGTCTCGGCCCAATTCAAATTAAACCCTCTGCTCAAACCAGTCTACTTAACCTAAACCTGAAAACATTAAACCCCAATCCCTCCTTGCTAAACTAATATGAGACTTTCCACCGGCAGCAGCGGAACCCCACTCATCGAGAAGCTATCCGATCCGTAAAAAATCATTGACGTTCTCATCTCCAAATTCAGCGAATCGATCAACACCTGAGTAATCGAAGCTCCCTTCCACACCGGCCGTTAGCCGTCTACTGAGACTTCATAGCTTCCTTCCTATTCAATCGTCTCCCTGATATCTTGTTGCTTCAACGAGGTAGAGAAGTCTGTATCTGTTTGAGTTGATATTCCCAAACAGTCCCCTGTTCCTACCTACGTCCTAGGGTTCAGGAACGGTAATTAACTAGCTGGTCACCGAGCAAAGCTGTTCGGAATCGGAAGAATCGCTGGAGTTCCTCGACACTATCTAGGAGGTTCATTATGTGGATGTTGGATTGAAGTGGTGCGTATGTGATTGATTGTGCAGTGACTGAGGTGATAGGGAGGAGATTGAATTTTGGGGTCGACGAATTCAATTTGTGCTCCATGGAACTCCGGGGCAGTGGCGGGATGAGAGGCTGATTTGGATTCGAGAGGAGAAGGAGGAGATGATGCGTCTGTTGGGATTCAAAGTTTGAAGAACCGGATAGAAGTTGAAGGATTACTTCTGCGGGAGGGAGCCTAATTTGGAGATGCATTTTGAAGTTCTTGAAGCCATGGATGTTGGGTTAATTAGTCGAGAAGAGAATAGAGGTATTTCAATTTTTTTTTTTTTACGAAGATAGCTCCGAGAAGAAAATCAAGGCAGTAAGCAGTAAATCAACTACAATCTACCCAGGGAGTGAGGACTACCAACAACACCTCTGGGAGATATCTAAGAGCCATACACGCCACTGAGTGGGCGGCTCTGATTGCTGAACGGCAGACCGAGAGCAGCTTGAAGCTTGGACTTGATGCCAGAAGACGGGAGACCTCTTGGACAATGATCCCTTCCTAAGCTCGCGTACTTTCTTAATCACATACGGCCTTTGAAACCATCTTCGCATCGCCTTCGAAGTCCACCGGAAACAGGCCAGAAGAGACGCACCAAGAAACCGCATCCCTACACGCAAGTAGTTCAAAAATAAAAAGATTTGTAATACCTGGATAAGGAGTCCCAACAGCATGAAGAACCATGCCCGTGGGTGCACAAAGTACCCAATCAGTGGAGCCACCAAGAGGAGCTTGGACTGCACCATCTACATTTACCTTTAGCCGTTGAGGGTGTGGGGGAATGCAGCAGGGTTGACGTGGAACATGGGCTAGAGAGGAAGGAGGGTGGTTAGGGAGAGAAGGTAGGCAGAAAAGTGGCAGCTCGCAGAGGTGAGAGACGAACTGTCGGAAAAGGGAATCTATAACTAGGTCAGGAAGGAAGGGATTTGGGGTTCAATATTTTTGGGTTTAGGTTAAGTAGACCGGTTCGAGTAGATGATTTAATTTGAATCAGGGGGAAAATCTACCATTAGGACACCCCAAAGTGTCCTCATATGAGGACACTTCTTCTGGCCATAGGATTTAATCTTAAAGATCTGAAGGTCAATATTAATTGGACATAAAGGTAATTTCAATGTTTTGTTTATTGCAGATTTTTAATTATTGTTTATTAATTTTCGGATTTGCAGTTACATTGCTGAATTTTTATTTCTTTTTTGGTCATTTTTGTATCTTCGGTGGTTTTTATTTGAGATTAGTTTCTAACACTTTTTTGTAGAAATTGTTTCGAAACAGTTCTTCTTTTATCATTTCGAACAGTTCCTATTTTATTGAAAATCGATTTTGTTCCTTATTACCAAATCAGAACACAGAAAATTATAAAAGCTTGAATCAAATTGCAAATGGAACAATAATATCAATTTTCTGTTCTATAAGTAGCTATATGGAACAATACAAACATGTTCCTAAATCATCAAAATGGAACAACATACGGTGAAATACGATCGATTAATCCTAATTTGAAACAACGTACGGTGAACAACCTTGAATCATCAAAACTTAACTCAATCTGTTCAATCTCCCCGTTATCCTATTAAATTGATCGATTAATCCTAATTTGGGGATTTTTCTCGCAACCCTAAAGAGAACAGATCTTCACACCAAAAAAAGAAAAGAAAACAGATATATCTTCCCCGCCGCCGCCGAGACAATACTCACCGGATCCG
Organism: Linum lewisii; assembly: GCA_034768395.1. Classification (NCBI taxonomy): domain Eukaryota; kingdom Viridiplantae; phylum Streptophyta; class Magnoliopsida; order Malpighiales; family Linaceae; genus Linum; species Linum lewisii. The sequence goes on along the minus strand of CM068301.1, from coordinate 51,654,900 downwards.
CCATCCTCGATCCGAACAGACCCATTCAGATCTGCCGTCCTCGATCCCAACAACTTCCGCTTCCGCCGCCGCCTCTCATGCCTGTCGGGCCTCCTCTTCTCCATGAAATCTGAGTTCTGTTACTTCAGATCGACTCGATTCTTCTGCGGCCCCACCACGAGTTCGTCCCCCTGTCCGCCGATGCGAATTGCAATGCTCCGCCGCCGTGGTCCTGGAAGCCGGTGGAGGAGATGCTCCGTTCCGAGGACATGACAACAAGGCAGATTAAAGATTAACTTCCGACTCTTCGTCGGCGACCTGGCTGGTGCCCTGTGCCCCGTGGAACGTTGAACGCTGGTGCACCGCTTGCTGGTGCGTGGGGCTGGCGGCGGCGGCGAGGTTAGAGCACGGTGGCGAGGTTAGAGCACGGCGGTGGGAGCTTTGAAGGGAGAGATGTAAAACATAATTAGGGTTTGTGAAACCCTAATATGATTCAGTATATATAGGAGTTTCAAATTACTATTTTGTCCATATTAATTTAGGCCATGATCTACCTTCTAATCCTGTGATTGTAAGGGTGTCCTAATATGAGGACACTAAGGGGTGTCCTAATGGTAGTAGATCCCGAATCAGGGCGAGACTATTATTTTATTGTACTTTAAATGATGTGGACCAGCTGCTGTGACAAATCCGTGGTGAAAAGTGTTCGTCGGTGTGAATAGTACCACATCGTAACGGAGTTCATACTAGCAGTAACAGGACAACATTGCAACAACATGAAATTTTGTAACTAGTCAAGTATTTGACTTTTTTTTTGGGACAGGGGAAGAGTTAAGATTAGATTAGCTCTTCCTTTTGATATTTTAGCCTTTGGTTTTTAGTTTTTTTAGGAGGCCATTTCCGAAGACAACCTAAAGATCACTCTCACGAAGAGAAATAATAAGATGAAGATAATTCACTCATAAACACACAGAACAGACTGTACAACAAAATGCGAATATACAAGATGAAATTCAGCAACACAATGTTTCAAGATAATACATGAAATTCAGAATCTGGAATCAAACACAAAAAAACACATTTGGTACATCATGGGAATCCAAACCAGTAATCAACACTCAAGTAAATGAAATTGAAATAGTCAGTTGGTGGGACGTTCAATGAACTTGCTAAGTTCCTCTAGTTTCTTCATCCTCAAGCTCTCACTTCTTGCTAGCAACTGGATTCAAGTAAAAGATTAGGATTTGCTAAATTTGAAGAACCAAGTAACATTAATACTATACTGTAATGGTACCTCCTTCAATGTAGCAACCAAACCAGACTTCTCTTTGCTCTTCTCATTGAATGCTTCCAATGCTTCTCTGTATTCCTTCTCCTTCTTTTGGGAACTCTGAGCTAAGGCCTTGACGTCTCTGTTAACCAAGTCAACCTTCTTCCGAAGCACAGCCACCTCTTTCTTCATCGGATCTTCCATCACTTGGATCTCCTGCATGCTTATACCATTAATTTGTTTGGATAACATCGACAAACTGGGACAGATTTATCTAACTTCAAAGAGTTTACTAACTACACTAGTATGAGGCCTTTTGAAAAAGGGACCCAAAAAATATGAAACACAGAAAACAGAGAGCTTACTTCCCAGACACGAACAAGCTTCCTGGTCTCCTCTTCGACGCGACCAAGCTGGAGTTCAACCCTCTCCTTCACCGCCATTTTCCTCTTCTCAATCTCTTCTTCCTTGGCTTGGAGCATCGCAAACCTCGACACCTCTTCGTCCTGGTTGCTTTCACCACTCTTATTAACGTTGTTATCTTGTTCCATGGATGGCTTCCCGCTGCTGCTCATCCTTGTAATACCTGATCTTTGCTTCATTGGGTCTCCCTGCTTCCTCTGTTTCTTTATATTGAGGCCTAAAGCTTGGAAGGCAAGACACATTCTTCTGTACCAAATGGGGATAACCCAACTCAGCATACTCTTGCTGTTGCTTCAAAACTGTGCCCTGCCGCACTTGCTCTCTGTTTATATATATCTCCAGAGAAGGAAAAAGTGTTTGCTTTCTGGGTACTACTACTACAACTGATGTATCTGTTACAAGGAAAGGAAAAGGATGTTTTTTTTTTTATAAATATTTTCTTTGAATGGATGTATTCAAACAAAAGCATCATCAAGCAATGTCTGTTTTTTTTTCAAATAAAAGAAAGGGTATGATGAGTGATGACCCACATAACTTAATCCTCTCTGTTTGTGCTGGAAAGAATGATTTAACGGTTCAAGTAAAAAAGCTATATAATAAGTAATGATGCTTGAAAATTAGAGAGGTGTGGTAGCATCATTAAAGAGAGTGTTTCTTTTATGGAATGGAATTATCATTATTCATTATTGAAAACAATTGCGGAAGATGCACGAAAGGATGTAGTTTGGCTTTGCAGGTAAAGGTGTTATGCATTGGGAGACCAGCTGACCAAAGTGTAATGCTGTTAAGATATGTGGGCACTTTTACTTTTATCGAACTGGAAAGAGCAGAATGGAAGTAGAATTTGAACGCAACGAAAGCTGCAGCTTCTTCTTTATGGATAGACAAGTAGATTGCCATAAAGAGAGCAACAAGGAAATGTAAATATTAGACCTGGAAAATGCTCCTGTTAGGTTTATGAAGCTGCCTACTAGTTTCTATTACAAGATACTACTACATGACTACTGAATCAATATACATTATATAATTAGACTGTACAGAAAAAATTACAACAGTTACCTCTGTTCGTTGAATGTTAAAATGCAGCCCACTGGTTTGCATTGTTCGTTAAATCGAAAGCGCAACTAACTTCTGCAATTCTAAGCACCATACTCGCCTTGTACAAACACATACTAGCATTCTCCATAAGCGACTGTAAGTTGCGCCTCCACATAATCCATGGACCCCTTTGCTATGCGGTTAGCTTCCTCCATCCTATGCTTCTTATTCCTTTCCTCTAGGACATCTTGTTCTACTGCCATGGCTGTAACCACAACCCAAAAGACGTAACTTGAAATATCAGCACATATATAGCCACATGAACAGATAAAAACGATGGATTAACTGCAAAAGAACATTCAATCGCAGGCTATCAAATTGAAGACAGGCAGACAGGTAAATAAACAGGCATTGCAGGCCAACTGGCTATATCTGTCATCTTCAATCTATTTTCAGATTATACTACTGCCTATTAAAGTAATTCCAGAAACACATACAAAACAAAGCTGAATTGTTCTTGTGCAACTTATTCTCACTAGTATACAATCAAGTTGGCAACACTAGCCAAAATTTGTCACCCACGTTGTACAACATCTACATGAAGTAGACACTCAATGAACGACACATCCACAACTATAATCAGACTACAGCCTACCTCACAATTGACCAGGTTGCTTGCCTTTTCCGAACTACACTGTTGTTTGAATGATCTTTTCTTACGTAGGACCAGCTTTCCAATCACTGGGGCTTTCTTGAGTTTAAAGCTCTACATGGAAAAACAGGTGTTTCATCGTGGTCAGATAGGAAAGTGGAAAAAAATAAAGAATGCAAAAGTCAAATACCCCGTTCTACAAGCAAATCAATGTGTTCTTGTACAAGCAAGCATGGAAAACTAAAGAAACAGTGGAAAGGAAAAAAAACTCTGGGAACTTAAACCTTTACCTGGAAAATCTGGAGTAATGCAGATTGCAGATGCTTCTGCTTTCTCATCCAATAGCTATGCACAGCTGCAGCCACCTCTTCCATGCCCAACTCAACACCAACACTTCCAGTTGCTTTTACATCAACAGCCTCATCTGTACTGCAGTACATACAGCAGTACAAGGCCTTTTCGAACACATCAATCAGTTAACTCCAACTGGTTTTCTGAAAGATCCTGCAGGAAACCAGTTGACTTCCCATATTCAAGATTGAACTTCTCAATCCATTCTTCATCTTCAGAGTCCACGTCGTAGTTTACTGTCCTTTTCGTTAAATCTCTGGATGCTTCATCATCAGTCATTTACAGAAATATAGCCATCTGGCCAGAAAAGAAGCCAAAACAATTATTTTCATATTCTGCCACTTCTCGCACTCCTGGAACAGGAATTGCCTTGGACGTTGTTGAAAGTGCATTGAGTTTGACACATTCCTTATAAAGCTCCCTGAATATGTACCAGTCCTGCCGACTAGGAAACTCTAGCTTCCAGTTTAGACACCCAGACCACATAACATTGCGAGTAACCCGATTAACATAGCTAGGCCTCATGTAATTTTCAGGCAAAAAGGATAATCTAGTTGCCCCGTCTTTCTTCAATACAAGCAGAGACTCTTTTGAATCCAAAGTTTGAATAAGAATGGTAGCCCCTTTTAACCTGTAACATCTGTGTGATTCAATAACCAATATATCTGCAGAGCAGCTGGGCTGATCAGTTGAAACTGCTTCCTTGGGCCTTGCTGGCACACAGCTAGCTTGTGAAGTGTTCCGAAGATTGTACTTGGACACAAAAGAAGAAAGGGGAAGATTGTCCTTCCGGCTCTCAACAGAGTTAGTCAACAGCAAACCGTTAGCTTTGCGAACTTCGAGCATGGAAGGATTTCTGGCCATCCTCCTCCATGCGCTCCTTTTCTGCACACTACGATTGTGATGAGAATTCTTGGATTGATTGCTTTTAAGAGCGAACTTGGAAGATCTAACAGGAACAAGAATCTTCACGGATACACACAACCGATCTACTTCATCTTCAATCATAATCTCATCATACTCCTCAGGAGATTTACTTGCAGGAAAACGAGACATACCCAACACCAAATTCAGATGCATGGACATAAACCATGACGGAATCATAGAAAAGTCCAAATCAAACAAAGGCACCAATCTCGTGGACTTGTACAATTTGCAAATACCACTCCTTGCAGCAGGTGCATCCTGGAAAAGACAATCCCAAACAACAAGAAATCGTCAGAAGATCAATTTACATCATAAAAGCATCTAAAGAAACATATGGAAGCCAGTCTCAAATCTAAGGGAAAATCCAAGGACGGAGCCCGGAAAAATAACAGTTGTTTATTAAGATAAAACAGTGAATTCACAATGCATCAGTTCGCGAATTGTAAAGAGTAGAAGCAAGCGAGTCATTAATACAAATTGAACACAAGCTTACCTGCAAAAACCGGAAGCCACTTGAAGCAAAAGCACTAGATAATGGCTCGGAGGACAAAAAGCCAGCAAGCTCAGATAAACCCACGTCAACATTCTTGATGTGCCTCAAAATTGAAGTCAAAAGAGAAGCAGCCCCAGTAGCAGGACTCTGCACTACAATAACAAACGCGCAAGTCACAACATCTCTTTCATTTTTCCTCACCTGCCTCCGAGAGAATGGAATCCCATACATCTTATTGGCGGAGTATCCATGGCTGTCAACGCTCGCTCTCTTCCTTTTCCTTCTGTAAACAATCCCAAACATCTTGTCAATCACTTCATCCATACTACCACCACTTCTCTTCACAGACTTGGCAGCTGAAGCACCCAATTCATTCATTTTCTTAACAGCCCGACGAGCTCTCTTCACACTCATTGGCGCTTCTTCGGTCTCGCTACTCCCAGAAGCTTTCCTTTTCAACTTGGCATCCTTGAATTTATGTTGGTATTTCTTCATACTGTGGGGCAGCGACTCTTCCTCATATTTCACTCTCTTCACCTGGCGCTCCCCGAATCCGGGAAACAGCCGCCGACCCGATCGTAACACCCGGACCCCATAAGCACCCTTCACCATTCCAAACACTCTCTTTCCCCGACGAATCGCCAGTGATGATGGCATTGTGGATTTTCTGTTACGCAGGTTCAATCCAGTTCGTGGAGAAGCAATCAAATGACTCAATACTCCGACTAAACGGGCTCGTTGAACTTCAACCCGGACTATCTATCTAACCTAAATATAACGTACTGATACAAAAGCAATCTTACAACAATATTGGAACCGGTTAACCCCAAATCAAAGGAAACCCAAAACAGGAGGAATTCCTGTTCACTAAACACACGTAATTTACAGTCGATCATAAGCAAAACCAGGATTCCGTCGTCCGATTTCTCCTTACGAATAGAATTTTCTCTAGCATTTCTCTTGGGCTTCCCGAAATAATCAGTAGATCGGAAGAAACCTCCCCGAAACCGTCCAAATAATTATCATGACCATCTCGTCGGCGGCGATACTGAAGAAAGAGCTGACGGAGAAGGGTAGTGGGTGATGAAGGGGGGAAGGTTCCAACATTGGTGATTGGGCCGTTAAAGGAAACCAGGTTAACAGCTACGCCGAGTGATCCTGTCCGTTCATTTGAGATTTTAAAAGTGAGAAATGATAGAGATTTTTTATTTAAGAAATCAAATTTGGATCATTAAATTTGTATTTTTAATCAAATGGTACTAAATGGGATGTAGATTCGGCTCCAACCCTTTCCAAGGGTTGGAAGCGTTCCAACCTTTTCTCAATCATTAGATCACACTTTGACCAATCCAATGGTCTAGATTGTTAGGGATATTTAAGACTTTACACATACTATTTAATTTTTATATTTACCGTGACCAGCCAGTGACTCTCCGGCCTCCGTCGCCGACGATTTTTTCGCGACCGACGAATTTTTTTTTAATAATTTTTTTTTTCAATAATTTTTTTTTTACTTAAAAAAAAAACTAGTGAACACTTTTTTTGCTGTTAACTAGTTAATAATATTTTTTTAACTGATAACTAGTTAACATCGTTTTTTGTTTGATAACTTGTTAACAGATTTTTTACTAACAGGTTAACCAACCGAGTTAACTAGTTAACTTATCAAGTTGTTAACTAGTTAACAAATTTTTTACTTAATAACAATATTTTTGTTGACTAGTTAACCAACCGAGTTAACTAGTTAACTAATCGAGTTGACTTGTTAACAAATTTTTTACCCGATAACAGTTATTTTTGTTAACTAGTTATCAAGTTGTTAACTAGTTAACCAACCGAGTTAACTAGTTATCAAGTTGTTAACTAGTTAACCAACCGAGTTAACTAGTTATCAAGTTGTTAACTAGTTAACCATCCGAGTTAATTAGTTAACATATCAACTTGTTAACTAGTTAACCATTCAAGAAATTACAAATTCACATATAATTTGAAGGCAACCAATGAGCTAAAAATTATGTTATATAACTAGTTAACATCATAATTTAGATAACAAGTTTAGAAGATTTGAGTTGATAACTAGTTATAAAAAATAGTTAACTAGATAATTTATCGAGTTAACTAGTTAACATCATGACTAAGATAACTAGTTAACATTTTTTTATGATGGTAACTAGTTAATCAATCGAGTTAACTAGTTATTCAATCGTGTTAATTAGTTATCAAGTTGTTAACTAGTTATCTAATCAAGTTAACTAGTTAACATCATGATCAGATAAATAGTTAACGATTTAGTTAGTTGCTAACTAGTTAACTAATTTTTTTTGGTGTTAATTAGTTAACTAGTTAACCTCATGATTAGATAACTAGTTAACAAAGTTTTTAGCCGATAACTAGTTATCAAAATTAGTTAACACGTTATTCAACAACCAGATTATATAGTTAGAAAAGGTTGTCCAACAATATTTGCATTTAAATGTTTACAAAATGGCCCAAAATCTCAAACAGTTAACAACATATTGTTCAGTGATTGAGAATGTAAATTTAAATAGTTTCTAAAACATCCCAAAGTATTAACAACTGCAAATCAGTGACCTAACTTAACTAAGTGACAAATTAGTCACCCAACTTAACTAAATTAACAATCAGTCACTCTTCTTCAATTTGTGGAATACGATGCTGCTGCTCGGCCGATGCGCTCCGCCGGCCGCCGCTCCTTCGCCCGACTTCGTGTTCGACCGCACCAACTTCGGAACCCCAACATCTATTTTACCCACCGGCTACGCTCTTTAACTGTCCCGAATCAGATTCATAATCTTCAATCGTTGTCAAAAAAATCGGCAGCGGCGGAATCGGTGGAGGCGAAGGTTGCGCCTCCGTCGTTCGCGGCGATGGTGGAGGTAGTCTCATGCCGATTGGTTCTCGGATCTACGACGAGAGCTCCCTCAAGGAGGAGGACGGAGATGGATCGACGATTGGAATCCTCTTGTACAAAATGAGGGATGAGGGGGGGTGTTTGACGCCGTGGATGATAATGTTGGGTTGGGGTGAGGTCGTCGGGTGAAGGGCAGTCATCGGCGGCGAGGGATTCGTCATCAGCAAGGATGGCGGCGGCTGAGACGGGAAAAGGAAAAGTAATTGGTAGGGATAACTTTTTTCAAAATGCCAGAATTGCCCTTCGGCTTTTTGGTTGGAACCGGTCCAACCCTTGAAAGGTTGGAGCCGGATCTTGAGCCGTACTAAATGTATCAAAGAATATATTAGTAAAGGTGTAATAATAAAAAATAACTACCCACTTTTCCACCTCCCACGTTTCATGGTTCCTACGGTTATTTTATTTATTTTGTATTTTCACTATTTATATTTTTATTTTATTAAAAAAATATTGAATGTAATGGTATCAATCATCACGTCTTTGTACCATTCGTTCGTATATTGCATTTCTGTATATTATGTGATGGTACCATTCATTGTGAAATTGTATCGTTCATATATTTTAATAAATGATACAATTATAGTATACATTGAAATTCTATTATTCATGTTCGTCACGCATTAATAATGATTGTATTATTATTTTGATTATTGAAAATTATAGTCTTTGCATATTCTATAGGTGGTATGATCACAATGTTATTGTATGTGGTACCAATCGTTGTTAAATTGTACCATTCATGAAATAAATGAATGATATAATTTAACGACGAATGGTACTATAGCCATTTCTTATATAAGAAATTTCACCAATTTCTCACCTTACATAATCCGCCTTTAATGAACTGGAGAGATCCGAATAGATCAGGTGGGTAGATGAGAGGTTCCCGATCTATTTTAAATATAAGACATGAAGGACAGTTTTGTCATTTAAAATTGTTCATTAGGGCAGCCACGCATTAGCCCTAACCCACTTTTCCTTTCACTATTGCATTTCATTTAAATTCTCTGAATCGATGACCAACTAGGACTGACACTTTGGTTACGATTAAGGGCTAAAATTGATTAATCGACCAATTTCAGTTAAGTTATTTTTTGGATGGTCGGGGATCGGTTAAAATTGCGGTTAACTGACTTGACCGCCATTTCTGGATGTGAACTGTATATTGTGTAGCTTTCACGGTTTCATCAATTAGCCATCCAAGGCCCATTTTCCGATTGTCGCCAGCAATTAGCCGATAAATGCCCGCTCATAACCACTATCGGTTCAGGACTCACGAGGGGTGACTTGAGTTAGGGTTCCTTCCCTCCTCGATCTCTTTTGACTTCTTCGTTGCTCGGTTTCCACTCATCGTCACCACCAACACGGCGTTCATAATCCCCCTCGAGTCGACTCATCCTTCAAGCAGCGTCGTTCGTGAGCCTCTTTTAGGCCGGGCGTTGTGCGTGGTCTAGATACGAGCTCGTCTCCTCGAGTGATCTCGCCTTCTGCATGCTACAACTCCTCCTCGAAGGCTCGTAATCGTTTGCTCTACTCCACAGTCCGCCATTCATCTGCCCTGTCGTCCCGCCCTCAGCATTTGCTCTGCCTCGGAGTTCAGACAGCCATCCCCAATTCCATCATGCCCGAGCCTCTATTTTGTCAGACAGTCACGAGTTGAGCCTACTACTTCTAGAGTTACTAGCACTCCATTCAGCTTCTCGTCGTCCCGCCCTCATCATTTGTTCTGCCTCAGAGTTCAGACAGCCATCCCCAATTCCATCATGTATGAGCCTCTGTTTTGTCAGACAGTCACGAGTTGTGCATACTACTTCTAGAGTTACTAGCACTCCTCTACCAACTCCTACTCCTCCAACAACTGCATCAAATCCAGAAGAGGAAACAATTGTTCGTCAAAATGCGCATCGTCTCAGAAAGGGAAAAACACAAACATGGTCTGGTACGTCGATGGTTATGAGGAGGTTTGTAGATTGCCAAGGGATGAGAAAGGCAAAGTACACGATATTCAATAAAGTACTTGTAATGACTCCACTACAAAAAAACTGCTGTTTGGCGTCGGTCATACACGCGTTTTAGCGTTGGTCATGACCGACGCCAAACTAAATAGCGTTGGTCGGAAAGACCGACGCCAGATTCGGTGATGCTAAACCTTAGCGTCGGTCGTTTGGTCAACCGACGCTAAAGCGCGTGCAACCGACGCTAATCTGTTCCGGTCGAACCACCACCCGGTTCAGTGGTCAGCATTTAGCGTCGGTTGTTCTGGGTGACCGACGCTAAATTACCAGACCGACGCTGAAACGCATTTGTCTGGTCAACAAAGCGTTGACCTGTAATGGCATTTAGCGTCAGTTGTGACCGACGCGATTATATGGTCAACCGACGCTATTTTGGGTTCCAGTGGGCAGAATTCTGCTCAATTTTTTCCTATTCTCATACTCTTTTAGTGCCAATACCTGCATAAATTTTCCTGCATACATCGATTTCATTTTCACAATTCACTTTTCCAATCAATAAACATACTGCATATAAATGTCGAAAACATCCTCCTAAAATATTCTCCTAAAACATGCACCTAAAACATCCACCTAAACTGTTCAGCTACCTACTCATCCTCCTCTTCATCATATGAGTCCAGGTCCTCGGCATCCATATCTGGGGGCATCCTCCCTTTTCCCTTAGAAGATGAACCCACCAACTGGCTGAGCCGCTGAACCTCCTCCTCCAGATGGCTCAAGCGTTGAACCTCTGCCTCTAACACCCTCACTCGATCCTCGGCGGGACAATGGCCGAAGATGTGAGTGGTAGTAGCTGAACTACTACCCTGACTCGGTCCACCGGCTGCTCCACCACGCCTCCTACTCACGTCTTGGATTGTGAGTGTTAGCCCATTTACACTTGAATAATACCACACAGAAATCTCCATAATAATTCAGCTCAATTATGTCTTCTAACTTTCCATACGCGAGTTCGCTTGTGTGAGGTCGATTGTCCACTGAGCTAGAATAACTATGAGTTTCACATCATCTCTACACAACCACTTCTTGAATCCACATTTTGGACATGGACAGACTATTTGCTCTCCGTCGTTGTTGTTGGAGAAAGCAAAATTCAGAAAGCTTTCTAAGCCAGTCATGTACTCCGGTGATAATCTTGGGGTGTTAATCCAAGATTTATCCATTAGGAGATACCTGATTTAGTGTAGGGAATAGATGCTCAGTAGTGGAGATCATAATCTATATATAAGTTAACTTAGGTAAAATGCTAAGATGTTATAACATTAATTTAGAATCATGTAGTAGCAAATAATATACTAGCTAGTGTTTGTACGAAATTACCATGAAGTAGCTAACAATATGCTACTGAGTTTAGTTAACTTAAAAACAAACCCTAACTCAACCAATGAATTCTAAAATTAATCATATTCTAACAATTAATTACAAATAACAAACAATTCTACTAATTAATCTCATTTTAAAAATAAATTATAACTACCACATAATTCGTACAGAAAACACATAACACACTAATCATATACTTTTATTCGCATTAAGCCATAAAAACAAATTATAATTGATCATAGTGAAAACATAGATATTATACTAGGAATTAGATTAATCTTGACAACATACATATTACTATACTAGTTAAATCATTTTTATAAGACATGCATATTACAGTCAATTAATTTACGTGTAAAAAAAGATTAGAAATGCATACCTTACACCAAGGTGAGTGACAAAAAGGCAGAAGACAGAACCACGAGAAAATAACTAGTAGATACGGGCACTGAGAAAATATCCACAACATATACAATTAGAACTAATCATAATAACTATTTCAATCCACTACAATGCTAATGACACATACGATCTAGAAACTAAACGAAATTTAAATTACAATCTATAATTCAATACTATTCTAGGAAATATCCACAACATATACAATTAGAACTAATCATAATAACTATTTCAATCCACTACAATGCTAATGACATATACAATCTAGAAACTAAACGAAATTTAAATTACAATCTACAATTCAATACTATTCTAGGAGTCACATCAATTTCAATTCACTATAATTCTATTAATCACAATATACAATTCTAATTTTCTACAATCCTAATAATCAGAACATATACAATTCTAATTCTCTACAAAATAAACGAAATTTAAATTACAATCTAGAAATTAAAAAATTAAATAACTTACACCGATACACAGGAGGAGATGTGAAGGAAGCACGAGTGATGAGAACAGCGTCACAGCAGCTCCTAGCTCGAATGCCGGCAATTTCAGAGGATTTGGGGAGTTGAGAGAGCTTCAAGCTTTGGCGAGGAAGTGCATACTGATTTATGTCGTTGGGTTGGGGTTTTTATATGTTCGCTGTTTAGCGTCGGTCTAAAACGCGTGTCAACTGACGTTATCTACACGCGTTTTAGCGTCGGTCATGACCGACGCTAAATTGTTTCTGCTGACCGACGATGATCTAACCGTCCGGTCAGCCAAAAAATCAAACCATGAACAGGTTCTAGCGTCGGTTGACGCTCCCATTTTAGCGTCGGTCAGTCTATAACCGACGCTAAAACGCGAAGTCAGCTGTTTAGCGTCGGTTGTTGACCGACCGACGCTAAACTCCTTCGTTTCAACCGACGCTAAAAGGAGTTTTTTTTGTAGTGCTCGTTCTCGGTTGTCGTTACTTGAAATTTTGAGTTAAACCGAGATTGAAGGAGTTGGGTAGATCTTGTAAGTTTCTGTCATAAAGGTTATGGGGCCGCTTGAGTAAATTGATGAATACTAACTCGTTCGAAGTCCAAACGACGAGCCATCAAAACATGTGGAATCACAACAAGGAGGGGAATATTTTACCGAAACTGGGTTTAGGGTCTGCCTAGGGGCAACGACCGTTGGTATAAAAAATTTACACTTGTCAAAAATGCATAACAACGTTTTATTTCCATTTTTTGTCCGCAAAGCTCCAGAGGCGATATGAGAGGGGTTTTGACGAACCTAGGGCCTTAGAATTGAAGGAAAGGCTTGAGGGGTCAAGGAGAATGATCGTTGACGATCTCTCAGACTCGTATCGGTCTTCGATTCAAGGTAAGGGTTGTTTCAATTGATGAGTTCTTCTCGATTGGGCGTAACCCTAGGTCTGATTAGTAGATGTGGGTTTATGAGTAGGGGTTTGTGCAAGGATTGGGGTTTATTCAATGGTTCATTAGAGTTTTCAAGGAGAAGTTGAGACTCGAAAAAAAAGTGGAAGGAAAGCTCGGTTTACCCATGTGAGGGCTTAGCGTCGATAGGTAGCTATAATGTGAGGAATTACAACCCGACTTAGTGAAATGTGGGGTGCATGAAATTGGAGAGTTACAAGTGGTTAATTATGCATTGTTGTGCTTGGTGTATGATGTGCTTATGTGTGGTTTGACTAGGTGGCTAGAAATGAGAGTTTCATTTCCAAGATGTGCATATGTTATGTCTGTAATTATTGTACTATGGAATGGTGGATATAGAAGGATGATCCCAATGAAGGATCATCCTAAGGACGAACAGAAGGGTGACCCTAGAACTTGCGACATGATCATCCTTATACTTTACTATTACAGGTGAGGTGGTCGGTAAGGTTAGCAGTCCGTCCGTAATAAGTGTGGGAGTGGGAAATGAGTAATATGGAATTGGGATGTGGATTTGTGATATAGAATTGGTTTAGGGGTCGTTTGGTTGCAGCGATATTGATATTGATAACTGCAAATATCATGATATTCAGGATGTCATTGTTTTTTTTGTCCTGAATATCATGATATCTGGGGCCAAAAGTGTGGGGGAGGTGAATATCTTTAGAGTGATATTGATATCACAGTTTTTGGACAATTTTATCCTCACCCAACCTTCCCAATTATGATGTCATCAACCCCATTACCCCAATTTATTTTTTTCTCATTTTATTATTGCCTCGTGTTTATGTATTTTTATATTTATTTATTAATTAAGATAAATATTTATGATTTATTTTTTAATTACTTAATTAGAATTTTTTAGTTAGAATTAGAATTACACCATGAAAATTATTTTAACTTTTTATTTAATTTTGGTTAAAAGAGGGAGATGTGTTAGTGGTAAATATAATACTAATTATTTTCTTAATGAATGGGCGTTTAGTATTCTAAAAGTATAATTAAATCGAGTAATTAATTTGTAAATACATTCAAGACTTAAAAAATAGGATTACAAATTATAATTTTTAAACACACATGCTTTTTTATTAAATGTTAGCACTAACTTTATACTTTGTTCAAGCAAATGAGAGTATTTTGGTACATTCATCCATGCAATCACAATTCACCACTTATTTAAATATCACTACCCCAAACAGTGATATCAAACAATCACTTTTACCAATATCAATATACTAACATATCAATATTATGATATGTAGATATCATGCAACCAAACGACCCCTTAGTGGAATTGTATAGATGATTTGTGGAAATTGATGTGGTTGTGTAATTGGACTTAAATGATAGAAACAAAGGAGCCAATGCTACCCCGAGATTGAAAATTGTGGAAATGTGAAAATTGTGATAGTGACCGGTGGGGGAGCGGGGGAACAACTCCTAATGGCGCCTAATGGAATTACCTAGATATGAAACTAAACTTGATTGTGTGAATATGCTTGGAAATGTATGGACATGTGGATTAATGTGTACTGTTGAGTAATGATGTTGAATGATGTTGATTCTTGGATATTATGGTATATGTTGTGATGATGATGTTTGGGGGATGCATGATGAGAATAGAGAGGTAGAGGGAATTGACTGGTCACTTAAAACTACTATATTAGGATGTTAAAATGAAACAGGCGTAAGTATGTGTCCCAATGTTGTTTGACAATGCGGGAGTTTGGGATGCTTTCTAGGTAGATTCGACGCATTGTTAAGCATAGTGGGTTCACTCAGTTTCGTTAGGAAACTGATCCCTCCAGTCTGTCTTTTCAGTTAGAAATAGTTGGCGAGGAGTTGAGCTAGAAGACCGGAGGACGTTGACTAAGAGCGAGGAAGTTTTATGTATTTCATTTCAGTTGATAGTTTTGGGAATGTTAATGGGATTTATCATTGAAATTGTATTGATTTAGAGATTTGGCCAGATATGTCCGGGCTTGTATTTATACGAGGGATCCCGATTCTTATTTCAGTGGTTATTATTTCATTTAATTCATTTTCACTTTATTTCACGCTTTGATTATTCTTGATTATTTTGGTTTAATTTATCGTTAGTAATACCCGTTCCGGTTCAACCATGGAAACCAAGAGCGGGTGTTACAATACTTGCCACCGATCCAAAGAAGAATGGTATCTCCTTGTTGTCCTATCACGCAATTGCATGTCAGCGTAAGTTGGACGACTGCGGCAAGTGAAGGGAAACAAGCAACACTTAGCATCCAACCATCACCAAGTCAACTTTCCTCTTCCAATGTATGGATTTTCAACCAAATGGCATGTGCGGTAGCTCTTGCGAAGATGATAATAATTGATGAGCTACCATTTCGATTTGTGGAGCATGTTGGGTTCATTCAATTTATGATAGTTTGTTGCCTAGACTTTAAGATTTCTAGTAGGAAAACTGTTAGAGCAGAGTGTTTCAATTTTTTTCTACATAACACGACAAGGTTGAAAGAGTTCTTCAAGGAATCTTGTGCTGGTAGAGTGTCCATTACTACAAACACATGGACATCAGTGCAAAACTTGAACTATATGTGCAGGGGCGGAACCAGGATTAAAAAATGCCCTGAGCCGAAATTTATTACTAGAATATATATTACGTTACATATATTATTTTACTTTCAATATATAATGCTATTTGACATTAGATCATTGCGCTCGATATGTTTGTTCTTAAGATTATTAGTATTACTCTTAAAAACATAAAATTAGAATGTGCCACCGGCAATTTTTTATTAATTTAAACGATTTTATCATCAAATATTGTATTTTTACTCATTAAGTCGAGATAAAATGGTACTCATGTTTACGAAACATTAGCATTAGGGAAGGGTATGGTTAATATGATTGAGTATATTAACTATATTAGGTTTTTTTTAAGAGACAAAGGTATTAGAATATATTTAGTTGTTAAGTTTGAAATTATAACAATGAACTGATCCGAATTAAAATAACACTGAGCCGGATTTAAATTTTGCACTGAGCCGGATTCGAAAAAATCACAAATGTATACTCGGATTAAACGCTCGGGACCGAAAGTGGGGTGAGCCGGGGCTCGGCCCGGCTCCCCCTAGTTCCGCCCCTGTATATGTGCATCACTGCACATTATTATGTTGGGAAAGACTGGAAGTTGCATAAGAAAATCATCAACTTCACAAAAATTACAAATCATAAAGGATATGACATAGGGGCTAAACTTGCATAATGCTTGGAGGAGTGGGGACTGAAGAACCTCTTCACAGTGACTCTTAACAATGCTTCTGTGAATGATGTTGCTTCTACATTCTTGAAGGAGAAGTTAGGAATTTGGGGGACTAGTTTCATGTATGGAAGGTATTTGTATAACATCCCAACCTTTCCCGACAAGATATTGTCAACTTTGGGTCTATGCCCTCACGAATTTGCTTTTGTGTGAAGTATGGTGACTTTCCATGAGGTCACCCATTATGTAGTGCTCCAGCCCGAGCACGTTTAACTTTGATGAGTCCGCCGCCAGATTTTTGTCACCACCGCCAAACTTTTGTCGCCAGATTTCTGTTGTCGTAATTTCATAAATTTTGCCAAAATTTCATTGATGTCGCTGGAATTCTGCAGCTAAATTTTCATCGATGTCGCCGGACTTCCTCCGTCGCCAGATTTCTACAAATGTCACCGAACTTTCGCGGCCTAATTTTCATCGATGTCGTTGGAATTCCGCCAACAAATTTCCATCTACGTCGCCAGAGTTTCTCTACCGCCAGATTTTTTACGTGTGACTTTCGCATATGTCGCCAAACTTCCACCGCCAAATTTTTATCGATATTGCCAGAATTCCACCGCCAAATTTTCATCGACCTCGCCATACTTTCTCTACCACCATATTTCATCATCGAAATTCCGCAAATGTCGCCAAATTTCCATCTACGTTGCTAGACTTTCTCCGCCGCCAAATATTTGTCATTACAAACATTCGCCACCGAATTTTTATCGATGTCGCCAGAATTCCGCTGCCAGCTTTTCATTGACGTTGCCAAAATTTCTTGGCCGCCATATTTTTTTCGTCGGACTTTCACAAATGTCGCCGAATTTTCATCGATGTCGCCAGAATTCCGCCGCCAGATTTTCATCAACGTCGCTGAAATTTCTTTGCCAATGGATTTCCATCAATCTCGACAAAAATTTAGTAGAAAATTTTGATCACAGAATCCTAAATCTTAAACGAATTTTTGGTATAATTCCAACAATAGAACTATGCTAGTATAATTTATGGCGGAAAATTTTTTTAATTGAAAATTTATGGGCAAAAAGTTGGTTTGTGAAAATCTATGGATAAAAATAGGCTAAAAACAAATTTGTAGCAAAACCTTTGCCGAGAATGTCAAACATAGCCAAAATTATTCGTAATCCCAAAAATAGCAATGTTTTGTTTTCCGTTAACTTTTCCGTCTAAGTTAACGGAAATTTAACCCCAAAGTGATGTGTCCGCTGATGTGTAAAATATTTTTCCACATAATTATTTTAACTTAATTAAATTTCACCAAAAAAAAATCCTAACCCTAATTTCCCTAACTAACCTCCAGCCGCCACACATCTTCTAACCTTCCTCCTTCCTCATCTGCCACTGAATCTGAATCTCTTGTATTCACAATTTCACATCTATCTTCCGCCAAATCCCAATCTTCATTATTCCACGATCAATCGGATCTCTCCTCCTCCTCTGGGTTTTTGAATGGGCGCTTCTCAATCAGCCAACGAAGCTGAAGAGCTAGCAAGCGATGACGAAGAGGACGAAGTTGACGACGACGACGAAGGAGAAGGGGAAGAGGGTCTTACCGGAGACGGCAGGGTCAATGCGGCGGGAACCCAAAACTCCTTGGCTAAAAAGCTTCTCGAACAAGAGCCCGAGATGCTGCCCTGTTACGCATCAGCTTCTCCGCTCTCTCCTCAGCTCTCGTCTCCTTACGCAAGAGCCCGATCTCCGTATGGAAGGCGGCGGCCGAAACGAGCTAGATGAAGGGAAGAAGAGTGACGCGGCGGATCTTAGGTCAGAAGGAAGAAGAGGGAACCGGAGCGGCAGAGGGAGGCGGCGGATTCTCCCCTTTTCAGATCCGCCGCCGTGTGGGTTGAGGGGTGTCGGTGAGGGTGGCTAGAACGACGTCGGCAGTGGATGGAGTGACGGCGGTGGTGGCTAGAACGACGGCGGCTAAAACGACGGCGGCTAGAGCGACGGCGATGGTGGCTAGAGCGACGGCGGCCGTGGCTGGAGCGAGGAAGAAGAAGAATTTCTAAATTAAATTTTATTTTTGTTTTAGATTTATTTATTTATTTTTAAATAATGACGTGGCATCTTGTTAACCGGTCAAGTGGATGCCACGTCAGTTCCGTTTGTACAGTCACTAACGGTGTTAAAATTTTAACGGATGTTGGCTAAATTTGTCCTAAAAAATAAAAGTTTGGTCTAAAAAAATGTGACACAAATAGTTTTGGCTATGTTTGACATTTCCCGTTTGACTACAAATTTGTTTTTGGCCAAAAAAATATGTGATTTTGATTAAAAGTCACTACAATTATTGTTCATCATGAATCATGATGATTTATTGGGTTTTTATAATATAGTGTAAATGGATTACCCTAATCCGATCCAAATCCAACTTTAATTAAATATAAAATTAATATCCAGTCTGATCCGATCCAAATAAAATCAGATTCATATCCGATCCATTTAAATATGAATAAAGTTGGATATGAACAAAATAATCTGCGGATGGATAATCGCCACCCTAATAGTTACCTTTTAAGTGAGAGATGATGATCATGTCAATTAATGTGGGCTGGCCAATATATACTTGAAAGCATCGTATTTGATTTTGTATGAGTGTGAATGTAAAAGTGCAGAGATACAGTGGATTAATATTAGTTATTAGTATTATTCTTTTTATTGGGAATATTTCTCCCTTAATTGTAGCAAATGTAATGATCAAATAATATATATATCAAAATCAAGTACTTCAACTGAAATTAAACATTAATATGACCCAAAACTTTAGAATTTTCAATTTCCTCATTGCGATATAAAAACAAAATTTTCTCCAATTGTTATTTTTGGCCACAAGATGTTCTCTAATTCACAAAATTCAAAGAATAGTAATGATTCCTAAACCTAAATCAATTATCAGATCCCTACCTTTTGACACAACCGTTTTCCCATACAAATCTTTTACATTTTAAAATTTTAAGGTAAAGTGCCACTCAATATGGCGGATTTCTAGGTGCAGGTGCATGAGTTGCAACCATCCTTTTGCACGAAACGAGTCGGTAAGATCATGGGGGAATATGAGCTGAAGTACTTGCCAATCACGCCTTACATGCGAATACGTATTCGTTTGGATGTGACCAAACCTCTGAAAAAAAGAAAGAAAGGCGAGAAGGCCCAGGGGAGAATGGCTGGTAGGCAAGTTCCGTTATGAGCGACTACCTACTTTCTGCTATGTGTGTGGTCATATAGGTCATGTGGAACAATATTGCGAGATTTTCTATAATACGCCGGAGGCTGAGTTGGTCTGTAACAGGGATGCTAAGCTACGAGCAGATATTAAGAAACCGGTGTTGCTTGGAGGAGAACAATATCTTGTAGCGGAGCATAAACCCATTGAGGATAAGGCTATATATCAACCTCGAGAGCCACTTCGGAGCCTGGATACGAACTCTGTGGGGCTGGGCGAACCAACACCAAACGTGGCAGCTCTATTAGGTAACCTTGGAGTGAGAGCAGTTGGTTGGCAGGATCGGAACATTAATGGTGATGGAAGTAATGGGGTGGATATGGAAGAGGTGGAGATTCTGGACGATATGAAGAGAAGGAGGGGTATGGGGAGAGCGCTGATGCAGTGAACATGAGGTTTCACGTCCCAAAAATGTGGAGAAGGCATGCCCGGGAGCCGGGACCTGCCCATCGCAATGATTACTTTTTGCTAGAATTGCAGGGGACTTGGTCAACCTTGAGCAATTCGTGTAATTGATGAGTTAGTAAAAACTCATCGGCGAAATGTGGTGATTCTGATTGAAACTCTGTCTGGGAAGCAGAGGTTGGACGAGGTGTGTAGGAGGCTAAAGTTTGAAGGATGTTTTTTGATTGACGCGGTTGGACGGAGTGGTGGAATTGGAGTGTTGTGGAGGATGGCGTCGTAGGTTACGCTTGTTAATTTTTCAAGGAATTTCGTAAACCTAGATGTGAAGGAGGACAATGGGCAAGTGTTTAGGCTCACTGGGTTTTACGGATATCCAGAGCGAGGGAGAAGGCAGGCTTCATGGGATTTACTTCGATCGCTGAAGGTGGACACACCTTGGGTGTGTATAGGAGATTTTAATGATCTCGAAAGTGAAGCCCACAAACGTGGTATTCATCCCCACACACGTGCTCTTATGGACGACTTCAAAGAAGCAGTTATCGATTGCGACCTCGTTGATTTGCCGTTGCATGTGCATTAGTTTACGTGAAAAAATCACGAGGTAGTCTGAATCATGTGGAGGAACGATTGGATCAAGGAATGGCGAATGATGTGTGGTTGGCTATAAATCCAAATGGGAAACTTAGCACTCTCATCACTCCTATTTCAGATCACTCGCCACTTTTACTCGACTCGGGGTATGGTGGGGGAGAGATCGGTTAAGGAGGAGTTTCCGTTTTGAGAACAAGTGGTTACTAGAGTCGAATATGCGAGAGTCGATAGTGAATTGGTGGAAGCTGAGCAGTGGAAACGAGCTGAAGGATCATCTTGATTTATGCGCTGGCGAATTACAAAAGTGGGGAAGTAACTTGTCGCGTCAGTTCAAGTCGGCAATGTCAGATTAAAAAAAAAGAATGGAGCAGCTACGAAACAGTGTTGGTAGAGTGGAGGCAGCAGAGTATGAACGTTGTCGAGAAGAGATGCTAGAGCTCATGAAACGAGAGGAGATGCACTGGAAGCAACGATCCAAACAGTTTTGGTACAAAGACGAGGATCTTAATACCCGTTATTTCCATGCTATGGAGTCTGGAAGAAGAAGGAGGAAGAAGCTAATACGACTTAAAGGTGAGGATGTCAATTGGTACTCTGATGATTGTGACATGGGCCGAATTGTAAGGATTATTTTGTGAATCTTTTCCGCAATGAGGCAATCCAATTCGATGAAGTTGTGGGTAATATTGGTACAAGGATTGATAGTAGGGATAACTCTAGCCTGACGCGTCCTTTCTGTACTGAGGAATTTCGAGTTGCTCTATTTTCCATGGATGATAATAAGTCGCCGGGTCCTGATGAATTTAATCATAGATTCTGCCAGGCCTTTTGGCCTAACATGGGAGAGGAGACTTTTAGGGCGTGTGTTGGATGGTTAGAGGCGGGTATTCTGCCGACCCGTCTAAAAGTGACTCATATTGTGCTTCTGTCGAAGGTTGATAATCCGGATTGCATGAAAGACCTGGGGCCTATTTCCTTGTGTAATGTACTTTATCGTATGCTTGTTAAGGCTCTCGCAAATCGTTTACGAGGAGTGATGTCTAAACTCATTGCCACGGAACAGTCAGCTTTCGTGCATGGGAGATCGATTATTGATAATATAACGGTCGCTTTTGAGTCATTGCACCGCATGAAGAGATTGTATAAGGCGAAGGATGGAGAAATTGCGTTGAAAATTGACATTTCTAAAGCTTACAATCGAGTGACGTGGGATTACTTGGAGGCTATGTTGCGGAAGGTGGGTTTTAATGAGAAGTGGATTGGTTGGATGATGATGTGCGTGAAGTCGATGGAGTATGAGGTTCTGGTGAATTCAGAAAAAGTGGGGGTTATAACTCCGGAGAAGGGGCTTCAACAGGGTTGCCCATTATCTCATTTTCTTTTTCTTATTTGTGCAGAAGGGCTATCTCAACTCTTGAAGAAGGCGGAGCTCCTTGGAAAAATACACGGGACTCAAGTCCGTCGAGGCGCTCCTAGAGTCTCACAGGACACAGGTCGCTATTTGGGTCTGTCATCGTTGGTGGGACGGAGGAATAAACATATTTTTGCATTCATTAAGGCATTAAGGAGCAGGTGTGGGATCACATTCAAAGCTGGAGAGGGAGATTTATTTCAAAGGGTGGTAAGGAGGTATTGGTCAAATCTGTGTTACAAGCTATTCCTACTTTCTTTATGAATGCTTTCCTGCTTCCTATCACCTTAGGGGAGGAAATTGAGAGGATGCTCAATAATTTCTGGTGGGGCACGAAGAATAACAGAGGAAGTGGCGTGTCTTGGATGAGGTGGGAAATATTATGTAGGATGGAAAGATGGGGGAATTGAGTTCTAAAATCTGAGAGGGTTCAATCTGGCTATGCTAGGAAAACAGAGTTGGAAGTTTATTTCTAATCTCGATGCTCTTATTTCAAGAGTTTTCAAAGCTAAATATTTTTCCTAATGGAGATTTTTTAACGGCTCAAGTAGGTGCAAACCCAAGCTTTATTTAGAAGAGTATCTGGTCTTCGCAGGTTGTCATTGAACATGGATCTCGGTGGAAAGTTGGAGATGGAGGAGTAATAAACGTCTGAACGCAACCTTGGTTAAGATATGACGATAACTTAAAAGTTACCACGCCAATTCTGACGGGGCTCGAAGACATGGTGGTCAAAGATTTATTGATTCTCGGTCTTTTGGAGTGGGATGAGGAGCATGTGTCGGAGTTATTTAATAGTAGAGATGCAACGATTATTCTAAGTACGCCTCTACCAAGTAGGAGGGGAGTGAATAGGTTGATTTGGAATTATAGCAAAGATGGAAAATGTACAGTGCGGTCAGCGTATCGGGTTTAAATGGAGAGAATTTTAAACTGAGGACACTTGAATGTTGCTGGGAATTGGACAACGATTTGGGGTTTGAAACTTCCACAAAATTTAAGCACTTCTTATGGAGATTGGGCAGGAATATTCTATCCACAAAGGAGATACTGCATCAACGTCATATTCAAGGGAGTGGAGAGTGTGGCTGTTGCGGTAATCACCTTGAGACATCTGATCATCTCTTTTTGGACTATGCAATTGCGAGAGGGTGTTGGATGGCCGCTGGGTTGACAGGCACTATCGATGCGAGCTTGTCGGCAAACGCGGGCTCTTGTACGGAGTGGCTCCTCAGTGTCTTAACGTCAAACATAGAAGAAATTTCCCAGCAGATCGGTGACGTTATGAAGCATATGGAAGGAGCACAACGCTCGAGTCTGGACAAATAAACTCTCAACGCCGGAGTGGGTGGTGCATGTGGGTAAGGATCTCCTCAGGGACTGGTTGCATGCGCGAGACGGGGGGGGGGGGGCTGATTGATGGAGCAGAGGTGAGTAGGCCGTGTCCGAAATGGCATCCACCAAAGTCGGGTGAGTTAAAATGTAATGCCGACGCCGCTATCTCGGAGGAATTGGAGAGAACATGAGTTGGAACGGTGATTCGGAACAGTGTAGGTGAATGTATTAAATTCAGAACAACGGCTTGGAGCGGAGTCTGCTGCAGTGTGGAGGCTGAATGTCGAGCGATATTGGAAGCTCTTAGCTGGCTAGAGCAAGAAAACATCGGGATAGCCATTGTGGAGTCTGATGCCCAAAATGTTGTTTCTGCTATCTCAAAATTGCAGGTCGATGACAATGAACTTGGTGATTTGGTCTCTGCTATCTCAATTTTTTTTAAGGTAAAGTATCCTTATTTCTTCAGCGATATTAAATTAGATGTTGTTCTTTTTTGTTGTTGTTGTTAAATTGGTTGTTCTTGACCTTCTTCTTTGTATATAATTATTATTTTTGGTTGAAACTTTGTATATAATTATGTTGGTTCTTATTGTTGTTGATGATGATATTTTTTCGTAATTTAAATGATTTTTGTAGGAGTGAATTGGGCCAGATTTGTGCATTCACATAACTATTAAACCAATTTCAATTTGTTTCATGTTGGGTTGGGTTTGTTGTGCATCTATTCATTACAAAACCGACCACTATTCAACCTTTTATAAAATTGATGTGTTTTGATATGAACATTCAACAATTCAACAATGCATGTTAGTTTTATAGGTGATGTTGATACCATATTTACGATGCATGTTAATAAATCTTGAGTACATTCAATTCAATTTAATACAATCACCCAAAATCCAAAGTTCCAATTTTAAACCACCATGACAAATCATGTCTAAGAAATTTTCTCTGTTTTGGATCATGAATTTGCTTAATTCCATGGACAATGACTTTTTTCCAATGGAACCCTAAAATTTTGCCTGAGGTTTCTAATATAGTTAAGGGTAATTAATCTATAAATACATTAAAAGAAAAATTTCTTTTTTCACTTGACACATCTGTAATTTTTCAAAATTCATTTCTCCCGATGTTTTTAGGAATTGGCCAAAATAAACTATTAAAAAAAACAATTACTTTTCTATTATCCCACGAGGAAATAATAAACTGCTTCAATTACTATTTACTATTTGGCGTTTATTTACTGGGCGGCATGCCAAAGTCCAATTGTTGAATGAAAACTAATGTATTATTATGTGTATGATAATTATACCATATGCATTATCATGTATGATAATTAAATCATATGTATAGAAAACATTCCTCATCAAAATAATACTAGACCAAATAATTGTATGATTATATATCAGATCAAGTGAGTATAATGCTATCTATTATATCGTTATCATTTTATTACAATTAATCTAAAAAACTATTATATCTCTGCATTTTTAATCACTACATCGTAAATAGTTTTTTAGGTCAAGTTTTTGAATTTTTATTACTAACCATTAAAAGAAATAATATTATTTCATATACCGACCAATTTAATTAGTTACCTACCAAACACAAATCAGCCAATGGGCCGATGTTATCTAGTTTAACAATATACATTTTCTTGTTGATGGGGGCAAAGGCTCAATCTATGATACTAAAAATTAGTTTACTTGATTGATTAACTATTCTATGTTGTTGGTCGGTTAGAGATTTTCATGTTTGTTATACTTGATTTGTTTTCCTATTGTTGTTGTCCCTATTTAGTCTTATTTTGTCTAAAATGGTGTCATTTTTTACTATCATTCTTTGTCTTGATCATCTTGTTTGCTGATAAATGAAGTCTGGCAAGAAGAGGTCGAGGTGCCCTCGTCTTCTGCTCGAATCCCCTAAGGCATATGAACCCTGAGGATTACGTAGAACACTTATTAGTAAAGGTAATGCATTCATTAATATGAAGAAATTGCAAAAGATAATCGGGGATAAATTTCTCAAAATGAATTGAGGGTCCAATATGAATGCAAGCATCCTATTAAAATAAATATTACTATTTTTAGAAAAATATATAAAGTTATAACAATTAAAATAAAGTTGAATGAAATTAGATAGAGTTTAGAGTTTAAAGTTAAAAATTACTAATTTATAACTATTAAAACAAAGTTGGATAGAATTGGACATGATTTAGGATTATACCAATGATATCATGACCGGACCAAGACAACCTGAAATTGATCTTTAGAATGTAAATTAGTGAAGTTTTGTATAAAAATAATGTATAACCAAAAATTTGGTTCGAATAAAAATAATGTAAATTAGTGAGGTTTTGTATTACTAGATAGACGAGTAAAAGTGTATAACCAGATAGAATTGTGTTTGAACCTTATAGCCCTTAAACTTTTTGTTGAATCAGTTTTATGATTGGTATGAGACATAAACATTGGTTTAGACTTTAGGGTTTAAAGCTTATCATTTATGGTTTAAGATTTGAAGATATTAGTAAATAATAATAAGTTACATATGTTTATTGATCATATACTAATTATTAGTTTGTTAGTTAAATCTTTTACAATTTTATAGTATGATTATATTGGGTTTGAAGATATTAGTAAACATTGATGAGTCACATATGCTTATTGATCATATACGTACTAATTATTAGTTAAATATTTTATAATTTTATAGTTGGATATATTTCTCAATTAAATTATATTTGAATAATAATAAGTAAAAATGAGAAAATGAAAGAGGAAAAACAATAAGAGAAGGAGAAAGCGGTGAGAACTAGAAAATAAAAGAAAAAGAGGAAAAATTTAAAGATGAAAGGAAAAAGAGAGGAAGAAAGAGGTTGAAACTAGAAGATAGAAGAAAAAAGAAAAAAAGAGGGGGAATGAGAAAAATAAAAAGATAGGGACCGAAACTTCAATTTGTTTTCGATTCGTCCCGTAAGTATGGACTCCGTTACGTCATGGTGTTATTCACGATGACAGGTGACTTTTTCCGGCAGATTTGCTACATCAGCTTGTCAACATCAGTTATAAATAATAAATAATAGACCCGACCCAATTTGAATTAACCCCTAATCAAACCGGTCAATTTACCTTAAATCTGCAACTCCGTCAAAATCCCCACTCTCCACACTTCCGACTTCGAGCTCTACTCTCTCAGCAATCTACCACCACCATCGCAACAACAATTTTCTTCTTCTTCCTCGTCCTATGCCTACACTTCTATCAAAGACCTCCTCCCTATTGTTGTCGTCAATTCCTCCACCGGCATTGCAACAGCCAAGATGTCTCGATCTGCAGATAAACCCTCCATAAGATGATTAAGGTGTAACGCCATCGAGGACTCAGCAGTTGCGGCCAGCGATAGCTTCGAGATGGTTCGAGCTGCATAAGACTCTACAGTTACGGCCACGAAACTCCATCCAGAATAGCAGTAGCCAGCTAGGGTTTGAGGAACCTTTCGTTCCTAGTTTGAATTTCTTTCTTCTTTCAGTTTTTCTGTTTCGTTTTAGGGTTAGGTCGTTGAAAAAATTTTGGGTGGGGGTGGGTTAAGTTTTGTGTAATCATCATCATCTAATTTGCCTTTTGTTTTCCAGAGGTGGGGAGTGATTAAAGCATCAGTTTGCTTTCTAGATGAAAGGTTGTTTACTTACCTATATGTTTTGTAGTTTCTTTCTTTTAATTTGTTCTTCTTCTGCTTGTTCAGCCAAGGGAGGATGGCATAGGTTGGAGGTAAGCCCATGCGACCTTCTTAACAAGACGATTGCAGATTGAGATTTCGACGACGCCAGTGCTAGTGAGGGAATTGGCAGCAACAATAGGGAGGAGGTCTTTCATAGAAGTGTAGGCGTAGGATGATGAAGAAGAAGAAAATTGTTGTTGCGACGATGGTGGCAGATTGCTGAGAGAGTAGAGCTCGAAGTTGGAAGTGTGGAGAGTGGGGATTTTGACGGAGTTACAGATTTAGGGTAAATTGATCGGTTTGATTAGGGATTAATTCAAATCAGGTCGGGTCTATTATTTATTATTACTTAACTGACGTGGACAAGCTGATGTGGCAAATCTGCCGGTAAAAGTAGGGTTGGGAATCGGGCCGGGCCGCCCGAATACAATATATTCGACCCGAGCCCGGCTCGAGGGTAGTGACCGGGTAGCCCGGAGCCCGGTCAACGCGGGTCTGGGCCGGACCTGGGTACCCGGTTGACTACCCGAAAATCCAGTCACTGCTTAAAAAAAATCCACTGAAGTCTCTGGATTGGAAACCTTCTTCCTTCTTCTTCTTCTACGTTTCTTTCTTCTTCTTCGTTTCTTTCTTCTTCTTCTTCTTCTTCTCAGTCTTCGTCTGAGAGCATCAACAGGCTCACTGTTTCTTCTTCTTCTTCTCCGTCTTCTTCTTATCAAACAAATCCTTTCATCCATCAATTGAGTTAGCATCCTCCATCGCTATCTCCGCCGTTAAAATCTGATCTACACAAAAATCGATCGATCTGGATTTGAGGAGGATGAAAGAGTGCTAAACAAATCCGTCAATGGCGTCGCGCTGTGTGGCAGCCTCGTCACATCCAGACCATCAATCGGGCACGAAACTAAGGCAGCCTAGTCTCCTCAATTGAATCTGGACTATCAATCGGGCATGACCCCAAGGTCGTGATCTACACAATCACTATTGGACGGCGAGGGGTGAGAAGATGTCGGCGGCGGCGGTGAGAAGAATAGAAGATACAGTAGGAGTAGGGTTTGCTATTACGGGTTGAAAATAGTGCTTTGTGGGCTGAGCTCACACTTGCCATATAAAATGATGCAAAATAAATTGCCAACAACCCCTTGTGAAATGATAATAATTTATTTATTTAATGTGAAATTTTAACATCGGGCTGGGCCGGGTCGGGCCCGGTCTTTTCCAATTTGGCGGTATAAAAGCAAACTTCTCCAATTTTTGTTCTTCGGCCACAAGAAGTTCTTCAGTTCACAAAATCTAAGGAGAGTGATCGTCCTAAACCTAGATCTCCACCTTTGACACAACAATTTTCTCAGACAAATCTTTTGTATTGAAATCCTTTAAGGTGAGATGTCCCCAATTCTTCGATGGTATTGAATTGGTTGTTGTTGTTCTTCTTTTTATTGTTAAATTGGTTGTTCTTGATCTTCTTTTTTATATATTATGTTGGTTCTTGTTCTCGATGATGATATTTTTGGTGATTTAATTGGTTTTTGTAGGACTGAACTCAAGAGGGTACAATAGTAGAGGTGTGGTGATGCGTACCTTTCCAAAAGCACTGCTGAATCTCTTCATTTGAAAAATCTGGAGGTAAAAGACGTACTAATTAGAACAGTCATAGTTAATCCATCTCTTCATCTTAGAGCCTCGAGGCAGATTTTATTCTTCTTCTCTATAACTCTGTTTACTTGGCATGCACTTACCTTTGAATATAGATGGAACAGAAAGTCCAAAGTACACAGTTCGTCTTCGTAAATTCCATATCATTGCTCTTGGAACTTCAATTGGTTTAAGGTTAGATTCATGATCTGCAAAAACCTGTGATTGAATGTTGTTTTAGGAGAAATGATTCGCTAGAAACTATGAAAGAATTCCAATTTGTAGTGAGATTGTCTTCTCAAGCTGAGTCAGTTTACATTTCAGCAATCTAACCACAGTGAAAGAATAAAGTAGCTACCAGAGTCGATTGTTCTAAACGCACATAGTGTTTATTGTACAGATTAGCCAAATTATCAACCAAATACCATGCTTAGTCTGAGCTTTATATCGGCATACCTCATTTACTTGAATATATGTCCCATTAAGTGGAAACCTTCCCCTCATTGCAGTCCTACAAGGAATCTGTATGCACCATGATGTGGACTTAGTGAAACAGGGTATACCAAGAGACATTAATATCGTTAATCACATATTTATTAGTACATTACTGAAACGAATTGGCTCACCAGAATTGTCCCTCTCACTATTTTTGAATTTGTTTCCCTTATGCTGTTACATGAAAAGCATGTGCTATCATCGCACAATTTGCCTGATTCTTGAACCTGACATTGTCTGGAAGGGGGGTCCATTGAATTTGCAGTTTCCCCTGGTAATATCAATATAGCTTAAATGAGGGTCCTTAATAGCTACAGTTGATACTGAGACCAACAAGTTTTACTTCCCAAAGTCAACTTGCAGAAATTGTAGGTAGTTTTTGGGTTACCTGGTGTCCATATTGCTAGAAGGTACGGAGTAGAGTCATCAGGTTCACGTATATCCATCTGCAAGTATGATAGACTAGATCTTAAGTAACATTAACAGAGAATTTGAAAGGCTATATAAAAATGGGAAGAATGATAATCGAAATTCACAGGGAAAAACATCTTTTAAGAGAGGATGTGAATCCGGTAGCTCGTATCTGCATTACATTAAAGGAGCAGTAGGGTCAGTACTTAAGACTTTTGGTTATGGTTTTTGAGGCTCAATTTTAACTTAATATTTGCTATCCTGTAGCGTAAGTCGCATCATAAATATGGTCAGCGTACTCTTTAGTGAGAACATTTAATATTATTCCTGTCAGGCCATACTAATAAATGGTTCTTTGTATTTCCAGGTATCCATTCACTTACACTTGGTGCTCAGTACGTAGCCGACTGATGTTCTTCAACTGAGGTACTGGTATAGAAGCTGCTGCTGGATGCAAAGCAACTAAAGCCTTGGACATATCACCTGTCTGAAGTTCCATGTTATGTTGCATGTGATTCTTTAGATTCGCTGAGAACTCTTCCATGTTGAGCTTTATACTGGGGATTTTATCAGGGTCCTCATAGAACCAGTCCTCAATATCCCTCGCAGTTAGTTCAGGTTGTTCCTCCTCTGGTGTTGCTGGCTCTTCGATGATTGGCACAGACTTGCTGATATTATGATGTACACCGGTGAGCGAGCTTTCCTCGGATGTAGGCAATGACGGCAAGGGATTGATAACTATCTCAGGGGTTCTATCTTCTGTACAGGGGATAGTTGACATCACTATACTCTTTTCTTGTGGCCCAGGCAGTGCAAGTCTAGCACTGCAGCAGGAAAAAAGAGCTCATATTTAGTTTCACTCCAGAATGCAAGACTCTTGACACATCTAAAAACTAGGTAAATACATTTTTTTCACAGAAAGCTTTCTCTTTTCGATTCCTTATTTTAAAAGCTTGTGCAAACTATATATGTGCAAGAAAGATATGAGAAATTTTTCTCACTTAAGAAACAATGTTCAATCACAACCATCAAAACCTAATAAGTATATTGGCAAATAATCTAATGTCAAATTCACAATCTAGTTCTGATATGTGCCTGGATAACTAGCTGTTTAAAAAATACCTTGCGTAAAACAAATCTCAGGTTAATATTCTAGGACTAGTAAATAGTCAATGCAAAATAAACTTATTAACCCACTATGTCAATGTTTAGTGACAGTTCCTCCATTGCAATTCATACCTTGGAT
Source organism: Linum lewisii (assembly GCA_034768395.1). Lineage (NCBI taxonomy): Eukaryota > Viridiplantae > Streptophyta > Magnoliopsida > Malpighiales > Linaceae > Linum > Linum lewisii. Next base: position 51,623,886 of record CM068301.1, on the reverse strand, counting down.
TGGTAAGAGAGGTAATTATTATATTCAAATTCACTCTATGAAATAAATCAAGGTTCAAGAAAGCGCTAGGCGCTAGGCAGGCGGTGACGCTCTGCCTAGCGCCTAGCTCGCCTAGGCGAGCCTAGGCGTTTCTACCAATATTGATTAAATACCTAGGATTTAAGAAAAAATTACAATACCATACTTCAAACTTGACAGTTAACATCCAACATAGTAGTTCACTTCACATATTCAAGGTAGACAAGGTTCAAATTCTAATGTTTGAATAGAGAAACAAGCATAAAAACATGATAAGATAAAGATGGAACAGAGGGCTGCTGGAACAGAAACTAAGGGTGCTGGAAGGAGAGTGGCGGCCGACTTTGCTGGAAGGAAGGCAGCCGACTCAGAAGAGGAAGAGCAGCCAACTTTGCTGGAAGGAAGGAAGAGTGGCGACGGGGGCCGCGGCCGCCGAAGGAGAAGAGAAGAGGGAGGAGCGGCGGCGATCGGGCGACAGCGACGGGCTTCGGCGAGGACGAAGAAGATGGAAGGAAGTTGCCGAAGAAGAAAGTGTCGGCGTTGAGAAGAAAGAAGATTCGAAGGAAGAAGTAATTAAACCCTAATTTTTTTTAATTAATATATTATTAAATTAAAAAAAAAAGCGCCGCCTAATAAAATAAAACCGCCTGGGAGCCGCCTAGGCTACGCCTAGTAGCGCTGATCGTCGCTTAAGGCGCTCCGACGCCTTACTCGCCGCTTAAGGCAAAGGCGAGGCGGTCGGCGGCCGCCTAGCGCCTAGGCACGCCTAGGTGGGCGCCTAGGCCCGCCTTTTCGAACACTGAAATAAATTAATATTGACTGTCCTATATGCTCATGTCTGAGTTAAATGATGTAAAAAACTAAACTCCTTGCTGAGAATCAAACCTAAAGAAACCTTGCAAAAAAATTAAAGAAGATAAAACTTCCTTTCTATTCTCTCTAACAGTTACAAAAAATACCTACTGTAATCTACTACATATATAGAATCCTAACCCTAAATATATTATCACGTTCTCACGTCTTAGAGTAGTTCCTAGAAGTTAGGGATCCTAACAACTATATCTAATATATACTAATAACACGAAATAATAAAGTACAAAATAATCCTATACTCCCCTCAAGCTGGTGCAAAGATGTCGTCAAGTGCCAGCTTGCCAATCAAGTAGATGAACTGCCCCTTGTACAATCCCTTTGTAAGAACATCTGCTACCTGATCAGTGGTAGAAATATGTGGTAAACAAATTGTTCCTCTGTCAACATTCTCCTTGATGAAATGTCTATCAACTTCTACATGCTTGGTCCGGTCATGTTGCACAGGATTATGGGCAATGGCTATTGCAGCCTTGCTGTCACAGTAGATCTGTATAGGTGCTTCAGCTTCCATTCTCATACTCTTTTAGAACTTTGCTAATCCACAGTACCTCACACACTCCATGTGCTAGTGCTCTAAACTCCGCTTCAGCATTGCTTCTCGCCACAACAACTTGTTTTTTGCTTTTCCAAGTCACCAAGTTACCTCCCACAAAAGTACAATATCCGGAGGTTGATCTTCTGTCATTTATATCTCCAGCCCAGTCTGCATCCGTATAAGCTTCAATCTGTAATTTCCCTGTTCTTTTGAACAGTAGACCTTTTCCTGGTGTACCCTTTAGATATCTTATAATCCGAAAAACAGCTTCAAAGTGTGCTGTTCCTGGAGCATGCATAAATTGACTTACGACACTAACTGCAAATGCAATGTCTGGTCTCGTGTGTGAGAGGTATATCAATCTTCCAACAAGTCGTTGGTATTTATCCTTCTCCTTCACTTCATCGCTTCCACTTGGTCTTAACTTCATGTTGGCTTCAATTGGGGTTTCTGCTGGACGACAACCACTCATACCTGTTTCCTCTAGAAGATCCAAAATATATTTTCTTTGGTTCACGAACAGACCAGCACTTGACCTTGCAAATTCCATGCCAAGAAAATACTTTAATGTACCAAGGTCTTTAATCTCAAACTCTTGAGCTAATCTATCTTTCACCGCCTGTATTCCTTTCGGGCAGTTTCCTGTCACAATAATATCATCCACATATACAATTAAGACCACAATTTTACCTCCACGTAGATGTTGAAAGAACAACGTGTGGTCTGCTTGGCTTTGACAGAATCAAAATTTTTTCACTGCCTTGCCAAACCTTTCAAACCAAGCTCTGGGACTTTACTTCAACCCGTACAAGGATTTCTTCAAGTGACATACTTTACCTCTGCCCAATTTATCTTCAAATCCTGGAGGTAAGATCATATACACTTCTTCATCTAATACTCCATTCAGAAAAGCATTCTTCACGTCCAATTGGTAAAGTGGCCAATTCAGGTTTACTGCTATTGACAATATCACTCTAATAGAACTGATTTTTGCCACCGGCGCGAACGTCTCTGTATAGTCCAAGCCATACGTTTGTGTGAATCCTCTAGCCACCAATCTTGCTTTATATCTCTCCACACTCCCATCTGCCTTGCACTTAATGGTAAATACCCATTTGCAGTCAACTGTAGCTTTTCCTGCAGGCAAGTCAACAATACTCCAAGTGCCACTGTTAATTAATGCTTTCATTTCTTCATTAACAGCCATCTTCCAATTCATATCATCTAGCGCCTCCTGAATAGTTCTCGGCACAAACAGGTTTGACACACTCGAAACAAACAACTTATGATTATCAGACAGTTTAGAATAGGATATATAATTAGACATCGGGTACCTAGTACATATTATTTTTCCTTTTCTAAGAGCTATAGGGGCTTCTAACTCATCTGTATTAGGAATGGGTTCGGAAATACCTGGGCTAGGAACAATCTGAGGAGGTAATTGTAGGCCTTCATCACTCGGATTGGTGATTGGCTCACTGTTTTGGACTACAGCTGGTGTAGAAACTCTCCTTGATTGACGCACCTGCCTCCTGGAATAAACCTTAAGTGGTATCGGGACAATGCCTTGTACTTCTCCCCCTGTCGTAGACGGTTCCATGTTATGGCTCGGAATAAAAGATCTCTCATTATCCGGGACCTCAACATTTGGTAGAGAAACACTTTGAAGGGGGTTTAACTCAGGCTGGTCATCTACTGTAATCGGCAGAGTATGCAAATGAGGAGACATGTCCAAAAAATTACCTTCAATTTCAAAAGTAGTATCTGGTAGTTGCTCCCCCTGAAGGGAATTTTCCTTAAAAAATGGTTTATGTTCCCAAAAAACAACATCCATCGAAACAAACCATTTCTTTGAAATTGGATCAAAACATTTGTAACCCCTTTTAGTTGACGCATAACCCAAAAACACGCATTGAACTGATTTGGGATCCAATTTTGACCGAAACTTATCGGGAATAAATACAAAACAAGTACAGCCGAACAGTTTCAAAGGTATGTCAGACTGTAACCGATTTGTTGGAAAACTCTGTTTTAAAATATCCAAAGGGGTCTGAAAAAGAAGAGTTTTTGATGGTAGACGATTGATGAGGAATGCTGCTGTCAAAACAGCATCACCCCATAGGTACTTTGAAATATTTGTAGAGAACATAAGTGCCCGAGCAACCTCTAGCAGATGACGATTTTTGCGTTCAGCAACACCGTTCTGTTGAGGAGTATCCCGACAAGTAGATTGATGAATAATTCCTTTAATACGCAGGAAATTGCCCAAAAACTCATTAAAATACTCTGTTCCATTATCAGTTCGCAAAATTGAGATTTTTTCATGAAATTGAGTTTCAATCATGTGATAAAATGTTTTAAATACATCAGCCACTTTTGATTTTTTCTTCAACAAATAAAGCCAACTAACTCTCGTATGATCATCAATAAAAGTAACAAACCATCGTTTTCCAAAAGAAGTTTGAACTCTAGATGGACCCCAAACATCACCATGGATTAAATAAAATGGTTTAGAAGGTCGATAAAGTTTAGGAAGAAAAGAATTCTTGTGATCTTTGGCAAATTGACAAGATTCACAATAGAAAACTGATAAATCAATCCCTTTAAACAAGTTTGGGAATAAATGTCGAAGATACCGAAAATTCGGATGACCTAACCTCCTATGCCATAACATGATCTCATCCTGGACAGAAGATAAATTAGTACAAGCCAAGCCTTGATGCTTGTTTATTCCAAGTGCAGCTGTGTCCAGGTAATAGAGTCCTTCATGTAGTCTACCACTGCCAATCACCCTCCCCGAGTTCAGGTCCTGGATGACACAATGAAAAGCATGGAATATAACATTGCAATTAGATTCACTTGTCAATCGTCGAACAGATAGCAAGTTACAAGAAAGGTTTGGAACATATAAGACGTTTTTAAGGGTAAGGCACTGTGAAATAGGTATGTTCCCTTGGCCAATAATAGAGGTAAAGGTTCCATTAGCTACTTTAACTTTCTGTGTTTCTGGAACAGTAGCATAGGTTTCAAACAAATGTTTTGAATTTGTCATGTGATCAGAGGCACCCGAGTCTAAAATCCAAACGCTAAACTGTGATAAAGTGTTGAATGCTACGGAAGTCGTACCTGAATATGCCAAGTTACTACTAGGATTACCGGATGATACAAGCTGAAGCTTGAGGATAGACACCAGTTGATCTATCTGCTCCTTGGTAAAGCCCCCGCCATCTGCCTTGCTCGAACTTGCATGAGCTCGAAACCCTTCTCCTTGACGAGAGTTCCTCATCTGTCCAGGTCTCCCAACTAACTTCCAGCATTGCTCCTTTGTGTGCCACCTTTTTCCACAGTGATCACACTTAATGTGAGCTTTCTCATCAATGCCCTTATCACTCCCTTTGTATCCATGGGAGAAGCGACGACCTGCAAAAGCCTCCGGTCCAAACTGTGATTTTTGTGTATTGTCTGTACCAATCACTTGGAGTGCAGACCCTTCTGGTAATTCCATTGCAGCAACCTCCTTCTCCTTCTTTTTGTTCAACATAACATGTCTTCGACTCTCCTCTCGTCGGACCTCCGCAAAGGCTTCTCCAAGTTGGGGTAAGGGATTACGAGCGACTATGCGGCTCCGAACATCATCCAATTCTGGATTCAAACCGGACAGAAATTTGAACACTCTGTTGGTGTTGATACTTTGCCAATAATAAGCTGCATCTTCTTTGGACTGCCACTCATGGTCCTGGAACACGTCTTGATCCCTCCACATTTGGGTAAGGATATTGAAATATTTGGTCACGGTGTGCTCTCCTTGAGTCACCTCTGCTAACCTTAAGGTTAGTTCATAAAGTTGAGACTGATCCTCCATGTCCGAGTATACCTCAGCAACAGCCTCCCAGAGCTCCTTGGCCGATGTGTAGCCCAGGTAATTGGCTCCTATTTCCTCGGTCATGGAGTTCACCAACCAAGTCATAACCATTGAATTTTCAGCATCCCACCTCTCAAATTCTGGATCAGTTTCAGCAGGCTTGGAGGTCGCTCCTGTCAGGTATCCAATCTTCTTTCGTCCTCGGATATACATCTTGACGGATTGCGACCACCTGAGATAATTCCCTCCAGTCAGCTTTATGTTGGTAATCTGGATTTGGTGTCCATCTGTTGACGGAACTGCAGATGCTGTCTTGTTTCCAGAGGCACTATCAAAACCTCCTTTTGTTTCATCGGCGGGTTTCACCATATTGCCGAGATAGAGTAAGATGTGGTAGTGAACGGAGAGAAAAGAAGAAGAAGAAGAAGAAAGAAGATCTCAGGGATTTGTGTTAATCCTCGCTCTGATACCATAAAGAAGATAAAACTTCCTTTCTATTCTCTCTCACAGTTACAAAAAATACCTACTGTAATCTACTACATATATAGAATCCTAACCCTAAATATATTATCACGTTCTCACGTCTTAGAGTAGTTCCTAGAAGTTAGGGATCCTAACTACTATATCTAATATATACTAATAACACGAAATAATAAAGTACAAAATAATCCTATAAAAATTTATAAAAGAAACTTTAGAATATATAAATTTCAAGAGTTTAGGATGCCAACCTCGCAAATGCGCTTGCAAAATGTCTGCACTCTGCTTTCATAGGGCACGCATTGCAATTTGGTTTGCTCTTGGTACAGTAGACCTGTAGAATGATTAGTTAGGAGCTGTGCTAGAGAGATATACTGGTTATTTTGCAGTGAGGGTGATTGGAAAGATCAAGTGGACAAACCTTTCCAAATGTAATTAACTGGTAATGAAACTCATGACTGTAGATCCATAGACCAAGGGTATCAGTAAGCCACATAATATCTTAGTTTAGAGGAGAAAAAGATCCTGCATAATATAATTCCATCAATCAACAGGAGTTCAAAAGAAGAGAATTGTACTTACAGTTCCTCTTGTGTGAGTGTACACAATCTTGGCCATAGATATTTCTGCACATCCTCAAGTTTCGGATACCTGAAAAGGAATTTATTTTAATTTTTTCTTTCAAGTCGTGCAAAGTACTCCACATCAGTTAGAAAAAACAATGCATACAATTCTAGGTCATGAATCCGAAGTGACTCAGGGAGTGGCCGGAGAGGCACCCATCCCAGCCGAACTGATATCCGTCCAACATTTGTGTCAACCTTAGCAAACACCAAACGTCTCAATCATCAAATTAATCACAATGTACCATAACATTACCTACACACTACAAAGCTTCAGTTTGTTAACGGGTATTACCGGGAAAGCGACATGATGCAGAGTTAATAGGCGTACACACTCAACACTTTTCAAGCCCAAACCATGTATACTTAGCAGATACTCCCTGAAACACAATTAAATTTTACAGCCAGAAATATTAACTCTATGTCTCTAAAAGGATTATATTGGGGAAGGAAAAAAAATGGTAGTAGATATGGCCTACTTTGCTTTGTCAGGTGGAGCATCTCTCAACCATTCTAGATCCATGGATCCATGGTCTGCAACCAACCGGTTCAAAAATTCCTGCAATGTAACACAGTCATGTCAAATAAGTTTCCTTTAAAACCTTGAGATACGGAGTAATTGAGGATATTAAGTTTGAAAATTACCTTGATTCGTTGGGCTAGCATGTTGTTCATTCCTCTTGCTTTAATGGTATTAGAAATCTCATCAACAGTAGCATCTTTCAGTGCATCATAGTCCAGGGAATCCATATTATTTTTGCTTCTTTCATTACTACTGCCATTAAGTAGCACTTGCTTCCTTAAAATATCCCAATCAACTGAATCTTTTTTGCCGTTCTGGGACTTTTGTTTTCCTGCTTTCACATTTTTCATGTGTATATCCTTTGCAGAAGCCACTTGCTCCTCTGGAAATGGTTGGCCCATTTTATTCTGAGAAAGTGGATGGTTGGTCTCTGAAGCTACTCTGTCCTCTATGTTAAGAGCATATTTTCTGGAATCAGGATTATTCAAGATGGACTGCACTGGACTTATGTGCTGTGTAGACAGTTCTTCAGCAACATTTACATGCTCAGACATTAATGCCATTTCTGATTGGAACTTCGTATTTTTGTTGAAAGATTGAAGCCCATCTGGTGTGTTCCACGAAGCTTGTGGGCTTACTGCTGCAGTTTCTGGATATATTGGTTGCACATGAGCCATGGTCTGACCTGACTGCTCTGCTGTAATCTCAGGCATTTCACTTGTACGGCTCATGTGCTGTGTTGTGCTGCACATGGGGGTGCTCTTGACCCAAGAGCATTCACCATATTTAATTTTCAGCTCAGAACCTTCTGCTGCTGAAGCTCTATTTCTCAAGCTCTCATAGTTGCTTGATGGAATGGGAGGGACTCGGAAAGAATGATTTTTATTAAATGGAGAGGTCCCTTCTAAAGGTTCTGACCTCTCCAAGGACATCCCAAGCTGCACATTTCCTGCATCTACTGCCCCAGTGTTTACATCCTTGGTTGCCTCATCACCAGAGAGTCTCCCGAGGTTAAGCAACTCTTGGGAAAATGTGCTATACTCCCTAGGCAGATTTTCTGATAAAAGAAAATTACTGCTAGAAGGAACTGGTGGTATCTGATTTTCATGATTGATTGGGCGATTGGATGTATTGGTGTCTTCTACAGTTTCTGATCTCTCTGCATCTACCTGCACGTTATTTTCATCTGTGGTTTCCTCGTCAAACAGTAATCTCCAGATGTCAAGTAGTTCCTTACAGAATCCAGGGTTCTCCCTCTGCATATTAGCTGATAAAGATGAACCATCATTTGTGTTTGATATGCAACCCGTAAATGTATCTTCTGCTACGGGAACGGAGTATGTATAGGACACAGATCCTCTGTTGACATTGATAATAGAAGAACCAAAAGAATCATGTGGTGACAAGACTCCTTCAGGGCTTTGAATGCAATCATCTGGTTCTTCAATCACTACAGATGACCTCCTGTCACAGGTTTGGTTCTTCATTGACTCGAGAGGAAAACGTGCAGCTAGAGATATGAAAGCAGAGCTGCATGGTAACATAGTCATTGCGCATATCACTCTAGAGTTAAAAATGCTGTGCAACAAAACAATATAGTGACTACATTGCCCATGTTAAAATTGAATTTACCTCGAAAGGTGATCCGAAACATTTTGAGTAAGGAAGACTCCAATCACCGAATCGACAACCGATCCTTTCCATTTTGAGAACCGCCTATCACCTGGAAAGAGTGGTTTCATACGCAGTGAGTAGTCTTCTTATGAAGTACTTATTTACATGTTTATCATTGCTAAAGCTAATGCATCTTTAATAATTTCTTATTCCTTCCAACACAATGATATAAAAAAGAACTGTTTTCCCGGAAACTTTTAAAATGAATTACCTTGAACAAGATGCATCCTCGCAATGAATGAATCCATCCGTCCACGAAAAATTTTCCTCTGTTCCTACCAGTATTTTCCTCTTTCTTTGTCTGGTCCATACCTTTAGTTCCTTCCTTTCCTATTAACGATTTCCACATTCCACCTGTTTCAGGATCAAGATCTACCTTAGGCCTGGGAGCACGTTTCTTGGGAAGTCCAAACCCCTCGTGTGGTACAACTGCACCACCACCTTTATATGGCACAAGTGCATTTTCCTCTCTGCCTTGGTTATTATCTTTCCTCTTAGCTAGAGAAAGACACTCCATAAGTCTTGTGATTTCTTCTGCTGGGGAAAGTTCCTGCTTTGCTGGTTTTTCTGCATCTGCGGAAGCAGAAGGCATGATATATAAATTTGTCTGAAATGCATTCTCCAGCTTCCTTTTACGTGGAGCTTGCGTCCAGGACATGCTTGTGCTATGATTATAACCACCGTTACTGGATGTCTGTTGGCACGATGTCGGAACAATCTGCTTCGTACGACTTTCATCTATTTTGGGGCTTATTCGTTGAGTGGAATAAGGCCATCCATTAGTCAATGTTACAGGGAGATTCTGAGTCGCGTACATAGCAGTTCCTGCAGGTCTTGCCCCATTATGTTCTGCTTGAAGAACACTTTGGCCACTTCCTTCAGGGGTACATTGCTTAACTTCACAGTTTGGAGCTTTTGCTTTAAATCTAACAGCCTCTGTCAGCATGTGTTTCTTAGGAGCTATTTTTCTCACAGCTTCTCTATCTTCTGAAAGTGACATAAAGTAGTTTGGTATTGGATTTAAAGATGGCATATCCCTTCCTTTGGCTGTTAAATAGAGATTTTCCACTGATGACTGATTTTGTGGACAACCACCTGAAGCTGGTTGTGCACTACAAGCTGGAGCTACGTTTAAATTGAAACTTGTCCTACTTGATCCTGCTAGTCGATCCACAACAGTTGAATTATGTGTCATATCATCTCCTGGAAGTCCCAAGTCAAAATTCAATGCCCTTCTAGAGGATTTGACGGGAGTGTGATTTCTTCTTTCGGTCAGGGAACCTGGACCTTGAGCCACTAATTCTTCAGAGGTTTCTTCTTGTACACCTTTCCTCTTTCCCATTAGCTTTTCCTTGGACCCATTGGTTCTATTCATACCAGCTTCCTTAATAAAATCTGCATCTGGTTTTACAGGTTCAGTTTGGCCCTTCATCCTGACGTAAGTCCTCCTTCCAACTGGATTCTCTGTTGAATTGGCAGCATTGTCCCAAACATAAGCCTAGTTTGCAACAGGCTCCCTCTTTGAGTTTCTGTCAACAATTACTTTGGGCCTGTGCTTTTTTCGTTTTTCTGGTTTCTGCACAGGCGTCCTGTTTAAGTCAATACCTAAATTCAGTTTTCTACCTGAATCTGCAGGTTCTTTGACTGGTTCTGGAACACTTGTTGATAAAACATCGGCAACATTTGATGAGATCTCATGATAATTCACTTCGGGCTCTGTGGATGTTACCAAGAACTGCTGCCCATCATTTCCTTTGCTTGAGTGACTAGCACTTGCAGAAAGCTGAGGATAACTCTGCAATCTCCCAGCCTGTTCTGGTGTTACTGGTACCAATGGATATAAGCTTGTAACATCAATATTACTTCCACTGGAAGAATCGAAGGACTCCTTAACTGGCCATGGAACAACTGTAGGTGGAGACTCTCTACTCTTCTGCAAGCACATGGCTAAACTGGGTTTATTAGCTTTATCTCCTGTTGTTGGAAGATGTCCAAGTTGCTTTTCTTTTCCTTTGGTTGAGGCTTGTACATGTAAAAGATTATTAGTTAAAGAATGTTGATTACTTCCCAGCTTCCTAGGCTGGCCTGGTGTATCAGGAATGAAGTTAAATGAGTTGGTAGTACTTGAAACTCCATTGTCTACCAACATAGATGGTGAGTTTAGGTCAAAATTAGGAGGCAAAGCTGTTGGGAATCCATCTGCATGCAAACAGAGTATTATATCCTCAAATATGCAAGTAAAATATTAAAAGATGATGCAAATTATGAAACTTCCTACATCCTGTTAATTCATACATGGAGGCACCACCAAACATCATAAGCAAGAATTTTCATTAAAAATACTCTTTGAAACTGTTACGGTGTGATACTTGTGATGTCAAATTTACGGAACAAATTACCAACTAAACACTGCTGCATTCTAACTTTCTTTCTTGTTCTGTGATTTATACCAGTAAATGAAACTTCACAATGCAGATATTAACTGAAAGCAAGAGGTAAATAAATTACTTACGCATGGGTATCCCAGATGAATTGTCATAATCGCCAACCAGATTTAATCTTGAGAAGTGAGCTTGTTTGGGAATCAACATTCCAGGGCCATATTCCTTGACATTGGAATGTGAATCTGCGGCCGAAGTCCTGCCTAACATACTCAAAACCGTATCTAACGCTGCATTTGTAGAGGAGATAGAAGTCATACCATTCATCGCCAAAGGATGAGCCAGAGAATGAGTGCTGCTCCAAGCTACACCATTGTTATATGATGGTGCATGAGGACCAGCTATGTGATTCATAGTTTTGCTTCTCTTACTGAAACATGGATTAGTAACATAATCGCCTTGGATGCTTCCCACATGACCACTGGCATCACAATACGAAGGATGTGACATAAAGCCATTGGGGAATCCATACATTTCTTGCTGATTCCCCACTTGAATGCAATGCCGTCCTCCGTTGAGTAGCCTTGATTCAGATCTAGGTAAAACCATTGAGGAATCCAAGGTCTGAGGCATAGAACTATAAGGAATTCCATACAATTCTTGCTGATTACCTACTCCAATATGATTCCCATCTCCGCTAACTAGACTTAATTCGGATCTAGGAAACACCATTGAGGAATCCAGAGTCTGCGGAATAAAACCATAGGGAAGTTCATGCATTTCTCGCCGAGTCCCCCCTCCAATACGATTCCCATCTCCGTTGAGTAGCCTTAATTCAGATCTAGGTAAAACCATTGAGGAATCCAGAGTCTGCGGCATAAAACCATAGGGAAGTTCGTACATTTCATTCCGATTCCCCTGATTCCCCACTCCAATGTGATTGCCATCTCCATTACCTAGCCTCGAGTCAGATCTAGGTAACACTTCATTTTGTAGAGACTGCGATCGCCATAATCCCATGAATGGAAGATCCCCTCCGAAATTAACCCTTGAATCCATTCAGTCAATCTGTTTCCACTCCTCTCCTATATTGCTAGCTTCCACTCCTTGAGAATTCAGAGCACTATAGCCTACTACTAGTCACCTCGCTTCGCGATTATCGATGATAACGAAGTATTGCGATTATCGATGATCACGAAGTTTTGCGGCAACCCTAATTCTCTCTCAAAGGGTATCCCCTCTATCCTTATATAAGGGTAAACAACCAAACCTACCAAAACTGACACACACACACACACACACAAACAAACTTCCTCTCCTAGGTGGGCAATACAACATAAGGTCCAGAAGCGTTACCATTTAAGAGGTAAATGCAATCAAACATCTTCCAAATATGCTTCCCAATAGAGTAAACAAAATCCAGCTAAGATAAATCATCACTAGGGGGGCAATGACAATATTATGATAAGCATGAGCAGAAACTGGAACCCTACAATCCAGGGAAAAAAGTATCCATACAAATGCCGGAAAACCTTATCTGGGAAACAATGATAAGGTGAATTTAGGACGATACTTCGACCTAATTTCAATGTGGGCAGTAATGGGGCAGAACAACTCCCATGAAATGGCCAAAGAATCTTGTAAAGATATGCAATTAGCATCTGGCTAATGTAACAGACGTTCACAGGTTAGAGAAATGAGGTAAACTACACTAAATTACAAAACGAACGCGTAACGCTAATACTCAGTTCTGACCTCGCCGATCCGATGCTGAGTTAGTTCGGCCTCCATTAACGAGCGAGTCTTTGGCCGGAGAAAGCTAAGTCAGTGCCACTCTCTGTAGAATATAAAAGAGGAAATAAGCTAAGTCAGTGCCACTCTCTGTAGAATATAAAAGAGGAAATATTGGTAGGAAATAATATACATATAATAGACGAATTCAATTCCCCTATGTAAGACCATCAATGTTACCAAAAGTAGAAGGAAACACCTCAATCTTATGCATGGTTTTCAATTTAGTCCTTTCTTTCTTAGTAAGTATCAATGTATCATCTTCGACTCTCTAATTTTATAATTTTTGGTCCATATTTTTTTTTCTCCCTTAGATAACTCCCGCAGTAGCGCTGGAGATAACCATACATTTTTAAAATTAAGTGCACACCAAGCCGTGAGGTTTACCACACTCCGACTTGGGAGGCAACGAAGCTCATGACAAGCCACATAATGGGTTGTCATGTTACCTGACGAGGAACTGCAAGAAGCCTGATTAGAGGGTAAGAGTTCAGAAAAAGGCAAATGTCCGCTATCAGGGGTCCTCCCTCCCGCTCAAAATAAAATTAGATTGTGGATTGATCTGTGTTTATCTAGCACAAACTGAACCAATGAGCTTCGGAGGCCCGGTTCCAAAATCAAGATGTGACCTAATTCTTTTTCAAAAAATTTTCTTCAAAAAATTAAGTTTATCCTCTCATCTATTCTCTAATCCTACAGTTCTAATGGGTGTAATGATATGAGGACACTATGGGATGTCCTGATGGTAGCAAATCCCGGGATTATGGGTACTAGTACCGTAGGTGTCGCATTCCATATTTTTTTCAAAAATTGACTATTATATCTTATCTGGCTTATAGGGTTAATACACCTTTTTGCCCTCATACTATGCAAAGTTAGTAAACATGTCCCTCTACAATTTTTTTAATTGAATTGAACCCCTCTGCTTTAACACTTTTAACAAATGTGCTCTTCCATTAACTTTTTCGTCTATTTTCTATCTATTATGTTGATTGTGCATGCTACATTAAACTATTTGTTCATGTGGCATCTGAAGTAAACTTTAAGCTGGAAAAAACTAAAAATCTAAGACTTTAGAAGTAAAGGATTAATACACATTTTTGCCTTTATTTCCCTTATTCTTCTTTCTATACACACCACCTCTGCAAATTTCTTAATCTCTCAGCATCCATGCGTATAAAATAGCTTATTGGGTATGTCCCGTCAACAAATTTAACGAAAAATGGATGAAAAAGTTAACGGAATGACACATTTATTAGAAGTGTAAAAGTAGAGGAGTTTAATTCGGTTGAGAAATAGTAAAAGGTATATTTGTTAACTTTGCATAGTAGATGGGCAAAAAGGTGTATTAACCCTTGTTTATACATGTTATATTAGTCAAATACATTTATTTTCCTACTTTTTTTTATTTCTAACCCAACTCATTTATTTTAAGTGATTTTTATGTTATTTATATAGGAAAAATTATCTTTCAGAGACAATCTAACAAGATCAATCTTAATAGTATTCTGACAGCTTAAAAAAATACTATGTTTTCCATCTCGTCCCTCCTTTTGAAGGGTCTTCATTCGTACAACTGACTTGTCCATAGGGCTGTTGACGAACCAAACTGCTTGCGATCGGCTTCGCATTCGTCTTGGAAAAAAGTTCGCTCGTGATATGGCTCGATTCTAAATGAGCGAAACTTGAATCAGAGCATGTTTGACTCAATAGACTCGCGAGCCGGCTCGAGCTCGAGAAACTACTCGAATACTAGCTCTACTATATGGCTCATTATAGACTTAATAATGAAACATGTGGTTTGTCATATACAATAACTCATATGCTACTTGTGATTTTACTAATGAAAACACAAATAATATATAATTTAGGTTTAAACATTTTAATGAGAAAAGTAAAAACTTGTAAACTTTAGGATAACTTGTTTTTTACCTTGACTCGTTGATGTTTTTTACCGTACAAATTTCAAAATTATGCTCAAATTAGACTCATCAAGTGGTTTTAATGATCGAAGTTGGACTTAAACTCGAGTTTGGCTCGTCAAATGTAGTTAACGTGCCAGGCTCGAGTAGACTCAAACTCGTTAGAAGTTTAAAAATTCTAGCTCGAGCTTGACTAAAAAGTAACAAACCAAACTTGAGCACTGTTAAGTTCGTAACAACCCTACTTGTCCATTCCTACCTTCTACTAGTTGTTCATTTCGAGTAAAACTCATCATTCATGTTTTTTAGGGTCTATCATTACTACATTTCCCCGGCTAATTATCTTACAAAATGTCACAACTACGTCATGGCATGTTACTATTACATTTCCTAAGTGATATATATGTTACGAGACAACATGCATATGTAATCTCGAGTCATTATGACATTATGTAATCTGAAACTAAGATAGGCTTGTTCAGCCGATGACACGAGATTATCAATAGCAATATGACGTAACATAATCTGGAACATTTAATAAGACTAAAGAAATGACCAATGACACAAGAGATTAACAATATTTTGATCTTACATTTGTTCAGCTCCATGTGAGAGTCGAAACAAAATCAACAATTATAACAAAAATCACCCAATTTCTGGTGTACTCTGCAGAACTTCCATATTTTGAAGCCATCTTGCTTACCGGTCCTCTTTCAGGACTTGTTCAGAAACTATGATTGAATTAAGAAAATCCCAAAGTCTTTTTCCTGTTTCAGGACAATGCTACATTTCTCCTACCACCCCCAAAAAAAAACAGTACTTACTCTTCACCATGTAAGGTTCCAGAACTAAACCAAGTTGCTCGCTTTTCTCACTGCTGCTCATTGCTACTCCGGTCTGTCATTGAATACTATTCCACCATCGTGACATCAAAGCCATGACGACAGATTGAATGCTTTTTGCCATTGCATGCTAGAGACGGTAATCATTATCATCGAAAGAATGGCAAGTGTAAGTAATGATTCTGAGATGAAGTCCTCATGGAGATGATAGGTATAAGGCTTTTAAGGCTTCAGGCACTGGTTGTCCACATTTCTCAAGGATTTCAATCAGGGGTCCAGCAAGTATTGCATCTTCTTGGGTCAAGAAGCTATGCAGGACACCGTGGGCAGTGTGCCTGGCCATTTTTGTGAGGATTTGGATGTACTTGTCAATTGACAGGACAAATGTTGGCAGCACAATGATCTCGTAACTGCTAAGATCAGTTGTACCAATTTCATCCGTGTGGATCACCGAGACTGTTGGTTTTTTCTTCCCATTTGAGTCGAGGCTGAACAAAGTAAGAAAAGCAAACTAGTGAGGACTAGGAAACTGGAAGTGACAGAATTGAAGCGGCGGAACAGAAAAGAAGATAAATGATGGGAACGTGAATGCTCACCTGTGTTTCATGTCTGTGACATCAGAATCTGAACCAGTGGAAATAAAAAATCCACTAAGCTTGAGTACTTTGACAAAGTTGTGAAACTTGTCTTTTCGAACTATGTATAGTACACTTGAAGATTGATTGCATGAACCATGCAAAAGTTGAATGCCCTGTAAATTGAATATCCGTGAATGACGTAACACTACCTACTTAGAGCGAAGGCAACATTGTTGGACAATACAAATGTCTATGCATAAGAAGAAACAAAGATGAGAAACAGAGCACTTGCATACATGGACTTGAGATTTTGCACTAGGTGCTATTAGCAAAATATGAATATCATTTGTATAAGATAGAGATATCATTCCTGGATTCAAGATTTCTAGCTGTAGGATAATCATTACTCGCTGCAGTATATTTGTAAACAGTTAAGAGCTGTGCATTGACACAACAGATTCAGACAAGAAAAATAGTCAAATATGCAAAAATGTACATACCTTGACAAGTTTTTCCGGTGTATAAGGGCACACGTTTATGTTTTGTGCAATGCAAACACTCTGATGGTGAATAGATTGATCAAGAGACAGTCTAGAAACTGGTCCTGGGAGAATTTTTTGAAGGGCGTGTACAGAATTATGACTGTTGAACACCATAACACTAGAGCTTCCAGAAATTGCTTGCCTAATAGAGCTCAAAGCATCAACACTGCCAGCTTTGCAAAGAGACTCTGATCCATCAACAACCTATCCACAAGAAGAGACACATCAGGAGCCTGTGTAAAGGTTAAGAACCATGGTGATTGGTGAGGTCAGTATAGCTACTCAACTATATGAAAGTACTATGCACACATGGAGAGTGAACACAACAAGACAACAAAACAAGCCAGGGATACTACCTTCCTGTGCAACTATACTTGAATACATAACGCTGACCACATAGCAACTAGAAAGCTTGTAGGGAAAAAAATATAGAATTTGTACCAGCAACAGATAAGAAATTTCCACTTTTCATGGAACTATGTAGGCAAGCATAGGATAACAATATGAGTTACAAAATGTCTTTCAAGCAACAACAGAAAAGTTATATCAGACGAAAGTGATAAAATAAAGGTAAATTGCATTACCAGGAAAGAAACATCTGATATGTTGATAGCTTTAGCCGAAACAAGCTCCAGGAGTCTCTCAGGTGTAGATACAAGAAACTCTGGTTCGCAACTTTTCAAGCTACATAAAAGTAGAGGTTTGGTCAGAGGAATTCCGGACTGTATCCATTTTTCAGTTCACAAGACACCAAAGTAATTCCTAATCCACAAAAGACAAAAGAATATTATAAAGACTGGGATGAGAAATTCTGAAGTAAAATCCATTACCCATTAATTTGGTGTTCTAGGGATGCACCAGGGTGTAAGCTGACCGTATGTACGCCAAGTGATTTCAGAGGTTTGCATACTGTGCGTACCTGATGTAGTTTGGGGGGGTAATTACAAGGAAAAGATTAGGTTTACGTTTCAACCTTTTGTCTTTGCAAAGGATACATTCATTTCGAGCTGGCAACAAGTGATAGCCCCGTGAATATTTTGTATATGCCTCAGCACTGGATGCCCATTACCCTATTTACATCTAATAACAGAACAATAACCGCATGGTGATGCACTACCTTGTACCACCACTCTAAATAACAAAAACAAGTAAATAATCCATGTGTCCTTAATGATTTGACAGTGTAAGAACATAACCTGTCAAAAAAGATTGAGCTTTTATGGAGAAGTCAAGAAACAGCATACCTGCATAGCCTTTTCCTGTGATGAGACAAGGAAAAGAAGAAACGGGCTAGTGAATGATACACCTTCTTTTTCCTTTCGAGCAAATGAATCAGCAGCAATGGAAACAATCCAGGCGATTTGCTCAATCGTACATGATGATCCACCAGTGTCCAATATATCCTTCCCACCAGAAAAACATTTCAGAAACTCAACTCCCCATGGATCAACAAATAGAGGCTTGTCCTCCTCCTTGCCATACAAACCTCTAGGCGCAATGCACTTTCTATAGCATTCAAGCACAGAAGAAGGAACTTCGACGGACGATCAAAGTTCCCAAAAGCATGCGGTTGATGTCTATGCTTCCCAGCATCTTTCTCCAGATGATTTTTTGTGTTCTCATGCTTTTTACTCAAGCGTCTCCTTTTATGAAGACCCAAGTTTCCATAGCTGTCGCCAAGAGCTTCTTCATCTGATGCAGCACTATCACCTTTCAAAGCCTTCCTGTCTTGTCTTTTGGACGAGAGAGTCTTTTTACTTTTAAGATCCTTCTTCGGAAAATCAGGTTTACCTAACTTGTCATTGAAGGGGTCCTCTAGTGTTGGTAGGCTAAAGCACATTCCCTGTAGATAACGTACAACACAAACTAATCATACACTGGCAACATGATTGAATACCTCAATTAGATTACTTGGCAATCTATAATATAAAATGCAAACCAAGATAGTAAGCCAATATATGAACCATGGAGGCAAAGTGAATGGGGGAAACTGTGAAAGACATTTCACATTGCATCTATTTTGAGTCTAAGCTTGAAAGCATACATCTTCCTTCCTATTAAACACTCGAACATTAAATTCTTGAGTGGAAGATTCCAAATTCAGATATGAAACTGCAGCCCAGTAAACATCACTCGAATAATTGATTCATGCAAATTCTACAAACTTCCAGCTTCGCCAATCAGTAAATAAAAATTGAAAGTACACGACAGAGAATCAGTTCCCTCAACGAGCTTCTATGAATTCAAACGTAAGAAAAGGAAAAAGTTTACTTCATCAAAATCAACCAATGGTTCTAATTTCCAGGAACGTCAAATTCGAGAGGGGGGGGGGGGGGGGGGGGAGGGGAGAAAGAAAAAGTGGAACCTGGCACTGGCGGCGCTTCCCGGAGAGTCGACGTTTCTTTGCGGCAATAATGGAAGCAACGCGAGCAGATACTGCAGAAGAAGAGGTATCCTTATGCTGCTTCTTCCTTAAAGATTTGTTCTTCTTCCTCGCCAACGCGTCATCACCTTTGGCCATCCTTTTAATTGATTATGCGTATAGGGTAGGATGACCGGAGCGATTGACAGTGGAGGAGGCGGCGGGCGGCGCGGGGAGGAAGAAAGGGGCGAAAAGACCTCTGGCTTTGGAGGTTTATGAATGAAATGTAGGGTTTAGCAACTACATTTGTTTTTGTTGACGATTAGATCACCTTTTTACTTTGGAATTTCAATTCAGTGCAACAAAAGTTGTAATTCTCTTGAAAATAACATGGAATAATATTTTAAGGGAAAATGGTACTTTGCCCCCTCTACTTTGCCAAGTTAACAAACAGGCCTCTATACTATGAAATGATCAATTTATTCCCTTTTACTATGCCAACCTAACAAACAGCCCCTTCCATCCAAAATTCCGTTAAGTGATGACTCACCAATATGACTCATCCACAATTAATGATAGTACATTTCCACATCATCGACTTTCATCCATCTCAACTAAACTAAAAGAGAAAAATAAAAATTATAAAAAGAATTAAATTAAATTTATAAATAAAATATAAAAATATATATTTTTAAAAATATTTGGTTTATGGATTTTAGTATTAAAAATAAAATAAAACTTTTTCTAAAATAAATATACAATTTTTTCTAACAATAACTTTGAATTTTTTAAATACAAAATATTTATTAAATTTAATTGAAAAAAATTAAACAATAAAAATTTATAAAAAAATTAAATATATATTTTTTATTTATAAATTTAAAATTATTATTTTTATTTCCTTTTGTTTTTAAATTTTTAATTTAGTTGAGTCACTAACAAATATAGATGAAAGTCGATGATGTGGCAATGTACTACCATTAATGATGGATGAATCATCTTGGCGAGTCATCACTTAACAGAATTTTGGATGGAAGGGGCTGGTTGTTAGGTTGGCATAGTAGGAGGGGTTAAATTGATCATTTCATAGTATAGGGGCCTGTTTGTTAACTTGGCAAAATAGAGGGGGGCAAAGTACCATTTTCCCTATTTTTAACAAAGAATTTTCTTTTGTACTTCAAATAAATATTATCATTAATACACGCAAGTAGAACAAGAGTCGCTAAGAGCATCAAATAACCAAGACGGAGAAGCAGCACCAACAAATGATAATACAAAATGCCTTTATTGCCTAGCTAGCACTTGGACAACAAAAATACCATTTTTACTAACAAAATCAACCGACTATGACATACGCAGCTCATGACGCACAATAGACAATAAAATGCCAAGCTTTGTGACATTCTCCTCCCTCGATCGAATCGCACGAATGACGCTAAGGGTCCATTTCAAAAGTAACTCCATGAAGCTCCAATGAACTCACCCATTGAATTGCCTCCTCCAACACTAATGCCTCACATTTGGTAGCGCAAGTGCAACCATCAAACATACAAGTACATAACATGAAAAACTCTCATTCACTATTTCATATGACAATACCAACAACATGCCTACCTTCATCCGGAAACATAGTTGCGTCAATATTACACTTAAGCTTTCCATGGGCCGGGGTTGTCATTTTGTGCATCAAGCCTCTAGAGCCTCTACCACCGTTGTTCTATTCGTCACTGATGTCCAGATTCATAGTGCTTCCACACCCTCATGAACAACTGCCAACTCCACGTTCTCCTTACCAACC
Source organism: Linum lewisii (assembly GCA_034768395.1). NCBI lineage: Eukaryota > Viridiplantae > Streptophyta > Magnoliopsida > Malpighiales > Linaceae > Linum > Linum lewisii. The sequence continues at coordinate 51,603,082 of CM068301.1, read as the reverse complement.
CACACCCTATTGTTCCTTTCCCTCCAAATCGAACTCATAATTGCCACATCCAACACTACCATTTCACCGGTTTTCTCTCAATCAACTTGAAAATCCATTCCTCCATAGATTCTATCTCTTGCATCAAATCATTAACACCACTCAACACCAATGCTGCCTCCCAACACCCTTGAGCAAAAGGGCATTGCAGGTCGTTATAATTTTTCCATATCCTTGTCGCATACACCACACTCTGACAGGACCGTGATAAGTCGACCTTGTAGTGCCATTCTCATTGGTAACACATCGTCATTCTCATTGGTCACACACTTCGAGCAACCCACCAAGCAAAATTATGTAACCAAGGTGGTGCCTCAATATTCTAGAGGTCCCTCCACGGTCAACTAACATGCAGGTGTACCTGGGGTGCAAGACGCTCCATAATAGGTCAGCTCGATCAAATTGTATAGTTCCCATTTCGGCTAAAATGCCAGATTCGAGTTTTCCAACTAGAGTTAGCATGGAGAGGAATTAGGGCATGAGAACATAGAGGCTTTGGGTACCCTAACTATCATGGGTTACAGGTACCCTAATGCTCGAAACTCATCCGGAACCCCGAACCCGTTTGGGTTTACGGCTACCCTAACCCCGATTGGGTTCAAGTACCCTTTACTACCCGAACTCAAATAAGATGTTGGAATTGGAAGGGTAAATATTCAGTTTCGAAAAATAGCCGCTAGAAGAGTTAGCGACTTAGTGGAGAGATGATGGGGAGCCGAAGACTGGGGACTGGGACGACACGAACTTGTTTAACTATCTAGAGTCTAAAGCCGACACCGAGTGGTCGGCTGGGAGGATGGAGCTACCGATCTGAACCCTTGTTGATGTCTGACTAACTAAGAAGAGATGGCCGATGATGATAGTAGTTGGGAAGGGTTGGCTGACAGTTGGGGGTGTGTAATTGTGTAAGTTTATTGTCCATAATTTTGTTGGACTTGGGCACTTGGTGGCCGACTAGACTTGTCCAATCCAATGAGTGTTTAGGTTTTTAGTTATAGGTTTTTTGGGTTTGGATCTTGGGACAGGTAGAACCGGGTATTAACCCGTATGGGTATCCTAATCCAAAATTTCGATTCCAAAACCCGAACCCAAACAAGTTACGTGTACCTTAAACCCTCACACGTTCAGGATGGGTTTGGGTAATTTCATACTCGTACGGGTTCACTTTCATTCCTAAGAGGAATACCTAGTATAACATGTCTATCACTTTCACTAAAAAGTTTCTGGGTCAACTCAATGTCCCATTCTTGAACACCTGGGATGAACAAGTCACACACTTTCAGTCCTTCCAGCGCGACATCTCTTGGCGTCTCCACATGGAAATTATCATCCACTCAAAGCCAAGTCATGTCCCACTGGTGAACCTGTCGTTGGCGATTCACACAAATAACTAACAAAGTACAAAAGCTAGGGTAGATCGTATTCCGAGGGTCTTCCAAGATCGACTACTCTGAGAACTAGCAAAATACTCGAATGTAAGCACTTCTGCGTGGTGTGAGTTCCACGACTTCTAACTCTAAGAAATGCGGAGAAAATTAAAAATTAAACTAAAGCAGATTGGAAATTAGGGTTGGAAACAAGGATGACAAACGAACTTAGACTTTGAATCCCCCTTCGTTCCCCAGAGCATTGGCAATCAACAGATCAGCGGATTTCGATTCTCATTCAATCAATTACTAAGACACCACCATAACTCCTTACCCTTAGGTTTAAGACCGGCGAACGTTCGCTCTATCCGTTCTAACTACCAAGATTAATTAGCCGCCCGGGTACGGTCGCCTCTCGCAACGACTTAATTAACTGGTGCGATTACTAGTGATTTATGAGTTACTCTTGCAGTGGATTAACCCTAACCGGTTCCTACGAAAGGCACGCTCCAATTATAAGGCTAATTGTTCAATTTGATGTTCTAAAGTAAGGCGAGCGTTCGCTTCTATCCTTAGCTTAACAAGAATCTAATCTAGGTGATCAATCCAGACAAGAAACATGAACAATGAAGAACAAATCGAACATGAAAGAGAAACTGATTGAACTTCGAATCTAATCACTGCCGATCCGTGACCGCTTTAAAGCCCTGGGTCACTTAGGGTTCATCTAGTCTAAGCTCTAACGAGTTTAGCTACTCATGTTTATCACAAAAGAATCTAAGACAAAGAAAGAGTTCATCATCCAGAGGAAGAACAGAAAAGAATCTGAAAAACCTAATTTAGACGACTCTGACAGACTTCGATCTTCCGTAAACCACAATCCTAGCTCCGAGTCTCCGAGATGGAAGGGATGGTGTCACGATCTCTTTCCGGCTCTTCGAACTCTCACTCTTCGCTCCAGAACTTCAGAGAATTCTTCAAATTCTGATTCGAAAAGTATATTATGATGTATATATTTATTTGGGCCGCCGGGTTAAGTATTTATACTTAACCCTAATCAGCCGGATTTCTTCTATTATTTTCGCCGAAAATATTGAGGAATTTTCGGTGAAAATTCCTTTGCAAATGAAGGGTCCGCCGGCTGATTCTCCTGAACTTTCTTCTCGGTTCGAAAACTTCCTCCTTTCGCCGAAAGTTTCCTTAAGTTAACAACAGCCGATTTGTGAACATATTTTTGCCGAAAATACAAGGGTATTTTCGGCGAAAATTCCTTTGTAAACCGGGCAGGGATTTGTTTGAACTTGGTTGGCTCCTTTGATCGATCCCGGTGCAATCCCTCGAGGTTCCAACGCCTTAGACACGTCCTTGGCTACTTATTCGATGGCAAAAGCCTGTGCTAACGTAAAAAACACTAGAAAACCATCAAATAGACCCGAAACGGGCCAAGGTAACACAAATGGCACGAGATAGGGCAATCGATTGAATATTCGTTATTCTACCCTAAAAACCATGTCTTAAGCAAAGAAATGTCGCTTAAATGAGGCTGATAATCACGTCAAATCGAGTGTCATCAAATACCCCACACTTAAGCTTTTGCTTGTCCTCAAGCAAACTGAATAGAAACGCTCATGTTCATAAATGATAAGATCGATTAAATTGGAGCTCAATCAACCACAATGAATTATTAGACAGCTAATTCCTAGAACAAGAAACCTGACATGTATACAGATCAGCCAAACAACCTGGTCTCACTAGTAAACTGCACACAACAAGTAATTAGCAACCAATTATGCATGAATTTGACCTAACCGACCAGACTCCTCACACAGGATATATATAGTACATTGGGAACTCTCACTCTCTGTGTTTAAGGACGTGTTTCTGCTCTCGATCATTTTCTGTTACCGAATTCCGTCATAAGTTTGCATTTTGACCACATCTCCACCACTGTGACAACACGAGTATCTAGTCAAGAAGGACTTCCCTGCTAGGACCGTAATGAAATCTACACTACTTGGGTTTATGATGCGATGGATGATGGGAATGTATGATGATGGCTTGGTGCGGTGTAGCTTTCGACTAACTTCCCTCGAATCTAATCTATGGCTTCCTACCGTCTAACCAAACACGGGTGGAATGATGAACGCTCGTCCTATGCTACCCTCAAGCAACCTAGCACTTATTTTCTTTTTTTTTCACATGATTTTTTTTCTTTTGAACTTTTCTTTTGACTTCGTTCTTCCATTTGTAGGGAGAAGAACGTTTTATTGAACTAGAAACTTTGAAACTTTTCTGATTTTTTTCTTTTCTTCACTTTTTTTTTTCGAAATTTCCTTTCTTTTCTTACTTTACTTTTTTTTTCTTTTGTGCCGAATTTTCTTTTAGTTGTTAGAGGGATTTACACGTCCGAACATAATAGCTAAGACCACATGTTTAATGGCTATAGGCAGGTTACCACAAACTGACTTCCGGTAGGTCAATCTAGAACTACAACCACAGGGGATCAACGGGGAATGAAAGAAATGGGAAATGGCTGTAATGTATTATCGAACCGAAAGAACAGGCCAAGCTCAAGGGTCTAAACCTAATGGATTTATCGTTTGGTAGGCTATCTGGCTTAGTAGCTGAATCTAGGTGCCCCTATCCTTCTAGAACTCGTGTCATCGTGTGGTCTCAAGTAGGTCTCATGCAAATTCTAACTCATTCAAGCAAACAGAAAACCACTCAGAAAGAATTAAAATTGCAAGTTACGTGCAATGGATCAAAAGCTCACAGTTGGTTTGCTAGTCGGATTCAGTCATTTTCATGCAATCAAGGCTACAAACTACAAGTGTGATTCTAAAAATTCTGTTCTAACCGGGCAATTTAGCATCAAAGTATACAAGTTGGTTCTCAAGTTCTAGGTTAAGCAGTCTAAGCATCATTATGAAGGTTTGAACAACAACTTAACATAAAAATCAAGAATGAGCCATTCTAATGCTAGAGAGACTGGAATGGAATCACGAGGCACACACAAAACACAATCAAGGGTAATCAAGTTCATGCAAGGTTCTCTAGCATCCTACCCCACACTTAAATCAGACTGTGTCCTCATAGGACTAATTCTAGAGTTCAGAGTGAAGTAGAAGAACCTGGACCGAGATGATTGGTGTAGGGGATGAGCACGGGTCCACGGAGCGGAGGGAATCTACCGAAACGAAGCAAAGGGAATCTCCCTACTGCCTAAAAACAAAAACAAATGAAACATAAAAAGGAAACCGGGACAAGTGTCCCGGATCCACACAGAAAAAAGTTGGACCGAAATCCGAAAAGAATAAATAAAAAGAAAGGACAAGGAAAAGGACACCACCTGATCATGGCTGGTCAGGGGTGTCGGGGGGTGGAAAGTGGAGGTGCTCGCCGAGCTGGCGTTGCCACGCCAGCTGTGCCTCATACCGCCTGTCGGCGCGGCGCATATGCTGCTGCATAATAGTCCATCTCGCCTCTTGAGTGGCATTGTCGGTGATGCGCCACTCCTGCAGTCGCTCATACAACTCACCAATGTCCGCTGGGTGCGGTCGGTGCTGAGGGTGAGGCGCCTGGTATGGATCGGGAATGTGCGGCGGCGACTGGTGAGCATACCCTGCCTGGTGATGTGGCGAGGGTATATAGTCTTGGAATTCTGGCGGCGGCTGGGGCTGCTGCTGCTCAGCATCATCTTCTTCCTCTGACTCGACCACATGCTGGGGAGGAGGATCTGCTGCCACCTGGGGACTTAGGTCCAGCTCTAAGTCGTACTCAACCGCTAAGTCTCCTCCAACGGTCCTAACGTGGTGTCGTGGAATGTTCGGGCCATATTCATGGCTGATGCCGAAGGAGATGATGAGCTGACCTATGAAGTTACCTCCCAGGAGCGCACGAGGTAGCTTTCGCCTCTTGGTCTTCTGGCGGAAGATGCGAGCAAGCACCCAACCGGGGTGAAGAGGGTAGCTCTCTCGGATGGCTCGGAGAAGCATAAGCTCCGCCTTGAGGATATGGTGGCGATCCTTATCTGGAACATATAAAAGAGATCTACGCCAAACCATATGAATAAATTTAAAGAGAGGGTGAGAGAGGGACTTAACTGAGTCATGGCCCGTGAGGCGATCGCCAGGCACTCCAGTCATGTGGCTCCAGAGCGCGTGGTACTCCTCGTCATCATCATCGTCGCCCCAGCCGAGGTGATGTCCATGATAGTGCTCGTAGGGGATGCCTAGATGAGCAGCAAACTCATAGTAGGTGAGCTGCCTGTACACTCCACCCAGATAGAAGGTAATAACCTTCTGGCCTTGCCTCCTCTTATGCTCGTCCAGATCAAAGGTCGCCCAGAACTCCTGAAGGGCGATGTCTGGGAAGTCGGCAGCTATGGTGGTCAGCTCTAAGAGGCCGGCCGGTGCTAGGGCGTCATGCACATTCCAGTGGTAGTCCTCGTCGTGCTCGCTCAGGGACGCCATGGAGAGAGGGTGTACCTTAGCTCCCCGAATGTGCTCGATCTTCTGGAAGCACTCGAAGTAGAAGTCAGGTAGACGGGCGATAGTGCGATGGTACCCAGCCCGGCGAGGTAGTGCTGGAGGAGGGCCCTGAACGGCGGGAGTGACGGGGGCGGCAGCTCCTGAGCTCGAGGTGCCATCAAGTCGCGCCTTAGTCCTGCGCTCATAAGTGGTGTTCCTAAAAGCAGAATGAAACCAGATTAGTTAAACTAAAACCATACCCCACACTTAGTAGAAAAACTCAATTTCACAAAGAAATGAGGAAAACCGAGTGGGGGTAAGCAAAGCAGAGTAACCGGTAATCATAGACAGTAAAATACATGCTTAGGAACAGCCAGAATTGGATAAGCACAATCAGAGTTCAAAGAGTCAAACCGAAATTCAGAAAATCAACATTATAGCATAATGAACCCTAATCATGGCAAGACTACCACAAAGCGGAGAACGACGGTAAAATATGATCTCAGATGGCAAACACAATAATCTGAACGAGAAGGAACACGTACGGCAGCCAAATGATCAAAAACAGTTCATGGTCAAACCGACATTTCTCACAAGTCAACAGCACAAAGAATCAATCGTATGCAAAGCAACACATGATCAAATGATATGAAAATTAAGCACGGAACTTCCTAAGCATGCTAGAACAGTTCTACAAGTTCAGATAACCTAGTTCACACGAAATTAGTCGGCATGCAAATCGAGGCAAACCGAAAAGTCAACCAAAAGTCAACCCCGACGAAATTCAGCAATCAATATGTCAAATGATTCGTATTGAAAAGTTCTACAACTTACCTTGAAGCCATGGATGCTAAAAACGAACGGTTTGGGAGAAATCGGTGAAAAACTCCGAACACAAGGGTTTCGGTGAACTGGAGCTGTAGAGCTCCGATTCGAACGTTCTAGGGCTCAAAACGATCGGAAAAGAGAGGGGAGTTGAGCAGCGGTGGTCGGCGACGGCGGCGGTGGCGGGAAACGGCGGCGGCGGAGGAAAATGAATGGGAGGCGGCGACGATTTTGAAAAACAAAGGGGAGGGGTTTTTGGTTTGAAATTTTCGAAAATAGGAAAGTTGGGAGAGAGAGAGAGAGTAGACCGGATTTTTAAGTAGAGGATTGGGTGATTTTCAAAAGGATTTTCGGTGAAAATAATAAGAAGTTTTCGCCGAAAATTTACATTCAAATGCACTGCCGGTTTTCAAATGGATTTTCGCCGAAAACACCATAAATTTTCGGACCGAAAATATGAAACAGGGGAATGGCTTCGAAAATTCAAAAGGCGATTTCGCCGAAAATTTTGAACTACTCGGGTGAAAATATTTTCGCAAATCCGGCAAACTTCAGAAAATCACAGTTAAATCCACAAAAATCGAAACGACCTCAATCAACTTGCGACTGACTCTATGACACACAAAATCTACACAAAAAATAAGAAAACAAACAAACTGACACTTTTGGCTCCCCCGAACCGACTCTAACACACTAAGGTTGACACAAAACAAAAACGGACTCCAGCCGTGGGTTGCCTCCCACGAAGCGCTCTTTTGTTAACGTCCTTGAGCTGGATGATACCTGGACGGTGTTAGGAGACATCCCAACTCAGATTCTCCTTTACGCTAGCGTCGGAGTTCATGAAGTACAGCTTCGGGGCTTCTCCGGTAAGCGTGAATTTCTTCTCGTTCGCATGTAAGAGTTTAGTACGTCCATCGGGAAGATTATCGATGATCTTGAATGGTCCGAACAGTTCTCTGGAGAGGTCATCCTTCTTGAGTGTTACGATGGAAGGAATGAGGACTGTCGGCTTCGTCTTTTCTTTCATCTCCGGCTTGGTATCACCAGGATCGGTGATCGTCAGTACTTCCTTAGGAGATGCTTTCGGCTTCTCCTTCCATACTTGTTCCGGCGCCGGTTTCTCGGAACGAATTGGTGGTGTAGCTGGCTCGATGGAAGACGACGGAACTTTTGGTCTCCAGAACATTTGGGTCTTCGTCTTTTTGTTCTTTCCCTGAGGTCTGCTAGGTTTAGTGCTCGGTGGCTTAGAAGAGGCTTGCAGTTCCTTCTTCTTCTTGGGCGGCTTCTGAACCGAAATTTCTATCTTCTTCTTAATAACCTGTTCAATACCTGCAGCAACAACTGATCTAGAGACACTGGAAGAAGCATTAGTAACGGAGTTGACCGGAGTCAACTCCACAGTTTCAACAACCAGGCAATGAGGTTCTTCATTCTTAGAGTCATATTTCATGCATCTTTAAGACGGAAAGTTTTCATTTCTTTACCAACCCTTAGAGTCAAAGAACCATTTGGAACGTTAATATTCATTCCAGTAGTAGCCATGAAAGGTCGACCTATGAGAATGGTAGAATCATCTGTACTAGTATCCATAATCACATAGTCAGCTAAGAACGTGAACGGACCACATTTAGTAACAACGTCTTTTATTTCTCCTCTAGGAGTTTTAAGTGATCTGATGAGCTGTAAGACAGTGATCAAATACTACCAAGCTGGAAAGCTAAGCAGATCGTATTCCACAGGGTTTCTTCTAATTGACTACTCAAAGAAGCTGGCAAATTATTCAGGTTTGAACAAGTTGTGCGTGGTGTGAGTTCCACGACTTCTAGACTAAGATGCAAGAAAATTAAAATGAAATTAAAAGACACAATGAATTGCTGGTTTAGACAGACGACAGACAAGCTTAGATTTCGAATTCCCCTTAGATCACCAAGGCAATAGCAATCAACAGATCAGCGGATTTCAGTTCTCGTTCAATCAATTTCTATACACCACCATAACTCCTGACCCTTAGGTTTAAGACCGGCGAACGTTCGCTCTATCCGTTATAACTACCAAGATTAATTAGTCGCCCGGGTACGGTCGCCTCTCGCAATGACTTAACTTAACTGGTGCAATTACTAATGATTTATGAGTTACTCTTGAAGTGGATTAACCCTAATCGGTTCCTACGAAAGGCACACTCCAATTATAAGGTTAACTGGTTGAATTGATGTTCCAAAGTGAGGCGAGCGTTCGCTTCTATCCTCAGCTTAACAAGAATCTAAGCTAGGTGATCAGGAAAGACAAGTTTTAATGTTTAAAGCAGAGAAGCTGTCTGGCGACAAACCCTAATTCAACACAAACCTAATCTAGGCGATCAATCAGAAAAGAAACATAAACAATGACGTACAAAACAACCACGCAAAGAGAAACTGATTGAACTTCGAATCTAATTACCGCCGATCCGTGACCGCTTTAAAGCCCTGGGTCACTTAGGGTTCATCTAATCTAAGCTCTACAAGTTTAGCTACTCATATCTGACAAACAAGAATCAAAGACGACAGAAGGATTCATCTTATACAAAGGAAGAACAGAAAAGGATCTGAAAAACCTAATTCCGGATGATCCGTGAAGCTCCGATCTTGAGAATCTTCAATTCCTAGCTCTGAGTGTCTTCCGGGATGAATTGACGGCGTCACGATCTCTCGATAGCTCCGGAATACTCTCTCAACTCCCTTCAAGTCGTGGCTGATCTCTCTAGGTTGTATGTTAACAAATCTGGCTTCGAAAAGTCTATTAATACCCCCGAAACCTTTCCTTGTTGGAAAAGTTGAGAATTTCCCGTCTGGGGAGCTTACACGGCATGTAACCTCACAGTGTATTTAGCTTACACGGTGTGTAAGCTCCAAAACGCAGCGTTTTGAGCTGGGCAGACTTCCAACTTGTTTCGATCATTCCCGCTCCGTTTGAACTCCGATTTGGTCTCCGTTTGAAGCGTTGGACTCGTGAAAGAGTCCTCTATAATGTGGTAACCTGGGGCTCAACATAAAAGCTCACAAAAAGGGTGAAATAGCCGAGAGATAGACAATGTACGCACTAGGAGCCGATAATCACAAAGTTATGACAAATGCACCAAATACTCATCAAAATGGCATCAAAGGGTATGAAATGTTGCTTAAATGGGGCTGATAATCACGTCAAATCGAGTGTCATCAAAATACCCCACACTTAAGCTTTTGCTTGTCCTTAAGCTTTTGCTTGTCCTCAAGCAAACTGAATTAGAACGCACTCAGATTCACAAATGACACGATTGATCAAGTTAAGGTTCAAGCAATCACAATGAATTATTAAACTGCTACTTCTAGAACAAGTGACCTAACATGCTTACACGTCAACCAAACAACCTGGTCTCACTAATTATCTGCACACAACAAGTAGCAAACACAAATCATGCACGACTCTGACCTAACCGACCAGACTTCTCACACAGGTAATATTTGGTACACGGGAACTCTCGCACTCTGTGTTTAGGGACGTGTTTATGCTCTCAATCATTTTCTGTCACTGAATTCTGTCATAGGTTTGCAATTCGACCACATCTCCACCACTGTGACAACACGAGTAACTAGTCAAGAAGGACTTCCCTGCTAGGACTGTAACGAATTCTATACTATAAGGGTTTACAATGAGATGGATGATGGGAATGTATGATGATGGCATTGGTTCGGCGTAGCTTTCGACTAACTTCCCTCGAATCTAGCCTATGGCTTCCTACCGTCTAACCAAACACGGGTGGAATAGTGTACGCTCGTCCTATGATACCCTCAAGCAACCTAGCACTTTATTTTGCATATTTTCTTTTTCTTTTCTTTACATTTTTTTTGACTTCGTTCTTCCATATGTAGGGAGAAGAACGTTATTTAAATTATACTATAAACTTTTAAACCTTGAACTTTTTCTATTTTTTTTTGATTTTTTTTTCTTTCTCACTTTTTTTTCTTTGTGCCGATTTTTCTTTTAGTTGTTAGAGGGGTTTACACGTTTGGACATAATAGCTAAGACCACTTGTTTAATGGCTATAGGCAAGTTACCACAAACCGACTTCCGGTAGGCTAATCTAGAACTACAACCACAGGGGATCAACGGGGAATGAAAGAATGGGAATGGCTGTAATGTATATCGAACCGAAATAAAGGCCAAGCTCAAGGGTTTAAACCTAGAGGATTTATCGTTTGGTAGGCTATCTGGCTAAGTAGCTGAATCTAGGTGCCCCTATCATTCTAGCACTCGTGTCATCGTGTGGTCTCGAGTAGGTCTCATGCAAATTCTAACTCATTCAAGCAAATAGAAAACCACTCAAAAAGAATTGAAATTGCAAGTTACGTGCAATGGATCAAAAGCTCACAGTTGGTTTGCTAGTCGGATTCAGTCATTATCATGCAATCAAAGTGAAAAACTACAAGAGTGATAAGCTTTTCTGTTCTAACCAGGAAATCTAGCATCGATGCAAGCAGGTTGATTACAGGTTCTAGGTTAAGCAGTCTAAGCATCATCATGAAAAATTGAAAACTAACTTAACATCACGCGTCAATAATTGAGCAATTCTATGCTAGAGAAATCTCACAAATACCACAGATGAATAGCATCCCTCAGAAATATAATCCCCACCCCACACTTAAATTGGACATTGTCCTCAATGGACCAAACAAAAAGAATAAAAGTGTATAGGGGTACCGCAATATGAGCATGAGGGCGCCGGAGATGGATTGGTGAGACATCGGGGGTATAGACGTGCATAGAACCATAGAGAATTCTGAGTGCATAGCCTGAAAACATAATAAGAGAGGAGCCATCACACATTTAGAACAGTTGGAGTACAAAAGACTCGACCGACCACAAGGGTTCATCGATGACCTAAAACAACATAAACCGACACGAACAACAACAAAAAAAAGTACAGAGTTCCGGATGATAAGAAAAATAAAGAAAAATCCTGAAATCACTGGGACGGAGGGTGCTGGCTATCATCTGGCGGCTGGAACTGCCGAAAGAACTGAAGTTGTGACTGGTACATCTGCTGCTGCAACTCCTGGAGGCTGGTGAAACGCTCGTCGTACTCCTGTTGCCACTTCTGAGTAGCCTCCCAACGCGCGTTGGAATCGGCTCTCATCTCCCTAAGCTCACGCTACAGCCCACTGAAGTCGTATGCTGGGGTCGCATCTGGCTCTGGCTCTGGTGTCGATCTTCCACGTTTCTCAATGAAAGGATCACAGTGGGGAGCTAAAGATGTTGCTGGAGGTGTTATCCGGCGGGGAAGCCACCTGGAGGGTGTCGCGCCTCGCGGTTCCTCTCAGTTTCTTCGCCGGAGGTGGGCGGAAGAAGAGGAAGCAACTCCTTTTCCTTTGGATTTTCCCATCCTGAAAATAAATAACAAACAAATAATGCCAAGTTTAGTGGTCTAACAATTGAACTAATCCTATGAATCAACTTGAGCAAGGAGGGGATTATTGAACGATGACAACCTGATGACACTCGATTTGATGTGATTATCGGCCTCATTTAAGCGACATTCCCTTGCTTGAAATGTGGTTTTAGGGGTAAAATAGCGAATATTCACTCAACTACCCTATTTCCGACCGATTTGGTTACTTTGGCCCTTTTTGGGTCAATTTATGGTTTTCTAGTGTTTTTGTAAGAGTGCAGGTTTTTATTGTCAAATACATAACCACGGATGTGTTCAAGACCTCAAGGAGTGAACCGGAATCGAACCAGAAATCAAACTAGAGTCAGAACCGAAGATCCAACTGCCCAGCACAATATTTTGGTCGAAAATACTACACGGATTTCGGCAAAAATACCTTCAGAACTCACAGGCTGATTTGCACTGAAGTCTTCAGCGAAAACTTCCTTATGTTTTCGCCGAAAATCCTAGAAGAAATAACACAGGGGATTTTAACTAAAGTTTTCGCCGAAAATCATTTGATATTTTTGGCAAAAATATCTTCCTTTTCCGCAGCAGAATCAGAAAACCCTAATCAACCCTATTTAAAGTAGGAGTCGGCAGCCATTCATGAAAAAATTGACAACAGAACAATTCATTATTCATATTTTCACAAATCAGACTTTTGAGAGTCAGCCGACTCTATGGTCGATAGATAGAGTTTAGAGAGTTCGAAGATCCGTGGAGAGATCGTGACGCCATCCTTCCACATCGGAGAACTCGGAGCATAAAGTTGAAGATCTAGGAGATTGAAGCTTCGCGGGAGTCGTCAGAATTAGGTTTTTCAGTTCTTATCTGTTCTTCCTCTGTATGATGATCTTCATTGTTGCCTTTGATTCTCTTGTTTCTGATATGAGTAACTGAACTTGTAGAGCTTAGATTAGATGAACCCTAAGTGACCCAGGGCTTTGAAGCGGTCACGGATCGGCGGTGATTAGATTCGAAATTCAATCAGTTCTTTTTCATGTTTGATTCGTTCTTCATTGTTCATGTTTCTTGTCTGGATTGATCACCTAGATTAGATTCTTGTTAAGCTAAGGATAGAAGCGAACGCTCGCCTTACCTTAGAACATCGAATTGAACAATTAACCTTATAATTGGAGCGTGCCTTTCGTAGGAACCGGTTAGGGTTAATCCACTGCAAGAGTAACTCATTAATCATTAGTAATTGCACCAGTTAATTAAGTCGTTGCGAGAGGCGACCGTACCCGGGCGGCTAGTTAATCTTGGTAGTTAGAACGGATAGAGCGAACGTTCGCTGGTCTTAAACCTAAGGGTAAGGAGTTATGGTGGTGTATAGAAACCGATTGAATTAGAATTGAAAACCGCTGATCTTGTGATTTCCGTTGCTCTGGTAATCTAAGGGGGATTCGAAGTCTAAGTTCGTCTATCTTCTCATTAGTCAACCTTCTACTTTTCTGTCTTTTATTTTCCTGCTTTATTAGATTAGAAGTCGTGGAACTCACACCACGCACAACGTGTTTTAACCTGAGTAATTTGCCAGCTTCTTCGAAGTAGTCGATTAGAAGAAACCCCTGGAATACGATCTACCTTAGCTTCACAGCTTGGTAGTATTTGATACCGCTAAAACTGCAGCTATCACAACCACACAACCATCAAAGAAACTAAGTTCAAAGATGGCAAGTGAATATGTCAGCAAATGAAGGCACAATCACCTAGGCACATTTTTAGCTCTTAAGCACACTTAGCAAGATCAACAATTAGGCATTTAGCAAACTTGGCAAAGATCATCATGGAAGCAAATGGCCAATTGCAATTCAAACTTAAGTCATAATCAAGTAATAAGCAAGTCCAAATCAGCCATGTAAGCCACACAAGCTAAGCTCACAACTCATGAAATCGATATGCAAAAAGTGTACCTCAATCAATCATACGAGCTAATTAAGGTATAGATATTCGGGAACAAGCATGCATACATGTCTATAATCATCATAACATCAATCTCAAAGCAACCATTCATCCAATTTCGTCCACAATAAAAAATCCCCAATTTCAACAAAAATTGGTATGGAAAGTCTATGAATGAAATTCCACAATTGGATAGGCAAACGAAATCGAAATGACCCCCGATTCAAACTACAAGCTCATTACACCATCAATTTCAAGAATATCAAGTCAATTTCACAAAACCCCAAAATTGAAAAATTAGGGTTCTTGAGCTCAAGAACTCAAATCCGACTCAGCACCTGAAAATCGAAATCAAGGTTGGAAATCACTGATATAGGCATCATAGGAGGTAGGGGAGTCGCTTTACATACTTGGAATCGAGTTAAACTCAAGAAATCGAAGAAAAAAGAGAAGAATGGGGGCTGGTTCGAGTTTCAAACTCGAGTTGCTGCAGCTGCGGGTTCGTGGTTCGGCCCGAGTTGCTGCTGGACGGCGGGGTCGTGCGGCGGGGGCGGTCGACGGAGGCTAGGGCGACGGTCGAAGAGGGGGCGTCGGGTGGTCGGGGACGGCACGGAGGGCGCGGCTGACGACGACTTCGTGAGGGGCGTCATGATTTCAGCGATGGGGGTGCGTCGGACAGGAGGCGGACGGCAGGAGGGCGGCGGCGTTCATCGGACGGCGATGGTTGGCGGTCGGCGTTCATCGGACGGCCGATGGTTGGCGGTCGGCGGTGGCGGGTTGTGTGGTGGCTGGCGGCGATGGCTGGTGTGGTGTGGTGGCTAGAGGTGGTTGGGGTTTTGGTTCAAAGGAGGAAGAGTTGAGAGGATTTGGGAGAGAGAAACGAAGAGAGAGAAGGAAAAATCCGAAAATGAGAGGAGAAAAAGGACTTACCCGTGCATTTCGGGGCTTACACGGCGTGTAAGCTACTTAGTGCAATAGCTTACACGGCGTGTAAGCCCTTACACGGAGGTTTACACAGCTGTGTAAACCCACTGTGTTTTTTAGCTTTCCTTGGGTTCTCTATTCCGAATTTTGGCCAATTTCTTGCAAATTGGTCACTCCTCTTCCTGCAAACAAAATATTCAACCCAAGTAACACCCAATATATATTTTTCAACTATTTTCTATCATCCGGACTCAACTGACTCGACACAAAATTCTAAAAATGACTCAAAATAAATAAAAATTGACTCGATAAATTTAAAATAACTCCAGCCGTGGGTTGCCTCCCACGAAGCGCTCTTGCTTAACGTCCTTGAGCCGGACGATACCTGGATGGCGATCAAGAGACATCCCAACTCATGATTTCTCTTAAGCTCGAGTCGGAGTACATGAAATACAACTTTGGAGATCCTCCGAGAAGTGTGAACTTCTTCCCGTTTGCGTGAATTAGCTCAGTTCGTCCATCAGAAAGATGACCAGAAATTTTAAATGGCCTGAACAGTTCTTTCGAAGGAGCGTCCTTCTCTTTATTCTCCTTCTTCCTCTCGCCAGGATCTTTAGCTTTTGGCGATTCATGAGGGGATGCCGTCGGCTCCTCCTTCTTTCTCGGCTTTTGTGCCGGCAACTCATTCTTCAAATTAGGGACCTGTCCAACACCTGGTAAGAAGATTTCTGCAGAAATTCTAGATTTTTTATTAGTAACGGAGTTGACCGAAGCCAACTCCACAGCTTCAACAGACAAGCAATGCATCTCTTCTTTGACAGGGACTTGCATACCGTCATTGAGGCGGAATGTCATGGTATCCTTGCCGACCCTTAATGTTAACGAGCCATTCGGGACATTAATGGTAATGCCGGCTGTCGCCATAAACGGTCGGCCTAGGAGAAGAGTGACATCTTCCCCTCGGGTATCCATAACAATAAAATCAGCCAGAATAGTAAAAGGACCACAACTGACAATAACGTCTTCTATCAATCCCCTAGGTAATTTCACAGATCTGTCGGCAAACACTAAATGCATGCTAATCGGTTTCAATTCTCCTAGGTTCAATTTCTCATACAAGCAGGTAGGCATGACATTAATGGAAGAACCTAGATCAATTAAACTACGATCAATTTTCACATCATTAATAGTGCAAGGCAAAGTAAAAGCACCGGGATCGCGACACTTAGCTGGGGGAGGTATGGCGGTCGTCTAGCTGTGGATCGCGGAGCATTCTTCCTTGAGGGAGACGGAAGACAAATCTCCCTTCTTCTTGTTCTTCGCAAGATCCTTCGCGACTTTTCCAACCTCCGGTATCATCTGGATAGCATCAGTAACTGGCATCTTGATATCTGTGTTCTTCAAGTATCCATACCACTTTCTGTATCGGGTATCATGATCTTTCTCCTTTGATTGCGCAGCCTTAGGAAATGGAATCCGAGGCTGATATGGAGGGAGAGGTGGCGCAGGTGATGTCTTTGTTAGGGGAGGCGGGGCAGTCACCTCCTCCTCTTCTTCTTTATCCTCCTCCTCGATTTCTGGCTTGTCAATAGCTATAGCATTAGGAATTATGGCCGGATCAGGAGCTGCAGGACCAGCTAATTGCTTGCCGCTTCTTGTGGAGATAGCCTTGACGTGCTCCTTCTTAATGGTAGAGTCATCTTGAACCGATGATTGATTAAAGAAGGGGATACTAGCTAGCAAGCTAGCCATGCCATTCACCGCGCTCTCCACTCGTCGACCTCTATCTTCATGATCTCGATTTAAGACGGCTTGAAGCTTGAATTTCTCCTCGTGGTCATCGAGTCTTGCCAAGATCAGGTTGAGCTTCCTATCTATCTCAATTTCCCAAGTATTCTCAAACGTATAATTCTGAGGCTGGTGTCCTCCGGTGAACCCAGGAGGATCTTGATCAATAAAATTCACTTCCCCTATAGACCAGTTATTTGCTGTACCGAAGATCTTCTTCATTTCTTTCTGTACTTCAATCTTGATCTGATCTTCACGGCTTGATTGGCTCTTAGCTGCTCCAAACTGTCTCTCCCAACTTCTAGACTTAGATGCGTAGTTTGCAAAGTGAAGAAGAGCAGCTTCTGGTGTGAGTGCAGTGTAGTCTCCATCAGCTAAGAAGTTAACCCATTTAGCTGATTCTTCGTTCATCCCTCGGGCGAAGATCTCAGCTAGCTGTCTCTGCTTGAATCCATGATGAGGGCAGTCGTAGAGAAGCTCTTGAAATTCGTTCCAAGCGTCATATAAGCTTACTCCTCTCTTCTGAACAAATCTGGCAATGCTGTCCTTGTAAGCTGTAGTTCTTGAAGGAGGAAAGTATTCCTCTACGAAGTCTTGAGCTAGACTATCCCAATCGGTGTAGTGGCCAGGTGGTTTCATACTGAGCCATCTCTTGGCAGTGCCTCTAAGGGAGAATGGGAAGACTCGTAAGCATAATGTGTTCTTACCGAGGTTCCCACTCTTGAACGTCTCGCACATGGCTAGGAAGTTCGCCAAATGTGTGCATGGGTTATCTTGCGGCTTCCCTTCGAACTGAACATCCCTAGAGATCATTTCCAGGAAGGGGATTGTGATCTCATAGTCAGGATCGTCGTCATTAGAAGGTACGGTGATGGAAGACCGAATGTTAGATGCGCGCGGCTTATTGTAGTCCGCAAGACTCTTTTGAGCAGCCATTGCGGTAGGGAAAGGTGGATCGGAAGTGATTTGCTTCTGAATTTTCTTAACCTGCAAAAGACAAAAACAAACACAACCGGTGTAAAATCGAAGTGTGATGGAAAATGAAAGATGGAAAGGTAGCAGAATAAAATGCCAACTCTTCTTTCAAACAATATAGAAGAGTCCCCGGCAATGGCGCCAATTTGATGAGCTGTAAGACAGTGATCAAATACTACCAAGCTGGAAAGCTAAGCAGATCGTATTCCACATGGTTTCTTCTAATTGACTACTCAAAGAAGCTGGTAAATTATTCAGGTTTGAACAAGTTGTGCGTGGTGTGAGTTCCACGACTTCTAGACTAAGATGCAAGAAAATTAAAATGAAATTAAAAGACAGAATGAATTGCTGGTTTAGACAGACGACAGACAAGCTTAAATTTCAAATTCCCCTTAGATCACCAAGGCAACAGCAATCAACAGATCAGCGGATTTCAGTTCTCGTTCAATCAATTTCTATACACCACCATAACTCCTGACCCTTAGGTTTAAGACCGGCGAACGTTCGCTCTATCCGTTCTAACTACCAAGATTAATTAGTCGCCCGGGTACGGTCGCCTCTCGCAATGACTTAACTTAACTGGTGCAATTACTAATGATTTATGAGTTACTCTTGAAGCGGATTAACCCTAATCGGTTCCTACGAAAGGCACACTCCAATTATAAGGTTAACTGGTTGAATTGATGTTCCAAAGTGAGGCGAGCGTTCGCTTCTATCCTCAGCTTAACAAGAATCTAAGCTAGGTGATCAGGAAAGACAAGTTTTAATGTTTAAAGCAGAGAAGCTGTCTGGCGACAAACCCTAATTCAACACAAACCTAATCTAGGCGATCAATCAGAAAAGAAACATAAACAATGACGAACAAAACAACCACGGAAAGAGAAACTGATTGAACTTCGAATCTAATTACCGCCGATCCGTGACCGCTTTAAAGCCCTGGGTCACTTAGGGTTCATCTAATCTAAGCTCTACAAGTTTAGCTACTCATATATGACAAATAGGGTTGGCTATTCGGTCGGTTTCGGTCAAACCAGACCGAATTCGGTCGGTCACCGATTTCGAGTTGGTGTGAAACTTGGGACCGTAACTGTGACCGATTTGAATTCGGTTTGACCGTGCCCGAATTCAAATCGGTCACGGTCAACCGAGTTAACCGCAACACGACCGATTTGAGTAGATATTTTCTTCCAGATCTGGATCTATGATGAATCTGAAGAAAGAGGGAAGAAGGGTAGATGAAGAATCTGGGTTTGGGGAACAAGAAGAAGAACAAGAATAAGGGTATATGGGTTCGAAATCGAATCTGGGCAGAATCGGTGGTGGTGAGCTGGCCTCCGGGGGCGATGTCGTTGGCCATCCAGCCTTCGAAGAGGATGGGCTTCAGCTCCGCCCTAGCGGCATAGATGGCGGCCGTGTGTGCGGCGGGGCCGCTGCCGATGATGCATACGCGGGTCCTGAGCTCTTCCATAGCGGCGGAGGTCGAGAGAGGAGAAGAAGAAGCGACGGTGGTGGTGGGTTCAAAACTCGAATCTGAGAAGAAGAAGGGGATATGGGTTCAAAACTTGAATCTAAGAAGAAGAAGAAGAAGAAGGAGGAGGAGGAGGAGGGTATCTGGGTTCCAAAATCCAATCTGGGCAGAAAAAGAAGAAGAAGAAGGGGATCTGGTTCGAAAATCGAATCTGAGAAGAAGTAGAATGAGGGAAGAAGAAGAAGAAGAAGAAAGAGGGGATTTGGTTTCGAATCTGAGAAGAAGAAGAAGAAGAAAATGAAATTGGAGAGGAAGAGGAAGAAGAAGAGAAGAAGAAGAAGAAGAAGGAGAGAAGAAAAGAAGAGGAGGAAGATTTTGGTCTGGAGAAGTGCAGGACTCAATTGGAGAAGGAGGAAGAACCGAAGAAGAAGAAGGAGAAGTGACTCAATTCGGTCTGGTCGGTCAATAACTTGAAATCGGTCAATGACCGAATTAGAGATATGTAACCGATGGGTTGAATCCTATAACCGCAGCCATTTTTGAGTTGGTGAAATCGGTTAATCGGTCACCAAAACCGAACCAGCCACCCCTACTGACAAACAAGAATCAAAGACGATAGAAGGATTCATCTTATACAAAGGAAGAACAGAAAAGGATATGAAAAACCTAATTCCGGATGATCCGTGAAGCTCCGATCTTGAGAATCTTCAATTCCTAGCTCCGAGTGTCTTCCGGATGGATTGACGGCGTCACGATCTCTCCGATAGCTCCGGAATACTCTCTCAACTCCCTTCAAGTCGTGGCTGATCTCTCTAGGTTGTATGTTAACAAATCTGGCTTCGAAAAGTCTATTAATACCCCCAAAAACCCTTTCCTTGTTGGAAAAGTTGAGAATTTCCCATCTGGGGAGCTTACACGGCGTGTAAGCTCACAGTGTATTTAGCTTACACGGTGTGTAAGCTCCAAAACGCAGCGTTTTGAGCTGGGCAGACTTCCAACTTGTTTCGATCATTCCCGCTCCGTTTGAACTCCGATTTGGTCTCCGTTTGAAGCGTTGGACTCGTGAGAGAGTCCTCTATAATGTGGTAACCTGGGGCTCAACATAAAAGCTCACATAAAGGGTGAAAATAGCCGAGAGATAGACAATGTACGCACTAGGAGCCGATAATCACAAAGTTATGACAAATGCACCAAATACTCATCAAAATGGCATCAAAAGGTATGGAATGTTGCTTAAATGGGGCTGATAATCACGTCAAATCGAGTGTCATCATGATCTATCAGCAAAGACAAGTTGCATACTAGGCGGTTCAAGTTCTCCTAGGTTCAATTTTTCAAACAGGCTCATAGGCATAACATTAACAGACGCTCCTAGATCAACTAGACAACGCTCAATCTCAACATCATTAATGACCAAAGGCAAAGTAAAAGAACCAGGATCAGAGCACTTAGCTGGATATGGAGAGGCAGGTTTCTTGATACGAATGTCAGGATATCCTTCTTTATTCCCCTTCATGCCAGTCTCGATCCTTGCATTTGGCAGCAATGCTCTAGGAAAAGGAGGCTTCATGACATACAGTGCAAGAGGAGGATCATCCTCCTTAGGCACCGATTTCTGTTCTTCCTCTTCCTCTGGAGTTTCAGCGATCCTGCGTAAGACAGAACAAGCATCAACAATTAAGTTTGGAAGTTTTCGAGTGGTTACCATCTTGGCTTGCTCCTTTCTCGGATTCGGCTCTGTCTGGCTTGGAAGTTGGCCAAATGGTCAACCAGATGCTAGCATGCTTGAGATGTTGTTCACGGCTTGCTCAATTCTTTGTCCAGATGCTATCTGTTCTTGATTGAGAAGAGCTTGAGCCTTGAACTGACTGTCATGATCATCGAGTCTGGTAATGATCTAGCTGAGCTTTTTATCCAGGTCACTAACATTGTTTTCTCTTTGATGCTGCTGCCCTGGATAGGTATTATTAAGATATTGATTCTGGCGATTGCCAGGAGCAGTTCCATAATTACCCGGATTGTGATGCGGCGGCTGGTAGACACCTGCCGGCGGATGGTTAGGTTTCTGATCCTGAGCTGGACCAGCTGGGCGGTTATTCTGATTCTGGTTATGGTTGGCGCCATTATTGTAGGGAGGTCTGTCTTGATAGTTCCCTTGCTGCCTGAAGTTACGGTAGCCAGCATAACCATTCTGATTATTAACGAAGCCTTGTTGAATGAAATTTACCTCTTCGGCAGACCAGACTTCTGCCTTACCAAAATTCTGACAACGGCCTCCGTTATGTGTGCAAGCTCCACACCATTCATAATCGGCAACGTAGACAGAAGCTGCCGACGGTTTGATTGGTGTAGTAGACTTCTTCAAATGCTTCTCTACCTCTGCCTTGATAGTAGCTTCGAGATCGAGCTTGCTCCTTGATCTTTCTGATTGTCGTTCCCAGTTCCTTGACTTGGAAGCACAGTTTGCGAAGTGAAGAAGAGCAGCTTCAGGTGTGAGTGTAGTGCAATCCCCTTCAGCTAGAGAATTGACCCACTTGGCAGATTCTTCTCGAAGTCCTCGAGCAAAGATCTCAGCTAACTGTCTCTGCTCGAATCCATGATGCGGACAGTTGTAGAGAAGTTCTTGGAATCGATTCCAAGTATCATATAAGCTTTCTCCTTCTTTCTGGGAGAATCTGGCAATGCTGTCCTTGATAGCAGTTGTTCTGGCTGGAGGGAAGTATTCTTCAACGAAGTCCTGAGCCAGAGTATCCCAATCAGTGTAATAGCCAGGTGGTTTGCCAGTAAGCCACCTCTTAGCAGCGCCTTTCAGAGAGAACGGGAAAGCTCTCAGACAAAGAGTATTTTTGTCGAGGTTTCCGTTCTTGAAAGTACTGCAGAGATCAAGGAAGTCTGCAAGATGAGTGCACAGATTGTCTAGGGGCCTGCCTTCAAACTGTAAATCCCTAGAGATCATAGTCAAGAATGGAATCTTGATCTCATAGTCAGGATCTCCTTCAATGCGCGGAACAGCAATGGCAGATCGAACGCTAGTCGCGCTAGGCTTGTTGTAATCAGCTAGACTTTTCTGTGCAGGTGGTGGTGGTGGCGGTGGATTACCATTTGGTGGTGGTGGTGGTGGTAATCGATCGTCCATGGCAGGAGATGGAGGAGGTGAGAGTGACTCGGTGTACGAAATGGATGAAGGTGTCGGTGAAGACGGAGATGAGGAACTCTCCTTCAGTTCCTCGATCTTAATCGGAGTGATGGGTGGATTGGATCTGCTTCTCTTCAGAATCTGTGATCGTAGAGGTGGAGCAGAACTGCCTGGTCTCTCTGCACTCTTAGCCTGTTCGGTTTGAGAACGAGTCCAAGGACGGTGAGGCATACACCTGTAAACCTACAGATAACAAAGACAAACAAAACTAGTGTAAAATCGAAGTGGATGGAAAGGTGAAAGATGGAAAATAGAAGAATAAATTGCCAGTTCTTCTTTCAAACAATCAATAGAAGTTCCCCGGCAACGGCGCCAATTTGGTGAACCTTAGATCGTTGTGCGGGTTCACACAAATAAACTAACAAAGCTACAAAAGCTAGGGTAGATCGTATTCCGAGGGTCTTCCAAGATCGACTACTCTGAGAACTAGCAAAATACTCGAATGTAAGCACTTCGTGCGTGGTGTGAGTTCCAGGACTTCTAACTCTAAGAAATGCGGAAAAAATTAAAAATTAAACTAAAGCAGATTGGAAATTAGGGTTGGAAACAAG
Source organism: Linum lewisii (assembly GCA_034768395.1). Lineage (NCBI taxonomy): Eukaryota > Viridiplantae > Streptophyta > Magnoliopsida > Malpighiales > Linaceae > Linum > Linum lewisii. Next base: position 51,580,129 of record CM068301.1, on the reverse strand, counting down.
GATGACAAACGAACTTAGACTTTGAACCCCCCTTCGTTCCCGAGAGCATTGGCAATCAACAGATCAGCGGATTTCGATTCTCATTCAATCAATTACTAAGACACCACCATAACTCCTTACCCTTAGGTTTAAGACCGGCGAACGTTCGCTCTATCCGTTCTAACTACCAAGATTAATTAGCCTCCCGGGTACGGTCGCCTCTCGCAATGACTTAATTAACTGGTGCGATTACTAGTGATTTATGAGTTACTCTTGCAGTGGATTAACCCTAACCGATTCCTACGTAAGGCACGCTCCAATTATAAGGTTAATTGTTCAATTTGATGTTCTAAAGTAAGGCGAGCGTTCGCTTCTATCCTTAGCTTAACAAGAATCTAATCTAGGTGATCAATCCAGACAAGAAACATGAACAATGAAAAACAAATCGAACATGAAAGAGAAACTGATTGAACTTCGAATCTAATCACCGCCGATCCGTGACCGCTTTAAAGCCCTGGGTCACTTAGGGTTCATCTAGTCTAATCTCTAACGAGTTTAGCTACTCATGTTTATCACAAAAGAATCTAAGACAAAGAAAGAGTTCATCATCCAGAGGAAGAACAGAAAAGAATCTGAAAAACCTAATTTAGACGACTCTGACAGACTTCGATCTTCCGTAAACCACAATCCTAGCTCCGAGTCTTCGAGATGGAAGGGATGGTGTCACGATCTCTTTCCGGCTCTTCGAACTCTCACTCTTCGCTCCAGAACTTCAGAAAATTCTTCAAATTCTGATTCGAAAAGTATATTATGATGTATATATTTATTTGGGCCGCCGGGTTAAGTATTTATACTTAACCCTAATCAGCCGAATTTCTTCTATTATTTTCGCCGAAAATATTGAGGAATTTTCGGCGAAAATTCCTTTGCAAATGAAGGGTCCGCCAGCTGATTCTCCTGAACTTTCTTCTCGGTTCGAAAACTTCCTCCTTTCGCCGAAAGTTTCCTTAAGTTAACAACAGCCAATTTGTGAACATATTTTCGCCGAAAATACAAGGGTATTTTCGACGAAAATTCCTTTATAAACCGGGCAGGGATTTGTTTGAACTTGGTTGGCTCCTTTGATCGATCCCGGTGCAATCCCTCGAGGTTCCAACGCCTTAGACACGTCCTTGGCTACTTATTCGATGGCAAAAACCTGTGCTAACGTAAAAACACTAGAAAACCATCAAATAGACCCGAAACGGGCCAAGGTAACACAAATGGCATGGGATAGGGCAATCGATTGAATATTCGTTATTCTACCCTAAAAACCATGTCTTAAGCAAAGAAATGTCGCTTAAATGAGGCTGATAATCACGTCAAATCGAGTGTCATCACCCACACATCGACGTAGTTGCCGTCACCTATTATCCATCGAAGACCGCTCCTAACAACTCCTTAGTTCGTCTAGGTACTCTGCCAAATAGGACTCGAACTACTACCACGTAGAGGTAACAAAAAATACCCTCAGTGGAAGTATTTAGTTATGAACAAACAGCAAATAAGAGTATCAAGATCAAATGGGAACTTCCAACCATAGTTACCAAGCATTGCTAAGTTAAAGCCATGCAAATCTCGAAAATCCATGCCACCATTCTCCTTCCCCGCGCACGATCTCTCACACTTCATCCACGATAAATCACTATGCACCCCACTCTTTATACCGCACTAGAATGAATTCATCTTTTTTTTAATCTCATCCAGCAACGATGGTGAGAGAGTAACTGATGAACCTAAGATCGTTGTTCAGGTTCAAACAAATAACTAACAAAGCTAACAAAAGCTAGGGTAGATCGTATTCCAGGGGTTTCCTCTACTTCCTTACTCAAAGGTGTTGGCAATTTAATTCAAGTTTAAACACAAGTTGTGCGTGGTGTGAGTTCCACGACTTCTATAGTAAAATGCAAAGATAATTCGAAATGAGAAATAAAGCGAAGGAAGATTGAAGATTGATTGATTGACTAGAAAGATGACAGACAAGCTTAGACTTCGAATCCCCCTTAGATCACCAAGGCAACAGCAGTCACAGACCAGCGATTTTTGATTCTAGTTCATTCAGTTCATAGACACCATCATAACTCCTGACCCTTAGGTTTAAGACTGGCGAACGTTCGCTCTATCCGATCTAGCTACCACGATTAATTAGCCGCCCGGGTACGGTCGCCTCTCGCAACGACTTAACTTAACTGGTGCAAATTCTAATGATTAATGAGTTACTCTAGCAATGGATCAACCCTAATCGGTTCCTACGAAAGGCACGCTCCAATTATAAGGTTGATTGTTCGATTTGGTGTTTTAAAGTAAGGCGAGCGTTCGCTTCTATCCTTAACTTAACAAGAATCTAATCTAGGTGGCCAATCCAGACAAGAAACACAGATAACGAAAAACAAATCAAACATGAAAGATGAAACTGAATGAACTTCGAATCTAATCATCGCCGATCCGTGACCGCTTTAAGCCCTGGGTCACTTAGGGTTCATCTAATCTAAGCTACACAAGTTTAGCTACTCATATTCAATACAGCAGAATCGAAGACAGACAAAGAATACATCTCAGGTAGGAAGACAGAGAAGAATTGTAAAACCTAATTTCGATGCTTTTTGGCAGCTTCAATCTGCTGGATCTTCAACTCCTAGCACTGGCTCTCCGAGGTGGATGGATGGCGTCACGATCCGTTCCTGGCTCTTTGAACTCTATCTACTCGCCATGTCTCTCTCTCCGTCTTAGTTTGTGTGTGTGTTAAGTGATTGACAAAAGTGTAAGTCCCCCCCTTCATTAGCCGCCGAAGGCTGTATTTATACCTACCTGAGATTTTCTGATTTCAACTGGGATTTTTGCCGAAAATAATAGAGAAATTTCGGCGAAAACTTCTTCCTACTCGGGGCAGTGGATTCCTTCTTCCGTTTTCGGCGAAAACCCAGGGGTATTTTCGCCGAAAATGCATGTGTAAATGGGGCAGGCGTTTTCTTTGACTTGAACGATCTCTCCGGTTGATTTATGTGTGATTCTTCGGGGTTCCAACGTCTAAGACACGTCCTTGGCTACCGTATTCAATGGCAAAAACCTGTGCTAACATAAAAACACTAGAAAACCATCAAATAGACCCAAAACGGGCCAAGGTAACACAAATGGCACGAGATAGGGCAATCGATTGAATATTCGTTATTCTACCCTAAAAACCATGTCTCAAGCAAAGAAATGTCGCTTAAATGAGGCTGATAATCACGTCAAATCGAGTGTCATCAAATACCCCACACTTAAGCTTTTGCTTGTCCTCAAAAAACTGAATAGAGACGCTCATGTTCACAACTGATAAGATCGGTTAAATTGGAGCTCAATCAAACACAATGAATTATTAGACAGCCCGATCCTAGAACAAGAAACCTAACATGCATACAGATCAGTCAAACTACCTGGCCTCACTAATAAACTGCACACGACAAGTAATTAGCAACCAATTATGCACGAATTTGACCTGACCGACCAGACTCCTCACACAGGATATATATAGTACAATGGAAACTCTCACTCTCTGTGTTTAAGGACGTGTTTCTGCTCTCGATCATTTTCTGTTACCGAATTCTGTCATAAGTTTGCATTTTCGACCACATCTCCACCACTGTGACAACACGAGTATCTAGTCAAGAAGGACTTCCCTGCTAGGACCGTAATGAATTATACACTACTTGGGTTTATAATGAGATGGATGATGGGAATGAATGATGATGGCTTGGTGCGGTGTAGCTTTCGACTAACTTCCCTCGAATCTACTCTAGGGCTTCCTACCGTCTAACCAAACACGGGTGGAATGATGAACGCTCGTCCTATGATACCCTCAAGCAACCTAGCACTTATTCTTTTTCTTTACACGATTTTTTTCTTTTCTTTTCAACTTTTCTTTTGACTTCATTCTTCCATTTGTAGGGAGAAGAACGTTTTATTGAACTAAAACTTTGACTTTTCCTGATTTTTCTTTTCTTCACTTTTTTTCGAAATTTTCTTCTTTTCTTGCTTTACTTTTCTTTCTTTCTTTTGTGCCGAATTTCTTTTAGTTGCTAGAGGGGTTTACACGTCTGGACATATTAGCTAAGACCACCTGTTTAATGGCTATAGGCAGGTTACCACAAACCGACTTCCGGTAGGTCAATCTAGAACTACAACCACAGGGATCAACGGGGAATGAAAGAATGGGAAATGGCTGTAATGTATTATCGAGCCGAAAGAACAGGCCAAGCTCAAGGGTCTAAACCTAGTGGATTTATCGTTTGGTAGTCTATCTGGCTTAGTAGGTGAATCTAGGTGCCCCTATCCTTCTAGAACTCGTGTCATCGTGTGGTCTCGAGTAGGTCTCATGCAAATTCTAACTCATTCAAGTAAACAGAAAATCACTCAGAAAGAATTTGAATTGCAAGTTACGTGCAATGGATCAAAAGCTCACAGTTGGTTTGCTAGTCGGATTCGGTCATTTTCATGCAATCAAGGCTACAAACTACAAGTGTGATTTTAAAATTCTGTTCTGACCAGGCAATTTAGCATCAAAGTATACAAGTTGATTCTCAAGTTCTAGGTTAAGCAGTCTAAGCATCATTATGAAGGTTTGAACTACAACTTAACCTCAAAAATAAAAAACTGAGCCATTCTATTGCTAGAGAGACTGGACAGGAATCACGAGGCACACAAGGATAGGCAATCAAGATCATGCATGGTTATCTAACACCCTACCCCACACTTAAACTGTTCTGTGTCCTCACAGGACTAAACTAAAGTAGAGAGAAACGAAGAACCTGGATGGTGGTGTAGTGGACGAACGTGGAGAGTCCGGAGCGGAGCGGAATAGCCACTTAAAATCCTACAAAACACAAACAACAAAAAGATCAAAAGGACACCAGGACAAGTGTCCCGGATCCACACAGAATAAAATTGGGTAGAAACCCGAAAAGAAGAAAGAAAAGAAAAGGAAAAGGATAGAAACAACCTGATCACTGTTCCGCGGGAGGGGGTGGAGTGGGAATGGCGAACCGCTGCTCCATCTGTTGTCGCCATGCGAGCTCGTCCTTGTGTCTGGCTGACTGGTCGGCCATGAACTGCTGAAGAATGGATCAACGCTCGTTCTGAGTCTGTTCATGTGCTACTCGGTCCTTCTGCCATTGAAGCGAACCAGCCGAGTAGTCTAGCTGCCACTTCTCAATATGTGCCAGCCTTTCATTCATCTCCGCGGTGATTTGCGCTCGCGACGGCGGGCGGTCAACTGACTGGTGAGTGCGGTGAGGGAGCGATGTGCAATGCTCAATAGTCTCTGAAAGGTCGATGCGCCGTGGTATGGCAAGTTCAGCGCCTATGTGCTCAATCGGGATACGAGGAGCATCGGGGCCCCATTTGTCACCGAGCTGGAGGTTGTCGATCAGAATTGAAATGAAAGGTCCTCCTGGAAGCTCAGAAGGAAGCTTCTTGGCGGTAGTGCGCTTGTGAAAGAATCGTGCAAGCCACCATCCGGGATGCAGGTTGGAATCCTCCTCTAAAGCACGGAATAAGACGAGCTCCTCCAAAGAGACATGGTGACGGCTCGACTTGCTGCAATAACACAGAGACTGCACCCAAACATAATGCAAGAATTTAAGAATAGGGTGAAAGATGTCACCGACCGTGGGGTTGACAATAGGCGAGGTCTCATCTTCGCAGCAGGCCTATCTCCACACGGCTGGGTAAGGAGCACTCGTGATGGAGTATGCGTCCTCGAAGCCAGCAAATGCTATATCGAAGTTGACGCGCAGATCCAGCAGGCGACCGAACTCGCGAAGGGACTTCTCATGAAGAACACCACCGAGGCGAAAGGAAACGAATTTCTGCTCACGAAAGGGCTTCGGGGTGAGGCGCCGGAATGAACTCCAGAACTCTTGGAGTGCGACAAGCGGGTAGGGGGAGCCGTGAGTTGTCAGCACTTGCAAACCGGCTTTATGAAGGGCGGTGTCAATGGTAGAGTGCCAAGCTGGATTGTGCGCCTTGAGACTGTCAAGAGAAAGAACTGCCACCTTAGCCGGAGGAATGTCTTTGATCTTCTGAAAGACCTCGAGCTGGTGTGGCTCCAGGACGGCGATGAAAGGATGGATAACTCCATTGGCAGGTGTAGGAATAGATGAAATAGGAGTCGCAGGGGTCTGTGCATCCTCGGGAATGATGGCCACAGCCGACGATGTTTGTGCAGCTGGTGCGGGACGTCGGGAAGGTGGTGTCTTGCTCTGGCGAGCTGAGGATCACTGCGCTCTATCTGCACTGGTAGTCTTAAAATGCTTGGGGGCCCTGTAAAACACAACTCAGAGATGACCAGCATTAGATGATAAGAATCTTACCCCACACTTAAGCTGACAAGTGGGGAAAGTAAATTAACCGAGAGATCATTGATCCGAGATATAGCAGTCAAAAATTGTCAATTCATTTAGCAAGCATGAAGAATGGAATGATTCAGTGACACGATCTCACAGACAACAAGTCATGCTTCTGAAAAGGCCACAAAACAATACCAGAACCTAGCCAATTGATACCGACAAAGCAATCATGAAGAATAAGGGAGAACCAAAAAGTCAACCAAAGTCAACCACGCCGAAAACCGAAAGTCACAAAGCCAAAAGATTCACAATCAAGGGCTGAACAACTAACCGTGAAGACATGACTCGAGAAAACGATTGGAAATTCGTGGAATCGATGAAAAACTTGAAAACTAGGTCGGCCGGAACCGAAGCTGAAAAACACTGGTTCTAGGGTTTTGAAATAGGGGCAAGGGAAGGGGGAAGGTTGACTGTCGGCGGCGGCGGCTAAGGAGACGGCGGCGGTGACTAATCGGCGGATTAGGGGCGGCGTCGAGCGTTCGGGCGGCGGCGTATTTCAAAGCAGGGAGGGTGAGCCTAACATTCAAAGTTTTCGGATGTTGGACCGAAAATATGAGGGGTGGGGCCGCTTAAATAGTCGAAGGATAGCACAAAATATTTTCGGCGAAAAAACTTGGGGCTTTTCGGTTCAAAAATTTCAAACAGGAGAAAAAGGGTGAATTTGAACTAGAATTTTCGGCGAAAAGGCAGATAGATTTTCGACGAAAACCTTAGTGAAATTGGAGGAAAATTTTTCGGTGAAAAGTTGGTGGTTTTCGGTCCGAAAAGGTGGAACAGGAGGAAAAGGTTGATTTGGAACACACGTTTTCGGCGAAAACAATGACACATTTTTGCCGAAAACTTATTTGAAAACGGTGGCTGTTTCATTTTTTTTCGAAAGGGGTTTAAAACAAAAACGACTCAAAACAAAAAGTTACTGACTCCAGCCGTGGGTTGCCTCCCACGAAGCTCTCTTGTTTAACGTCCGTGAGCCAGACGATACCTGGAATCGTGTCACGGTTCCGACGTGAAGTAGTGTACGTCGATTGAAGAGACAGCTAACCCTTGCAGATACTTCTTAAGCCTATGCCCGTTAACCACAAACGGCTCTTGATCGTGCAATTTAATGTAGGCGCTGCCTAAGGGTGTCTGTCTGACCACGGTATAAGGGCCAGACCATCGAGATTCAACTTACCTAGAAAGAGCTTTAATCGAGAGTTATATAAGAGCACTTCTTCTCCAGGGTAGAACTGCTTGATCGTCTTCAATTGAGAGTCATGAATTTTCTTGGTGCGTTCTTTGTATAGCTTCGTGCTCTCATAAGCGTGGAGACGGTGCTCCTCAAGCTCAGCGATCTGGTCATGGCGGTTACTACCTCCTACTGCATAGCTCATATTCAACTCTTTGTTAGCCCAGAATGCCTTGTGCTCAAGCTCAACTGGTAAATGACATGACTTGCCATAGACCAGCTGATACGGTGAGGTACCGATGGGAGTCTTGTAGGAAGTTCGATAAGCCCATAAGGCATCATTGAGCTTAGATGACCAGTCCTTGCGAGACCGGCCAACTGTCCTATCAAGAATCCGCTTGAGCTCACGATTCGTCACTTCCGCCTGACCATTCGCTTGAGGGTGGTAAGCCGTGGACATTCGGTGGGTGACGCCAAAGCGTTTGCACATCCGGTCGAATTGTCCGTGGAAGTGGGTACCCCTATCGCTTATGATGAAGCGAGGTGAACCGAAACACGTGAAAAGACGGGTAAGGAACCGACCCACCACTCTAGAATCATTAGTGGGTAAAGCTTCAGCCTCAGCCCACTTAGAAACGTAATCAATGGCTACAAGAATGTACTTGTTTCCGTTGGAGGGTGTGAACGGACCCATAAAATCGATTCCCCAAACATAAAAAATTTCAACAGTTAAAGAAACAATTTGGGGCATCTCGTTACGGTTTGAGATGTTACCTGATCGCTGGCATGCATCACAACGTCGAGCAAAAACGTCGCAGTCACTACAGATTGAAGGCCAATAAAAACCTGTTTCGAGTACCTTTCTTACCGTGCGGTTTCCTCCAAAGTGTCCTCCGAACTGTCCTTCATGGCACTTACGCATGATGTCAGCTGCTTCAGTGTAAGAGACACATCTCCGGATCATCCCATCAAGACTGATGCGGTATAAGAAAGGCTCATCCCAGAAGTATGACTTGGCTTCTTTAAAGAGCTTTTTGCGTGCATTGAAATCCAGTTCAGGAGGTACAATGCCGTGTGAGAGATAGTTAGCCAGAGTTGCATACCAAGGCTCATCTGAATCGGCGGCATTACTCAGATCTTGAGCGTGAGGAATCGCCCAGGGCTCGATAGCTATGCTGTTAACCTGTTCATATGTTTCAACACGCAACAACTCGTCAGGGAAAGAATCATTGATAGGGGTAGTAGACTTACCTGTTTGAGATTCCTCGAGGCGAGAAAGATGATCTGGTGCTAAGTTCTCTGCTCCCTTCTTGTCTTTAATTTCTATGTCGAACTCTTGGAGTAGAAGGATCCACCGGATGAGACGTGGCTTCGAGTCCTGCTTGGCTAATAAATGGCGCAGGGCAGCATGATCTGTGTAGACGATGGTATGTGAAAGAACCAGATACTGTCTAATCATATCAAAGGAGAAAATGATAGCCAGAAGCTCTTTCTCCGTAGTAGTGTAGTTTCTCTGAGCATCATTGAGTGTCTTGCTCGCAAAGTAGATAGGATGAAATCTCTTCTCCTTTCTCTGACCAAGAACCGCGCCAACGGCGAAGTCACTAGCATCGCACATGATCTCGAAGATTCCAATCTGGTGTTGTAAGAATCGGTGCGGTGGTCAGTTGAGTCTTCAAGGTCTCAAAAGCTTCAAGACAGGCTTTATCAAAAACGAAAGGAACATCTTTCTCAAGGAGCTTCGTCATTGGAAGAGTGATCTTGGAGAAGTCTCTGATGAATCTCCGGTAGAATCCAGCATGACCGAGAAAACTTCGAACTGTTTTAACTGAGGTCGGCGGCGGTAAGCTGGCAATGGTCTCAAGCTTGGCACGATCGACTTCTATACCTGTCTTAGATATTCTATGGCCAAGAACAATACCTTCTGTAACCATGAAGTGACATTTCTCCCAACTAAGTGCCAGGTTGGTCTCCTCACAACGGGCTAGCACCTTATCCAAGTTAGCCAGACATTTAGAAAATGAGTCTCCATAGACGGAGAAGTCGTCCATGAACACCTCCACCACATTCTCTACCAGATCTCCGAATATAGCAAGCATGCATCTCTGAAAGGTAGCGGGAGCATTACATAAACCAAAGGGAATACGACGGTAAGCAAACGTACCAAACGGGCATGTGAAGGTTGTCTTCTCTTGATCATCAAGCTCGATGGGGATCTGAAAGTAGCCGGACATCCCGTCTAAGAAGCAGTAGTATTCATGACCAGCTAATCGTTCGAGCATCTGATCAATGAACGGCAGTGGGAAGTGATCTTTCTTGGTGGCATCATTGAGTCGGCGATAATCGATGCAGACTCTCCATCCGGTAACGGTTCGGGTAGGAATGAGTTCACCTTTTGGATTAGGGATGACTGTGATTCCTCCTTTCTTCGGAACGACTTGGGTCGGGCTGACCCAAGGACTGTCGGCAATAGGATAGATGATACCGGCATCTAGAAGCTTGAGTACTTCTTTCTTTACAACTTCCTGCATCAGAGGGTTAAGTCGGCGTTGGGGTTGTCTGACTGGTTTGAATTCTTCATCAACAACTATCCGATGTTTGCAGAAGGTTTTGGAGATGCCTCTGATGTCTGCTAACTGCCAGGCAATAGCTCGGACATGCTTCTTGAGTAGCCTAATCAATTGCTCTTTCTGCTCAGGAGATAGTTTTGAACTGATGATGACAGGTAACTGGCAGTCCTTCCCCAGAAATGCGTATTCTAGGTGGTCAGGTAGCTCCTTCAAGGTAAGTTCTGGCGGATTCTCATATGAAGTGGTAATCCGACTCGAAGCTGGCTCAATATGTGTAGGCGCAGTGGTGGGTGTGAATGTCGCCTTCTGTTCGTCTAGTTCATCTTGCCATAAGCACTGCTCTGGATCGTCTAACGCATTATCAATCCCTGAAATCAAACACAACTCTAGCGGATCACTAGATAAAGCATTAGTAAAGGAGTTGGCCGAAGCCAACTCTAGGGGATCAACAGCATAACATTTATCATCTTGGGCAACAGAATATCTCATGCTATCTTTAATGCAGAATGCAACACTCTCTTGACCTACGCTTAAAGTTAACAGGCTTTGTTTGCAGTTTATATTCACTCCAGCAGTTGCTAAGAAAGGTCGACCTAGTATAAGTGTTCCGTCTAACTCACGAGTATCTAGAACAACGAAATCTGCCATTATAGTAAACGGACCACAGCAAACAGTTACATCTTCTATCATACCTCTAGGTCGTTTGACAGACCTATCCGCTAAAACGAGATGCAGAGTAATCGGTTTTAATTGTCCTAGGTTCAGCTTTTCATATAGATAAACAAGCATAACATTAATAGACGCACCAGAATCAACCAGACTGCGATTAATTTTAATGCCATTAATAATGCACGGTAATGTAAAAGAACCGGGATCAGGACACTTAGCTGGGGGTGGTGGCGGCTATCGAATGGGAGATGGCGCACCGAGAATAGACGCACATTCATTAGTAAGCGTGATAGAGTACGCCTCCCCGTTCTTCACTTTCTTCACGAGATCCTTAAAGAATTTCGCAAGTGGTGGTATGATTTCCACAGCTTCAGTCACTGGTATTTTGATCTCTGCAGTCTTAAGAACATTGTACCACTTCTTGTACTGAGTGTCGTGATCCTTAGCCTTGCTCCTTGCAGCTTTTGGGAAGGGAATCCGAGGAACATATGGCGCCAAAACAGGCTTAGGAGCTGTCCTAGGCGGAGGAGGAGGAGGAGCAGATGCTTCTTCTTCCTCTTCTGTGATATCCTCAATTTCTGGCATATCCATGGCGGCACTAGTATCTGGTATTACTTCAGGTTCTGGGCCTTGGGATCAGTTGTTTGCTTGCCGCTCCTGGTGGTAATGGCTTGAGCGTGTTCGCTCTTTGTACCGGAGTCTGTTTGAAATGCTTCTGGATTAAGGAGAGGATTGCTAGTAAAGAGTTTAGTCATATTACTTATAACATCCTCTATCCTCTGGCTCTGAGCTCTCTGTCCTTGATTGAGTGCAGCTTGAGCTTTTAGTTGAATGTCGTGGTCGTCAAGTCTTCTCATAATCAGATCAAACTTCTTCTCATAATCCATGTCTCTATTGTAGTACGGCTTAGCCTGAGACTGGTGTTGTCCTCCAATGAATCCCGGAGGTCTATAATAAGGATCTACTAACCGGTTGCTCTGTTTCCGTGGCACGTAGTTTCTGTAACCGGCATAGCCTTTCTGATTATTAGCGAAACCCTGATCGATGAAGTTGATCTCTTCTGTGGACCAGACTTCGGTTGTGCCGAAGTTGAGGCAACTTCCGCCATTATGAGCACAGGATCTACACCATCCACATTCAACTGAAAAGACGGTAGCTGACGGAGAGTCGAGGGGAATACCAGCTGCTTGCAGATGCTTCTGAACTTCTGCCTTGATCTGCTCTGCAACACTTATCTGACTCTTGGTTCCTTCTCTTTGCCTCTCCCAGTTTCTAGACTTTGAAGCACAGCTAGCAAAATGTAGAAGAGCATCCTGAGGAGTGAGGGCGGTGCAATCTCCGCCAGCTAGGGAGTTGACCCACTTTGAAGATTCTTCGCAATACCACGAGCAAAGAATTCAGCCAGCTGTCTTTGTTCATACCCATGGTGAGGACAGTCGAAGAGAAGAGATTGGAATTCATTCCAAGTGTCATAAAGGCTTGCATCCTCTCTCTGAGTGAACCTGGAGATGCGGTCTTTTATAAGCAGTTCGCGGGAGGAAAGTATTCCTCAACAAAATCTTGAGCTAATGTCTCCCAGTCAGTGTAGTGACCTGGCGGTTTACTGCTGAGCCACTGCTTAGCAGCACCTCTGATAGAAAACGGGAAAGCTCGGAGATATAACGCATTCTTGTTGAGGTTCCCAGACTTGAAGGTGTCGCAGACAGCCAAAAAGTTGGTTATGTGTGTGCAGGGAATATCATCTGGTCTTCCCTCGAATTGTATGTCCCTAGAGATTAGTTCCAAGAGAGGAATCTGAATCTCGTAGTCAGGGTCATTGTAATTAGAGAGCACGGTGATGGGTGATCGAAGGTTAGATGCGTGCGGCTTACTGTAGTCCGCAACACTCTTAAAAGTGGACATTGCGGTAAAGGAAGATGGAACGGAAGTGATCCGTTTCCGTACCTGCTCTGATCTGCAAGAGACAATAACAAACACAACCGGTGTAAAATCGAAGTGTAATGGAAAATGAAAGATGGAAGGGTAGAAGAATAAAAATGCCAACTCTTCTTTCAACGAAATAGAAGAAGTCCCCGGCAACGGCGCCAATTTGATGAACCTAAGATCGTTGTTCGGGTTCAAACAAATAACTAACAAAGCTAACAAAAGCTAGGGTAGATCGTATTCCAGGGGTTTCCTCTACTTCCTTACTCAAAGGTGTTGGCAATTTAATTCAAGTTTAAACACAAGTTGTGCGTGGTGTGAGTTCCACGACTTCTATACTAAAATGCAAAGATAATTCGAAATGAGAAATAAAGCGAAGGAAGATTGAAGATTGATTGATTGACTAGAAAGATGACAGACAAGCTTAGACTTCGAATCCCCCTTAGATCACCAAGGCAACAGCAGTCACAGACCAGCGATTTTCGATTCTAGTTCATTCAGTTCATAGACACCATCATAACTCCTGACCCTTAGGTTTAAGACTGGCGAACGTTCGCTCTATCCGATCTAGCTACCACGATTAATTAGCTGCCCGGGTACGGTCGCCTCTCGCAACGACTTAACTTAACTGGTGCAAATTCTAATGATTAATGAGTTACTCTAGCAATGGATCAACCCTAATCGGTTCCTACGAAAGGCACACTCCAATTATAAGGTTGATTGTTCGATTTGGTGTTTTAAAGTAAGGCGAGCGTTCGCTTCTATCCTTAACTTAACAAGAATCTAATCTAGGTGGCCAAACCAGACAAGAAACACAGATAACGAAAAACAAATCAAACATGAAAGATGAAACTGAATGAACTTCGAATCTAATCATCGCCGATCCGTGACCGCTTTAAGCCCTGGGTCACTTAGGGTTCATCTAATCTAAGCTACACAAGTTTAGCTACTCATATTCAATACAGCAGAATCGAAGACAGACAAAGAATACATCTCAGGTAGGAAGACAGAGAAGAACTGTAAAATCTAATTTCGATGCTTCTTGGCAGCTTCAATCTGCTGGATCTTCAACTCCTAGCACTGGCTCTCCGAGGTGGATGGATGGCGTCACGATCCGTTCCTGGCTCTTTGAACTCTATCCACTCGCCCTGTCTCTCTCTCCGTCTTAGTTTGTGTGTGTGTTAAGTGATTGACAAAAGTGTAAGTCCCCCCCTTCATTAGCCGCCGAAGGCTGTATTTATACCTACCTGAGATTTTCTGATTTCAACTGGGATTTTCGCCCAAAATAATAGAGAAATTTTGGCGAAAACTTCTTCTACTCGGGGCAGTGGATTCCTTCTTCCGTTTTTGGCGAAAACCCTGGGGTATTTTCGCCGAAAATGCATGTGTAAATGGGGCAGGTGTTTTCTTTGACTTGAGCGATCTCTCCGGTTGATTTATGTGTGATTCTTCGGGGTTCCAACGTCTAAGACACGTCCTTGGCTACCGTATTCGATGGCAAAAACCTGTGCTAACATAAAAACACTAGAAAACCATCAAATAGACCCGAAACGGGCCAAGGTAACACAAATGGCACGAGATAGGGCAATCGATTGAATATTCGTTATTCTACCCTAAAAACATGTTCAAGCAAAGAAATGTCGCTTAAATGAGGCTGATAATCACGTCAAATCGAGTGTCATCAGTAACCTTCATAAAATATAATGGAATAGCTCGTGTCATGGTCTTGATGAGAACCTCAAGTACACCCTTTGAGATTTGGTTACTCGCCAACGATTTCAACCGATCCCACACTAGATCCCTCAAATACGCGAATATCGGTTGTTCCCATCTGCCATTGCAATCCCCAAGATACTTTTAATTCCATCTTGCAACATATTGTGAGTTCTAGCATTAAAGAAAATAGTGGACTTAACATAGCTAATCAAATGATCAGAAGCTTCAACACACATATAAAATAGTCGCCTCATCACGAGGGTCTCGGTAATCTCCGCATGGAATAAAAATAGCTATCGTTGAAAAAAATGAAGTAGCACACCATTGGTGCTCCCCGATATACCCGAACACCATGTATCATGCCATCTCTACTCGCTTTCTGAACAAGATTCGTTAAGCCTTCTGCACACAAAATAAACAAGAACGCCCCCAAGTATTGCCACTCAACCCGATCATCAACCTTAGAGATATCAATTTTCATAGCCACTTCACCATGCTTCGCTCTCTACCTTCTCTTCATGGCATGTAGAATCTTGCATGCTACCATCACATTATCAATAATAGATCGCTCCTTAACAAAAGCGAACTGCGCCTCCAACAAAAGCTTAGGCATTAATCTTCTTAATCCATTATCTAGTATCTTTGCACAATCCGATAAAAAACATTGCATAGGGAAATCGGTATGACTTGGGAATGAGATCAATATTAGTGTTAATTAACATCTTTGTCAACCTTCATGTAACATCTCAACCTTTTATGGGCCCAGATCTCACGAATTTGTTTTTGGGTGTTCGTGGGATTCAAACTCATGACCTCCTCCTCTCAAGATCAAACCCCACCACTACACCCCAAAATGCGTCTTGTTAGTTAAGGTTGGATTAATCCTCATAGCCCATGGTTCTCTCTCGTGCTTTATCGATGTGGGATTTTCCTACGATGTCACTACACCCCCTCAGGGACTCAACGTCCTCGTTGAGGTTTGCCCCACCATCGTTCAAAAGGGACGTGGAGATGCTCTGATACCACTTATAACATCCCAACCTTTTCTAACAAGATATTGTACGCTTTGGGCCTAGCCCTCACAGATTTGTTTTTGGGTGTTGGTAGGATTCGAACCCATGACCTCCTCCTCTCAATATCGAACCCCCACTACTACACCCGAAAATGCGTCATGCCGGTTAAGGTTGGATTATTCGCCATAGCCCATGGATCTCTGATAAACTGTAAAACAAATGTCAAATACTAACCTACAAAAGTAGGATAGATCATATTCCACGGTTTTTCTTCTCAACATTTACTAAAAGTAATTAGCAACTATTAAGGTTTAAACAAGTTGTTGTGGTGTGAGTTCCACGAATTTGTACTACTTAACATGCAAGGAAAGTAAATAACTAAGACTAGCAGATTGATTGATTGATTAACAAGACAACAAGCTTAGACTCGATTCCCCCTAAGATCACCAAGGCATTGAAAATCACAAGACTAGCAGGTTTCAGACTTAATTCATTCAGTTCTTAATCACCGCCGTAGCTCCTTACCCTTAGGTCTAAGTCCACGAACATTTGTTACTATTGAACTAGCTACCAAGATCAATTATCTAGTCGTGCGTACGCTTCTGCAATAGATAATTGATTGGTGCATCTGAATTGATTCTATGAGCTACTCTTCAAACGGATTAACTGGTGACACTAGAATTAACGTGATTATCAGCCCCGTTTAAGCGACATTTCCTTGCTTGAAACACGATTTTAGGGGTAGTTTAGGGTGTTTTCACTCTTTTGCACTATTTCTTACTGATTTGGTTACTTTGGCCTATTTAGGGTCTATTTGATGTATTTTCTAGTGTCTCATTGAGTACACAGGTTTACGCCGTCAAATAAGGAGCCATTGGATGTGTTCGAGAAGCGATGGAACCTCAAGAAATAACCCGAAATCAAAATCAAAATCAAACCGATCGAATAAATAACATTCTCCTACCCACCACTAAGTTCTCGGCGAGAATATCAACATTCTCGCCGAGAATGTATTGAAGAAGTCAGAAGAAATTCTCGTCGAACATCCTCTTGAAGATTACAAAGAAGTTCTCGGCGAGAACTTCCAACTTCTCGCCGAGAACCTATGAAGGAATAAATGGAAAATTCTCGTCGAGTGTTAGAACTAATTTTACACTTAAGTTCTCGGTGAGGACTTCCAAGTTCTCGCCGAGAAGTCCCCTCTTTTCCAGCACTAATTCAGAAAAACTATATAAGGAGTAGCGGCGCAAGTGAAAGGAGAGATCATTCATATACTTTTCATAATCGAGACTTCAAAGCGGAGAGATAGAGTTCAGAGAGCATCAAAGAGTTCCCGGAGAGATCTTGACATCGTCTTTTCCACCTCGGAGTGCTCAGAGCTAGGGTGAAGATTGCCAGAGTTTGAAGCTTCGCCGGAGTCGTCAGAATTAGGTTTTACAGTCTCTATCTGTTCTCCTTTTGTATGATGAACTCCTCTGTTGCTTTTGATTCTTCTGTTATGAACATGAGTAGCTAAACTCGTTTAAGCTTAGATTAGATGAACGCTAAGTGACCCGTGGTTTTAAAGGGGTCACAGATCGGTGGTAATTAGATTCAAATTCAGACAGTTTCTCTTGCATGATTGGTTTGTTCTCCGTGTCTGTTTCTCTTTTAGCTTGATCACCTAGATTAGATCCGTGTTAAGATAAGGATAGTGGCGAACGTCCGCCTTACTTTAGAACATCAAATCAACCAATTAACCTATTCAATGGAGTGTGCCTTTCGTAGGAACTATTTAGGGTTAATCTGCTTCTAGAGTAACTCATTAAAATCAATTAATTGCACCAGTTAGTTCTCCGTTGCAGAAATGAACGCACAGACGGTTAATTAATCGTGGTAGTTAGATCCGATAGAGCAAATGTTCGCGAAACTTAGACCTAAGGGTAATGAGTTATGGTGGTGTCTAAGAACTGAATGAATTAGGATTGCAAGTCGCCGGTATTGTGATCCCAATGTCCTGGTAATCTTAAGGGATTTGAGTTTAAGCTTTGTATGTCAAATTTGTTAGTCAACCCTCAATCAATCAATCTGTCTTTTAATTCCATTTCAATTTCTTCGCATTATAGATTAGAAGTCGTGGAACTCACACCACACACAACTTGTTTAAACCCGAGTAAATTGCTAGCTTCTTTGAGTAAACAATTTGAAGAAACCCATGAAATACGATCTATCTTGCTTTTAGCTTGGTAGTATTTGATACCCTGTTTTGCACGTTATCATTAACCCTAAATGGCTCCTACTAGAGGAGTGATTCCATTGAATAGGTTAACTAATTGATATGACGTTCTAGAACAAGGCGGGCGTTCGCCAACTATCATTTACTCTAACAAGAATCTAATCTAGGTGATCAAGCTAGAAAAGAAACGAAATTGAAGAACAAATCAATTATGAACAAGAAAAGTCTGAATTAAAGTCTTACTTTCCTCTAATCCATGACCGGTTTAAAGCCCAGGGCCACTTAGGGTTCATCTAATCTAAGCTAGGAGAGTTTAGCTAATCATATCTAATAAACAAGAATCAAAAGCCACGAGAATTCATCTTAAGAAGGAAGAATATAGAGAAACTGAAAAACCTAATTTTGGTGATTCTGAGTGTCTTCGATCTTGAAAATCTTCAAATCCTAAGCTCTGAGCGTCTTCCGAGACTCTAAAATATGCTCCCAACTCTCTCCAGGTCGCGGATCTCCTCAGAAAATCGAATGTCTAATGTATTGGGGCCGAAGGCGTGCTTAAATAGGGCTGAAATCAGTTCATTTCAGTTTTGGATCTAGAAAAGGCCAAGTTTTTGCCGAAAACTTCTCCACTGGCAGAATTCCTTCGTTGTTTCTACAATTTGGTAACCTGGAGGCGCAACAAAAAAACTCACAACCATGGTAAAATTAGCCAAAATATGGACAATGTACGCACTTGGAGCCGAAAATCGCATAGTTAAGACATTTACACCAAATACTCATCATAATTGCATCAATGGGTGTGAAATGTAGTTTAATATGGGAAAATAAACACTATACATCTAGTTTAATCTAATCACCCCACATTTAAGCTTTTTCTTTTCCTCAAGCAAAGTAACTTTAGAAACACATTCAAATTCATAAATGACGAGACTAGTCAAATTGAAGTTCAATCCGAACAATTCAGCTTAGACTGTTCCACGTAGAAACTGTAACCTAAACATGTAAGAACATCAACCAAACAAGTCTAGACATCACTGATTTCTGCACACTTCAAGTAGTAGTTTATTAAAATGAGTTTCTTGCCAAGATCTTGCAAATTAAATCACAAATTACCCGGCTACGACAACACCAACTCTAATCAAAAGGTCTTAAGCTCGGGCCATGATGCGGATTAGGTTAAGGTAGGAAATATTTGGGGAATAGTGAGTGAACGTGACGTGGCTACTAGCTCAACTTCATCCGCTTCTAGACTTGCATGTTACATGTTCTAGCTAGGACCGATTCAAACAACAATTTCTTTCAAGATTATCGACTTCTTCTATCTATTTACTGCATACTAGTGCTCAATCCGAACACTTCGCTTAGGTGTTGGACCTGCCTAGCTCACAACATTTGTGCCTATGCTAGTGCTCAACCCGAACACTTCACTTAGGTGTTGGGCTTGCCTAGCTTTCTTTTCAGCACTTAATTCAATTAAAATTAATTGCTATGCTCTGGAATAAATCAAACATTTTCATCACAAATTTTAAAATTCAGCTACTTGATTTGAAAATTTAGCCACTTGATCCTAGCTAGTTATAACTTTTACATAAGATTTCGAGTTGGATTTCCGTCTAATCTCAAGCCACAATCAAAAGGGATCAAATAGGGAATGAAAAACATGGAGAGCTGAAAATATGTATAAACTAACAAACAGGCCAAGGCTCAACGGGTTTATCCTAAAGGAAAATGATGTCGGGTAAGCTTTTTGGCTGAAAGTGGTGAAAATTCTAAGTGTCTTTCTCATCTTAGGGGGGTGTTATCGAGCATTGTTAAAAAGGTATTAAGACAATCAATTCAATTAATTGAAATTTAACTACAAGAGTGATCTATTATCTATTTTGACTTAGACTCATTTAATATCAGTGTCGACACGCTGGTTATAGGTTCTAAGTGGAATAGTCTAAGTGTCATTGTGAAGAATTGAAGTCAATTTAACATTGCAAGTAAAAAATAGAGCATATTTCAATCAGAGAAGTCGCATAAAAATCACACATCCCTTAAATAGATAAATCACACCTCACACTTAAATTGGACTGTGTCCTCACAGGACCAAGTCAGAGCAATACGGAATACCTGGGGTGGGGTGTGGTGGAGGAAGTCGGTGATGGGGATGGAGAGCTTGGAGTGGAGCGAAGTAGCTACAACATCCTACACACGCAAAAACAAAAGAAAGATCAGAAGGAAACCGAGACAAATGTCCCGATCCACACAGAATAAAGTCGAAACGAAGAGGGATAGGGGGAGGGATTTAAAAAAAAATCTCAAAGTCCAGCAACCAAGTTCTCGCCGAGAACCTCTTCAGAAACAAACATAAAGTTTGGTCGGCGAAAAACCCAAAATAAATTTCCAACCTTCTCGCCAAGAACCTTGAGGTTCTCGGTGAGAACCTAAAACCTGGAAAACAAAAATTAAAACGAAAAAAATTGACACTTTTGGCTCCCCTGAAACTGACTCGAACGACTAAAAACACAAAGAAATGACTCAACAGACTCAAAACTAACTCTAGACGTGGGTTGCCTCCCATGAAGCGCTCTTGTTTTAACGTCTTTGAGCTAGACGATACCTGGTTATGGACCCCAACTCAAGAGCTCCTTCAAGTCAATCAACTTCTTCGAGGATAGCGGTTGAGTGCCAAATAGACTGCAGAAGGATGAAGATGTAGCCGGTGATGCCCAAGTAAATCATAGTTCTGCTTGACTGACCTTTTCTTCTTGAATTTTCCTACTGGAGGAGGAAAGAGATAGTATGGCGTGTCACAATCAATGAACCCAATCTTCTCCACCCGAGGGTTATCCAAGTTTCTCTCAGAGTTGAGCACACATGCCTCCAAATCCATCACCTCCTCAATTTTGGTTGTCTAAAACACAAATGAGGCTGACTCCTCAATATCCACGTGCTCATCTCTATCTTGACTTACAGGTTGACTCGACAGAAGCTTAAATGAGGATAACTCCTCAATATCTACATGCTCCTCTCCAGCTTCAACTATAAGATGGATAAGCTATACGTCTTCATCAACCACCACTACCAAGGATTCTTCATCAGATACCTCTAGCTCAAAACATTCATAGGCTAGATTATCATGTTCATCTTCTAGAAACTCTCGAGCATCTTCTTCCATCAGTTGATTTGATTGCTCAAACTCGACGTCCACATTATCAGGAGCTTGTAGTTTTGAAAGGATCTTCTCCAAGAGAAATTCTGCAAAAGTCTTTTGTTGTTGGTACTGGTGGGAATGTAGATATTCCTCTTTGTAATCTTGGTGGTAGTGTGTAGATTTTGGCTCTTTCCAGGACGACAAGGTTGAAGGTTCCTCATACCAACTTGTCATAAATGGTTGTCCTGATATACTCTATCCTTGTTGGTATTCGTTGAATGGTACTCCAATGATGCCCCACCCTTGGTATTGGCCATCCTGCATCTCAAAACTCAAAAGCACTACCTAGGTAAATCATGAAAAAGATAGGGAGAAAAGAGATGATAAGATGGAAGGTAGAAGAATAGTTGCCAACTCTTCTTTCAAGCGTGTGTAAGAAGAGTTCCCGGCAACGGCGCCAATTTGACAAGCTGTAAAACAACGGTCAAATACTAATCTACAAAAGCAGGATAGATCATATTCCACGGGTTTTCTTCTCAATGTTTACTCAAAGTAAATAGCAATTATTCAGGTTTAAACAAGTTGTTGTGGTGTGAGTTCCACGAATTTCTACTACTTAACACTAGATTATCAACGGGCCCATTGGCCCATTTTTTGTGTTAATATTTTACCGAAAAATAATTTATATTTATATTTATTTAGATTACTTAGAAGTGTGGTTGAATTTTTTCTACTTTTTAATATATAATAATTTAATTCATATGTTGGTAAAAATATTATAAATTTGTTATCAATTGTTGGGATATAATAAACAAAAGTATTATAGTTATGCTTTCTTGTTGTTACGTTGAAAACACTGTAACTTTTCTTTGATTAAATAGTAAACTACTCCAATCATTAGGTGTGGCATTGTTGGTTGTTCACTTTGTCTCTTAACCATGAGGTTGAGAGTTTGATCCTTGTTCGTGAGAAAAGAAGCAAAAATTTTGTTTGTCAAAATTGATTTTTATCCAAAATACCCTCATTCCTAGAATGAAGGAGGAGCTCTAAAATCCTCAAAAAGCTGACGTGTCAACTGAAAAAAGGGGATTCTACTTTAATATATATGAAGATGCAAGGAAAGTAAATAACTGATACTAGCAGATTGATTGATTGGTTGATTGATTAACAAGACAAAGAGCTTAGACTCGAATCTCCCTAAGATCACCAAAGAATTGGCAACCACAAGACTAGCAGGTTTCAGACTTAATTCATTCAGTTCTTAATCACTGCTGTAGCTCCTTACCCTTAGGTATAGTCCTCGAACATTCGCTACTATTGAACTATCTACCAAGATCAATTATCCGCCCGTGCGTTCGCTTGTGCAACGGATAGTTGACTGGTGCACCTGAATTGATTTTATGAGCTACTTTTGAAACTGATTAACCCTAAACGACTCCTACTAGAGGAGTGATTCCATTGAATAGGTTAACTAATTGATTTGAAGTTCTAGAACAAGGCGGACGTTTGCCAACTATCCTTTATTCTAACAAGAATGTAATCTAGGTGATCAGGCTATAAAAGAAACGAAATTGAAGAAAAAATCAATAATGAACAAGAAAAGTCTGAATTAAAGTCTTACATCCCGCCAATTCGTGACCGCTTTAAAGCATCGGGTCACTTAGGGGTTCATCTAATCTAAGCTAGGAGAGTTTAGCTAATCATATCTAATAAACATGAATCAAAAGCCACGAGAGGATTCATCTTAAAAAGGAAGAACAAAGAGAAACTGAAAAACCTAATTTCGATGATTCCAATCGTATTCGATCTTAAAAATCTTCAAATCCAAAGCTCCGAGCGTCTTCCGGGACTCCGAAATATGTCCCCAACTCTCCTCAGAAAATTGAATGTATAATGAGGCTGAAGGGGTGCTTAAATAAGGCTGAAATCTGTCTATTTAAGTTTTGGATCTGGAAAAGGGCCAAGTTTTCACCGAAAACTTCTACACTAGTAGAATTTCTTCGTTGTTTCGATGATTCCCGCTCCGTTTGAACTCTGATTTGTTCCCCGTTTGAAGAGCCGGACTAGTGAGAGAGTCCTCTGCAATTTGTTAACCTGGAGGATCAACAAAAAAACTCACAACCAAGGTAAAAATTGCCAAAATATGGACAATGTATTCACTTGGAGCCGAGAATCACATAGTTAATACATTTACACCAAATAATCATCATAATTGCATCAATGTGTGTGAAATGTAGTTTAATATGGGAAGATAAACACTATAAATTTAATGTCATCAAAACCCCTCGTGCTTTCTCGATGTGGGATTTTCCTAGGATGTAACACTCCCTTCCTCCACCCAATGACGACATGTGAGAGCCACATCCTCCCCAATAAGCCCCCAACATCATTGGGAAAAACCAAGGTCGAAACCACCCGACCCCAGTGATTTATTAGGATCCATACTGAACATCAATCGCTTGCTTAACTTCCTCCTCATAAACCTCTGCCAGCAATATATTGTTATCATCACCAGTAACCTTTAATAAGAGGGCGTTAATCACCAACTCAACCACACAAACTCTTGGCCAAAATAGGTAAGAAAAGTACTGTAACACCCATCTCCAGTTTCCATGGTCGAACCCATGAGTGAACTAGAAATGGACATTACTAATAAATCGATTAATTAAAAGAATCAACCCAAGCGAAATGAAATAAACCAAAATCCTCAATAAAATGAATAACGAAAGCTGATCTCGTGATAGAGTTACATATCACAACTGCTCAAACCAAAATACCCCAAAGTCAAATTACATCATAAAAAATCCCAAATGATCCAAAAGTCAAACTGAATGAAAGGAAATGCAAATTGACAAATCCAGCCCAGTAGGACGGCTCCAGTACCTCATCTTCAATCACCTCCTGAACGTCTACTCTACTCCAATTGTATCGACTACACAAAGAGATTTGAAAGGGGGGTGGGGAATAATTGGGGTGATCAGTTTCCTATTGAAACTGAGTAAACACATTGGACTTAACTATGCATCGAACTACCTAGGGAGCATCCTAGACTCCCACACTGTAATACATTAATCGGACCCATACCTACGTCTAGTTCAATTTAACAACCTAGTATAATAATGCTATGTGATCAACCAAGATTCCTGTTCCAGACTAGTCGCCTGACCCAATAGTTGTGGAAGGCCCAGCCGCTTGGTCCTTGGTTGATGGGGGTACCTCGAGAGTAAGAGGGGAAAGTAGTAGTCAGTTTATGTAATTATGAGGTGATAAGGGTAGGTGGGGGATAGAGTAAACGGGCAGGGCCGTCCAATGAATTTTGGAGGCCCTGTTCCAAAATTATGGTATAGTCATATTGAAAAATGATAACATATACTCGATTTGCTTGTATTAATATGACCTGAGATGATCTGGGGCACGTAAAACTTGACTCACAATAGATTTATAACATATTTGGAATTTTCTTACGCATCGTTTCACCCCATTCTCGACTTGTTGTATATAAGACTTATAGTATTGTTTATTAAATTCTAACTATTTTTTATATACGTACAACTCTATCATGTTTATTCTTAAATTTAATCTTACTATCTTAATAATATAACTTATATTTTAACTATTACTACGTCTTTTAAATTGAAAATTATATTTTACTAATTTTTAGGTGAAAAATGAAGTTTTCATGTTTATTCTTTGCAAAAAATGTTTATGTTATTCAAATCATTTGTCATAATGGGTATACCCCCTCAGTCACATGCTCCATAGTAAATTACTCCTACGTTTCACGGGTTCGACTTGCGTATTGAGTTACCCATCCTGATCTAAACCCATTGTCATTCCTAGCCTAAAAGAATTTTTGTTAAAACAATAAAAATTTGTGAAAATTTAATTTATTTGTATATAAATAAATTAAATTAATACCATATAAAAAAAGACCAAAATGATAATAGATATATAAAAATTTAGAAAGAAGACAAACAATGTTTGTTAAAATATAAGCTTAACTTCTTTTTGTCAAAGCAAGGAATTGAACCCTTGCCCTTCCAAAACAAAACAACAAGGTAAGCCACTAAGCTAGCTCTACATTAATGTTTCTTTTTGCATAGAATTTTATAATACATTTCTCAGTTATTTTTACTTAACCCAAAAATTTTGAGGCCCCAAAATGTTTGTGGCGCTGTGCCGGAGGGCAGGCCAGCACACCCTAGTGGCCGGCCCTGTAAACGGGATAACGTACCGCAGATGTTTGGCACTCTAGGTAAAAGAATGTCCTCCCTTTGTCCATTGGGTCTGAGGTTATATTTATAGTCCCTCTGTCTTGACGGCCAAGTCACGATCTCATCCGTTCGTGGAGCTCACCCTAGGATTCTGACACGTGTGCGTGCGCCACCAGAACCCTAGGGCTTGCTGTAATGGGCCGCTCGTTGGGACATCGCCTGCATCTTTGGACTTGGCTTGTTGATCACCCCATGTGGGCCAGGGTTTGAATGTTTGATCGCCTGCTAGTAGACTTATCTTTGGGCCGTCCTGAAACTCATGATCGCTTGTGTTGGGGCCTATAAATTCCCTCTACCAATACTCGAACATGCATATCCCCAAATCATCATCTATATCACATCCACCATAGTCAGATTTTATCATCATCAACCATTAAGTAATCAGATAAACCACATACACACACAATCATCCAAACAATCACAATCAATTTTAGGTGATTCCACATTAGGCGCCAAAGGAGTTGTTCCCCCGTTACCCCATTGGCCCGCAAGACGCACTGCCATATACCGGTAAGTCCAGTGACACATCCCTCGGGATCCATCCCTTTAAGGGAGCCTGCCTACCCGTCAGTAGACCCATATACCATTTCCACAATACATCCCATGGGTAACGTTGGCTCCTTTACATTTTCTAATTCCATTCATAGCAAACAACAAACATGTATGACATAGTGATCAATTCTCATTTCCAATTACACTTGACCAACCAGTGTTACTCATTACATTTCATCGTGCCACTCCCAAACAATTACCACAATACATTCCATCACTTAATCCACAATTGCATTTCACTTTCTAAGAGCAGATGGTTGTCCTCACCAACCACCCCACCTGTACAAACAAAGAACAAGGGTAGCCATGTCGTGAGGTACAAGGTCACCCTCCTATTAGTCCTTCTTAGGATGATCCTTCATTGGGATCATAATCCTGCATCTAACATCCCACATTCTCAAAATTAGAGCCATGTATATCTATTGCACAATCAGGATTAAACTCTCCATTAGCCACCTAGTCAACATTTCAATCATCAGAAGTCAACACAAGTCAAACAAGCACATTTCGCACAAACAACACTTCACTTTAATTAACTAATTTCATCTTTCCATATTACATGCACCCTGAATTAATCTAATGGCAGATTTCAACTCCTCACATCCACTATCTATCGATACTAAGACCTTGCGGGTAAACAAAGATTTTCGATTCCCCGAGATCACACGAACACCCTTCCGCCAAGCTAAACTCACAACCACTGCACACTCTTTCCAATAGACAACCACGAATCTGATCGGAACTAGGGTTTCATGAAATAGAGGTGAACTTAATGTTAGAACGACCTTTACCTTAACTTGAAGACCGGGACGAGCCCAAGAGATAGCCACAAACCATTCTCCAAGCCTGTTTAAGCTTCTCCCTCAATTTTAGGACCTTTAGTTCATCAAACCTTCCCCTATCGCCTCTAGAGCTTCAGGAATCAAGAAAATAGAATTAGGAATCGTTATTGTACGTTTCCCATGATTTCAAACTTTTAAACTACAGGTTGCAACTATCGTTGCCAATTCATAACGATCGTTGCAACTTATAAGGCAATAGCCGTTACGCATGAACAACACACATTGCCCTCGAGAGGCATAACGCTCATTGTCATGAAAGAACGCCCGTTGTCTATCATGTGGCAATGGTTGTTGCATGGTGAAACGACGTTGTCCATGTGCAGATAGTCATTTCCATTTGAAGTTCGTAGGTACTTCGTCAACATGGTTCGATCTGTTCTCAACGATCTTTCTCAGTAACGACCAACCGGAGGTGGGTTGTTACAACTTCCTACAACTTCAAAAAGGTTTTGTCCCGAAACCTAAGCTAAAAGACAAGAATTCACAATGATTTTGATGAATTAAAAGAACAAGACCTGAAGTGCTTACTGGGTTCGTTCTGTGTCATCAACTCGAGGTATTTCTCCCTCATGTTGGACAATGTTTCCTAGGTGGCTGCCTCCAATTCTTGATTCCTCCAAATCACCTTCACCAACAAAAGTTTCTAGTTCCTTAACATCCAAACTTGACTGTCAATAATCCTCACCGGCTTTTCCTTGAAGTACTTCTTGAGCAAACTCACATGGAACACGTTGTGGATACGATCCAATTCTACAAGAAGGGCCAACTCATAGGCAACTGGTCCCACTCGAGATAATACCTCGTATGAACTGATGTACCTAGGAGCTAGCTTTCCTTTCATACCAAAACGCATCAACCCCTTCCACTGCGACAACTTCAAGAACAAGTGATCGCCAACCAAAAAACTGAGCTCCATATCACTTCCATTTTCATACTATTTTTGTCGCTCTTAAGCTATCATCGGCTTCTCTCGGATCACCTTAACCCGATCAACCGTCTCTTTCACAATTTGAGGTCCACTGAAAACTTGTGCTCCCTCCTCGTCCCAACATATAGGATTTCTACATTTCCTCCCATACGTACAACACCTCAAACAGGGAAGATTGTAGGCTGATGTGATAGGAGTTATTATAGGCGAACTCCACTAATAGTATGGCTCAAGCCACAAAAACTTAATCTCCAAAACATTGATCCTCAATAGTTCCTCCAAGGTCTGAATAGTCCTCTCAGACTGATTGTCCGTCTGTGAGTGATAGGCTGTGGATAACTTCAGCTTCATTCCCAAGGCATTGTGTAAGCTCTTCGAGGAATGAGCGGTGAAGTTCGGATCCTAGTCGGACAAAATAGATTGAGGTACTCCATGCTGCCTCACTATCTCTGCGATGTACAACTTAGCCAGCTTCTCAACAGCCGGCTTGTAGCGGATGGGGATGAAATGGCCTACTTAGTCAGCTGATCTACAATAACCAGACCACGTCCTTACCACCTCGGGCAGGTGGGAAACCAATCACAAAGTCCACCGTGATGTCTGCAAACTTCCACTCCGGCACATACAAAGATTGCAGCAAACCACTCGGTGCTTAGTGTTCTACTTTAGTCTTCTGGCACACCAAGCAAGATGACAAAAAATGAGCCACATCCCTCTTCATCCCTGGCCACTAGAAATGAGTCTGAAAGGTATGATACATCTTAGTTACACCCGGATGCATATCATACATTGAAGCGTGAGCTTCCACCAAGATTTCTTTTATTAGCTCCTCATCTGCTGGTACACACATTCTGCCCTGACACTTCACAAAACCTCCAACCAGCTCTAACTTAGACTCCTCACCTTATTCGATCTCCTTCTCGATCCTTAGAATCTTAGGATTCTTAGCTTGCTCATCTAGTATTCGATCTTGCAACAGTGGTCGAATACTCAAATTAGCAAGCAAACTTCTGGCCATTTCGACCTCCATCTCTACCCTAAAGCTCACATCTCCACTATCTCCTTCGCGTGCTCTTTCCCGCGAAGATCATATGCGACCACGTTCTCCTTACCAAGATGGTAGTCGATGGTGCATTCGTAGTCCTTAAGAAGATGAACCCACCTTCACTTCCTACCATTCAACTCCTTCTTATCCATCTGGTGCTTCAAACTCTTGTGATCCGTCAAGATCCGGAACATCTCCCCATACAAGTAGTGATGTCACAACTTCAATGTGAACACCACCACCGCTAGCTCAAGATCATGGGTGGGGTAATTTCCTTTATGAACTTTAAGTTGCCGAGAGGCATAAGTCACCACTTTGCCATCGTACATGAGCACACAACCCAATCCTTGATAGGACGCATCATTGTAGACGGTGTACTCCCCACCTTCCACTGGCAGTGCAAGTATAAGTGTAGAAGTCAACCTATGTTTAGGCTCTTCGAACCCCTTCCCACACTCTTTTTGACTACTCGTACTTAGAATCCTTCCTCAGTAACTTAGTGAGCGGCGCAACAATGGAAGATAACCCCTGTCGTGAACGTTTCCGTCCGCGGCGGGCCGGCACCTCCGAATCTTTTCGAGTTTACTTTTGGTTTTGGAGTCGCCACCAATCGTTAGAGCGGATTGGACGCTTAGGTGTCCAAATCGGGTTATCCAACCGGATTTGGACTAGATCTGCGAAACAGAGATCGGGATTCGGGGACGGTTACGTGTGGGGAAGGATTAGCACCCCCACAACGCCCGGAATAACCGGTACTAACACTCACGATAAGGTTATTTTCTTGACGGCTGATTAAGGAGAGAGGCGTTCACGCTCCCTATTTAGGGTTTGCGTTACTAATTCAAAATTTAGTGTTTTCTTATTAATTTAGTTTATAAGATTTTAACGGAGGAGAGGATTTTAAAATTGGACTCGAGTCGAGTGACTGCCTACGTATCCGGAGGCCGGAATCAAAGTCCACGTAGTTCGTTGTTTTAAAAATCGGGTTGTTTGGAATATTTTTATCTTTCAAAGTTTTATTGCCCTTTTTTATAAGCTTGAGGAGTAATTTTCTTTTAAGATTTTATTATTTTATTTAGTGTTATTTATATTTAAAGGGGAGAATTTTCATGGGTCATCTTTCGTTACTAATTCCAAGGGTTTTTTATGGTTTCAGGTAATTTAGGCTCGGGATTCCCGCGGTGTTTCGCGAATGCGAAATGATATCAATTTTGATTTTTTAAGGCTTGGATGGTTTTTTTTAGCTAGGGATTTCCACAATACTTCACGAACGTGAAGTAGTCGTTACTAATTCCTAACGACAAGCTCAATTGACGGACCTAAATCCTATCGATGATTAGCATACAATCCACGGAAACGACCGAATTTCGATATGAAATTAGTTAAGAGATTTTATTAAACCAAATTCTTTGATTAACAAAAATATTTAAATTTAAACATGAAAGGGTTTCTTTGTCCTTAATTAATCTAGACCATTTTTAATTGTGGATCAAATTTACATCAACATGGACTAAAAAAATAAATGGTTAGTATTAAAATTAGGGCCTGTTTTTAATTAAATGAACCAAATACGGAATGGGCTCAACAAATTTCGGCCCAAAGGACAGAAATTCGGCCAGCCCATCCAATTCATTAATTGCAAAATCGTAAATAGGCGGGACGGTGGCAATTCCGTAAATTCGAAAACCCTAATGCGCCATATAAAAGGATAAGAGGGCTGAAAAAATCAACCCCCTTTATCACTATTCATTCACCAGCGCCGCTCCTCTCTCTCTCCTATCCTCTCGATTTTTCTAGAATTTTTAACTCCTATCTTCTCTTTTCTTCTTCTCACAAACGGAAACCTAATCTAACACTAACAGCCCCCGCATCTCACTTCCCTTCCACTCTTTCTTCTTCTTTCGATCCTTCTCCTTCTCTTCTCATCCTAATAACAGACGTCAAAAACCAAACCCTCTCATCTCTCTTTCGTTTAAAACAACAGAAAATCAAACCCCAAACCCTCTCTCGCCGGCGCTTCCTATGAAGGAGCGCCTCCTCCCTCGAGATGAACGACCTCCCGCCTCCGATGATGGGGGGAGGAAGAAGCTCGGCGACTCCACAAGGGCATTGAAACGGTGGCATGCCGCCGCCGGCGAGGTGGCGAAGCGGTGACACCAGACAAACATGCAAGGAAGGTAAGTAGACTTTTCTCTCTCGATTTTTTCTAATGACACCGAAAGAAAACTGATATTGAGTTAAAGTAACGAATAGAAAACCTAATCTTCTTCTTAATGAGGACAAGCCCTAGATCTGGACTTTTCCCCTTTTTTTCATTTCTTTCTACTAATTTAACCACTTTCCCCTTTTTAGATATTAATCCCGAAGGAAGAAGACCGCAACGGCGTGGGGGGAAGGCTCATCGGAGATGGCGCGGCGGCGCGACGGCGACGGCGACAGAGACGGCGTGGCGACGGCGATGACCCGTTAAAAAGGTAACAACCTTTTTTTTATAAACGTTCAACCTCTTTTTTTGCTTCTTTCATTTTTTATTTATTAAGCGACCTTATTTTTTAAGAATCAAACGGCGACGGGACCAACACGACGGCGGCGGCAAGACGCCGGCGTGGTGATGGCGCGACGGCGCCGGCCGACGATGGACAGAAACAGGGGTAAGATAAAAACTAGAACCCTACATTTTTTAGAAGTAGAAAACAATTATAATACAGAAAAGAACAAAGTACTAATTTTGCTCATTTTTTGTTGTAGGTCACTTCCAAAGAAGAAGGAGTCAACAAGAGAGATGGAACTTTAAATCAAGATAAGTGGAACTTTAAGTCAAGATAAGTGAGACAACAACCCTATTTCTATTACTGTTTCACTTTTTGATTTGTTGCTTTATAGTAAATAGAACAAGATTAAGTTTATTGACAAGATAGGATTGAGAGCTTAAAGAGGAGGTATCAAGTTAAGAACAAAACTGAAGTTAAAATAAACCCATGAAAGTTTGAAGCAAAGTAACTTGAAAAGCTACCGTCATATCTTAGCATTTAACAGATCACAAATATGTGTATATCATGCTTAAAATGGTGTATTCATGGTGCAGGTGCATAAATATGCTAAAGAGCTTGAAGAAAGATGGAGTTTTGAAGAGTGGGTATGCTCACTATGATCTTGTAATGTTAGGTGGTAGACTTAGTGGTAGGAAGGAGAGGATGAGTGTCCGGACAGCTGCTTTCTCCTTTCTGTCTTTGTGCTGTGCTTCTCCTGAACTTGATGCTGAACTTTGATGTCTTTACTTTGCTTTTGAAGCTTATATGTGTTTGGGTATTTTCTGAGATTTGTAGTAAGAAGAAGAAGGAGAAAGTGTTCTTTGGGAAGCCCCATTTTCAGACACCTTTCTCTTTCTGATTCTTTCCCTTTTCTCTCCTTTCCTTTTCTGCTCTTTCCTTTTCTGCTCTATTCTTTTCTGCTCTTTTTGTTTCTGCCCCCCTTGGGACCTCCCCACCTTTCCTTTTATAGCAAAAGGAACCCTAAACACATAAATTACCACTTTGGGTAAAAAAACCAAACAGTCCTTTTATCAAACAGCCCTTTTTCTGGATTTAAAGGAGCTGAACGAGTGGGTCTTAAGGCCCAAACCCTTCCTTGCTAAATTTCAGAAAAAGAGAGAGATCCAACACATGCCCTTAACAAAACAGGCTAAAAGCCCGACCCTCAGAACATGTGGGCCGAAAGCCCAAAACTCCTTGCTCGAAACTGACCAAAGCTAGAAAACTTCGAAATACAAACGCATAACCCTAAGTTAATCTAGCTGAAAGACATACTACTGACTATTCGATATCAATAAACAACGACCCACTGGTCATCTGGTAATTTGCGAGCCCAGACAAAATTTGGTTACTACAGTTGCCCCCCTTTGTACTACTTTTGTTTGTAACATAAAGTTGTACAAAGGTATCAACCAAATTTTGGGAGGAGTTGGCGAATTAAGACATAGGATGAACAAAATGGGACGCAAATTACAATATATATGAAAAACTGGCTACCTATTCACACATAACATAAAAGCAAATGTACTAGGGTTTCAGCTTGACTTATTACCCGTTCCAAAAGTGCGATCCATTCTGCCCCTGGATGCCGAGGGTTTGTGTACTAGGGTCTCAGCTTGACTTATCACCCGTTCCAAAAGTGCGATCCATTCTGCCCCTGGATGTAGAGGGTTTGTGTACTAGGGTCTCAGCTTGACTTATCACCCGTTCCAAAAGTGCGATCCATTCTGCCCCTGGATGCCGAGGGTTTGTGTACTAGGGTCTTAGCTTGACTTATCACCCGTTCCAAAAGTGCGATCCATTCTGCCCCTGGATGCCGAGGGTTTGTGTACTAGGGTCTCAGCTTGACTTATCACCCGTTCCAAAAGTGCGATCCATTCTGCCCCTGGATGCCGAGGGTTGGTGTACTAGGGTCTCAGCTTGACTTATCACCCGTTCCAAAAGTGCGATCCATTCTGCCCCTGGATGCCGAGGGTTTGTGTACTAGGGTCTCAGCTTGACTTATCACCCGTTCCAAAAGTGCGATCCATTCTGCCCCTGGATGCCGAGGGTTTGTGTACTAGGGTCTCAGCTTGACTTATCACCCGTTCCAAAAGTGCGATCCATTCTGCCCCTGGATGCCGAGGGTTTGTGTACTAGGGTCTTAGCTTGACTTATCACCCGTTCCAAAAGTGCGATCCATTCTGCCCCTGGATGCCGAGGGTTTGTGTACTAGGGTCTCAGCTTGACTTATCACCCGTTCCAAAAGTGCGATCCATTCTGCCCCTGGATGCCGAGGGTTGGTGTACTAGAGTCTCAGCTTGACTTATCACCCGTTCCAAAAGTGCGATCCATTCTGCCCCTAGATGCCGAGGGTTGGTGTATTAATCCTTCAAGTCATTAGGTGTGAATGTCATGATGCATGATTTTCAAATTCTGTATGAACAATAAAGATTTCAGCGTGCGGGATGAAAATCACATGTGATGTCATGATGCATGGCGTTGCAAAACGTGATAACATACTGTAAAAAAGAGTTTTTTTTTACACCTCTTGACAAAACAGGCTCGTGACATGTATGGCATTGGCGACTCTCGCATGCTTTCCTCATGGTTGACATCTTTCTCAGGTCCTCCTAGGGATCCATCACATTGAGCTACACGTCTTATAAATTCCGTCTTTCATTAAGCCTCTGATCATCTTCACCTATTTTCATAAGCTTCCAAACGTTATATCCTCTAACCCCCGCATAATTATCAACTGCATGGTGATGATAACTCAGAGAAGACCTCCTCGAATTAGACCCGGAAGAAGATCAAGAATAAAACACATGGAGTGTCCCTGCCTTCGGACTCTCTCCTCTCTTAGCCTCTTTCGCGAATACCTCCTCAAGAATTTCTTATTTATTATTATCATTTTTTTTACTCCCATTTTGTTAACAGATGTAACCATGTGAATGCATTGGCACGTTTACAACCTTATAAGAAAATGACTTTTATGGTGTGTAGTGTAGGGTGATCTATCTAAACACTCTGTCTAAGCTAAAACCTGACCACGAGAAATATTTTTTTAGAGGAAACAACAAAGATTTTTCCACAATTTACCAGGTGACTAAAACCCTCCTTTTTATTAATGGAAACCGGTATTAACGCATCACATCGAGAATCATTAAGTATAGTACTTTTTTACCGAATCTGAATTAACGGGATGTGGCAATTCATCGCCGTCCATATCTGTCAAGACTAACGCCCCTCCTGAAAATGCCTTCTTCACCACGTAAGGTCCTTCATAATTTGGAGTCCATTTTCCTCTTGGATCGCCTTGTCGGATGGATAGCTTCTTGATCACGAGCTCCCCTTCGTTAAACTTTTGAGGTTTAACCTTCTTTTCAAAAGCTCGTATCAACCTACGTTGGTACATTTGGCCATGGTGAATTGCCGCCAGCCTCTTCTCCTCAATTAGGTTCAACTGATCATATCTGGATCTTACCCATTCTGACTCTTCCAGTTCCGCTTCCATAATGACCCTTAGTGAGGGGATTTCTACTTCTATGGGTAAAACTGCTTCCTTGCCGTAGACTAATTGAAAAGGGGTAGACCCTGTTGAGGTTCTTACTGACGTTCTGTAGCCATGTAGGGCGAAGGGTAACATGCCGTGCCAATCGCGGTAAGTGACGACCATCTTCTGGACAATTTTCTTGATATTTTTGTTCGCGGCTTCCACTGCCCCATTCATTTTCGGTCTATATGGCACATAATTGTGATGCTTAATCTTGAATTGGTCGCATAATTCGTCCATCATTTTGTTGTTTAAGTTTTTCGCATTGTCGACTATCAACCTCTCTGGCAGACCATATCGGCATATGATGTCCTTCTTGATGAATCTTGTCACTACAGTCTTAGTAATGCTCACATATGACGCGACTTCAACCCATTTAGTGAAATAATCAATGGCCACAAGGATGAAGCGGTGCCCGTTGGAAGCTTTTGGTTCAATCATTCCTATGACGTCAATTCCCCATGCGGAGAATGGCCATGGCGAAGCCATAACATGCAATGATGAAGGTGGTGCGTGAAGCTCATCAGCGTATATCTGGCATTTGTGACACCCTCTAGCATATTTTATGCAATCAGTATCCGTCCTTGTCCAATAATAACCCATTCTGAGCATCTTCTTGGCCACTGCGTGCCCCCCAGCATGCGTTCCACAGACTCCATTGTGTACCTCCTCCATTATTCTTTGGGCCTCTCATGAATCAACACATCTCAGCAGAGTGGAATCATGACTAACTTTATAGAGCGTGATACCGTCAAAGTAGAATCCCATTGCGAGTCTCCGCATGGTCCTTTTGTCATTCTCAGATGCCCCTAGTGGGTATTTCTTCCTTTGTATGTATACCATTATATCATGATACCAGGGTTTCCCATCACGTTCTTCCTATACATTTGCTATTGATAAGAGATTTAATTACCAAGGTCGTATTCCACAAGGTCCTCTCATAAGCTAATACTCACAAAATTCATGAACGGTCTAAACATTTGAATTGAGGTTTGGTTTTGAAAGAGAACAAATCAAAAGCATAAACAAACAAGGCAAAGCTAACGAGTAAAATTGAGGGTCAAACAAGAGAGAAAGGAGTTTAGTCTAGCAAGGGGTTTCTTCAAGCTCAAGGTTCGTGAAAGCTGGATTGAATCTCAAGCAACGATGTGCAAACTAATGACCATGTATTTCACTCAAATAGAATCAACGAACTCTCACACAATTGACTCTCTATTCCTAGACCAAATGCACCATGCTCTCGCTATGTGAACAAAGGGAATGGAATGCTTTAAATTAGCTCAATGAAATGCTCAACACTTGAATTCTATGCTAACATTCATCTAGCACAAGGTAAATGATGCAAGACACTCTCATGTCAATCATATAACACTAGTCTAGCAATTAAAAGGGTCTTTCAACCTTCAAATGAAAGAAAACCAAATGCACACCAAGTGTTTGATAAAATGTCAACAAGGAAAAACAAGCTCAAAATGGTTGAAATTGTATAATCCAATCTCTCAAATCATCCAATTACAATCCTACAACCTTAGATCAACATCAATCAATCATTCTCATGTATTGAAAGACATAAACAATACCAAAAGAACAAATCAAGCTCTAATGGCTACAAAGCACAAGGTCTAGGATCATCATCTTACACAAATGGCTAAGAGAAACTCAATCCATACAATCAATCACCTATCCCCCACTAAACTAAACCTAAGCTTAACCTAGCATAACCATGGAAGAAACCTGAATTTGAGTAGAGGAGACCGTCCTTGCTTCCATGGAGGATCTTCCTACTTGGCTCTTCAAGCTCCAATCCAAGCTATGGAGGACTTCACTTAGATCCTTGATCTTCAAGTTGATCAACAAGGGAGGAAGGATGGTGTTTGGTTGAGAGAGAGAGGGTGATCGGCGATTGAGAAAAAGAAGAGTGGCGGACGAGTGTGTAATATGATTCCCCAAAAATATATATCCTCCAATTTTTGCCTCCTTCTCCTTTATATACTGCACCGGAAATACCTTAAATTTTCGGCGAAAACTATGTAAGATTTTCGCCGAAAATCTCTTTGAAAACACCGACCGGCTGATCATTTCCTCATAGGTTTTTGGCAAAAACTCAGATAGTTTTCACCGAAAACTTCTTCATAAATCGGACGCCCGTCTCCTGTAATTCTTCTGTTTGCAATTGCCAAGAGTTTTCGGCGAGAACTATAAGGTTCTCGCCGAAAACTTATGTATGACACCGTGCACTTTTCTCGATTTTTTAACGGCCATATCTCCTCCGTCCTAGCTCCGATTGACCTCCCGTTTGATCCTACGTGCTCCTTGTCACCAGTACAACAATGCCAAAACCTGGAAATGCAAGGAAAACAAGTAGACATAGAATTGGCCTTAAAGTAGCAACTGGTCAACAAAAGGGCACTTCGCATAAAACATCCATAAAAGCATATAAATCATAGCAAAATGAGATCAAACACGGGAGATCCCTAGGCTAATCGAGGGCTTAAAATGCACTAAATATAGTCACATCAAATTCCCCTACGACTAAGCTTTGCTTGTCCTCAAGCAAATGAATAAGAAAACATCCAAGTTCATAAATGACAAGATCGGTCCCATTGAGATTCAAGCAATAACAATTTGGCTTAAACTGTTCCACGAACAAACTTAACCTACACATGCAAGAGCGTCAACCAAACAAGTCTAAACCTCACTAATATCTGCACACTTCAAGTAGTGGTTAATTGATTGTAAAAAAAAAATAGTGGTTAATTGGGATACAGAAAAACCGACCACGACAACACCAACTCTAATTAGAAGGACTTGAACTCGGGAGATGGAACGGATAAGGCGGGGGTAGGAGAATTTTTGAGAGTGATGAGTGATCATGATGTGGCTATCGACTCGACTTCATCCGCTTCTAGATCCGCACTTTACAAACTCTAGCTAGGATCAAGGGCTACATTTGAGAACTCTCTTTTTTTCTTTCTTTCTCTTTTCTTTTTTCATTTTTTTCTTCTCTTTTTTATCTACTGCATACTAGTGCTCGATCCAACACTTCACTTAGGTGTTGAACCTGCCTAGCTCACAGCTTTTGCCTTTGCTAGTGCTCATCCCGACACTTCACTTAGGTGCCGAGCTTGCCTAGCTTTTCTTTTCTTTTCTTTTGAGCATTTTCTTTTGACATTCCTCTTCACAACTAGCCACGTGATCCTTAGCCCCTTACAACTTCCACGCAAGATTTCGAATTGGATTCTGTCTAGTCTCAAGCCACAATCACGAGGGATGTTGAAGAAAAACATGGAAAAGGGGTGAAAATTCTGATTGCCTTCATCATCTTAGACCGGTGTTATCGAGTGGTACAAAAAACACGTATCAAACCAATGAACCAACATACAAGAGTGATAAAATCTCTGTTCTGGCCTAGACTCATTTGATATTAGCTCTAACATGCTGGTTATAGGTTCTAAGTAGGACAGTCTAAACGTCATTGTGAAAGCTTGAAGTCAATGAAACACCAAAAGTCAAGAACCGAATGATTCTACCATAGAGGAATTTGGCATTCAATCAAGATCATGCAAATCATCAAAGCATAACATTGGACTTTTACCGACAAATATTCACACCAAACATCAAACTCCCCCTACGACTAACATGAGCATTGCCCTCAATGATCAAGAGAGAGAGAGTAAGGTGGAACGAAGTTACCGCAATGGTAGAGAGGAGCGTAGGACGTAATATCAGTAGAAGAGTCCCATGACGCACATTGTAAAGAGTGATCCACCTAAGTGCTTGCCAACATCCTATTCAACGAACTAAAACAACACAAAAACATAAAAGCGAAAAGGTAAGGATAACATGGGTTGCCTCCCATGAAGTGCTTCTTTAACGTCTCTAGCTAGACGAAAGCACAAGGAGTAGGCTAAGTAAAACCATCCCAACTCATTACCTCCTTGAAGTCAATGTCATTACCTTCGCATGGCACACGAAACTTGAATTGTACCTTACCGACTTCGGGTGGAATGAGCATGGATTTCCCGGATGGTGAAGTGGGAGCAATGGAGAAGGGGCCAAACCACTTGGAGTTGATCTTCTCGTCGGGTGGCTTTTTAGTCTTGCTCGTCTCACCCATTGGTGCGGCTTCCTTGCCTTTCTCAGTTGGCTTCTTCACACATTTCTTCTTAGTCTTAAGTGGTGTCGTTGGGATTACGAAAGGTGCGGCCTCCTTTTCTTCATCTTTAGCTTCCTGCACATCATTAATGGCAAACAACTCCGCAAGACTATGACGGACTAGGTTAGTGCTATTAGTAACCGAAGTAATCTCATGCAGATTCTTAGGATCATGGTGACTAGCATAAGACAAAGTAAACTCCATGCCATTTGAACAGTCAAAATTCATGCATTCATTATCGACCCTAAGGGTAAATCTACCACCATAGACATCAATCAAAGCACGAGAGGTTGCTAAGAAAGGTCGTCCTAAAATCAAAGGCACATCGGTATCACCCAAAGCATCTAGAATAACAAAATCCACAAGGAATTCAAAAGCACCGACCTTAACCAACACATCCTCAACAATACCACGAGGAGATTTCATGGTCTTATCCGCTAATTGAACATTCAATGAGGGCTGCTTAAACATGCAATATGGCATAACATTGATACTAGCACCCAAATCGGCTAAGCCTTTACTCATTGCATATTCACCAGTAGTGCAAGGAATAGTAAAGCTACCTGGATCCTTAAGCTTCTCCGGTGGTTGCTTAGAGAGAATGGCGGCGCATTGTTCGTTGAGCTTCGCCGAAGTTACATACTTAAGCTTGCGTTTATTGGTGAAGATCTCTTTCATGAACTTCGCATATTGAGGCATTTTGGTGATTGCTTCTCCAAAAGGCATTGTGAATTGCACCTTGTCAAGAATCTCAACAAACCTCTTGAAATCTTTCTCCATGGAATCCGACTTCAAGCGAGAAGGGTAAGGTGGTTTAGGCTTGTACGGAGGCAAACCCGGTGCGGGAGGAGAGACCGGAGTAGCACTCTTCGTAGCCTCTTGGGAACCAATCTTATTGGTAGTCTTAGAAACCTCATTTGCCTTGGCTTCATTATCTAGCACTTCAATCTTGTCTGTGTCATCATCGAAAACAACGTCTTCAACTAAAACATAGTCTTTATCTTGAGTTCTCACCGCTTTAGGTGTAGGGTCTTGGACTTGCTTACCATTCCTCAATGTTACCATCATAAGCTCCTCGGGAACCTTGGGGTTGACCTTGGTGTTTGAGGGTAAAGTGCCCGAGGGTCGCTCCGAGAGCGTCTTAGCAATATGACCCATTTGATTCTCCAAATTTGCAATTGAAGCCTGTTGATTCTTGATAAGTTGAATCATTGCCGCGTTGGTATCCTCTTGCGATATTGAAGAACCGCCCTCTTTGTTGTGAGGTGGTTTGTTGAATCCGGGTGGTCCATCACCTCTATGATTGTACATTCCCGGTGGAGTAGGACCTTGGGGACCTTGATTTGGATGTCCACTTTGATTCCATTGATTTCCCCTTGGTTCCCTTGACCTTGGTGACCTCCTTGAGTCCATTGACTACCTTGGTTTTGGTTACTTCCTTGAGACCATTGGTTGCCTTGATACCCTCTATAACCTTGGAATCCTCCTTGATTTCCTTGGTTGTACCCCTTGTTATAACCACTACCTTGACTCCCTTGGCCTTGGTACCCTTGGTTAGACTTGTTGTACCCACCACCTTGGTTCCAAGGTCGGTTATAGTTACCCCATTAATAGTTACCTTGGGGGTTGAAATTACCATGGAATCCTTGACCTTGTGCGAAGCTTACCTCCTCATTGTGATCGCCTTGGCCAAGCTCAGGAGTGGCGGAGGGGCAAGCACTGACGTCGTGACCCTGACCCCCACAACATTCACAACAATATATTGAAGCCACTGGGGGATTACTCACATGAGATGTTGGAACCTTAGAGGGATGCTTAGGCATACTCAGGTTACTTACCTGAGATGCCATAACATCAATCTTCGACATGAGGAGCGCAAACATAGGGTCATCTTCATCTCGGTGCCCCGGTAACTTAGGCTTCTTCCCATAGCTAGACAAATCCTTTGGTGCATCAACACTTATAGCTCTAGAGTCATAGTGAGTGTCGCTCCCATACTTGGACCTTGGAGGTTGTTGTCGAGACCAACTCCTTGTCTTGTTGGCCATCTCCGCAAAGAGTTCTAGAGCATCTTCGGGAGTGAGCATCCTTAGATCACCTCCGGCGGCTTGGTTGATCATCCTTGTATTCTCAAAATCAAGGGACTTGGCAAAGATATCCGCCAAACTCCATTCGGCGAAGTTGTGATGAGGACAAGACCGAAGAAGGGCTTGGAACCTATTCCAAGTCTCATGGAAGAGCTCTCCCTTGTGTTGTGTGAAGTGGTTGATACGATCTCGGATTGCATCCGTCATATAAGGGGGAAAGAACTCCTCGAGGAAGGCTTCGGCTAGTCCCTCCCATGTAGTGAATGTTCTACTAGGTTGGTTCTCCAACCAAGACTTGGCTCTACCTTTGAGGGAGAAGGGGAAGAGTCGGAGTCGCACACAATCCGGGTGAACTTGATCGTTCTTCACCGTATCGCATATCTCTAGGAAGTCCTTCAAATGTCTAGACGGGCACTCTCCGTCTATACCGTTGAACACCTCTCCTTTCTGTACCATCTGAATCATATTAGGCTTCAACTCGAAGTTTCTTGCATTTACCGGTATTCGCACGATGCTCGAGGCTGCCCCTTCGAGGGTTGGGGGGGCATAATCAGCTAGTGTGCGCCTCACACCTCTTTGCGATTGATCATCTTCATTAGTGTGATGTGAATGTTCCGAATGGTTATCCTCGTTCTCGTGATGAGACATAGTGTGGTGTGAGATGCGGTCAACTTCTTCTTCTTCAACTGTAGAAGGTGGGGGAGTAGTTGGTAGATGGATCACTTGTTCTAGTCCTTGGATTCGTGCTTGAAGACGAGCTGAACGCCTCATGCACTAACACCAAACTCCTGCAAACAAGCACAATGAACACACCCGAGTAATATAACAATGAGGGATAACAAAGTAAACAAAGAGCAACAAGGAGGCAAAAAGGAAAATCAAAGGAATTGTAAAGATAGGTTCACTAATAATTGCTTTCTTAGGAATGAGAGGTCCCCAGCAACGGCGCCAAAAACTTGATAAGAGATTTAATTACCAAGGTCGTATTCCACAAGGTCCTCTCATAAGCTAATACTCACAAAATTCATGAACGGTCTAAACATTTGAATTGAGGTTTGGTTTTGAAAGAGAACAAATCAAAAGCATAAACAAACAAGGCAAAGCTAACGAGTAAAATTGAGGATCAAACAAGAGAGAAAGGAGTTCAGTCTAGCAAGGGGTTTCTTCAAGCTCAAGGTTCATGAATGCTGGATTGAATCTCAAGCAACGATGTGCAAACTAATGACCATGCATTTCACTCAAATAGAATCAACGAACTCTCGCACAATTGACTCTCTATTCCTAGACCAAATGCACCATGCTCTCGCTATATGAACAAAGGGAATGGAATGCTTTAAATTAGCTCAATGAAATGCTCAACACTTGAATTCTATGCTAACATTCATCTAGCACAAGGTAAATGATGCAAGACACTCTCATGTCAATCATATGACACTAGTCTAGCAATCAAAAGGGTTTTTCAACCTTCAAATGAAAGAAAACCAAATGCACACCAAGTGTTTGATAAAATGTCAACAAGGAAAAACAAGCTCAAAATGGTTTCAATTGTATAATCCAATCTCTCAAATCATCCAATTACAATCCTACAACCTTAGATCAACATCAATCAATCATTCTCATGTATTGAAAGACATAAACAATACCAAAAGAACAAATCAAGCTCTAATGGCTACAAAGCACAAGGTCGAGGATCATCATCTTACACAAATGGCTAAGAGAAACTCAATCCATACAATCAATCACCTATCCCCCACTAAACTAAACCTAAGCTTAACCTAGCATAACCATGGAAGAAACCTGAATTTGAGTAAAGGTGACCATCCTTGCTTCCATGGAGGATCTTCCTACTTGGATCTTCAAGCTCCAATCCAAGCTATGGAGGACTTCACTTAGATCCTTGATCTTCAAGTTGATCAACAAGGGAGGAAGGATGGTGTTTGGTTGAGAGAGAGAGGGTGATCGGCGATTGAGAAAAAGAAGAGTGGCGGACGAGTGTGTAATATGATTCCCCAAAAATATATATCCTCCAATTTTTGCCTCCTTCTCCTTTATATACTGCACCGGAAATACCTTAAATTTTTGGCGAAAACTATGTAAGATTTTCGCCGAAAATCTCTTTGAAAACACCGACCGGCTGATCATTTCCTCATAGGTTTTCGGTGAAAACTCAGATAGTTTTCGCCGAAAACTTCTTCATAAATTGGACGCCCGTCTCCTGTAATTCTTCTGTTT
The DNA here is from genome assembly GCA_034768395.1 of Linum lewisii. Classification (NCBI taxonomy): domain Eukaryota; kingdom Viridiplantae; phylum Streptophyta; class Magnoliopsida; order Malpighiales; family Linaceae; genus Linum; species Linum lewisii. Next base: position 51,537,133 of record CM068301.1, on the reverse strand, counting down.
GCAATTGCCGAGAGTTTTCGGCGAGAACTATAAGGTTCTCGCCGAAAACTTATGTATGACACCGTGCACTTTTCTCGATTTTTCAACGGCCATATCTCCTCCGTCCTAGCTCCGATTGACCTCCCGTTTGATCCTACGTGCTCCTTGTCACCAGTACAACAATTCCAAAACCTGAAAATGCAAGGAAAACAACTCCAGTAGACATAGAATTGGCCTCAAAGTAGCAACCGGGCAACAAAAGGGAACTTCGCATCAAACATCCATAAAAGCATATAAATCATAGCAAAATGAGATCAAACACGGGAGATCCCTAGGCTAATCGAGGGCTTAAAATGCGCTAAATATAGTCACATCAGATATATAAGCGGCTGCTTCTTGTTTCCTTATTTCTATACGGAGGTTTCCTTTTGTTTCATCCAATTTGTACATCGATGATAGAGTTGCTAGAGCGTCAACTATTTGATTGTCAACTCTTGAAATGTGTTCAAACTCTATTGATCTGAACTTGCTCATCCTTTCCTTTATGAATTTCTGGTATGGTACGAGCTTGTGGTCTCTTGTTTCCCATTCTTCCCTTAGCTGGTATATTACTAATGCTGAATCTCCATACACCTTCATATGTTTAATACCCATTTCAAGTGCCGCTTGAATTCCAAACGCACATGCCTCGTACTCTGCTACGTTGTTTGTGCATTCGAAACACAATTTTGCAGTAATAGGGTATACCTTCCCCTCGGGCGACAAGAACACCACTCCTACTCCTTGTCCCAACGCGTTGGAGGCACCATTAAATTTCATGATCCATGATTTCTTTATTTGCCCCTTCTTTGATTCCTCGGTATTCATTATATTTTCATCTGGGAAGTTCATCATCATTGGCACTGAGTCTGAGATTGCGTGTTCTGCCAGGTGGTCTGCCACTATGCTCCCTTTGATGGCCTTCCTGGAAGTGTAGGTAATATCATATTTAGCCAGTAAGACTTGCCATCTTGCTATTCGTCCTGATAATGCGGGCTTTTCAAAAACGTATTTGATCGGGTCCATTTTAGAGATGAGGTAAGTTGTGTGATATAACATGTAATGCCTTAATCTCTTCGCTGCCCAAGCTAGTGCCCCACAAGTCTTTTCGAGTGGAGTGTATCGAGACTCGTAGTCGGTGAAATTTTTGCTAGCATAATATATGGCGTGCTCTTTTTTCCCCGACTCATCATGTTGTGCCAACATGGCTCCCACTGAATTCTCAAAACAGACATATACAGTATCAGTGGTCTTCCTGTTGCTGGCGGTATTAGGACCGGTGGATTCTGTAGGCACTCTTTAACTCTTTGGAACGCAGATTCACAATCCTCATTCCACTCAACTGGTCGGTCCTTCTTTAGCAACTTGAAGATAGGCTCACATGTCGGCGTTAGGTGTGAAATAACATGACTGATGTAGTTCAGACGTCCTAAAAATCCTCGTACTTCTTTCTGAGTCTTAGGTGGAGGCATGTCAGTAATGGCTTTCACCTTGTCCGGATCTACCTCTATCCCTTTCTGATTGACTACAAAACCCAATAATTTTCCGGAAGTAACTCCAAACGTGCATTTCTCTGGATTCAATCGGAGTCGGTACTTCCGAAGCCTCTCAAACAATTTTCGTAGCACGCACACATGATCATCCCCTTTCTTGGACTTGGCTATCATATCATCTACGTATACCTTTATTTCCTTATGCATCATATCATGAAACAAAGTGACCATCGCTCGTTGGTATGTTGCTCCAGCGTTCTTTAACCAAAATGGCATCACTTTGTAGCAAAAGGTACCCCATAGGGTGATGAAAGTGGTCTTTTCGCGATCGCCTTCGAACATCTTTATCTGATTGTACCCGGAGAACCCGTCCATGAAAGAAAACATCTGATGACCTGCCGTATTGTCAACCAGAATATCGATGTGCGGCAAAGGGAAGTTGTCCTTTGGACTAGCCCGATTCAGGTCCCTATAGTCTACACACATCCTTACTTTTCCATTTTTCTTAAGTACTAGTACTATGTTGGCTACCCATTCCAGACACTGTGACACTTGCAAGAACCCTGCCTGGCACTGCTTTTGCACTTCTTCCTTAATTTTGAGCAACCATTATGGCTTCATTCGCCTTAACTTTTGTTTGATGGGCCTACAACCTTCACTTACCGGTAGGTGATGTGTCACAATCTCCTCATCCAGTCTCGGCATGTCTTGGTATGACCATGCGAAGACATCTTGGAAGTCCCGGAATAAGCTGATGATCTTGATCTTTTCTACTGGATCCAAACTGTCCCCAATTTTAACTTCCCACCGATCATCCTCTCCCAAGTTTATGACTTCCACTGATTCATAGAAAGGCTCTAAAAAACGCTCCTCCTTTTCTATCAACCAATCTGTCTCAGGGATCACGTCCTCTCCACTTTCCTCGGTTTCCATTTCATAAATCGGATAGTCAAAGTCAACTTTTAAACCACGAATCACTTCGTTGTTCTCACATGAATTGTTGGTCCTGTTATGTATGTAAGTAAAAATAATGAAAATGAATCCAATCCGAGATGGGCAAATGGACGTATGAAGGAAAGTCTTTTTTATTATAATGATAAAAACATGTCAAATGCAAAGTGAGGTTACACCGCTAGGAAGCCTACGATTATTTTATATTATATATCATTTTCTTATTATATTTTAGAGTCATTACATGATCGAAGGCGGTAGACACTCCACGGAAACCCTGTTGTTCAGATCTTCCTCCGGACCCAGCCGGCGTACCCAATCCATACTTTTAACATCTTGTTCACCCACCATGTGGATAGATAGCTCTTCCAATCCTGAGAAAATGACTCCTATACCCTGGATGTTGTCTTCTCCCCTTGCATTGATCCTTCCTGCGCTCCTGAAAGTTCTTGTGATATGAGGGATGATGATTCGTTCGCCGTACAGCTCGTTTCCTCCAAATTGTGACATTCTCCTCCTCCTTTTATCTCTTTGAATCCTTTTCATGTCGTCAACCTTGGGGGCATATCCCAACCCATACGGTTCTTGTTCTCCTTGAGTTGAATGGGTTCCCTCAAAACCTCTTGCCATTCTGAGTAATGCAAATCCTTGACTAAGCATTTGGCTGACATCAATGTAGCTTGAGCCACTTGGACATTGAGGTTTCCTTCTCGCTCCCCTACATATGAGACATCCTCTATTTCGAACGTTTGGAAGGCGCTCTCAATAGCTTCCTCTGCTACCTCCACGTATGGTGCGTCTGGAGCTCTAGATATCAACAAGTCTTGCTCTCCGAATACCTCTATCAATTTTCCATCGATGACAAATTTGAGCTTCTGGTGAAGAGACGAAGGGACCACTCCTACGGCATGTAACCGTGGTCGTCCTAGTAAAAGACTGTATGTAGGGTTAATGTCCATGACGTGAAAGTCCACCTTAAAAACTTGAGGTCCCACTTGTATTGGTAGCTCTATCTCCCCAATCACCTGACGTTTGGTTCCGTCAAATGCCCTTACAACAGTGAAGCTAGGTCGGTTGAACGTGTCATCAATGGGTAGTTTATTTAAAGTAGATTTCGGTATAACATTTAGAGTCGAACCGTTGTCTATGAGAACCTGAGCTGCCATGAAATCCTTGCACTTGACAGAGATGTGCAGGGCCTTAGTATGACCGGTTCCTTCAGGGGGAATTTCATCTTCGTTAAAAGTAATCTTCCCATTCGTGAGGACTGCCCCTACGATTCCATCCAACCTTTCTATTGAAACGTTGTGACAAACATGAGCCTGGCTCAACACCTTTAGTAGAGCCTATCGGTGTGGTTCTGAGGTCAACATCAAGGACAAGAGCGAGATTCTTGTCGGCATGTGATTGAGCTGTTCTACGACTTTGAATTCACTTTGTTTCACAAGCTTCAAGAACTCACAAGCTTCTTTATCCATAACCCCTGGTGTGAGGCTCTCCATTTCTTCCTCCCTATGGTTCCCTTCCTGGCGCTTAAAGAAGTCAGGTCCGACCGCATCTAGTGATACTCTCTTTCCCCTACTTATCTCTTCCTTTCGAGCTCTTTCCTCTTCTATAGGTTCTTCCGCCAAACCGTAGTGCCTCCCCGTCCTGGTGACTCTGCTTAAACCCGTTATATTCGTCACTGTCTGTAAGCTTACGTCTCCATCACCATTGATTTGGCAAGAGTAGTTCCATGGGACTGCCTTGGAGCTTTCATACTCAAACAGCTGGGGAGTTCTGATAATAAGAGGCTTCATGCCCTGGAGGGGTGCAGATGATGGGACAGATGATTGATAGCGAATTACATGCTTTGGGAAGCTTGGGATTTCATCTTGTGACGAGGCCATGCAAATGTCAGTTTCCCCTCCGGTTCCTGAGTAGAAGGTGATTAATTTGGAATCCATAAGCTCTTGTAATTTTTCCTTAAATGGTACACACTCTTGAGTGGCGTGACCCACCATGTCACCATGATACAGACAAACTCCTTCCTATTCTAACAGATCATCCCGCCATCTGATGACTTTGATGTAATTGTTGTCAATAAGCAACTTACACACATATTTCAATGGTGTCTCAACCTCTGCAACCTTCGTCTTTTCCTGGTAAGGCTCCTCCGTCTCTACTGCATTAGTTCCACGTCCCTCGTGGCTAGGGAGCAGATTTTGTTTGATGTCAGGTCATCTTAGTTGTTCTTCGAATTTTAGCCAACCGACCCTTACTAGCTGTTGTACTTTATATTTGAAGCTTTTACAGTTCTCAACTGTATGTCCGGGTGCCCCAGCATGATACTCACAATGAAGATTCGGATCATACCAGCTAGGGTAAGGAGGTTGCAAAGTTTCTAGAGGTATGGGGACAATCTGCTTGTTTTGCATTAGCCGTGGAAACAACTCTGTGTACGAAATCGGGATAGGATCAATTGGCACTTGGGGTCTGAACTTGTTGAAACCTCCATGCCCCTGGCTTCCCCCCGGCTGACCACCTTGATAGGCTCTTGGTTGAAATCCCGGGTGTCTTGATGACTCTCATTTTGACGTGATTATCAGCCTCATTTAAGCAACATTTCTTTGCTTAATACATAGTTTTTAGGGTAGAATAACGAATATTCAATCAATTGCCCTATCTCGTGCCATTTGTGTTACTTCGGCCCGTTTCGGGTCTATTTGATGGTTTTCTAGTGTTTTTATGATAGCACAAGTTTTTGCCATCGAATATAGTAGCCAAGGACGTGTCTTAGACGTTGGAACCCCGAAGAATCACACATAAATCAACCGGAGAGATCACTGAAGTCAAAGAAACTCCTGCTCCATTTACACATATATTTTCGGCGAAAATACCCTTGGGTTTTCGCCGAAAACGAAAGAAGGAATCCACTGTCTCAATTAAGAAGAAGTTTTCGCTGAAATTCCTCTATTATTTTCGACGATAATATCAGGGGAAATCAGAAAATCTCGGGTAGGTTTAAATACAGAAATCGGCGGCTAATGGAAGGACGGACAATTTACAACACACAACACACAGCTAGAAGGAGGAGAGAGAGAAAAACGAGTAGAGAGAGTTCGAAGAGCCAGGAACGGATCGTGACGCCATCCATCCATCTCGGAGAACCGGTGCTAGGAGTTGAAGATTCAGTAGATTGAAGCTGCCAGGAATCATCGAAATTAGGTTTTACAGTTCTCTTCTGTCTTCCCTACCTGAGATGTATTCTTTGTCCATCTTCGATTCTTCTATACTGAATATGAGTAGCTAAACTCGTGTAGCTTAGATTAGATGAACCCTAAGTGACCCAAGGCGTAAAGCGGTCACGGATCGGCGGTGATTAGATTCGAAATTCATTCATTTTCATCTTTCATGTTTGATTTATTCTTCATTCTCTGTGTTTCTTGTCTGGTTCGGCCACCTAGATTAGATTCTTGTTAAGCTAGGGATAGAAGCGAACGCTCGCCTTACTTTAAAACACCAAATCGAACAATCAACCTTATAATTGGAGTGTGCCTTTCGTAGGAACCGATTAGGGTTGATCCATTGCAAGAGTAACTCATTAATCATTAGAATTTGCACCAATTAAGTTAAGTCGTTGCGAGAGGCGACCGTACCCGGGCGGCTAATTAATCGTGGTAGCTAGATCGGATAAAGCGAACGTTCGCCAGTCTTAAACCTAAGGGTCAGGAGTTATGGTGGTGTTTGTGAACTGAATGAACTAGAATCGAAAATCGCTGGTCTGTTGACTGCTGTTGCTCTGGTGATCTAAGGGGGATTCGAAGTCTAAGCTTGTCTGTCATCTTTCTAGTCAATCAATCAATCTTCAATCTTTCTTCGCTTTACTTTCATTTCAATTTTTCCTTGCATTTTAGTATAGAAGACGTGGAACTCACACCACGCACAACGTGTTTAACCTTGAATTATTTTGCCAACACCTTTGAGTAAGGAACTAGAGGAAACCCCTGGAATACGATCTACCCTAGCTTCATAGCTGGGTAGTTATTTGATTGACCGCTATTCTGCAGCCCATCAAATTGGCGCCGTTGCCGGGGACTCTTCTATTTCGTTGAAAGAAGAGTTGGCATTTTTTTATTCTTCTACCTTTCCATCTTTCATTTTCCATTACACTTCGATTTTACACCGGTTGTGTTTGTTTTTGTCTCTTGCAGATCATAGCAGGTACAGAAACGGATCACTTCCGTTCCATCTTCCTTTACCGCAATGGCTACTCTCAAAAGTGTTGCGGACTACAGTAAGCCGCGTGCATCCAACTTTCGATCCCCCATCACTGTGCTTTCTAATGACGATGATCCTGACTATGAGATTAAGATTCCTCTCCTAGAACTGATCTCTAAGGACGTGCAATTCGAAGGGATGCCAGATGATAACCCCTGCAACCATATAGATGACTTTTTGGCTGTCTGTAACACCTTCAAGTCTGGGAACCTTAACAAGAACGCTTTATATCTCCGTGTTTTTCCTTTCTCTCTCAGAGGTGCAGCTAAGCAGTGGCTTGGAAGCAAGCCGCCGGGTCATTACACTAACTGGGAGGCATTAGCTCAAGATTTTGTTGAGGAATACTTTCCTCCCGCAAGGACGACTGCTTATAAAGACCGTATCTCCAGATTCACTCAGAGAGAGGATGCAAGCCTGTATGACACTTGGAATGAATTCCAGTCTCTTCTCTTCAACTGCCCTCACCATGGGTATGAACAAAGACAGCTGGCTGAATTCTTTGCTCGTGGTATGCGCAAAGAATCTGCAAACTGGGTCAACTCTCTAGCTGGCGGAGATTGTACCACCCTTACTCCTCAGGATGCTCTTCTGCATTTTGCTAACTGTGCTTCAAAGTCTAGAAACTGGGAGAGGAAAATAGAAGGAAACAAGAGTCAGAGTCAGATGAGTGTTGCAGAGCAGATCAAGGCAGAGGTCCAAAAACATCTGCAAGCAGCTGGTATTCCCCTAGATCCCCCGTTAGCCACCATCTTTTCAGTTGACTGTGGATGGTGTGGGTCCTGTGCTCATAACGGTGGAAGCAGCCTCAACTTCGGCACAACAGAAGTCTGGTCTACAGAAGAGATAAACTTCATCGATCAGGGTTTCGCTAACAATCAGAAAGGCTATGCCGGTTACAGAAACTACGTGCCACGGAACCAGAGAAACCGGTTAGTAGATCCTTATTATGGACCTCTGGGATTCATTGGAGGACAACACCAGTCTCAAGCAAAGCCGTACTACAATAGAGACATGGATTATGAGAAGAAGTTCGATCAGATTATGAGCAGACTTGACGACCACGACATTCAACTAAAAGCTCAAGCTGCACTCAATCAAGGACAAAGAGCTCAAAGTCAAAGGATAGAGGATGCTATAAGCAATATGACTAAACTTTTTACTAACAATCCTCTCCTTAATCCAGTAGCATTTCAAGCAGATTCCGATACAAGGAGCGAACACGCTCAAGCCATTACCACCAGGAGCGGCAAGCAAACAACTGATCCAAAGGCTCCGGAACCTAACGTGATACCCGATACCAGTGCTGCCATGGATATGCCAGAAATTGAGGATATCACAGAAGAGGAAGAAGAAGCATCTGCTCCTCCTCCTCCTCCACCCAGGACAGCTCCTGAGCCTGTTTTGGCGCCATATGTTCCTCGGATTCCCTTCCCAAAAGCTACAAGGAGCAAGGCTAAGGATCACGACACTCAGTACAAGAAGTGGTACAATGTTCTTAAGACGGCAGAAATCAAGACACCAGTGACAGAAGCTGTAGAGATTATACCACCACTTGGGAAGTTCTTTAAAGACCTAGTGAAGAAAGTGAAGAACGGAGAGGTATACTCTGTCACGCTTACTAATGAATGCGCGTCTATTCTCGGTGCGCCATCTCCCATTCGACAGCCGCCACCACCCCCAGCTAAGTGTCCTGATCCCGGTTCTTTTACATTACCGTGCATTATTAATGGCATTAAAATTGATCGCAGTCTGGTTGATTCTGGTGCTTCTATTAATGTTATGCCTGTTTATCTATATGAAAAGCTGAATCTAGGGCAATTAAAACCGATTACTCTGCATCTCGTTTTAGCCGATAGGTCTGTCAAATTACATAGAGGTCTAATAGAAGATGTAGCTGTTTGCTGCGGTCCGTTTACTATAATTGCGGATTTTGTTGTTTTAGATACTCGTGGGTTAGACGGAACGCTTATCCTAGGTCGACCTTTCTTAGCAACTGCTGGTGTGAATATTAACTGCAAACAAGGCATGTTAACTTTAAGTGTAGGACAAGAGAGTGTCGCATTCTGCATTAAAGATAGCATGAGATATTCTGTTGCTCAAGATGATAAATGTTATGGTGTTGATCCCCTAGAGTTGGCCTCGGCCAACTCCTTTACTAATGCTTTATCTAGTGATCCACTAGAGTTATGTTTGATTTCAGGGATTGATAATGCATTAGAAGACCCAGAGCAGTGCTTATGGCAAGATGAGTTAGACGAACAGAAGGCAACATTCACACCCATCACTGCGCCTACACACATTGAGCCAGCATCGAGTCGGATTACTACCTCATATGAGAATCTGCCAGAACTTACTTTGAAGGAGCTGCCTGACCACCTAGAATACGCATTTCTGGGGAAGGACTGCCAGTTACCAGTCATCATCAGTTCGAACCTATCTCCCGTGCAGAAAGAGCAATTGATTGGGCTACTCAAGAAGCATGTCCGAGCTATTGCCTGGCAGTTAGCAGACATCAGAGGCATCTCTGAAACCTTCTGCAAACATCGGATAGTTGTTGATGAAGAATTCAAACCAGTTAGACAACCCCAACGCCGACTTAACCCTTTGATGCAGGAAGTTGTGAAGAAAGAAGTACTCAAGCTTCTAGATGCCGGTATCATCTATCCTATTGCAGACAGTCCTTGGGTCAGTCCGACTCAAGTCGTTCCGAAGAAAGGAGGGATTACAGTCATCCCTAATCCGAAGGGTGAACTCATTCCTACCCGCACAGTGACCGGATGGAGAGTCTGTATCGATTATCGACGACTCAATGATGCCACAAAGAAAGATCACTTCCCACTGCCGTTCATTGATCAGATGCTTGAACGATTAGCTGGTCATGAATTCTACTGCTTCTTAGACGGGATGTCGGCTACTTCCAGATCCCCATTGAGCTTGATGATCAAGAGAAGACGACCTTCACATGCCCGTTTGGTACGTTTGCTTATCGTCGTATTCCTTTTGGTTTATGTAATGCTCCCGCTACCTTTCAGAGATGCATGCTTGCTATATTTGGAGATCTGGTAGAGAATGTGGTGGAGGTGTTCATGGACGACTTCTCCGTCTATGGAGATTCATTTTCAAAATGTCTGGCTAATCTGGATAAGGTGCTAGCTCGTTGTGAGGAGACCAACCTAGCTCTTAGTTGGGAGAAGTGTCACTTCATGGTTACAGAAGGTATTGTTCTTGGCCATAGAATATCTAAGACAGGTATAGAAGTCGATCGTGCCAAGTTTGAAACCATTGCCAGCTTACCACCACCGACCTCAGTTAAGACAGTTCGAAGTTTCCTGGGTCATGCTGGATTTTACCGAAGATTCATCAGAGATTTCTCCAAGATCACTCTTCCAATGACGAAGCTTCTTGAGAAAGATGTTCCTTTCATCTTTGATAAAGCCTGTCTTGAAGCCTTTGAAACCTTGAAGACCCAACTCACCACCGCACCAATTCTTACAGCACCGGATTGGAATCTTCCATTCGAGATTATGTGCGATGCTAGCGACTTCGCCGTTGGCGCGGTTCTTGGTCAAAGGAAGGAGAAGAGATTTCATCCTATCTACTTTGCGAGCAAGACACTCAATGATGCTCAGAGAAACTACACTACTACGGAGAAAGAGCCGCTGGCCATCGTTTTCTCCTTTGATAAGTTTAGACAGTATCTGGTTCTTTCACATACCATCGTCTACACAGATCATGCTGCCCTGCGCCATTTATTAGCCAAGTAGGACTCGAAGCCACGTCTCATCCGGTGGATCCTTCTCCTCCAAGAGTTCGACATTGAAATTAAAGATAAGAAGGGAGCAGAGAGTCTAGCAGCGGATCATCTTTCTCGATTGGAGGAATCACAAACAGGTAAGTCTACTACCCCTATCAATGATTCTTTCCCTGACGAGCTGTTGCGTGTTGAAACATATGAACAGGTTAACAGCATAGCTATCGAGCTCTGGGCAATCCCTCACGCTCAAGATCTGAGTAATGCCGCCGATTCAGATGAGCCTTGGTATGCAACTCTGACTAACTATCTCTCGCACGGCATTGTACCTCCTGAGATGGATTTCAATGCACGCAAAAAGCTCTTTAAAGAAGCCAAGTCATACTTCTGGGATGAGCCTTTCTTATACCGCATCAGTCTTGACGGGATGATCCGGAGATGTGTCTCTTACACTGAAGTAGCTGACATCATGCGTAAGTGCCATGAAGGACAGTTCGGAGGACACTTTGGAGAAAACCGCACGACAAGAAAGTTACTCGAAACAGGTTTTTATTGGCCTTCAATCTTTAGTGACTCTGACGTTTTTGCTCGACGTTGTGATGCATGTCAGCGATCAGGTAACATCTCTAACCGTAATGAGATGCCCCAAATTGTTTCTTTAACTGTTGAAATTTTTGATGATTGGGGAATCGATTTTATGGGTCCGTTCACACCCTCCAACAGAAACAAGTACATTCTTGTAGCCGTTGATTACGTTTCTAAGTGGGCTGAGGCTGAAGCTTTACCCACTAATGATTCTAGAGTGGTGGGTCGGTTCCTTACCTGTCTTTTCAAGGGTTTTGGTTCACCGCGCTTCATCATAAGCGATAGGGGTACCCATTTCCATGGACAAATCTACCGGGTGTGCAAACGCTTTGGCGTCACCCACCGAATGTCCACAGCTTATCATCCTCAAGCGAATGGTCAAGCGGAAGTGACGAACCGTGAGCTTAAGCGGATTCTTGATAGGACAGTTGGCCGGTCTCGCAAGGACTGGTCATCTAAGCTTAATGATGCCTTATGGGCTTATCGAACTGCCTATAAGACTCCCATCGGTACCTCACCGTATCAGCTGGTCTATGGCAAGGCATGTCATTTTCCAGTTCAGCTTGAGCACAAGGCATTATGGGCTAACAAAGAGTTGAATATGAACCATGCAGTAGCAGGTAGTAACCGCCATGACCAGATCGCTGAGCTTGAGGAGCACCGTCTCCACGCTTATGAGAGCACGAAGCTATACAAAGAGCGCACGAAGAGAATTCACGACTCCCAATTGAAGACGATCAAACAGTTTTACCCTGGAGAAGAAGTCCTCTTGTATAACTCTCGATTGAAGCTCTTTCCAGGTAAGTTGAAATCCCGCTGGTCCAGCCCTTATACCGTGGTCCGACAGACACCCTTAGGCAGCGTCTACATTAAATTGCACAATCAAGAGCCGTTTGTGGTCAACGGGCATAGGTTTAAGCAGTACCTGCAAGGATTAGCTGTCTCTTCCATCGACGTGCACTACTTCACGACGGAATCGTGACAAGAATCCAGGTATCGTCTGGCTCACGGACGTTAAACAAGAGCGCTTCGTGGGAGGCAACCCACGGCTGGAGTCAGTAACTTTTCATTTTGAGTCGTTTTTGTTTTAAACCATCTTAAAAAAAAAACCACAGCCGCTGTTTTCAAATAAATTTTCGGCGAAAATGTGCCATTATTTTCACCGAAAACATGTGTTCAAAACCGACCTGTTTCTCCTGTTCCAACTTTTCGGACCGAGACCACCATCTTTTCGCCGAAAACTTTTCTTCATTTAAACTGAGATTTTCGCCGAAAATCTATCAGCCTTTTCGCCAAAAATTTGCCTCCTTTCCACCGGTATATAAGGCCTCTTCGGTTTTCTGTTTTCGCGAAATTCACTACCCCTCCCCATCCGAAAATTTTCCGCAAACCTCACTCTCTCTGTTCGCCGCCGCCGCCTCCCGACCGTTCGCCGTCGCCTGCCCACCGATTGCCAAGCCGCCACCGTTCCTTTGGCTGCCGCCCCTCTCCTTTTCCCAGCCCCTTCTGAAACCTTAGAATCGGAGCCTTTCAACTCCGGTTCCGACCGACCTAGTTTTCAAGTTCTTCATCGTTTCCTCGGATTTCCAATCGTTTTCTCGAGTCATGTCTTCACGGTTAGTTGTTCAGCCCTTGATTGTGAATCTTTTGGCTTTTTGACTTTCGGTTTTCGGCATGGTTGACTTTGGTTGACTTTTTGGTTCTCCCTCATTCTTCATGATTGCTTTGTCGGTATCAATTGGCTAGGTTTTGGCATTCCCTTGTGACCTTCTTAGGCTCGTAACTTGTTTTCTGTGCGTTCGTGTTCATGAATCATTCCATTCCTCATGCCTGCTTAATTGATCGACATCTCTTTTTTGCCATATCTCGATTCGATGATCTCTCGATTCGATGATCTCTCGATTTTATTAGCTTACCCCCGCTTGTCAACCTAAGTGTGGGGTAGGATTCTTGTTTTCTGATGCTGGTCTTTCTTGAGCTGTGATTTTACAGGGCTCCCAAACGTTTTAAGACTACCAGTGCAGATAGAGCGAAGCGATCCTCAGCTCGCCAGAGCAAGACACCACCCTCCCGACGACCCGCATCAGCTGCACAAACATCGAGGGCAGTAGCCATCATCCCCGAGGATACACCAACCCCTGTGACTCCTATCTCATCTATTCCTGCACCTGCCAATGGGGCTCTACATCCTTTCATTGCAGCTCTGGAACCGCACCAACTAGAGATCTTTCAGAAGATCAAAGACATTCCTCCGGCCAAGGTGGCAGTTCTTTCTCTAGATAGTCTCAAGGCGCACAATCCGGCTTGGCACTCGACCCTCGACCCCACCCTTCATAGAGCCGGTTTACGAGTGCTGACCGCTCATGGTTCCCCCTACCCGCTTGTCGCCCTCCAAGAGTTCCGGAGTTCGTTCCGGCGCCTCACCCCGAAGCCCATACGTGAGCAGAAATTCGTTTCCTTTCGCCTCGGTGGTGTTCTTCATGAGAAGTCCCTTCGCGAGTTCGGCCACCTGCTGGATCCGCACGTCAACCTCAACACAACATTAGCTGGCTTCGAGGACACATACTCCATCACGAGTGCTCCTTACCAGACGTATGGAGATGGGCCTGCTGCGAAGATGAGATCTCACCTATCGTCAACCCCACGGTCGGTGACATCTTTCACCCTATTCTTAAATTCTTGCATTATGTTTGGGTGCAATCTCTGTGTTATTGCAGCAAATTGAGCCGCCACCATGTTTCTTTGGAGGAGCTCGTATTATTCCGCGCTGTAGAGGCGGATGCCAACCTGCATCCCGGATGGTGGCTCGCACGATTCTTTCACAAGCGTACGACCGCCAAGAAGCTTCCTTCTGAGCTTCCAGGAGGACCTTTCATTTTAATTCTGATCGACAATCTCCAGCTCGGTGACAAATGGGGCCCCGACACTTATCGTGTCCCGGTTGAGCATGTAGGTGCTGAGCTCGCCATAGCACGGGGCATCAACTTTTCAGTGGACTTTGAGCATTGCACGTCACTCCCTCACCGAGTTCCCCAGTCAGTTGAGCGCCCGCCGTCGCGAGCGCAAATCATCGCGGAGATGAATGAGAGGCTGGTGCGTATTGAGAAGTGGCAGCTAGACTACTCGGCTGGTTCGCTTCAGTGGCAGAAGGACCGGGTAGCACACGAGGAGACTCAGAACGAGCGTTGGTCAATTCTCCAGCAGTTCATGGCCGACCAGCTTGCCAGACACACAGACGATGTCTCATGGCGACAGCAGATGGAGTAGCGTTTCGCCATTTCCTCCATTCCCCCCCCACCTCCACTCCCTCCCGCGGAACAGTGATCAGGTTGTTTCTATCCTTTTCCATTTCTTTTCTTTCTTCTTTTCGGGTTTCGCCCCAACTTTATTCTGTGTGGATCTGGGACACTTGTCCTAGCGTCCTTTTGATCTTTTTTTTGTTTTTGTTTTTGTAGGAACTTGAGTAGCTACTCCGCTCCGCTCCGGACTCTCCTCGTTCATCTACTACACCGCCCTTCACCCTCCAGGTTCTTCGTTTCTCTCTACTTTAGTTTGGTCCTGTGAGGACACAGAACAGTCTAAGTGTGGGGTAGGGTGTTAGAGAACCATGCATGATCTTGATTGCCTATATCCTTGTGTGCCTCGTGATTCCTGTCCAGTCTCTCTAGCAATAGAATGGCTCAGTTTTTGATTTTTGAGGTTAAGTTGTTGTTCAAACCTTCATAATGATGCTTAGATTGCTTAACCTAGAACTTGAGAACCAACTTGTATACTTTTGATGCTAAATTGCCTGGTCGGAACAGAATTTTTAAATCACACTTGCAATTTCATGAAAATGACCGAATCCAACTAGCAAACCAACTGCGAGCTTTTGATCCATTGCACGTAACTTGCAATTTCAATTCTTTCTGAGTGGTTTTCTGTTTGCTTGGATGAGTTAAAATTTGCATGAGACCTACTCGAGACAACACGATGACATGAGTTCTAGAAGGATAAGGGCACCTAGATTCAACTACTTAGCCAGATAGCCTACCAAACGATAAATCTGTAACATCCCCGCTCAACCAAACGGTTTGGAACTCAAGATCGGTAGACTAGGGTACTGGAATCAGTGCTCTTAAGCTCCCCTTGAGGTTTGGGTCATTCAGGTTTAAGTTGGGTCGAAGTTGCAAAGAGGGGAACGGTGATGCACCAAAAAGTGCCGATTTTGGGCCCTGAAGTGGCAGGGCGCACTTTTAGAAGTGCCAGGCGCACTTTTCAATTAATTCAGCAAACTTTCGGCGGAATATTCAAAATGTGCGCCTTTTAGGGGTCAATGTGCACCGGCGCACTTTTTGACATACCAGGCGCACTTTTCGTGCATAAAAGGACGGATTTGTACGGAAATTCATAACTTCTCTCCCCTTTCTCTCTCCCCGAAAAGCCATTGACGAACCTAGTGCGAGCAATCTTCGAAGGGTGATTCCGGGAGCTGTAGAGGTCGGAATTGAGTTCCGTTTGTTGCTATGGATTCGTAGCGACGAGGAGAAGAGATCGCTAACCTCCATTTTGGGTTTCTGGGTATAGGTCGTGAGCAGTAAGGAAGGGTAGAGCTACGAGTTTGGTGGTTGGGAATCGAGTTTCTGGGGAACTAGAAGACGAATAGAGCCTCGTCTTCTATTCCAGGTGAGGGCTTAGCATTGTGTAAGTAGTTTGGACAGCGTGAGGAGTTTCAATTGGACTTAGAACAAAACCTAGGTTATGCATGAAAATGATGAGCGTAAAAGGGGATAAATTGTTCTGTGAATGTACTTGATTGCTATTGATGATTGCCGTGGTTGATTGTTGTTGTTGATTGCTATGGTTTGGGGTTGGGTGTGAAATGAAGTGAATTAAGTAATGAATTGACATAGAAATGAGAATTAGGATGGTTGGGAAATGAGTGCGGGTGCTATGATATTATGAATCGCTGGTTGTGGATGCAGGAGAGTTGCCCTGCCAATGTGGGGTCGCTCTGAATAAGAGGAACAGGTGGGTGACCCCTAGACTCATGACATGGTTTCCCCTGTACTTGCAGGTGGGGGAGGCCGGTGAGCTAGCCGGTTATCCTATTGATTGTGATGTGTGTGCTGTGAACATGACAGGGGCATGGAGGACGAGATGTGTTGTGAACTATGGACTATGAATGAGATGTGGCTGATTTGTGTTGTATGTTGGTAGTAGATGTGATGTATGAGTTGAGAATGTGATGTTGAGAATTGTATGTTGGAAATAGAACCGGAAGGAGCCCACACTACCCCACCCGAGGTACTGGTTGTTGAGTCTGATCCATTGGGGTGGATCCCCTTGACATGGTGTCAAGGGAGTGATGAGATTGATGATGAGATTGATGATGATGATGATGGTTAATGAGAACGCGTTCCCCATGCGGTAGGGGAGCGCGAGGACTTCCCATGCGGTAGGGAAGTGCGTCGGCCGGCCGGTGGTGGTGTGGATAACTCCTTGGCGCCTAATAACTCACCTAGATAATATGAATGTGAATGTTTGTGTGCTTGTGGTTGTGGTAGTGACTTGGTTGATGGATGTGATGTGATGATGCTGTGTGTGCCGTGGATTGATGCATTAATTCTGTGTGATTCTATTGTTATGAATTGTGCTTGAGAACAAGAACTGACCAACGTGATCACCTAGACTGCTTTTAGGGAATTAAAATATGGAAAGGGGGGTTGGGTTTGGTTCCATTGTTGGATGTCTTGTGCGGAGTTGGGACCGCTCCATAGAGTAGGACAACGTGTAGGTAGGCCCAGTGGGTTCACTCAATTTCAATAGGAAATTGATCCCTTTTCCCCTTTCAGGATCTCGTGGCTAGTAGAGGTAGCTGAGGAGTTTGAGTTCGAGGTTGATTTCGTGAAGTTCTGGACGGAAGCCATGAGGTGAAGACTGGGATTACGCGGAGTTGACTTTTCTGTTCATTTCAGTTGACTATGGGATTTTGGGGTTCTTTTTATGTACTTTCTGATTAATGTTGGTTTGGAGGATTTATGATGGATTGGATTGTACTCGGATTTCAGTTTCGCGTTTCTATGGAGGCCTCCCATGTTTTTACTGTCTTTTGATCACCGCCAATTTCTCTGTTTTACCCTTGTTTTTACTCGGTAGTACCTGGGACCGGCTCAACCACGGGTTTACTCGGGTTGATTCGGAACGGGTGTTACAAATGGTATAGAGCCTGGTTTGTCGCTGCTGTACCGGTTGATTATCTTCTCTCTTTGGGGAGTAATTAACCTCGTTGGGAGGGAGGATGAGACATCGGTACGGGACCGACATTCCAAGGGTTTTTGTCAAACTGTTTTAAATGGGTGGGATGTTTTGAAATCAAGTGGTGAATTGAGTTGTTTGAAGTTTCTTGAGCGGTCAACTAAAATGTTTAATGTCCTCCTGTAGTGAATCCAGTCAAGCAAGGGGAAGTAGGTCCACTGGGAACTCGGGTTTTGGAGGAGGAGCTCCTAGGTTTCAGCCGAGTCTGTTGAAGGGATGGAATTTTGGGGAGTTCATTGGGGAAGCAGCTGATCCTGAGGTGGCAGAGCAGTGGCTCCAGGAATGTGAGTACAAGTTCCTGCAAATGGAACTTGAGGAAGGGTTGAAGGTGCAAGCAATGACTTTTCTGCTTAAGGGGCATGCACTGAATTGGTGGAGGTCGATGCCACAGAGTCGAGTGGTTCCGCCAGAGATGGAGTTGGATGAGTTTGTGGAGGTTTTTCGTGATCAGTTTTGCCCGGACCTTTGGCGTGAGGAGAAAGCCAAGGAGTTCATGAGTTTGGAGCAAGGGGAGAAGTCCGTTCTGGCATATTACATAGAGTTCACTTCTCTCTCTAAGTGGTATGATGAGCGGGCCAACCGGGAGAGGAAGCTCATTAACAAGTTCAAGAATGGGTTGAGAGTGGAGATTCAGGAGGGAGTCACCACCGCTGATATGGGGAGTTTAGTGTCGGTTAAGGCGGCGGCGCTAGAGAGGGAGAGGTTGGAGAACCGAAAGAGGGAAGAGAAGAAGAGGAAGGCAACTGCCCCGCCTACTCAGTCTGCCATTCATAGTTACCCGGCGAAGAGAACTCAGACTTCTTTTTCTGGGTTCAGGGGCAGCCAGTCGATGCCAACGAGGGGTACGATGACTTGTTTCACTTGTGGCCGACCAGGTCATAAGAGTGTGGCTTGCCCTGCTCGTACTAGTGGCATAGTCCGTTCGGGAGGAGCACCGTCCAGGTTACCACTATGTGACAAATGTGGGAAGCGTCACTTCAGAGTTTGCCATCTGTTGGCAGGTGTGACCTGTTACACTTGTGGGCAGCGCGGACACAGGAGTCTGAACTGTCCAACCAAGAGAGCTACCCCAACTCAGTCTGTGGGATCGGTGCAGGGCCCTAGAGCTCCGTCTGGGAGTTACGGAGGGAGAGGAGGAGGCAGCTTTGGTAGGGGTGCTGGACGAGGGACGGGAGCTAATGCCACACCTGTTGGACCTGGAGGGGAGCAAGGGAGGCTTTATGCTCTTACCAGGGGTGCGGCAGAGAATGCGAACGACGTGGTGACTGGTATGATCTCGATCTTGGGCCTTTCAGTTTATGCTCTGTTTGATTCGGGGTCAACCCATTCCTTGTATCTGAGAAATGTTTGAGTAGTTTGGGTGTTGTAGTTAGTAGTTTGGGTGTTAGTTGGGGCGTCAGAACTCCTTTGGGGACTTCTGTTCGGGTGGATAGAGTGTGTCGAGGGTGTAAAGTGTTAGTGGGAGGTGTAGAGTTCTTGGCTGATTTGGTGGTGCTTCCTTTCAATGAATTCGACGTTATCCTCGGCATGGATTGGTTGGCTAGGCATGGGGCTTTGCTTGATTGTCAGAAGAAGGAGGTGTTGCTTCAGGTGGGAGGTGTCGGCCAGGTGGTGTTCAAGGGTGTTAGGAAGAGGGAGTCCGCACCTATGGGAGTAATTTCAGCAATGCAAGCTTTTTCTCTGATTCAAGAAGGGTGTGAGGCTTTGTTGGTGCAAGTGTCAGTTGAACGGAATGAGGAGTTGGAGAAGGTACCTGTAGCTCGGGAGTTCGCGGATGTGTTTGAGGAACTACCTGGGGCACCGATCGAGCGTGAGGTGGAGTTCAATATAGAGTTGGTCCCTGGAACTGCTCCAATCTCTATTCCACCTTATCGCATGGCACCGGCGGAGTTAAAGGAGTTGAAGGAGCAATTGCAGGAGCTCTTGGATAAGGGGTTCATCCGCCCAAGTGTATCACCGTGGGGGGCACCGGTGTTGTTTGTGAAGAAGAAGGATGGGTCGATGCGGATGTGTATTGACTATAGGCGGTTGAACAAGGCGACGATCAAGAATCGTTACCCACTTCCAAGGATAGACGATCTCTTCGATCAATTGCAAGGGGCTGAAGTGTTCTCGAAGATAGACTTGAGGTCGGGTTATCACCAGTTGAAGGTGGAGGAAGGATCAGTGCCAATGACAGCCTTTAGGACCCGCTATGGACACTATGAGTTTCTGGTGATGCCGTTTGGTCTCACCAATGCTCCCGCCGCGTTCATGGCTCTCATGAACAAGGTCTTCCACGAATATTTGGATAAGTTCGTGATAGTGTTCATCAATGATATCCTCATTTATTCTAAGACTAGGAAGGAGCATGAGGAGCACTTGAGGATTGTTTTTCATAGGTTGAGGGAGCAGCAACTATTTGCCAAGTTCTCGAAGTGTGCCTTTTGGTTGGAAGAAGTATTGTTTCTTGGGCATGTGGTTTTTAAAAGAGGCGTGGAGGTTGACCCAAAGAAGATTGAAGCGGTGGTTAATTGGTCTCCACCTAAGGATGTGTCGCAACTGAGGAGCTTCTTGGGGTTAGCTGGTTACTACCGAAGGTTTGTAGAGGGGTTCTCTACCGTAGAGTCTCCTTTACATAAGTTATTGAGGAAGGAGTCGAAGTATGAGTGGAGCGAGGAATGTTAGAGGAGCTTTGAGGAGTTGAAGAAGAAGTTGACTTCAGCTCCGGTGTTGACTTTGCCAGTAGAAAGTGGAGAGTATGTGGTGTTTAGTGATGCGTCTTTGCAAGGATTGGGCTGTGTGTTGATGCAGAATGGGAAGGTTGTCGCTTATGCCTCCCGACAGCTTAGGGTGCATGAGGTGAACTACCCAACCCATGATTTGGAGTTAGCTGCAGTGGTGTTCGCCTTGAAGTTGTGGAGGCATTATTTGTATGGTGAGACGTTTAAGATCATGACCGATCACAAGAGTCTTAAGCACCTTATGGATCAAAAGGAGCTGAATGGTAGGCAACGGCGTTGGGTGGAGCTCTTGAAGGATTATGACTGTACCATTGACTACCATCCTGGTAAAGCTAATGTGGTTGCGGATGCTTTAAGTCGAAAGGAGTTGGTGGATCTTAGAGCTTTAAGGGTAGAGATGCAGTTAGATGATGTGGGAAGTTTGTTTGCCAAGCTCAACATTAGGCCTATGCTGAATGATAGGATTGGTGAGGAGCAGCTCAAGGATGCTACTCTGGTGGCTATTCGAGGGGAAGTTGAAAAAGGCATGGATAATGAATTTGAGGTAGTTGGCGGATTGTTGAAATGCAAGGGTCGAGTGTGCGTACCGGAAGTAGAGGAATTGAGGAAGGGGATTTTGGAGGAGGCTCATTCCTCGATGTATGCTATGCATCCCGGGATGACAAAGATGTACAATGACCTGAAGTTAAGTTTTTGGTGGCCAGGAATGAAGAAGGATGTGGCTCGTTATGTGGCGACTTGTTTGGTTTGTTAGAAGGCTAAGGTGGAGCATAGAGCTCCGGGTGGGTTACTTCAGTCCCTACCTATTCCGGAGTGGAAGTTTGCGGACATCACCATGGACTTTGTATCGGGTTTTCTGCCGACTAGAGAGGGGAAGGATGCCGTGTGGGTAATAGTCGATCGTTTGACGAAAGTTGCGCATTTCATACCCATTCGGTTTAAGCCTAGTGTGGAGGTGTTGGCAAAGTTATATATAGAAGAGGTGGTAAGGTTGCATGGGGTTCCTCAATCCATCGTCTCTGATCGGGATCCGAGTTTCACGTCTCATTTTTGGGAGGGGCTGCATACAGCATTGGGAACTAAGCTCAAGTTCTCGACGGCGTATCATCCTCAGACGGATGGGCAATCGGAGAGAACGATCCTTACTTTGGAGGAGTTGTTGAGAAGTTGTGCTATGGAGTTCCAAACCCCTTGGACTGAATTGCTACCTTTGATTGAGTTCGCCTATAATAACTCGTATCATAGTAGTTTGAAGTCCGCTCCTTTTGAGGCCTTGTATGGGAGGAAGTGTAGGACGCCTTTGTGTTGGGATGAGGAAGGTGCGAGGGTGTTGTCGGGTCCTCAAGTTGTGCAAGAGACGGCTGATCGGGTTAAGATTATCAAGGAGAGATTGAGAGCGGCTCAAGATAGGCAAAAAGCGTATGCCGACGGTCGTGCTAGAGAGCTGAGTTTCAATGTTGGGGAGAAGGTATTTTTGAAGGTGTCGCCGTGGAAAGGGCTGATGCGTTTCGGTAGAAAAGGGAAGTTGGCACCTCGGTACATCGGTCCTTATGAGATCCTCGCTAAGTCGGGTCCGGTGGCTTATGTGTTGGCTTTGCCGAGGGAGTTGGAAAGGATACACAATGTGTTTCATGTGAGCGTGCTTAGGCGGTATCATGGGGACCCTTCTCATGTAATTCAGCCGGAGGAGGTGGAGATTGAGCAAGACTTGACTTATGAGGAGAAGCCAGTCGCGATCGTGGATAGGCAAGTCCGGGTCTTGAGGAATAAGCAGATTCCGCAGCTCAAGGTGGTATGGAGGAACCATGAGAGCGAGTCGGCTACTTGGGAGACTGACGAGAGTATGAGGCGGCGGTACCCGGAGTTAGTGGAAGTGTATGATTCAGGTATTAATTCCCCTTGATGTATGCTTTTGTGTTTGCTTGTTGTGGTGTTGGTTCCACGAAGGTCTAGGGTGTGCTCGGTGAAAGTAGAGTGTTGGGAGTGGGTGTAGGGCTGATGAGTAGTTAAAGGAAGCTGGTGGTTCGTCGTTAGGAATTTCGGAAGTCAATAGGATACTTGGATTGCTGCGATTTTAGCTGTGTGTTCGGTATCATATTGCTAGGATGAGTTAGGGATGATTTCGGGACGAAATCCTTGAAGTTGTGGAGACTTGTAACATCCCCGCTCAACCAAACGGTTTGGAACTCAAGATCGGTAGACTAGGGTACTGGAATCAGTGCTCTTAAGCTCCCTTAAGGTTTGGGTCATTCGGGTTTAAGTTGGGTCGAAGTTGCAAAGAGGGGAACGGTGATGCACCAAAAAGTGCCGATTTTGGGCCCTGAAGTGCGCAGGCGCACTTTAGAAGTGCCAGGCGCATTTTCAATTAATTCAGCAAACTTTCGGCGGAATATTCAAAATGTGCGCCTTTTAGGGGTCAATGTGCGCCGGCGCACTTTTTGACATACCAGGCGCACTTTTCGTGCATAAAAGGACGGATTTGCACGGAAATTCATAACTTCTCTCCCCTTTCTCTCTCCCCGAAAAGCCATTGACGAACCTAGTGCGAGCAATCTTCGAAGGGTGATTCCGGGAGCTGTAGAGGTCGGAATTGAGTTCCGTTTGTTGCTATGGATTCGTAGCGACGAGGAGAAGAGATCGCTAACCTCCATTTTGGGTTTCTGGGTGTAGGTCGTGAGCAGTAAGGAAGGGTAGAGCTACGAGTTTGGTGGTTGGGAATCGAGTTTCTGGGGAACTAGAAGACGATTAGAGCCTCGTCTTCTATTCCAGGTGAGGGCTTAGCGTTGTGTAAGTAGTTTGGACAGCGTGAGGAGTTTCAATTGGACTTAGAACAAAACTTAGGTTATGCATGAAAATGATGAGCGTAAAAGGGGATAAATTGTTCTGTGAATGTACTTGATTGCTATTGATGATTGCCGTGGTTGATTGTTGTTGTTGATTGCTATGGTTTGGGGTTGGGTGTGAACTGAAGTGAATTAAGTAATGAATTGACATAGAAATGAGAATTAGGATGGTTGGGAAATGAGTGCGGGTGCTATGATATTATGAATTGCTGGTTGTGGATGCAGGAGAGTTGCCCTGCCAATGTGAGGTCGCTCTGAATAAGAGGAATAGGTGGGTGACCCCTAGACTCATGACATGGTTTCCCCTGTACTTGCAGGTGGGGGAGGCCGGTGAGCTAGCTGGTTATCCTATTGATTGTGATGTGTGTGCTGTGAACATGACAGGGGCATGGAGGACGAGATGTGTTGTGAACTATGGACTATGAATGAGATGTGGCTGATTTGTGTTGTATGTTGGTAGTAGATGTGATGTATGAGTTGAGAATGTGATGTTGAGAATTGTATGTTGGAAATAGAACCGGAAGAAGCCCACACTACCCCACCCGAGGTACTGGTTGTTGAGTCTGATCCATTGGGGTGGATCCCCTTGACATGGGTGTCAAGGGAGTGATGAGATTGATGATGATGATGATGGTTAATGAGAACGTGTTCCCATGCGGTAGGGGAGCGCGAGGACTTCCCATGCGGTAGGGAAGTGCGTCGGGCCGGCCGGTGGTGGTGTGGATAACTCCTTGGCGCCTAATAACTCACCTAGATAATATGAATATGAATGTTTGTGTGCTTGTGGTTGTGGTAGTGACTTGGTTGATGGATGTGATGTGATGATGCTGTGTGTGCCGTGGATTGATGTATTAATTCTGTGTGATTCTATTGTTATGAATTGTGCTTGAGAACAAGAACTGACCAACGTGATCACCTAGACTGCTTTTAAGGAATTAAAATATGGAAAGGGGGGTTGGGTTTGGTTCCATTGTTGGATGTCTTGTGCGGAGTTGGGACCGCTCCATAGAGTAGGACAACGTGTAGGTAGGCCCAGTGGGTTCACTCAATTTCAATAGGAAATTGATCCCTTTTCCCCTTTCAGGATCTCGTGGCTAGTAGAGGTAGCTGAGGAGTTTGAGTTCGAGGTTGATTTCGTGAAGTTCTGGACGGAAGCCATGAGGTGAAGACTGGGATTACGCGGAGTTGACTTTTCTGTTCATTTCAGTTGACTATGGGATTTTGGGGTTCTTTTTATGTACTTTCTGATTAATGTTGGTTTGGAGGATTTATGATGGATTGGATTGTACTCAGATTTCAGTTTCGCGTTTCTATGGAGGCCTCCCATGTTTTTACTGTCTTTTGATCACCGCCAATTTCTCTGTTTTACCCTTGTTTTTACTCGGTAGTACCTGGGACCGGCTCAACCACGGGTTTACTCGGGTTGATTCGGAACGGGTGTTACAAAATCCATTAGGTTTAGACCCTTGAGCTTGGCCTGTTCTTTCGGTTCGATAATACATTACAGCCATTTCCCATTTCTTCTTTCATTCCCCGTTGATCCCCTGTGGTTGTAGTTCTAGATTGACCTACCGAAAGTCGGTTTGTGGTAACCTGCCTATAGCCATTAAACAGGTGGTCTTAGCTATTATGTCCAGACGTGTAAATCCCCTAGAAACTAAAAGAAAATCGGCACAAAAGAAAGAAAAAAAAAGTAAAGTAAGAAAAGAAAGAAAATTTTGAAAAAAAAGTGAAGAAAAGAAAATCAGAAAAGTTGCAAGTTTTAGTTCAATAAAACGTTCTTCTCCCGACAAATGGAAGAACGAAGTCAAAAGAAAAGTTGAAAAGAGAAAAAAATCGTGTAAAGAAAAAGAAAATAAGTGCTAGGTTGCTTGAGGGTATCATAGGGCGAGCATTCATTATTCCACTCATGTTTGGTTAGACGGTAGGAAGCCGCATATTAGATTCGAGGGAAGTTAGTCGAAAACTACACCGCACAAAGCCATTATCATACATTCCCATCATCCATCTCATTATAAACCCGAGTAGTGTAGAATTCATTACGGTCCTAGCAGGGAAGTCATTCTTGACTAGATACTCGTGTTGTCATAGTGGTGGAGATGTGGTCGAAATGCAAACCTATGACAGAATTCGGTAACAGAAAATGATTGAGAGCAGAAACACGTCCTTAAACACAGAGAGTGAGAGTTCCCATTGTACTGTTTATATCCTGTGTGAGGAGTCTGGTCGGTTAGGTCAAATTCGTGCATAATTGGTTGCTAATTACTTGTCGTGTGCAGTTTATTAGTGAGACCAGGTAGTTTGGCTGATCTGTATGCATGTTAGGTTTCTTGTTCTAGGATCGAGCTGTCTAATAATTCATTGTGTTTGATTGAGCTCTAATTTAACCGATCTTATCATTTGTGAACATGAGCGTCTCTATTCAGTTTGCTTGAGACAAGCAAAAGCTTAAGTGTGGGGTATTTGATGACACTCGTTTTGACGTGATTATCAGCCTCATTTAAGCAACATTTCTTTGCTTAAGACATAGTTTTTAGGGTAGAATAATGAATATTCAATCAATTGCCCTATCTCGTGCCATTTGTGTTACTTCGGCCCGTTTCGGGTCTATTTGATGGTTTTCTAGTGTTTTTATGATAGCACAGGTTTTTGCCATCGAATACGGTAGCCAAGGACGTGTCTTAGACGTTGGAACCCCGAAGAATCACACATAAATCAACCGGAGAGATCACTGAAGTCAAAGAAACTCCTGCTCCATTTACACATATATTTTCGGCGAAAATACCCTTGGGTTTTCGCCGAAAATGAAAGAAAGAATCCACTGTCCCAATTAAGAAGAAGTTTTCGCCGAAATTCCTCTATTATTTTAGTGAAAATATCAGGGGAAATCATAAAATCTCGGGTAGGTTTAAATACAGAAATCGGTGGCTAATGGAAGGACGGACAATTTACAACACACAACACACAGCTAGAAGGAGGAGAGAGAGAAAAACGAGTAGAGAGAGTTCAAGGAGCCAGGAACGGATCGTGACACCATCCATCCATCTCGGAGAACCGGTGCTAGGAGTTGAAGATTCAGCAGATTGAAGCTGCCAGGAATCATCGAAATTAGGTTTTACAGTTCTCTTCTATCTTCCCTACCTGAGATGTATTCTTTGTCCGTCTTTGATTCCTCTGTACTGAATATGAGTAGCTAAACTCGTGTAGCTTAGATTAGATGAACCCTAAGTGACCCAGGGCGTAAAGCAGTCACAGATCGGCGGTGATTAGATTCGAAATTCATTCAGTTTCATCTTCCATGTTTGATTTGTTCTTCGTTCTCTGTGTTTCTTGTCTGGTTTGGCCACCTAGATTAGATTCTTGTTAAGCTAAGGATAGAAGCGAACGCTCGCCTTACTTTAAAACACCAAATCGAACAATCAACCTTATAATTGGAGTGTGCCTTTCGTAGGAACCGATTAGGGTTGATCCATTGCAAGAGTAACTCATTAATCATTAGAATTTGCACCAATTAAGTTAAGTCATTGCGAGAGGCGACCGTACCCGGGCGGCTAATTAATCGTGGTAGCTAGATCGGATAGAGCGAACGTTCGCCAGTCTTAAACCTAAGGGTCAAGAGTTATGGTGGTGTTTGTGAACTGAATGAACTAGAATCAAAAATCGCTGGTCTGTTGACTGCTGCTGCTCTGGTGATCTAAGGGGGATTCGAAGTCTAAGCTTGTCTGTCATCTTTCTAGTCAATCAATCAATCTTTAATCTTTCTTCGCTTTACTTTCATTTCAATTTTTCCTTGCATTTTAGTATAGAAGACGTGGAACTCACACCACACAACGTGTTTAACCTTGAATTATTTTGCCAACACCTTTGAGTAAGGAACTAGAGGAAACCCCTGGAATACGATCTACCCTAGCTTCACAGCTGGGTAGTTATTTGATTGACCGCTATTCTGCAGCCCATCATGTCCCCTTTGCTGGTTATTAGCACCGGTTTCCACCCTGGTTTGTGGAGGGAAAGGTGGATTCTGGACCACGGGTGCAGTAGATACCACATAGGAGGGTGATTGATTATTCGGTGCTTGATGTACCCAATTTCTACCCTTTGGAGGCCCAAATGTCGCGACATTCACATCTTCTTTCCTTCGAGTGGTGTTGGTCTTCTTGGAAGCTTCGTGAACCTCCACCTTGCCATGTTTTATCCCCTTCTCAATTCTCTCCCCAATCACCAGTAGGTCAGAGAAATTTGATGTGATGCTTCCTAGCATGTTATTGTAGAAAGGTGACCTCAGCGTTTCAAAAAATATCGAAACTAACTCCTTTTCAGATACAGGGGGTTGTACTTCAGCCGCTTTCTCCCTCCATCTATGAGCGTACTCCCGGAATGACTCATTTTCTTTCTTTTCTATGTTCCTCAAGTCCTCTCTATCTGGCTCCAAATCTTGGTTATGCTTGTAATGCCTCATAAAAGTATCTGCAATGTCCTGCCATCTCTTAATCTTTGCCCTTTCGAGTTGCATATACCAACGTGTCGCTGTGCCCCCCAAACTATTCTGGAAACAATGCATCATTAATTTGTCGTTGTGGGTGTGGCTTGCCATTTTGTTACAGTACATAATCAGGTGACTCCTTGGGCACGTGGTGCCATCATACTTCTCGAAGTCTGGCATTTTAAACTTTGGAGGTATCACGACATCGGGTACGAGACATAACTGTAAGACATAAACTTTGGAGGTATCCCCTCAACTGCGCTAAGCCTTTCCTCTAGGTATTCCCATCGATCACGCCCCTTGGGCGACTTAGACTGCTTCGGGATCTCCCCTATAATGTGTGGGTCGATAATTTCTTCGTCCTCCTGATCCCCCTTAGGTCCTTCAGTCTCGCTATGCCCTAATGGGATCTTTCCACCTGATGTCCCTTCTTCATGAGACCCGAAAGCAGTTTTGAAAAGCTTCATCTTGGATTCCTCCTCCTCCTCGTCCTGTTTTCCTTTGATTATCATCTTTACTAGTTTATTCATTTGCTCTTTCATCTCATCGATTCCCGTCAGCTTCCCTTTTATCTCGTCCAATTCCCTCTGGAGACCCTCAATTACTTGATCAGCCATGAGTTTAGCTTTCGAGCGAGTCCAATACTTGTGTGTCAAGACTGATGTTGTTTGTCGATCAATTTCGGGAATGTTATGATCCGTGGAAATTAGTTTCATTATTTAAGATGGGTTTATGTCAAACTTTGGATGATGCATGATATGCATGATGGTTTTAAAACATGTATGACTACGATATTGCTGCCACAAAATAACTATTTTATAAAGGTAGCTATGCCCAACAGCTTGGCGTATTTAAGTACCATTACAAATAAACCCTCTTAATAACATTTTGCAGGGGAGGTTACCCGTTATTTTACAACCCAGAAATACATAGTTCTTAATGAAATTAAAGACGATGACTGGTCGCTGCAACACGTCATGACGTCCTCCTGATGAAATACTCCGGGATGGAACACCTTGCATATTGAGCCAACTCCTCCTGAAGAAGGGTCAGGAACTCCCATAGCTTTGGTCCCTCACTTCTCAACCCAGTATTATCTCCCATGTGATCCCTTAAATCTTTGGCCAGAAAACGAGCTCTACCCTTGATTTCAGCTACCAGCTTCTTGGCCGCCTCCATATAGGCCGTTCTCTGGATGAAATCATCTTCTCCCTTTGCTATTGTGTGCTCCAGATCCTCGATGGTCCTCTTTCCCATTTCTCAGTTCTGTTGAAGCTCTTCTATTTGTTTCCTAAAATTCATTAGTTCCTTATCATTTTCTGCTAACTGTTTCTCCAAGCTTCTAACTTTTCCCACTAGACTCCTCTTTTCGGCTTCAGATTTCTCCCACAGCTGAGTCTTCTCTCCATTCTCTAACTGTAGCTCCTTTAACTTGGATTCTAACTCTGCATACCTCTCGGAGCTAATTCGATCTTCCTGCACGCTAGATGTGCCTATTTTCCTCTTGCAACTCCTTTCATATAAGCTCTGGGTAGGCATCCTTGCTGCCAGTCGGGATAATCGTTGGCGACACGATACTGAACAGCCAAAGTTTCCCCATAACTCCAAGAATGCCCAATCTTCCTTGGATCTTTCCATGCGCCAATTACCCTTTGAAGCTTAACCCCATAATCAGCATCGGAGTATCGGAAGTGAGATCCTCCCATACCTCTTATCGGGGGTATGAACTGCCAGCAATCAACCTGCCTCCTGAACATACTGGGGGTGTATCCTACGCAACCACTCGGACCAGGAAGAGGTACCCAGAAATAACCTCCACACCTGTACAAAATATTCATCCTTGGCATCCATGCCGCTCTCCAGTTTATGTTTTCTGCTTCCAGCTGACAGAAATATCCCTTTGGACTCGGGTCGCCCTCAAATACTCTCCCTGACTTTCCAGAAACTCATTCGTGGTACTGCTAGTCATATCATATGCCATGGAGTAGCGTATGTAGGGGATGCCCATGTCTGGTGACGGCTTCAGGTGTCCGAATATCCAGATGACCAAGAGTGGAGCACTAGCATACAACGTTCTTTCATAGTTGAGATAACACCTATCCAAAGCCGCAAAGGTTTCAGAAAAAATGGCAAACATGGGGTTCAATCCCTGGAGGCCTCTCTCGAACACCTTGATCACACATTCATCGATATAACCAGGGATCGTTGGAAACAGGATGGTCCCATACATAATTAAAGCGAACGCCCTCATTTTCAGGTCTTGAGGTGAGCTTCCTTTACAGATGTAACCGAGTAAGAACTTGATAGGGAGGTAGTCAACTCCTTCCATTTCCCGTACCTCTCCCATTAGCTTAACCTTTTTTATCCTGAGGATTTCTGACAGCGCCCCACCTATTTTGGCTTTCGGGTTATGGGCATAATGCTTTACTGAGTGTATGTTGCCGAAACGCAGAATGGCCTGGTACTCTTCTGCCAGAGGTAAAATTTCTGCGTTATTGAAGGTGAAACAATGGAAATTTGGATCCCAATGGTTAAGCAGCTCTCGGATCATATCCCCTGGAAATGGAACTTTGAGTAAATCAGCCAAACCTCCATACTTCCTTACGAAATCTAGCTTCTCTTGATCAGAGTAGGACGCCCAGATGTCCTCAAGGATCTGAGGTCGATACTCATTTGCCCTGATGGGTCCATCATACAGGTTAGGAGAAAATGTTTCAACTACTGGCTCAACTCCCTGTGCGAAATTCAAAGCCTCTGCCTCTCTCAAGACACTTCCCTCCTCGTCTATATGGTAAGTAAAATCTGCCATGCTTTTAGAGCTAAGTATCCTTATAAAACAGATATGTTGTGGCAACAATACCTAAAACAACGAAAGAGCGTCAGAAATGATGAAAACAAATGCAATGAGCTATGCATGAATGCAATGAGTGTGTTGCGCGTGGTTGAAACCAAACCCTAAACCTCCCATTTCACGGACGAGACGTTACAAGTACATCAACCCTTTTGTTATATATAAACTTTCTTGAATATCATTACATATGCTCCCCAAAATACATGTAGGGGGATCCGTCAGCGGGGTTACAAGAGAGATTAACAAAATAGGCAAAGCGGTACTAATACCCCAAACAGGCGGGGCGTACATGTGCCATTTCCCCTACCCTACCCTACACTACTTTTACAGCCATGCCCAAAATATATGCGGGTGACCTATAATACCCTTTACAAAAGATGGATCTTACCAGGGTTACAAAACAACAAAAGCAGGCAAAGCGGTGCTAATACCCCAAACAGGCGGGGCGTACACGTGCCTTTCCTCTGGTCCTATCCAAACCTACGGGGTTTCCTCCTATACATACTCGGAAACCCCCTACCCAAACCCCTAGTTGTCATCATCGTCCTCTGCTAGGTCGTCCAATAATGGCATACCGTTCTGGACCCAAAAGACAAACTCCTCTGCAAAAGTCACGTTGTGCGTGGCTTCGTTGGTGAGGGTCCTAACAACCTGCTCGGGGGGTAAAGCCTTCGAACATTCTATGATTCTTCCATTGCAAGAGTAGTTGTGAGAATGTAACAGCTCCCTTAACATTGCGTTCTCCTCCCATCCATTGAGCTCCATCATTCTTAACTTCATTGCCTCCCAGAGAAAAGAGTCTTTATTCGGTTCGAAGGTCGGGTTCTCGAGGTAGCTTTGACGAAAGGCTCTTCCACGATCTGTGTCTCCCCATTCCCACATTGAATGTTTTGGGAGACTTGGAGAGAGATAAACATGTACTCATCTCCAGCATTTAAAATCAACAAGGCCCTCCATTCAGTTAGAGGCATAAAGCCCGCCAACCAGCTACCGAAACGGGTCACTGACCCAGGGTTATCAATCCATTTAGTCAAGTAAAAACTGAGCTGACTCCTACTAAAGAATTAGCCCAATAGTGCATTTGCGAGCTAAATACCACAGCAGGTCGCGAACTTCCGCCACAAGCACATCATATAGGTACATCGGCAGGTAGAAGATGTTCATACCTATATACCGCGGATGCCAGTCGAGATGCCTGAGGGGGGGAGTCCAAACGACCATACCTGATCAGTATCGACTCCTTAGCCTTTCGATCTGGTCCTCAATTCTACTTTGGATGGTTAACACGACCAAATGCCTTTGTAAATCCTGTGGAAGGGCCCCCCACAGAGGATTGACGACATTTGCAATGTCCATCTAGTGAAAAGAGGAGACAGCAGGCTAAGACTCAACTACGCGCAATTGACTCTTTTTTAAAACACATGCATGGGATTCTATATGATGTGAGTATGCTATGTTAAATGTCAATTAAAGATAACAAACTCAATAATCACATAGGCAGGTAGCATTCATAATATAGATACATCACATAGATCCTATTACCGGGTGCTCCTAAGTTTCGTAACATGGGAAAAGGGCCGGAACCTAGGTCTCGCTATGGGTAGGTATCAGGCGGTTTACTAAATCCAACTATATGACGGGTTGTATGTTGTCCCTAAAGGGATGGTCCCTAAATTGGTTAGGATGATTGACGCGCCTCTACGAGTGTAAAAAGGCTTGCGCTACTACGTCCAAATTCTATCTAAAGGTCAAGCTCGGGTATAGAGCTATGCAAATGCATGAGTACAGATAAATACATTGCGCAAATATGGAAAGTAGAGCCATGTCAAGAAAATTAAACACATAAACTTATCGCGAGAGAAGGGTAGCTAGTCCCTGAGGAACGCTCGAGGTCCCCAGTGGAGTCGCCATCTGTCGTGAACGTTTTCGTCCGCGGTGGGCCGGCACCTCCGAAGCTTTTCGAGTTTACTTTTGGTTTTGGAGTCGCCACCAATCGTTAGAGCGGATTGGACGCTTAGGTGTCCAAATCGGGTTATCCAACCAGATTTGGACTAGATCTACGAAACAGAGATCGAGATTCGGGGACGGTTACGTGTGGGGAAGGATTAGCACCCCCCACAACGCCCGGAATAAACCTGTACTACCACTCACGATAAGGTTATTTTCTTGACGGCCGATTAAGGAGAGAGCCGTTCACGCTCCCTATTTAGGGTTTGCGTTACTAATTCAGAATTTAGTGTTTTCTTATTAATTTAGTTTATAAGATTTTCACGGAGGAGAGGATTTTAAAATCGGACTCGAGTCGAGTGACTGCCTACGTATCCGGAGGCCGGAATCAAAGTCCACGTAGTTCGTTGTTTTAAAAATCGGGTTGTTTGGAATATTTTTATCTTTCAAAGTTTTATTGCCCTTTTTTATAAGCTTGAGGAGTAATTTGCTTTTAAGATTTTATTATTTTATTTAGTGTTATTTATATTTAAAGGGGAGAATTTTCACGGGTCATCTTTCGTTACTAATTCCAAGGGTTTTTTATGGTTTCAGGTAATTTAGGCTCGGGATTCCCGCAGTGTTTCGCGAATGCGAAATGATATCGATTTTGATTTTTTAAGGCTTGCACTACAAAAAAATTGACTTTTAGCTACTGCAAAATTAAAACGGCATGAAAATGCAGTAGCAAATAGTTAGTATTTGCTACGGCAATCACTATTTCATGTAGTAATTTGCAGTAGCAAATACTATTTGCCACACCACTATTTGCTACACCCAGCATCCCATAGCAAATAGTGGTGTGGCAAATAGTATTTACTACTGCAAATTACTACATGAAATAGTGATTGTCGTAGCAAATACTAACTATTTGCTACTGCATTTTCATGCCGTTGTAATTTTGCAGTAGCTAAAGGTCAAATTTTTCGTAGTGTTGGATGGTTTTTTTTAGCTAGGGATTTCCACAATACTTCACGAACGTGAAGTAGTCGTTACTAATTCCTAACGACAAGCTCAATTGACGGACCTAAATCCTATCGATGATTAGCATACAATCCACGGAAACGACCGAATTTCAATATGAAATTAGTTAAGAGATTTTATTAAACCAAATTCTTTGATTAACAAAAATATTTAAATTTAAACATGAAAGGGTTTCTTTGTCCTTAATTAATCTAGACCATTTTTAATTGTGGATCAAATTTACATCAACATGGACTAAAAAAATAAATGGTTAGTATTAAAATTAGGGCCTGTTTTTAATTAAATGAACCAAATACGGAATGGGCTCAACAAATTTCGGCCCAATGGACAGAAATTCGGCCAGCCCATCCAATTCATTAATGGCAAAATCGTAAATAGGCGGGACGGTGGCAATTCCGTAAATTCGAAAACCCTAATGCGCCATATAAAAGGATAAGAGGGCTGAAAAAATCAACCCCCTTTATCACTATTCATTCACCAGCGCCGCTCCTCTCTCTCTCTCTCTTATCCTCTCGATTTTTCTGGAATTTTTAACTCCTCTCTTCTCTTTTCTTCTTCTCACAACGGAACCCTAATCTAACACTAACAGCCGCCGCCCCTCACTTCCCTTCCACTCTTTCTTCTTCTTTCGATTCTTCTCCTTCTCTTCTCATCCTAATAACAGACGTCAAAAACCAAACCCTCTCATCTCTCTTTCGTTTAAAACAACAAAAAATTGAACCCCAAACCCTCTCTCGCCGGCGCTTATATGAAGGAGCGCCTCCTCCCTCGAGATGAACGACCTCCCGCCTCCAATGATGGGGGGGAGGAAGAAGCTCGGCGACGCCACAAGGGCATTGAAACGGCGGCATGCAGGCGGCGGCGAAGCGGCGGCACCAGACGAACATACAAGGAGGGTAAGTAGACTATTCTCTCTCGATTTTTTCTAATGACACCGAAATAAAACTGATATTGAGTTAAAGTAACGAACAGAAAACCTAATCTTCTTCTTAATGAGGACAGGCCCTAGATCTGGACTTTTCCCTTTTTTTCGTTTCTTTCTACTAATTTAACCACTTTCCCCTTTTCAGATATTAATGCCGAAGGAAGACGACCGCAACGGCGTGGGGGGAAGGCTCGGCGGAGACGGCGCGGCGGGGATGGAGACGGCGCGGCGGCGCGGCGATGGCGACGACCCGTTAAAAAGGTAACAACCTTTTTTTATAAACGTTCAGACCTCTTTTTTTGTTTCTTTCATTTTTTATTTATTAAGCGACCTAATTTTTTAGGAATCGAACGGCGGCGAGACCAACACGATGGCGGCGGCAAGACGCTGGCGTGGTGATGGCGCGACGGCGCCGGCCGACGATGGACAGAAACATGGGTAAGATATAAACCAGAACCCTACATTTTTTAGAAGTAGAAAACAATTATAATACAGAAAAGAACGAAATACTAATTTTGCTCATTTTTTGTTGTAGGTCACTTCCAAAGAAGAAGGAGTCAACAAGAGAGATGGAACTTTAAATCAAGATAAGTGGAACTTTAAGTCAAGATAAGTGAACAACAACCCTATTTCTATTACTGTTTCACTTTTTGATTTGTTGCTTTATAGTAAATAGAACAAGATTAAGGTTATTGACAAGATAGGATTGAGAGCTTAAAGAGGAGGTATGAAGTTAAGAACAAAAATGAAGTTAAAATAAACCCATGAAAGTTTAAAGCAAAGTAACTTGAAAAGCTACCCTCATATCTTAGCATTTAATAGATCACAAATATGTGTATATCATGCTTAAAAAGGAGAAAGTGTTCTTGGGGAAGCCCCTTTTTCAGACACCTTTCTCTTTCTAATTCTTTCCCTTTTCTCTCCTTTCCTTTTCTGCTCTATTCTTTTCTGATCTTTTTGTTTCTGCCCCCCTTGGGACCTCCCCACCTTTCCTTTTATAGCAAAAGGAACCCTAAACACATAAATTACCACTTTGGGTAAAAAAACCAAACAGTCCTTTTATCAAACAACCCTTTTTCTGGATTTAAAGGAGCTGAACGAGTGGGCCTTAAGGCCCAAACCCTTCCTTGCCAAATTTCAGAAAAAGAGAGAGATCCAACACATGCTCTTAACAAAACGCGCTAAAAGCCCGACCCTCAGAACATGTGGGCCGAAAGCCCAAAGCTCCTTGCTCGAAACCGACCAAAGCTAGAAAACTTCGAAACACAAACGCATAACCCTAAGTTAATCTAGCTGAAAGACATACTACTGACTATTCGAGATCAATAAACAACGGCCCACTGGTCATCTGGTAATTTGCGAGCCCAGACAAAATTTGGTTACTACAACCCCTCTACAAACCTCTGATAGTACCCAGGTAAAAACAAGAAGCTCCTTAGCTGTGATACATCCTTAGGGGGCATCCAGTTGACCACCGCCTCGATCTTCTTTGGATCAATTTCTACTCCTCTATTGGACACCACATGTCCTAGAAAAAAAACCTCACTTAACCAGAAATTGCACTTAGAGAACTTGGCGAACAGTTTCTTGTCTCGTAAGGTCTATAACACGATCTCCAGATGCTTAGCATGCTCATATCCACTCTTCGAGTAAATGAGGATATCATGGATGTACATGATGACAAACTTGTCCAGGTACTTGTGGAACACCTCACTATAACTAAATGTAAAAATAGAGAGGGGATCCTTGTTGGGGGCTGGCCGGAAATAGGTGAGGGTTGCATGCCTCAAACAAAAATAGTGAGGGTCATTTTGTCTGGGGTTGTGCCCCATACAATAATTTAATAGTTTCTGCGGCATGGCCCCCGACCATTTATGGTCAGTTGGGTGAACCAAAGGGATAACCTAATATATTGTCAGGGGGCGTTTGGTCAGGGGCCTTGCCCACGACCCCTAACCAAATGGCCCCTGACAATATATTGCGGGGAGGCATTTGGTCGGGGGAATTTTTGTCAGGGCCGAACCCAGACAATGTTCATTTATTGTTTGGGGGGGGGGCATTTTTAGCCCTAGACTATGAACTATGAATGACTACATAAATCCTACCTTTTTGGTTCATTTTTCACTCACATTCTCTCTTCAATCTCCAATCTCCAAATCCTCTCAAAATTTTCTCCCCTCTTTTCCACTGATCTCTGTCGCCGACCACCACCCTCTCCCCAATCATTGTCGATCTTGTCCTCCTCTATTGATCTCCGCCACCAGCCACCACCGTCGGCCACCTCCCTACTCCCCCTAACCACCTATGATTTCCTACCTTCTCCCTCAACCTCCGTCGTGGCCACCCCCTCGCTTGACTGAACACCACATAAATTATTGATATAATATTTTCTTTTAGTAAATAACCAAATTTTGTATGTTGTAATTTATTTACTAGCTTATTGCATGTATCAATTCTTAATAATAAAAACTTTCATATTGAATGCCTTCTTTAAAGAAAATCATATAATTGGAAATAATAATATTTAATTATTATTATTATTATTATTTTTGGATGAATAATATTTAATTATTTTAATATTAAATACAATAATAAATATTGTCACCTCCCTACTCGAATGAATATTGACACGGGCAAAATGGTCGGAGGCCTTGACCGGTTGGTTCATGGACGAACCAAATAGTTTTATTGTCAAGGGAAAATGGCCAGGGGCCTTGGCCCCCAACTAGCAACCTTTACTCATACTGTTTGGTCAAGGGAGATAAAGGGGGAGGAGGCCCTTGGCTCCTCACCATTTAAAAAATTGTGAGGGGATGACCCCCTATTTTTTATTCAGCCCCTAACTATATACACTCTTTGTTGTAGTGCCCTGTTCATGATAGTCATGAACGCTACTAGAATATTGGTGAGAACGAATGACATCACTAATAACTCGTAGTGATCTTACCTTGTCCTGAAAGTTGTCAGCGATATCGACTATTCTTCCACCTTAAATTGGTGGTTCCCCAACTTCAGATTGGTCTTGGAGAAGACAACAAATCCTTGCAACTGATCAAAGAGTTCATCAATCCGAGGGAGAGGATAACAATTCTTGATCGTCACTTTGTTCAGTCTCTTATAATCGATACACATCCGCATTGAGTCGTCCTTCTTCTTCACGAACTAAATCGTCACACCCTGATGACACTCGATTTGACGTGATTATCAGCCTCATTTAAGCGACATTTCCTTGCTTAAGACATGGTTTTTAGGGTAGAATAGCGAATATTCAATCAATTTCCCTATCTCGTGCCATCTGTGTTACTTTGGCCCGTTTCGGGCCTATTTGATGGTTTTCTAGTGTTTTTATGTTAGCACAGGTTTTTGCCGTCAAACAAAGTAGCCAAAGACGTGTCTAAGGCGTTGGAACCTCGAGGAATTGCACCGGAATCGATCCGAGGAGTCAATTCAGTCGAACCAAAGTCTGCCCCGATTTACACTAAAGTTTTCGCCGAAAATTCCTTAGTGTTTTCGGAGAAAATCCCAGCACAAATCGACTGAGGCTCATCAAAGG
The DNA here is from genome assembly GCA_034768395.1 of Linum lewisii. NCBI lineage: Eukaryota > Viridiplantae > Streptophyta > Magnoliopsida > Malpighiales > Linaceae > Linum > Linum lewisii. The sequence goes on along the minus strand of CM068301.1, from coordinate 51,499,430 downwards.
AAGTTTTCGGCGAAAACCCTAAGTTTTCGCCGAGAACAATTGATTTGAAAATCACAGGAGAAAAGTAGCCGGCGGACCATCCATTTACACTAAGATTTTCGGCGAAAATTCCTTATGATTTTCGACGAAAATTCTAGTTAAAATCCGGCGGTTTTAGGGTTAAGTATAAATACTTAACCGGCGGCCCATACTTGGATATACATCATAATTACCAACTAATACCGAACTTCAGAATTCTCTCAAGTTCTGGAGCAGAGAGTTTAGAGTCTGAAGAGCCGGAAAGAGATCGTGACGCCATCCCTTCCATCTCGAAGACTCGGAGCTAGGATTGCAGTTTACCGAAGATCGAAGTCTGCCAGAGTCGTCTTAATTAGGTTTTTCATATTCTTTTCTGTTCTTCCTCTGGATGATGAACTCTTTCTTTGTCTTTGATTCTTTTGTGATAAACATGAGTAGCTAAACTCTTAGAGCTTAGACTAGATGAACCCTAAGTGACCCAGGGCTTTAAAGCGGTCACAGATCGGCGGTGATTAGATTCAAAGTTCAATCAGTTTCTCTTTCATGTTTGGTTTGTTCTTCGTTGTTTGTGTTTCTTGTCTGGATTGATCACCTAGATTAGATTCTTGTTAAGCTAAGGATAGAAGCAAACGCTCGCCTTTTTACTTTAAAACATCAAATCGAACAATTAACCTTATAATTGGAGCGTGCCTTTCGTAGGAACCGGTTAGGGTTAATCCACTGCAAGAGTAACTCATGAATCGTTAGTAATTCCACCAGTTAAGTTAAGTAGTTGCGAGAGGCGACCGTACCCGGACGACTAATTAATCTTGGTAGCTAGAATGGATAGAGCGAACGTTCGCCGGTCTTAAACCTAAGGGTAAGGAGTTATGGTGGTGTCTTAGAACTGATTGAATGAGAATTGAAATTCGATGATCTGTTGATTGCCTATGCTCTGGTGAACGAAGGGGGATTCAAAGTCTAAGTTCGTCTGTCATCTCTGTTTTAATCAACCAATTCCCAATCTGTTCTTAGTTTCAATTTTTAATTTCTCTGCATTTCTTAGAATTAGAAGTCGTGGAACTCACACCACGCACGAAGTGCTTAAACCTGAGTAATTTGCTAGCTTATTTGAGTAGACAATCATTAGAAGGCCCGTGGAATACGATCTACCCTAGATTTTGTTAGCTTTGTTAGTTATTTGATTGAGTCGTCAACGACCGGCTCACCAAATTGGAGCCGTTGCCGGGGACTTCTTTTGATTGTTTGAAAGAAGAACTGGCAATTTATTCTTCTATTTTCCATCTTTCACTTTTCCACCCACTTCGATTTTACACTGGTTTTGCTGTTTTTTTTTTATTTGTAGGTTGTTCACAGGTGTATGCATCGCCACCCTTGGACTCGCTCCCAAACCGACAAGGCTAAGAGTACAGAGAGACCAAGCAGTTCTGCTCCACCTCGACAATCACAGATTCCAAGGAGAAGCAGAACCAATCCACCTCCATCCATCACTCCGATTAAGATTGAGGAACTGAAAGAGAGTTCCTCATCTCCATCTTCACCTGTACCGTCACCTACATCCGTTTCATACACCGAGTCACTTTCACCTCCTCCATCTCCTACCATGACTGATCAATTACCACCACCACCACCACCAGGCGGAAATCCACCACCGCCACCTGCACAGAAAAGTCTAGCTCATTACAAAAACCGAGCGCGACTAGCGTTCAATCTGCCATTGTCGTGCCGCGCATTGAAGCAGATCCTGACTATAAGATCAAGATTCCATTCTTGACTATGATCTATAGGGATCTACAGTTCGAAGGCAGGCCCCTAGACAATCCGTGCACTCATCTTGCAGACTTCCTTGATCTCTGCAGCACTTTCAAGAACGGAAACCTCGACAAGAATACTCTTTATTTGAGAGCTTTCACGTTCTCTCTGAAAGGCGCTGCTAAGGGGTGGCTTACTGGCAAACCACCTGGATATTACACTGATTGGGATACTCTGGCTCAGGACTTCGTTGAAGAATACTTTCCTCCTACCAGAACAACAGCCATCAAGGTCAGCATTGCCAGATTCTCCCAGAAAGAAGGAGAAAGTTTATACGATACTTGGAATCGATTCCAAGAACTTCTCTACAACTGCCCTCATCATGGATTCGAGCAGAGGCAGTTAGCTGAAATCTTTGCTCGAGGTCTTCGAGAAGAATCTTCCAAGTGGGTCAATTCTCTAGCTAAAGGGGATTGCACTACACTCACACCCGAAGCTGCTCTTCTTCACTTCGCAAACTGTGCTTCCAAGTCAAGGAACTGGGAACGACAATCTGAAGGATCAAGGAGCAAGCTCGATCTCGAAGCAGCTATCAAGGCCAAAGTAGAGAAGCATTTGAAGAAGTCTTCCACACCAATCAAATCGCCGACAGCTTCTGTCTATGTTGCTGATTGCGAGTGGTGTGGAGCTTGCGCACATAACGGAGGCCGATGCCAGAATTTTGGTAAGACAGAAGTCTGGTCCGCAGAAGAGGTAAATTTCGTTCAACAAGGCTTCGTTAATAATCAGAATGGTTATGCTGGCTACCGCAACTTCAGGCAGTAAGGGAACTATCAAGACAGACCTCCCTACAATGCTGGCGCCAACCATAACCAAAACCAGAATAACCGCCCAGCTGGTCTAGCTCAGGATCAGATGCCTAACCATCCACCGGCAGGTGTCTATCAACCGCCACACCATAATCCGGGTAATTATGGAACTGCTCCTGGCAATCGCCAGAATCAATATTTGAATAACACCTATCCAGGGCAGCAGTACCAGAAGGAAAACAATGTCAGTGACCTGGACAAGAAGCTTAGTCAGATCATCACCAGACTCGACGATCATGATAGTCAGTTTAAAGCTCAAGCTCTTCTCAATCAAGAACAGATAACAGCCGGTCAAAGAATTGAGTAGGCTATGAACAACATCTCGAGCATGCTAGCATCTGGTCGACCATTTGGCCAACTTCCGAGTCAGACAGAGCCGAATCCGAGAAAGGAACAAGCTAAGATGGTATCTGTTAAAAAGTTCACTAGCTTATCTGCTGACGCTTGTTCTGTTTTACGCAGGATCGCTGAAACTCCAGAGAAGAAGGAAGCACTGAAAGTGGCGCCTAAGGAGGAAGATCCTCCTCTTGCACCGTACTTCGTGAAGCCTCCTTTTCTAAGAGCATTGCTGCCGAATGCAAGGATCGAGACTGGCATGAAGGGGAATAAAGAAGGATATCCTGATGCTCGTAGTAAGAAACCCTCCTCTCCATATCCAGCTAAGTGTTCTGATCCTGGTTCTTTCACTCTACCTCTTGTCATTAATGATGTTGAGATAGAACGTTGTTTGGTTGATCTTGGCGCGTCTGTTAATGTTATGCCTATGAGTCTGTATGAAAAATTGAACCTAGGAGAACTTGAATCGCCTAGTATGCAACTTGTCTTTGCTGATAGATCACTTAAAACCCCTAGGGGAGAGATAAAAGACGTTGTTACTAAATGTGGTCCTTTCACGTTCTTAGATGACTTTGTTATCATTGATACTAGTAAAGATGATTCTACCATTCTCATAGGACGACCTTTCATGGCTACTACTGGAATGAAAATTAACGTTCCGAATGGTTCTTTAACTTTGAGGGTTGGTAAAGACACTGTAACGTTCCGCCTTAAAGACGGAATGAAATATAATCCTAAGAGTGAAGAATTTCATTGTTTAGCTGTTGAAACTGTGGAGTTGACTCCGGTCAACTCCGTTACTGATATCTCTTCTAGTATGCCTAGATCAATTGCTGTTGCAGGTGCTGGACAGATTACCAAGCAGAAACCGAAATCTGTTCCTCAAAAGCTGCCTAAGAAGAAGGAACTGAAAGCCTCTTCTAAGCCACCGAGCACAAAACCTAGCAGACCTCGGGGAAAGAATAAGAAGACGAAGACCCAAATGGTCTGGAGACCAGTTGTGCCACCACCTTCTATCGAGCCATCTGCCCCACCAATTCGTTCCGAGCTACCGGCGCCAGAACAAGTACGGAAGGAGAAGCCGAAAGCATCTCCTAAAGAAATACCTACGATCACCGATCTTGGTGATATCAAGCTGAAGGTTAAAGAAAAGAAGGAGCCGATCGTTCTCATTCCGTCCACTGTCTTCCTTGTGGAAGATGATCCCTTGACAGAACTATTTGGACCATTCAAGATCACTGACCACCTTCCCGACGGACATACCAAACTCTTACACGCGAACGGGAAGAAATTCATGCTCACCGGAGAAGCCCCGAAGCTCTACTTTATGAACTCCGATGTTAGCATTAAGGAGAATCTGAGTTGGGATGTCTCCTAATACCGTCCAGCTCAAGGACGTTAATAAAAGAGCGCTTCGTGGGTGGCAACCCACGGTTGGAGTCCGTTTTTTATTTGTGTCAACCTTAGTGTTTTAGAGTCGGTTCGGGGGAGCCAAAAGTGACAGTTTGTTTGATTTCGTATTTTTCGTGTGTAGTCTGTGTGTCATAGTGTCATTCGCAAGTTGATTGAGGTTATTCCGATTTTTGTGGATTTAATTGTGATTTTCTGAAGTTTGCCGGATTTGCGAAAATATTTTCAATCGTGCAGTTCAAAATTTTTGGCGAAAATACACCCTATTTCCGGCGAAAACTCCCTTTGAAATCCCACTGTGTTTCTGGTCGATTTTAACTCAAATTTTTTGTGAAAACTACTTGTAGTTTTCGGCGAAAACTCTTTTGAAAAACCGGCAGTGCTTTTGAACTGATATTTTCGGCGAAAACTTGCACTTATTTTCGCCGAAAATTCAAGGAAAATTTCGGACCTTATCCCTTTTAACATCCGGTCACTCACCCTCTCTCTCCTCACTTCATTTTCGAAAATTTTGTCAAAACCTCCCCCTGTTTTCCCAAAACTCGCCGACTGCCGCCCATTTTTCGCCGCCGCCGACCGTTGCCGCAGCCATCGCCACCGCCGTCGCCGCTCTCTTCCCCTTCCATTTCCGATCAATCCAAGCCCTAGAACAGCTGAATCAGAGCTCTACAGCTCTAGTTCACCCAAACCCTAAAATCTTCGATTTTTCACCGATTTCTCCTCCTCCATTCACTTTTAGCGTCCATGGCTTCAAGGTAAGTTGTAGAACTTTTCATTACGAATCTTTTGACATATTGGGTGCTAAGTTTCGTCGGGGTTGACTTTCGGTTGACTTTTTCGGTTTACCTCGATTTGAGTGCTGACTGATTTCGTGTGAACTAGGTTAGCTGAACTTGTTGAACTGTTCTAGCATGCTTAGGGAGTGTTGTGCTTAATTTTCATATCGTTTGATCATGTGTTGCTATGCCTAAGTCCTATTCCTTGTGCGGTTGACTTTTGAGAAATGTCGGTTTGACCATGAACTGTTTTTGATCATTTGGCTGCCTTATGTGCTCATTCTCGTTCAGATTATTGTGTTTGCCATCTGAGATCATAATTTGCCATCATTTCCCGCTTTGTGATAGCCTTTCCATGATTAGGGTTCAATGTTCGATTATGTTGACTTTTTGAATGTCGTTTTGACTTCTGAACTCTGATTGTGTAATTCCATTCTGGCTGTTCCTAAGCATGTATTTTATTGTTTGTGTTTACCGGTTAATCTGCTTTGCTTAACCCCACTCGGTTTTCCTCGTTTCTTTGTGAAATTGAGTTTTTCGACTAAGTGTGGGGTAGGGTTTTAGTCTGACTAATCTGGTTTCGTTCTGGTTTTAGGAACACCACTTATGAGCGCAGGACCAAGTAGAGACTTAACACCGCCTCGAGCTCCAGAGCCCCCGCTCCCGTCACACCCGCCGTCCAGGGCCCTCCACCAGCATTCCCTGGCCGTGCTGGTGCCATCGCATTGTTGCTCGTCTACCCGACTACTACTTTGAGTGCTACAAGAAGCTCGAGCATATTCCTGGAGCTAATGTTTGGCCACTTTCCATGGAGTCCCTCTTTCGATCACGATGAGGACTTCCACCGGAACGTGCACGACGCCCTGGCACCGACCGGCCTCCTAGAGCTGACCACCATAGCTTCCGACTTCCCAGACGTCGCTATCCAGGAGTTCTGGGACACTTTTGATATGGACGAGCACAAGAGGAGGCAGAGCAAGAAGGTTGTTTCCTTCTATCTGGGCGGGGTGTACAGGACCCTCACCTATGATGAGTTTGCAGCTCATCTAGGCATTCCCTACGAGCATTACCACGGTCATCACCTCGACTGGGCGAACGACGAGGACGACAGAGAGGAGTACCATGCACTCTGGAGCCACATGACTGGAGTGCCTGGCGATCGTCTCACGGACCATAATTCAGTTAAGTCTCTCTCTCACCCTCTCTATAAATACATTCATATGGTTTGGCGTAGATCGCTATTATATGCTCCAGAGAAGGACCGCCACCATATCAGCAAGGAGGAACTTCTGCTTCTTCGCGCCATCCGGGAGAGCTACCCTCTTCACCCCGGATGGGTGCTTGCTCGCATCTTCCGTCAGAAGACCAAGAGGAGGACGCCACCTCGCTCACTCCTGGGAGGCAACTTCATCGGCCGACTCATTATCTCCTTCGGCCTCAGCCACGAATATGGCCCAAACATCCCACGCTTCAGAGTACGCACCGTTGGAGGAGATTTGGCGGTCGAGTACGACCTCGAGCTGGACCTCAGTCCCCAGGTAGCGGCAGATCCTCCCCTCCAGAACGAGGATGAGTCGGAGGAAGAAGATGATTCTGAGGAATCCCAGCCTCAGTATGAACCAGAGTTTCATGACCATACTCCCTCGCCACACCATCAGGCAGGGTATGCACACAGTCACCGCCGGCCATCCCAGATCCATACCAGGCGCCTCACCCGCAGCCTCACCCGCACCCCGCGGACGTTGGAGAGCCGTATGAGCGACTGCAGGAGTGGCGCATCACCGACAACGCCACTCAAGAGGCGAGATGGACTATTATGCAGCAACATATGCACCGCGCTGATAGGCGGTATGAGGCACAGATGGCGTGGCAACGTCAGCTCGGCGATTTCCTCCACTTTCCACCTCCCGGCCCACCTGACCAGCAGTGATCGGGTTGTATTCCTTTTCTGGTCCTTTCTTTTTATTTATTCTTTTCGGATTTCAATCCAACTTTTTTTCTGTGTGGATCCGGGGCACTTGTCCCGGTTTCCTTTTTATGTTTCATTTGTTTTTGTTTTGTAGGCAGTAGGGAGATTCCCTTTGCTTCGCTTTGGTAGATTTCCTCCGCTCCGAGGATCCGTGCTCATCCCCTACGCCAACCATCTCGGTCCAGGTTCTTCTACTTCACTTTGAACTCTAGAATTAGTCATGTGAGGACACAGTCCGATTTAAGTGTGGGGTAGGATGCTAGAGAACCTTGCATGAACTTGATTTCCCTTGATTGTGTTTCTGTGTGCCTCGTGATTCCTGTCCAATTTCTCTAGCATTAGAATGGCTCAGTTCTTGATTTTTGATGTTAAGTTGTTGTTCAAACTTTCATAATGATGCTTAGACTGCTTAACCTAGAACTTGAGAACCAACTTGTGTACTTTGATGCTAAATTGCTTGGTCAGAACAGAATTTTTAAAATCACACTTGTAGTTTGTAGCCTTGATTGCATGAAAATGACCGAATCCGACTAGCAAACCAATTGTGAGCTTTTGATCCATTGCACGTAACTTGCAATTTCAATTCTTTCTGAGTGGTTTTCTGTTTACTTGAATGAGTTAGAATTTGCATGAGACCTACTCGAGACCACACGATGACACGAGTTCTAGAATGATAGGGGCACCTAGATTCAGCTACTAAGCCAAATAGCCTACCTAACGATAAAATCCATTAGGTGTAGACCCTTGAGCTTGGCCTGTTCTTTCGGTTCGATAATACATTACATCCATTTCCCATTCTTTCTTTCCCCGTTGATCCCCTGTGGTTGTAGTTCTAGATTGACCTACCAGAAATCGGTTTGTGGTAACCTGCCTATAGCCATTAAACAGGTGGTCTTAGCTATTATGTCCAGACGTGTAAACCCCTCTAGCAACTAAAAGAAAAATCAGCACAAAGAAGAAAAATTCGAAAAAAGCAAAAAAAGAGAAAAGTTTAAAGGTTTTAGTTCAATAAAACGTTCTTCTCCCTACAAATGGAAGAACGAAGTCAAAAGATAAGTTGAAAAGAAAAGAAAAATTGTGTAAAAAATAATAATAAAAGTGCTAGGTTGCTTGAGGGTATCATAGGACGAGCGTTCACTATTCCACCCGTGTCTAGTTAGACGGTAGGAAGCCACATATTAGATTCGAGGGAAGTTAGTCAAAAGCTACACCGCACCAAAGCCATCATCATACATTCCCATCACCCATCGCATCATAAACCCAAGTAGTGTAGAATTTGTTACACTCCTAGCAGGGAAGTCCTTCTTGACTGGTTACTCGTGTTGTCACAGTGGTGGAGATGTGGTCGAATTGCAAACTTATGACAGAATTCAGTAACAGAAAATGATTGAGAGCAGAAACACGTCCTTAAACACAGAGAGTGAGAGTTCCCAATTTACTAAATATTTCCTGTGTGAGGAGTCTGGTCGGTCAAGTCAAATTCGTGCATAATTGGTTGCGATTACCTGTCGTGTGCAGTTATTAGTGAGACTAGGTATTTTGGCTGATCAGTATGCATGTTAGGTTTCTTGTTCTAGGATCTATCTGTCTAATAATTCATTGTGTTTGGTTGAATTCCAATTTAATCGATCTTTTCATTTGTGAACATGAGCGTTTCTATTCAGTTTGCTTGAGGACAAGCAAAAGCTTAAGTGTGGGGTATTTTGATGACACTCGATTTGACGTGATTATCAGCCTCATTTAAGCGACATTTACTTGCGTAAGACATGGTTTTTAGGGTATAATAGCGAATATTCAATCAATTGCCCTATCTCGTGCCATCTGTGTTACTTTGGCCCGTTTTGGGCCTATTTGATGGTTTTCTAGTGTTTTTATGTTAGCACAGGTTTTTGTCGTCAAATAAAGTAGCCAAGGACGTGTCTAAGGCGTTGGAACCTCGAGGAATTGCACCGGAATCGATCCGAGGAGTCAATCGAGTCGAACCAAAGTCTGCCCCGATTTACACTAAAGTTTTCGCCGAAAATCCTTTGTTTTTCGGCAAAAATCCCAGCACAAATCGACTGATGCACATCAAAGGAAGTTTTCGGCGAAAACCCTAAGTTTTCGTCGAGAACAATTGATCCGAAAATCACAGGAGAAAAGCAGCCGGCGGACCATCCATTTACACTAAGATTTTTGGCGAAAATTCCTTATGATTTTCGGCAAAAATTCTAGTTAAAATCCGGTGGTATTAGGGTTAAGTATATACTTAACCGACGGCCCATACTTGGATATAATCATAATTACCAACTAATACCAAACTTCAGAATTCTCTCAAGTTCTGGAGCAGAGAGTTTAGAGTCCGAAGAGCCGGAAAGAGATCGTGACGCCATCCCTTCCATCTCGAAGACTCGGAGCTAGGATTGCAGTTTACCGAAGATCGAAGTCTGCCAGAGTTGTCTTAATTAGGTTTTTCAGATTCTTTTATGTTCTTCCTCTGGATGATGAACTCTTTCTTTGTTTTTGATTCTTTTTGTGATAAACATGAGTAGCTAAACTCTTAGAGCTTAGACTAGATGAACCCTAAGTGACCCAGGGCTTTAAAGCGGTCACGGATCCGCGGTGATTAGATTCAAAGTTCAATCAGTTTCTCTTTCATGTTTGGTTTGTTCTTCGTTGTTTGTGTTTCTTGTCTGGATTGATCACCTAGATTAGATTCTTGTTAAGCTAAGGATAAAAGCGAACGCTCGCCTTACTTTAAAATATCAAATCGAACAATTAACCTTATAATTGGAGCGTGCCTTTCGTAGGAACCAGTTAGGGTTAATCCACTGCAAGAGTAACTCATGAATCGTTAGTAATTCCACCAATTAAGTTAAGTCGTTGCGAGAGGCAACTGTACCCGGGCGACTAATTAATCTTGGTAGCTAGAACGGATAGAGTGAACGTTCGCCGGTCTTAAACCTAAGGGTAAGGAGTTATGGTGGTGTCTTAGAACTGATTGAATGAGAATTGAAATCCGCTGATCTGTTGATTGCCTATGCTCTGGTGAACGAAGGGGGATTCAAAGTCTTAAGTTCGTCTGTCATCTCTGTTTTAATCAACCAATTCCCAATCTGTTCTTAGTTTCAATTTTTAATTTCTCTGCATTTCTTAGAATTAGAAGTCGTGGAACTCACAGCACGCACGAAGTGCTTAAACCTGAGTAATTTGCTAGCTTATTCGAGTAGTCAATCATTAGAAGGCCCGTGGAATACGATCTACCCTAGCTTTTGTTAGCTTTGTTAGTTATTTGATTGAGTCATCAACGACCGGCTCACCACACCCCATGGTGACACACTTGGGCGGATGAAAACCTTATCAAGCAACTCCTACAACTGCTCCTTCAATTCCTTCAGTTCAACTGGCGCCATTCAATATATGTGGAATCGAGATAGGGGCGGTGTCAGACACCCGCTCTATCCCAAAATCAACCCCCTCTCGATCGGCGCACCAGGTAGCTCTTCAAACATGTCATCGAAGTCACTAGCTACCGACACATTTTCCAGCTTCACCTCTTTGTTCTCTTCCATCTAAACCAGAATTTCTTTGTAACGCTCTTGTAGTAAGGCAAACGCCTGCGTTGCTGAGATCATCTACATAGGAATGAATTCTCGCTTCCTCACTCCTTCGAAGATCATCTCCTTTCCTTCACTGAGCAGGAAAACCACCTCCTTCTTCTGACAATCCAGTAAAGCCACGTGCTTCACCAACTAATCCATGCAAGGGATGACATTGAACTCACTGAAGGGTAGAACTACTAAGTCAGCTAGTAGTTCCACTCCACTGACCGACACTGAACAACCCTTCAAAACTTGGTTTACCGCTATTGATGTCCCCAACAACATATTCACTCCCCAAGTATACCCCATGCTACTAGATGTTACACCTAAGATACTTATGCACTTCACAGAGATATACAAATGGGTCGAGCCCGAGTCAAACAAAGCATACACAGGACGGTTATGAACAGAAATCATACTCGTCACCACATAGTTCGTCGCCTTTGCCGCTTCCTTCGTGGGTGCATAATGCCTCCCCTAATTTATGCCAACACCTAGAGGAGAAGAGTTCACTCTAGTAGCTGGACTACCTCCAGATGAACTGTGAGTGTAACCACCACCTCCTCGACCACCATGGCTCCCAAACAGAGCTACAAGACCCCTCACCGACCCTGAGTCGGAGCTACTCTAGCTCACGGACAGTCTCAACTGTAGTGCCCTGGCTGGTTGCACGAGTAGAAAACCATTGGGACGCGCCTCAGAAGATGGCACTCTCTGAAGTAAGTCTTCCACAAATGGCGCACAACGGAAGTCCAAATGATGCATCCCTCGACTACATCGACCAAAATGGCTTGACCTTGCACCTGATGCTCTTATGACCCAGTTGTAACACTGCAGACTACTCTGATGAGGTGCATGTTGCACGCTCCTCTGGCCAGAGAATGCAATAAACACCCTCTTGGTTGGTTGAGCAGCATGGGAAGACTGAGAAATAGCCTTCCTCTTCATCTCCTCCCTCCTCTTCAGTACCAGCATCTCCCTCTATAAGGTTGTCACCTTCATAATCACGACACTCACCATGTCGGCAGAGGTGACCCCCTCTCAAATTCCATCCTGAGTCCGTTCATGAACTTCATCATCAGTTTCTGATCTCGACTTGTAGTATCCTCGAACCACTGGCACATGTTAAAAAACTTGATGAAGTTCTCCAACACAGTCTTCTCCTCTTGCACCAATTTCATGAACAAACGACTCATTTATTTGGGGGCGTGACCCCCGACAATAATTCCCCTGACTAAAATAGGGGTTTTGCCCCATTAACCAAATTTAGTTAGGGGCCTAGTCCCCGACAATGACATGGCTTTGTTGGGGGCTAGACACCCGAGAAAATTACCCCCAACTATATTTGTCGAGGGCTATATGCCCCCGACCATTGTTGGCCAGCCACCGACTATACTTGTCGGGGGCATTTGGCCCCCGACTATTAATGGGTTCTGCTGTAGTGACTCTTTGGCCTTGGCATCCCTCCAGATGCTTGGGAAAAAACCGCTACTGGAACAACTACAAAAACTCTACCAAGGTCGCACCATTGTGGAAGGCTTAACTTGTGGTCCTCCACAACACCATCGTATGCCCCTTCAAGAGGAAGGTGAAGATCCACATCGTCTCCTCTTCTTCAACATTCATCTGCTCGCACTTGTAAGTGCACTCATCCAGCCACTACTCCGCGACAGCCGGATCAACACCCTCACTACTGAACTTTGGGAAGTTTTAGTCCTTCAATTCCTTTGGCCTGAACTAACAAACTCCTTGTCGTGCTGACTAGGCTTGGCAGTGAAACCCAAAAAACAAACAGTTGTCTGAAACCCGACCAAAAAGGACAGATTTTACCTAGACTTTGGTGGGCTTGTTGCGGGTTTATGTAGGCCCGAAGCCCAAAGGTAGTGATCATTGGGCGGGGTGGTTACTGGACTATTTGCCTCGTCCCCGACCCGATACCAAAACACCAATGTATTACACACCAAATATATGTACAAAAACCGAGTCACCTCAGTTCTAGAACCCTATGTCCAAATTTCTCCCCAAATCGACGATTCCTCAAACCCTAGGTTCTCTCGTTCGTCCCCAAATCATATATCCAACTACCTGTTCAATAAAGTTCCTCGATAGTTGATTCTCTTAGCCAATAGAATGGCTTCGTAGTTACCAGCCGTCCCCAAATCGACTAATTATGGCACTATTATCGGCTCTATGCTTTGATGCGTGCAAATCCGCCAGAATTCACATAATGATTTCTCAGTTTCTTCGTTTCTCCATGTTTTCCTGTCATCCGGGTGATGATTCTTCTTCTAATCTTTGTTCGATTCTTCATGTAGGCCTCCCCTTATAAAAGGATTGGAGACTGGACTGAGGAATCACCCTAAACCCTAAAACGAGTTCTTCATTCTTCAACTATCCATTTCGTTTTGTAATTCCCCTAAATCCTAACCTAGTGCAATCCTTTACACTGATGTAGTAACGTTAATCGATTTGCTAACTAATGTATTCGATGTGTGTCTATATTCAGGTATCAAGAAATAAACATGAAGGTTGATAGTGATCGAGCTCAAACGCAAGAGCCTTTTTAAATGGTAATCTTCCTATAGCCCATCCATCTACTGTGAATGGTACTAATAATGGTTCAAATGGGGTTGTGGCTCCTAATACAGTAAACCCTATCTCAAATGATGTTGATAATGAGACAGGAGAGGTTGCTGCTGTTGCAGCTAGGGACAATGGTTCTAAAATTTTGAGTCTGGGAAGGTGTCTAACGAGTGATGTATGGCCTCATTTTACTAGGAATAAGGTTCAGGGAATAATGGAAGCTAAATGTAACTACTGTAGAAAATTGCTAGGTGGAGATACCACTAATGGTACCTCTCACCTTAGAACTCATAGAGAGAGCTAGCTGCATTCCTAAGAAGATTCATAATGGAACTCAGAAGTTTATCGGTCCTAATTACATTCCTAAGGGTAAAAAAGAAGTCATAGCAACTCAGTTTTCTTTTGAGGTATCTAGGAAAGAGCTTGCTATCATGATACTGATGCATGAATATCAATTTTCCATTTATGATCACCTATACTTTAAGCGATTCATTTGTAGTCTTCAACCATTGTTCAAGGTTCCTAGTAGGAATACCATTAAGAAAGATATACTATCCATTTTTGTGTTGGAGAGAACCAAAATGCAGAAACTGATTGATGGTAACAAGGGTAGGGTTACTATTACCACTGACTTGTGGACTACCACAACTCAGAAAAAGGGTTACATGTTTGTAACGACACATTACATTGACAACTCATGGCAGTCATGATAAGGTAATGAAAATTTGTTGCATTTTGTTGAGTCAGTACTTTTGTTCTCTGTTGATACTAATTCATTTCCTCATGTTTGTTTTCTTTTTGTTGTTGCATGTTTCTGTTTGTTCCAGCTCCCCATAAGAGTGAAAGGTTGGCTAAGTTCTTCATTGACTGTCTCATGGACTAGAATGTAGACTGTAAGTTGTCTACTATAACCCTTGACAACTATTCGACAAATGATGCTATGATTGATAAAATGCGTAGAAAACTTGACACCGGTTGTTTGATTATGGCTGGTGCACTCTTGCACATGAGATGCTTACCTCATGTGTTAAATCTAATTGTGAAGGATGGCTTAGATATTATTAATGATGGTATTGAAAATTTTAGGGATTCTGTCGTGTATTGGAGTGCCACTCCAAAGAGACTCGAGTTCTTTCAGGAAACCACGAAACAACTACGAGTCTCTTGTGAGAAGAGGCTGGTTTTAAATTTCCCCACCAGGTGGAATTCCACCTACTTGATGTTGGCTTCTGAAATTCCTTATATAGACGTGTTCTCTAGGCTAAGACAGAGAAAATCAGTATGATCAATTTGTGTCATCTAGTTCACAGTTGGATTTTGCAGTGCTTGTGTGTGATAAGTTGGCTATTTTCAGCCAAATCTCTGATTTGTTTAGTGGTAGTATGTATCCTACTACAAACTTGTTCTTTCCTTGTATTTGTGATATGAAGTTGAAGCTTATGGAGTGGAGGTCTGATAATCTTGTTGTGAATGTGCTTGAATTTTCAAAGTATTGGTCCACTATTCATACTATTTTTGTTGTATCTATCATCCTTGATCCAAGATACAAGTTCCACATCTTTGAATATTATGCTATAAAGTTCGGTTCAGAGGATGTAAACTTTGACAAAAAGGGTATTACCAAATCAAACTTGATCAAAAATCCGTTGCTTCTGGATTGAATGGTGCTTCTAGTTCATCTAGCGTTTCTGGAACTTGTAATGTTATTGATAATGACTTTGAGGTTTATTTTACTCAGTAAAAAATTTCTAGAACTTCCTCGTATAAGACTGAATCGGATCATTACTTAACTAAGGACGTCCTTCCTCTGTCTTCTGATTTTGATATGTTGCTTTGGTTGGAACAAAATGGGACAAAATATCCCATCTTACAAGAGATAGCAAAGGATTTACTTGCTATCCTAGTTACTTCTGTTGCATCAAAAGTTGCATTTAGTGCATGTCGCAGGCTACTTCTTCCTCATCATAACCGGCTCAAGAGTCTGACAGTGGAAGCGATGATGTGTACACGAAGCTGGATTTAGGATGCACACAACTCAGGTAACCTGATTTCTCATGGTTTTAAATTTTTTCTTTGATTAACTGTTAAGAATCTAACATTTTCTGTTTGATTGCATTATGCAGAACCTGGTGTGAATGAAGAGGGATCGTTGGAAGGATGTTTTTCCATGTTGCAGCTTGGTGAAAAACCTGATATTTTGGATAAGGAAGGTAAATACCTTGCTATTACATGTTAGTTCATACATAGTTTCAATTCAGCTTGACATTTGCAACGAATTTCTTAGCTGACTTTTGCATTTTATACTTCACAGATATCTAGTTTGCTAAAGAGACAACTAGAATGAGCATCAATTTGGATGACTGAATTATGAATTCTCTGATGTCTCGAACGATTTAGACTCTGTTCAAAATTGAAGAACTTATGTTTATTTTTGCCGAAGAATTAAGAACTTATGTTTACTTTTGATGTTGAATGAAGACTTAGTTAGTTTGATTTAGGCTATATTGAAGTTAGTTTGATTTGGATTCTGTTCCGGAAATTAGAACTCTGCAATACTGTATCTGTAGGTCAATTAATTTGGTTTCTACTTTTGTGTTGAAAACTACTTTGAATTTTGGTTGGATTGAGATTCGGTTAAATTCAGTGGTTAATTCGTATTTCAAGTTTCAGTTTGATTCAAAATTTTGGATTATATGATTATTAATTTAGTGATTTTTTCACATTTCATTTGGCTGATTTTGGTTTCAAGGGTTCGACCCGAATTTTTAGGGATCATCGGGACATGGCGTTTGACAGGGTTGGTGAAAATGGTCCCCGATTACGATTCAGGGTTGGGTCAGGGAAAACCCAAAATGATAATCGGGTCAGGATCCCCGCTCCTAGAATGTCAGTTCTGCATCGATCTTTGGTCTCCTCGATTAGGAGGAGGCGGTTCACCTATATAACAGAGGAAAACCAGGCTTTGTGACCATCTTGTAAGACCCATCTCCGGTTTCCATGGGCGAACCCATGAGTGAACCAGAAATGAGAAATTACTAGTTAATCGATCAATTAAAAGAATCAACAAAGCGAAATGAAATAAACCAAAATTCTCAATAAACTGAATAACAAAAGATGATCTCGAGATCGAGTTAAAACCATACCACATGTAACACCCCACCCTAGAAAACCCGATTGAATCATTGGTTCAACCCATGCATTACTCAAACCCGGGGGTTACTGACTCAAACCAAGCATACAATCACATAAGATCAACCAGAGAGCGAAAAAGCAAACGTTAAACTGAACTTATAATGAATACTTCAATTAATCAATACAAAGCCGAACCAGCAACAATCAACATCATTTAATGGCATTACAAAGTGTAAGTACATGACTAGGTTTAAATACAAGGAAAATCGATAAAACATCCCTCAATGATCTCGCAAGCTCACTCTCTGGGCTCAGCTCCACCGACCTGTAAACCCATCTAGAAACACCAAAACATAAAGTAGAAAGAAGAGGGTATGTGCTAATCACTGAGTGTCTAACCCACAAGCACAAGCTATGCAACCAGAAATACTCGTCACAAAGATGAAACCCGAAAATCCTTACCAGTGCCCGGTAAGAGATCACCTCCCTCAGTTAACTGTCAAAAGTGCTAGTAGCCCCTAGTTTATTGTTCTAGTAAATCTCGGTCTCAAAGGACCTCCCAACCACAAAGGACACCCGGTCACAAAGGAGCTCCTTGGATGGTAGTTAAATATGAACCACCAGAACTTTACCTTTTTTATTATCTAGGGGATTATGCAATCCATGTGTGGTCCACCAACACTAAAATCCTGTACTAGCCTATTAATGGCGGGGCAGTACTCCCTAACTATCTCATATCCCGACCTCTAGCCTTAGCCAAAACTGATACCTAAATTAACCGTTAGTTATCCTTAACCTTATCCCATCTAGCCATCTAGTGTTTAGACTTGAATACCCATCACAAGGACACACAACAACAAAGAACCAAATCGATTCCTGAACCTTTACTAATAACCCTCAAGCTTGAGGAACATTAAACCGTAAAACCACATCACCTAAACTGGTGTGACACTTCATAATTTAGTATGATATGATCCGTCTCGTCATCCTAATTTCACTGGCTCTGACGGTTCGTTAATTGGAGCTTTAACAAAGGAGTTATGGCCGAATCTCTAACTTAAGACCAGAAGCACCGCCAAACAGATCCTTAAGCCAAACTTCCAAAAGAACTTCACAAAAACAGAAATCACACTTTAGTCACTTAAGTTTCTGTTTAGTGCTCCTGGGTCACTGATGACACTCGATTTGACGTGATTATCAGCCTCATTTAAGCGACATTTCTTTGCTTAAGACATGGTTTTTAGGGTAGAATAACGAATATTCAATCGATTGCCCTATCTCGTGCCATTTGTGTTACCTTGGCCCGTTTCGGGTCTATTTGATGGTTTTCTAGTGTTTTTTTGTTAGCACAGGTTTTTGCCGTCAAATAAAGTAGCCATGGACGTGTCTAAAGCATTGGAACATCGAGGAACTGAACCGGAATCGATCAAAGGAGCCAATTAAGTTCAAGCAATCTCCTGCCCGTTTACAAAGAAGATTTCGCCGAAAATAACCTATTATTTTCGGCGAAAAGATTAGTGCAAATCGACTGATGCCACTTGAAGGATGTTTTCGGCGAAAACAATATGTTTTCGGACCGAAACCTATTCGGCGAAAAGGACAGAAGAAACAGCTGAGTGACCGGCCATTTACACAAGGATTTTCGCCGAAAGTATCCCTATGTTTTCGGCAAAAATATCAGGCCAATCCGGATCAGTTAGGGTTAAGTATTTATACTTAACCCGGCGGCCCAAAAAAAGGATCATAATTCGCAAAATACAACTTTTCGAGATCAGAATTCAGAGAATCCTCTCAAGTTCTGGAGCGAAGAGTTAGAGTTCGAAGAGCCGGATAGAGATCGTGACGCCATCCCTTCCACCTCGGAGAACCAGAGCTAGGAGTGTTATCTACCGAAGATCGAAGTCTGTCAGAGTCGTCTAAATTAGGTTTTTCAGATTCTTGTCTGTTCTTCCTCTGGATGATGAACTCTTTCTTTGTCTTTGTTTCTTTTGTAATAATCATGAGTAGCTAAACTCGTTAGAGCTTAGACTAGATGAACCCTAAGTGACCCAGGGCTTTAAAGCGGTCACGGATCGGCGGTGATTAGATTCGGAATTCAATCAGTTCTTTTTCATGTTTGATTTGTTCTTCATTGTTCATGTTTCTTGTCTGGATTGATCACCTAGATTAGATTCTGGTTAAGCTAAGGATAGAAGCGAACGCTCGCCTTACTTTAGAACATCAAATTGAACAATTAACCTTATAATTGGAGCGTGCCTTTCGTAGGAACCGGTTAGGGTTAATTCACTGCTAAGAGTAACTCATTAATCATTAGTAATTACACCAGTTAATTAAGTCATTGCGAGAGGCGGCCGTACCCGGGCGGCTAGTTAATCTTGGTAGTTAGAACGGATAGAGCGAATGTTCGCCGATCTTAAACCTAAGGGTAAGGAGTTATGGTGGTGTCTTAGTAATTGATTGAATGAGAATCGAAATCCGCTGATCTGTTGATTGCCAATGCTCTGGGGAATGAAGGGGGATTCAAAGTCTAAGTTCGTCTGTCATCCTTGTTTTCAAACCCTAATTTCCAATCTGCTTTAGTTTAATTTTTTAATTTATCCGCATTTCTTAGAATTAGAAGTCGTGGAACTCACACCACGCACAACGTGTTTGCATTTGAGTACTTTGCCAGTTTTGAAGTAGTCAGTCATAGGAGACCCTCGGAATACGATCTGCTATAGCTTTTTCTTAGCATTAGTAGTTATTTGTGTGAATCGCCAACGACAGGTTCACCAAATTGGCGCCGTTGCCGGGGAACTTCTTTTGATTGTTCGAAAGAAGAACTGGCAATTTATTCTTCTATTTTCCATCTTTCATCTTTCCATCCACTTCAATTTTACACTGGTTTTGTTTGTCTTTGTTATCTGTAGGTTTACAGGTGCATGCCTCACCGTCCTTGGACTCGCTCTCAAACCGAACAGGCTAAGAGTGCAGAGAGACCAGGCAGTTCTGCTACACCTCTACGATCACAGATTTTGAAGAAAGGTAGATCCAATCCATTCATCACTCCGATCAAGATCGAGGAACCGAAGGAGAGTTCCTCATCTCCATCTTCACCAACACCTTCATCCGCTTCATACACCGAGTCACTTTCACCTCCTCCATCTCCTACCATGGACGATAGATTACCACCAAATGGCGATCAACCGCCGCCGCCACCACCTGCACAGAAGAGTTTAGCAGACTATAACAAGCCGAGCGCGACTAGCGTTCGATCTGCCATTGCCGTTCCGCGCATTGAAGGAGATCCTGACTATGAGATCAAGATTCCATTCTTGACTATGATCTCTAGGGATTTACAGTTTGAAGGCAGGCCCCTAGACAATCCGTGCACTCATCTTGCAGACTTCCTTGATCTCTGCAGTACTTTTAAGAGCGGGAACTTCGACAAGAACACTCTTTGTCTGAGAGCTTTCCCGTTCTCTCTGAAAGGCCCTGCTAAGAGGTGGCTTACTGGCAAACCACCTGGCTACTACACTAACTGGGATACTCTGGCTCAGGATTTCATTGAAGAATACTTCCCTCCGACCAGAACAACCGCCATCAAGGATAGCATCGCCAGATTCTCCCAGAAAGAAGGAGAAAGCTTATATGATACTTGGAATCGATTCCAAGAACTTCTCTACACCTGCCCTCATCATGGATTCGAGAAGAGGCAGTTAGCTGAAATCTTCGAGAAGAATCCGCCAAGTGGGTCAATTCTCTAGCTGAAGGGGATTGCACTACACTCACTCCTGAAGCTGCTCTTCTTCACTTCGCAAACTGTGCCTCCAAGTCAAGGAACTGGGAGCGACAATCTGAAGGATCGAGGAGCAAGCTAGATCTTGAAGCAGCTATCAAGGCAGAGGTAGAGAACCATTTGAAGAAGTCTACCACACCGATCAAGCCACCGGCAGCCTCTGTCTATGTTGCCGATTGCGATGTGGTGTGGAGCTTGCACACATAACGGAGGCCGTTGTCAGAATTTTGGTAAGGCAGAAGTCTGGTCTGCCGAAGAGGTAAATTTTTTCCAACAAGGCTTCGTCAATAATCAGAATGGTTATGCTGGCTACCGTAACTTCAGACAGCAAGGGAACTATCAAGACAGACCTCCCTACAATGCTGGCGCCAATCATAACCAGAACCAGAATAACCGCCCGGCTGGTCCAGCTCAGGATCAGAAGCCTAACCATCCGCCGGCAGGTGTCTACCAGCCGCCGCATCGCAATCCGGGTAATTATGGAACTGCTCCTGGCAATCGCCAGAATCAATATCTTAACAATACCTATCCAGGGCAGCATCATCAAAGAGAGAACAATGTTAGTGACCTGGATAAGAAGCTCAGCCAGATCATCACATGACTCGATGATCATGACAGTCAGTTCAAGGCTCAAGCTCTTCTCAATCAAGAACAGATAGCATCTGGACAAAGAATTGAGCAAGCCGTGAACAACATCTCGAGCATGCTAGCATCTGGTCGACCATTTGGCCAGCTTCCAAGCCAGACAGAGCCAAACCCGAGAAAAGAACAGGCTAAAATGGTAACTGCTCGAAAACTTCCAAATTTAATTGCTGATGCTTGTTCTGTCTTACGCAGGATCGCTGAAACTCCGGAGGAAGAAGAAGAACAGGAACCGGCGCCTAAGGAGGATGATCCTCCTCTTGCACCGTACGTCGTGAAGCCTCCTTTTCTTAGAGCATTGCTGCCAAATGCAAGGATCGAGACTGGCATGAAGGGGAACAAGGAAGGATATCCTGACATTCGTATTAAGAAACCTGCCTCCCCATATCTAGCTAAGTTATCCGATCCTGGCTCGTTTACTTTGCCTCTGGTCATTAATGATGTAGAGATTGAACGTTGTTTAGTTGATCTAGGAGCGTCTGTTAATGTCATGCCTATGAGCCTGTTTGAAAAATTAAACTTAGGAGAACTTGAACCGCCTAGTATGCAACTTGTCTTTGCTGATAGATCACTTAAAACCCCTAAGGGAGAGATTAAAGACGTTGTCACTAAATGTGGTCCGTTTACGTTCTTAGCCGACTATGTGATTATGGATACTAGTACAGATGATTCTACTATTCTCATAGGTCGACCTTTCATGGCTACTACTGGAATGAATATTAACGTTCCAAATGGTTCTTTGACTCTAAGGGTCGGTAAAGAAACGAAAACTTTCTGTCTTAAAGATGGCATGAAATATGACTCTAGGAATGAAGAATCTCACTGCCTAACTGTTGAAACTGTGGGGTTGACTCCGGTCAACTCCGTTACTAATGCTTCTTCCAGTGTCTCTAGATCAGTTGTTGCTGCAGATATTAAACAGGTTATTAAGAAAAAGCCTGAAACTTCGGTTCAGAAGCTGCCCAAGAAGAAGAAGGAACTGCAAGCCTCTTCTAAGCCACCGTGCGCTAAACCAAGCAGACCTCGAGGAAAGAACAAGAAGACAAAGACCCAAATGGTCTGGAGGCCAAAAATTCCTCCGTCTTCCATCGAACCCGCTGCACCACCTATTAGTTCCGAGAAACCGGCGCCGGAACAAGTATGGAGGGAGAAGCCGAAAGCAACTCCTAAGGAAGTACTAACGATCACCGATCCTGGTGATACCAAGCCGAAGATTGAAGATAA
Source organism: Linum lewisii (assembly GCA_034768395.1). Lineage (NCBI taxonomy): Eukaryota > Viridiplantae > Streptophyta > Magnoliopsida > Malpighiales > Linaceae > Linum > Linum lewisii. The sequence continues at coordinate 51,477,360 of CM068301.1, read as the reverse complement.
GAAGAAGTCGACAGTCCTCATTCCTTCCATCGTCACATTCAAGAAGGATGATCTCTCCAGAGAGCTGTTCAGACCATTCAAGTTCGTTGATCATCTCCCCGATGGACGTACCAAGCTTTTACATGCAAACGGGAAGAGATTTACGCTTACCGGAGAAGCCCCGAAGCTGTACTTTATGAACTCCGACGCGAGCATTAAGGAGAATCTAAGTTGGGATGTCTCCTAATACCGTCCAGGTATCATCCAGCTCAAGGACGTTAATAAAAGAGCGCTTCATGGGAGGCAACCCACGGCTGGAGTCTGTTTTAATTTTTGTTGAACTTGGTATTTTAGAGTCAGTTCGGGGGAGCCAAAAGTGTCAGTTTGTTTGATTTATTATTTTTCGTGTAGAGTCTATGTATCATAGAGTCAGTCGCAAGTTGATTGAGGTCGTTCCGATTTTTTTGGATTTAACTGTGATTTTCTGAAGTTGGCCGGATTTGCGAAAATATTTTAAACCCGAACAGTTCAAAATTTTCGGCGAAACTAAAACCCTATTTTCGGCGAAATCGCCTTTTGGTTTTCACTGAATCTCCCTGTTCATTATTTTCGGTCCGAAATGTATTATGTTTTCGGCGAAATCGATTTTAAAAACCAAGCAGTGCTTTTGAACTAAAGTTTTCGGCGAAAAAGTGTTCTTGTTTTCGGAGAAAACACACTTGAGAATCCGGCAGTGCATTTGAACTGAAATTTTCGACGAAACCACCCTCTTATTTTCGCCGAAAATAATTTTGAAAATCAGACCACTATTCCTTTAAAATCCGGTTTAACTCCCTCTCTCTCCTTCTTTCATTTTCGTTCACAAAACCGAAAACCCCCTCCCCCCTTGTCTTTTTAAAAAATCGCCGACCGCCACCCCCAATATTCTCACCGTCACCACCGTTTCCCGCCACCGCCGCCATCGCCGACCACCGCTGCTCCCTTCCCCTCGCAATTCTGATTCCATCGAGCCCTAGAACAGCCGAATCGGAGCTCTACAGCTCCAGTTCTCCGAAACCCTCGTTTTCAAAGTTTTTCACCGATTCCTCTCAACTCGTTCATTTTTAGCAGTCATGACTTCAAGGTAAGTTGTAGAGCTTTTCAATACGAATCTTTTGACATATGGATTGCTGAATTTCGTCGGGGTTGACTTTCGGTTGACTTTTCGGTTTGCCTCATTTTGCGTGCCGACTGTTTTCGTGTGAACTAGGTTAGCTGAACTTATAGAACTGTTCTAGCGTGCTTAGGGAGTTCCATGCTTAATTTCCATATCATTTGATCATGTGTTGCTATGCATAGGATTAATTCCTTGTTATGTTGACTTGTGAGAAATGTCGGTTTGACCATGAACTGTATTTGATCGTTTGGCTGTCGTATGTGTTCATTCTCGTTCAGATTATCGTGCTTGCCATTTGAGATCATATTTTACCATCATTCTCCAAGTTATGATAGTCTTGTCATGATTAGGGTTCATTGTGCTATAAATGTTGACTTTCTGAATGTCGGTTCGACTTTTTGAACTCTGATTGTGCTTATCCGATTCTGGCTGTTCCTACGTATGTATTCTACTGTTTATGATTACCGTTTACTCCGCTTTGCTTACCCCACTTAGTTTCCCTCATTTCTTTGTGAAATTGAGTTTTTCTACTAAGTGTGGGGTAAGGTTTTGGTAGACTAATCTGGTTTCATTCTGGTTTTATGAACACCACTTATGAGCGCAGGACTAAGGCGCGACTTGATGGCGCCTCGAGCTCAGGAGCTGCCGCTCCCGTCACACCCGCCGTTCTGGGTCCTCCACCTGCACTCCCTCGCCGGGCTGGATACCATCGCACTATCGCCCGTCTACCTGACTTCTACTTCGAGTGCTTCCAGAAGATTCAGCACATCCATGGAGCTGACGTGCGCCCTCTTTCCATGGAGTCACTCCAGGAGCATGACGAGGATTACCACCGGAACGTGCATGACGCCCTAGCACCGGCCGGTCTCCTAGTGCTGACCACCATCGCTGCCGAGTTCCCAGACATTGCCCTCCAGGAGTTCTGGGCAACCTTTGATCTGGACGAGCACAAGAGGAAGCAGCGCCAGAAGGTTGTCACCTTCTATCTTGGTGGGGTGTACAAGCAGCTCACCTACGATGAGTTTGCTGCTCATCTCGGCATCCCCTACGAGCACTATCACGATCATCACCTCGGTTGGGGAGAAGATGATGACGACGAGGAGTACAACGCGCTCTGGAGCCACATGACAGGCGTGCCTGGCGATCGCCTTGGGACGAACAACTCAGTTAAGTCGCTCTCTCACCCTCTCTTTAAATTTATTCATATGGTTTGGCGTAGATCCCTTTTATATGTTCCAGATAAGGATCGCCACCATATCCTTAAGGAGGAGCTCGTGCTTCTCCGAGCCATCCGAGAGAGCTACCCTCTACACCCCGGCTGGGTGCTGGCTCGCATCTTCCGCCAGAAGACCAGGAGGAAGACGCCACCTCGCAGACTCTTGGGGGGCAACTTCATAGGACAACTCATCCTCTCTTTCGGCATCAGCCATGAATATGGCCCGCACATTCCACGACACCCAGTTAGGACTGTTGGAGGAGACTTAGCGGTTGAGTACGACTTAGAACTCGACCTCAGTCCCCACGTAGCAGCAGATCCTCCACTCCAGCCTGTGGTCGAGTCGGAGGAAGAAGATGATGCTGAGCAGGAGCAGCCCCAGCCGCCGCCAGTATTCCAAGATTATATACCCTCGCCACATCATCAGGCAGGGTATGCTCACCAGTCGCCGCCGCACATTCCCGATCCATACCAAGCGCCTCCCCAGCAGCCCCAACACCACCCCGCGGATGTTGGGGAGTTGTACGAGCGACTTCAGGAGTGGCGCATCACCGACAACGCCACTCAAGAGGCGCGATGGACTATTATGCAGCAGCATATGCACCGCGCCGACAGGCGGTATGAGGCACAGATGGCGTGGCAACGCCAGTTCGGCGAATTTCTCCGCTTTCCACCTCCCAGTTCACCGGACTAGCAGTGATCGGGTTGTATTCCTTTTCTGGTGTCTTCTTTTTATTTATTCTTTTCGGATTTCGATCCAAATTTTTTCTGTGTGGATCCGGGACACTTGTCCCGGTTTCCTTTTTATGTTTTATTTGTTTTTGTTTTGTAGGCAGTTGGGAGATTCCCTTTGCTTCGCTTGGGTAGATTCCCTCCGCTCCGAGGACTCGTGCTCATCCCCTACACCAATCATCTCGGTCCAGGTTCTTCTACTTCACTCTGAACTCTAATTTAGTCCTGTGAGGACACAGCCCGATTTAAGTGTGGGGTAGGATGCTAGAGAACCTTGCATGAACTTGATTGCCCTTGATTGTGTTTGTGTGTGCCTCGTGATTCCATTCCAGTCTCTCTAGCATTAGAATGGCTCAGTTCTTGATTTTTGATGTTAAGTTGTTGTTCAACCCTTCATAATGATGCTTAGACTGCTTAACCTAGAACTTGAGAACCAACTTGTATACTTTGATGCTAAATTGCCTGGTAAGAACAGAATTTTAAAATCACACTTGTAGTTTGTAGCCTTGATTGCATGAAAATGACCGAATTCGACTAGCAAACAAACTGTGAGCTTTTGATCCATTGCACGTAACTTGCAATTTAAATTCTTTCTGAGTGGTTTTCTGTTTACTTGAATGAGTAGAATTTGCATGAGGCCTACTCGAGACCACACGATGACACGAGTTCTAGAAGGATAGGGGCACCTAGATTCAGATACTAAGCCAGATAGCCTACCAAACGATAAAATCCACTAGGTTTAGACCCTTGAGCTTGGCCTGTTCTTTCGGTTCGATACTACATTACAGCCATTTCCAATTTCTTTCATTCCCCGTTGATCCCCTGTGGTTGTAGTTCTAGAATGACCTATCGGAAGTCGGTTTGTGGTAACTTACCTATAGCCATTAGACAGGTGGTCTTAGCTAATATGTCCAGACGTGTAAACCCCTCTAGCAACTAAAAGAAAATCGGCAAAAAAAAAAAGTAAGTAAAAGAAAGAAAAATTTCGAAAAATGAAGAAAAGAAGAAAATCAGAAAAAGTTCAAGTTTCTAGTTCAATAAAACGTTCTTCTCCCTACAAATGGAAGAACGAAGTCAAAAGAAAAGTTCAAAAGAAAGAAAAGAAAAAAAAATCGTGTAAAGAAAAAGAATAAGTGCTAGGTTGCTTGAGGGTATCATAGGACGAGCGTTCATTATTCCACCCGTGTTTGGTTAGACGGTAGGAAGCCATAGATTAGATTCGAGGGAAGTTAGTCGAAAGCTACACCGCACAAAGCCATCATCATTCATTCTCATCATCCATCTCATTATAAACCCAAGTAGTGTAGATTTCATTACGGTCCTAGCAGGGAAGTCCTTCTTGACTAGATACTCGTGTTGTCACAGTGGTGGAGATGTGGTCGAAATGTAGACCTATGACAGAATTCGGTATCAGAAAATGATCGAGAGCAGAAACACGTCCTGAAACACAGAGAGTGAGAGTTCCCATTGTACTATATATATCCTGTGTGAGGAGTTTGGTCGGTCAGGTCAAATTCGTGCATAATTGGTTGCTAATTACTTGTCGTGTGCAGTTTATTAGTGAAACCAGGTAGTTCGGCTGATCTGTATGCATGTTAGGTTTCTTGTTCTAGGATCGATCTGTCTAATAATTCAATGTGTTTGATTGAGCTCCAATTTAATCGATCTTATCATTTATGAACATGAGCGTTTCTATTCAGTTTGCTTGAGGACAAGCAAAAGCTTAAGTGTGGGGTATTTGATGACACTCGATTTGACGTGATTATCAGCCTCATTTAAGCGACATTTCTTTGCTTAAGACATGGTTTTTAGGGTAGAATAACGAATATTCAATCGATTGCCCTATCTCGTGCCATTTGTGTTACCTTGGCCCGTTTCGGGTCTATTTGATGGTTTTCTAGTGTTTTTGTGTTAGCACAGGTTTTTGTCGTCAAATAAAGTAGCCATGGATGTGTCTAAAGCATTGGAACATCGAGGAACTGAACCGGAATCGATCAAAGGAGCCAATTAAGTTCAAGCAATCTCCTGCCCGTTTACAAAGAAGATTTCGACGAAAATAACCTATTATTTTCGGCGAAAAGATTAGTGCAAATCGACTGATGCCACTTGAAGGATGTTTTTGGCGAAAACAATATGTTTTCGGACCGAAACCTATTCGGTGAAAAGGACAGAAGAAACAGCTGAGTGACCGGCCATTTACACAAGGATTTTCGTCGAAAGTATCCCTATGTTTTCGGCGAAAATATCATGCCAATCCGGATCAGTTAAAGTTAAGTATTTATACTTAACCCGGCGGCCCAAAAAAAGGATCATAATTCACAAAATACAACTTTTCGAGATTAGAATTCAGAGAATCCTCTCAAGTTCTGGAGCGAAGAGTTAGAGTTCGAAGAGCCGGATAGAGATCGTGACGCCATCCCTTCCACCTCGGAGAACCGGAGCTAGGAGTGTTATCTACCGAAGATCTAAGTCTGTCAGAGTCGTCTAAATTAGGTTTTTCAGATTCTTTTCTGTTCTTCCTCTGGATGATGAACTCTTTCTTTGTCTTTGTTTCTTTTGTAATAATCATGAGTAGCTAAACTCGTTAGAGCTTAGACTAGATGAACCCTAAGTGACCCAGGGCTTTAAAGCGGTCACGGATCGGCGTGATTAGATTCGAAATTCAATCAGTTCTTTTTCATGTTTGATTTGTTCTTCATTGTTCATGTTTCTTGTCTGGATTGATCACCTAGATTAGATTCTGGTTAAGCTAAGGATAGAAGCGAACGCTCGCCTTACTTTAGAACATCAAATTGAACAATTAACCTTATAATTGGAGCGTGCCTTTCGTAGGAACCGGTTAGGGTTAATTCACTGCAAGAGTAACTCATTAATCATTAGTAATTACACCAGTTAATTAAGTCGTTGCGAGAGGCGACGTACCCGGGCGGCTAGTTAATCTTGGTAGTTAGAACGGATAGAGCGAACGTTCGCCGGTCTTAAACCTAAGGGTAAGGAGTTATGGTGGTGTCTTAGTAATTGATTGAATGAGAATCGAAATCCGTTGATCTGTTGATTGCCAATGCTCTCGGGAACGAAGGGGGATTCAAAGTCTAAGTTTGTCTGTCATCCTTGTTTTCAAACCGTAATTTCCAATCTGCTTTAGTTTAATTTTTTAATTTATCCGCATTTCTTAGAATTAGAAGTCGTGGAACTCACACCACGCACAACGTGTTTGCATTTGAGTACTTTGCCAGTTTTGAAGTAGTCAGTCATAGGAGACCCTCGAAATACGATCTGCTATAGCTTTTTCTTAGCATTAGTAGTTATTTGTGTGAATCGCCAACGACAGGTTCACCAGTCACTGAACTCCTCAAAAGGGTATAAACCCACCCATCTTCTTCTCCTACGTGTCTGCCGCTGCCTCGATCCTAGTCGTTGAATGAATGTCGCCTTCCTCCTTGCTAAGCGTGCTGTCGAATCCGACTCGGCTCTCCCACTTTGATTTTTTCTGGTGCGGATAGCCCCATCTAACCAATAAAATCCTTTTATTTTTCCTAAGTGAAATCAGCGGTTGAGATTACCACAATGGGCCCTAATTCAACTTTTCTTTCTTCCTCAAAAACTTCTCTTCATTCATTCATCAAAAAAAAAAAAAACTTCTCTTCTCTTACCTACAAATCCAATTTCAGAGCTCTATTCTCTCCTTCCATGTTTTTACTAGACACCTTTGTTCTTCCGTCCTCTTCGATTCTTCATATATTAGTCTCTCTCTTTTCTACCTTTCTTGCAAATATCTGATTTGGGTCTCATTCGTACATGGTTATAAAAGTTTTGATTTTGGTTCTCTTTTTAAGAATCGCTTCACCAGATTCTTCGTAATAAGAAAGAAGAAAAGCATAGGGGATTCTTAAAGTAGTCTCTGACCCGCAAAAATGACCGTTTCAGCAACAACAATAGCAACAAGAGCTTTGCAAATTTTTTCCTATGCGGACATCCATTTTCTGTCAAGTAACACTCGAATAGGTTATTGGAGTTTAGTAGAGTGTTACTGGAGTTTACTGACGTGTTACTAGAGTTTTACTGGAGTGTTACTTGAGGTTAAACTCAGTTAACACTTGAGTAATACTTGAGTAAATCTTGAGTAACACTCGAGTAACTGATTACATGGTCTTACTCTTCGTTTTTGTCCTTCCCCTTCTAGTATGAATAAAATCTTTCATCTAAACCTCTCTCATCAGTTTCATTCCCTCTCTCACTTTCCATAACTCACTCATATCCCTTCTTCGCTCTAGACAGGTTAACACTCAAGTGTTAGGTAACACTCAAGTAACACTCGAATAACAGACTTGTTACTTGGGTGTTACTTGTTACTGGTGTTACTTGGGTGTTACTTGAGTGTTAACTAAATAAAAGCCAAATAACGCTTGAATAACACTCAAATAAGAGATGAGTGTTACCTATATAACACTTGAGTAACACTCGAATAATAAGTTATCTGAGTTCACTTGAATCAACTTCTTGTAAACAATTCTATCATCCACCGCAAGAACATGAAACTCTTTAGAAGACCCATTATAGCATGGAACACCAACTTACTCAACAAAACTCCAACCCATTGAATCAGTACCACATGCCGCCATTTTTTCCAATTCCAGATCAAGAACAGAAACCCCAGGAAGAAAAAAGCTTAGATGAATCGAAACTGAGAAGAGTTGAAATAGTGAAAGTTGTGGAGGATTGAAAGCTACTAAAAATGTTATATTGGGTGGTAATTAATTGGAGCAAGACATTTGGAAAGGGATATGAGAAATTGAAATTGAGAATTTGGGAAGGAAAGAAGAGGAGGCGGAGATGGCTGCGGCGACTCCGACGATTGGTTTTGGCTACAAAGATTCATACAGGAAGAAAAAAGGGAACCAATTAAAATTAGATCTCCGACCTTTGATATTACTAAAATAAAATGATTGGTTAGATGGGGCTATCCACTAGTGCGGATAGATTATCCTATCCGCACCAGAAAAAATGGCCCCCACTTCCTCTCTATTTTCCGCGCATAGTCGCTGCCACCTTTTCTTTGTTTCTCGCGTTGAATCTCTTTCTCCCTCTCCTTCCGTGCCAATCTCGAGTTATGAGCCAAAGAAGCCACCTCCCACTTCATCTGTTTTTGTGCTTCATCCCCAACAAAACCCCTAAGACACTTGCATAGATGAAATAAGTCACGGGCTAAGGCCCTTACCTTCCTTAAATTCAGTGACCAATGTGATGGGCTTAAAGCCCGCTCCAGCACCTCTATTTCTTCTTCCCCTGTGCATAGTCAGGCTGGGCCCACTCTATTGCTTCATCACATGGCCTTAAGTACTATCCTTTCCATTTTCTTCCATCAAACTAATGGGCTTCAGCCCTCAAGCCCTTGCCAAATAAACAGCCCAAGTCGCCTTCTATTTCCCTCACCCCTAGCTAAATGGAACCAAGGCCGAATCCCACCAATTCTTCACTTCCGCCTCTTGTTGCTGCTCACCAAAAACTAAGGTCGGATGGGCCTTAAGCCCATCTTATATCCCTTCCCTTCCGTTGCTAACAACCGCCATATCAACAACATAGATATATAGGCCTCGGGCCCAGCTCCTCTTGCTGCCAACTCCAACCGAAATTCATGGGTCGAGTTAATTGGTTCGACCAATTGATTCAGCCCATCAGTTTGGAACTCGATTCCAACAATTAACTCGTAGATGTTTTATTCTGTCAGCGTAATAAATTACATCCGCAAATTAATTATTTTAAATAGAATTAAAAACCTCAAAAGTTTTATCCAACGAGGTTGAACCAAGAATTTTTAAATTCTTACCGGAAACTCGGAATCAGAATCGGGTCGTTACAACTCTTCCACCCTTCAAACAAGCTTCGTCCCAAAGCCGACTTAACCCCCTTCCCCCCCCCCAAACCAGTGAATGCACTAGTGATTGGTAGACCCTTACCTGCGAGATAAGCATTCACCAAGTCGGGGTAACGCCGTTTCATAAACACTGATAAAACTAGAATTATCGTGATTATCAGTCCCAATTAAGTGACATTCCATTGTCTGAAACATGTTTAGGGGAAGTTTAATGGATTTCAGTTCATTCACTCTATTTCTCACCAATTTAGTTGCCTTGGCCCGTTTCAGGTCTATTTGATGTGTTTTCTAGTGTCTATGTTGGTACACAGGTTTTTACCATCAAATAAGTAGCCGTTGGGAGTGTTCGGGATGCAATGGAGCCTCAAGATAGGGTTTGAGATCATTAGAGAAGTCAAAAGGATCAAGAAATTAATCACAACTGCCTAGAGGAGAACTATTCGGCGAAAGACTCAGAGTCTTCGCCGAAAAGTCTATGAAGAAAACAATAAAATACTGGTGCTAAAAAGATTAAATATTTTATGAAGAACTTTTCGCCGAAAAGTTCAAAGTATTCGGCCAAAAGTTTGTTAAGAGAAAAGTGCGAATTTCCGGTGCGAGAAATATCAAAATTATTCTGAAGAAGTTTTCGCCGAAAAATTCTAACATTTTGGCGAAAACTTCAAGCTTTCCAGACTCAACGGAGATTCGAGTTTCAGCCCTATTTAAGTATCATTTCAGCCCTTCCTAAAGTTTTTCTCGTTTTTCCATACTTTCCCACACATAGGAGAGGTTAGAGCATATTCTGGAGTGCTTGGAGAGATTAGTTCATAATCGTTTCATCCCAGAAGATTTCTCGAGGATCAAAGCTTTAAGGAATCGTCAAAATTAGGTTTTTTAGATCTTCTCTATTCTTCCCTCTAAGATGAATTCTATTGTAGTTTTTGATTCTTTTGTATTGAATATGAGTAGCTAAACCTTTTCGAGCATGGGTTAGATGAACCCTAAGTGACCCAGGGCTTTAAAGCGGTTACGGATCGGCGAGAAGTAAGATATTAATTTAGTATGTTCTTATTCATAATTGATTTGTTCTTCATTTGCGTTTCTTTTCTAGCTTGATCACCTAGATTAGATTCTTGTTAGAATAAATGATAGTTGATGAATGTCCGTCTTGTTCTAGAACGTCAAATCAATTAGTTAATCTATTCAGCAGATTCACCTGACCAATAGGGGGCGTTTAGGGTTAATCAGTTTCAAGAGTAGCTCACTAAAATCAATCAGGTGCACTAGTCAATTATCCATTCTAGAAGCAAACGCACGGACGGGTAATTGATCTTAGTAGCTAGTTCAATAGTAGCGAATGTTTGTGGATTAAGACGTAAGGGTAAGGAGCTACGCCGATGATTAAGAATCAAATGAATTAAAGTCTGAAACCTGCCAGTCTTGTAATTACCAATGCATTGGTGATCTTAGGGGGATTCGCGTCTAAAATTTTGTCTGTTAATCGAAAACCAATCCAATCAATCAACCTATTAATCTTAGTTTTTAATTTAATTTTCTTTGCCTCGCATGTTAGCATAGAAATTCATGGAACTCACACCACACAACCTGTTTAGAACCAGAATAGTTGTTAATTTCCTTTGAGTAAATGTTTAGAAGAACCCTGTGGAATCTATTCTACTTTAGTGGGATCTACTACCATGAAAACACCCCTTAATGTTTTGATATCGAAACACCTCTTAGAGCCATAGGATTACAGAGTAGATCTAATGGAATAAATTAAAATGGATAAAATAGTCATTTCGAACTAATATATATAGTAAACTATACTAGGGTTTCACCACAAACCCTAATTCTATTTACAATCAGCCAAAAAACCTCTCTCCCTCTCAACCCTATCTGCTCCAAACTCGTCGCCGCCGTCACCTTGCTCAACCCAACCACCACCGCCGCGTGACTCCAGCCCCGCCACCGCCTGACTCCCAAAATACGGTCTGGGCTAGGATTTGAAGATTTCTCGAGGATAAAAGGTTTAAGGAATCGTCGAAATTAGGTTTTTTAGATCTTCTCTATTCTTCCCTCTAAGATGAATTCTATTGTAGTCTTTGATTCTTTTGTATTGAATATGAGTAGCTAAACCTTTTCGAGCATATGTTAGATGAACCCTAAGTGACCCGGGGCTTTAAAGCGGTTACGGATCGGCGGGAAGTAAGATATTAATTCAGTATGTTCTTATTCATAATTGATTTGTTCTTCATTTGCGTTTCTTTTCTAGCTTGATCACCTAGATTAGATTCTTGTTAGAATAAATGATAGTTGATGAATGTCCGTCTTGTTCTAGAACGTCAAATCAATTAGTTAATCTATTCAGCAGATTCACCTGACCAATAGGGGGCGTTTAGGGTTAATCAGTTTCAAGAGTAGCTCACTAAAATCAATCAGGTGCACCAGTCAATTATTCGTTCTAGAAGCAAACGCACGAACAAGTAATTGATCTTAGTAGCTAGTTCAATAGTAGCGAATGTTTGTGGATTAAGACGTAAGGGTAAAGAGCTACGCCGATGATTAAGAATCAAATGAATTAAAGTCTGAAACCTGCCGGTCTTGTAATTAACAATGCCTTAGTGATCTTAGGGGGATTCGAGTCTAAATTTTGTCTGTTAATCAAAAACCAATCCAATCAATCAACCTCTTAATCTTAGTTTGTAATTTAATTTTCTTTGCCTCTCATGTTAGCATAGAAATTCATGGAACTCACACCACACAACCTGTTTAGAACCAGAATAATTGTTAATTTCCTTTGAGTAAATGTTAAGAAGAACCCTGTGGAATCTATCCTACTTTAGTGGGATCTACTACCATGAAAACACCCCTTAGTGTTTTGGTATCAAAACACCTCTTAGAGCCGTAGGATTACATAGTAGATCTAATGGACTAAATTAAAATGGATAAAATAGTCATTTCGAACTAATATGTATAGTAAACTATACTAGGGTTTCACCACAAACACTAATTCTATTTACAATCAGCCAAAAAAACCTCTCTCCCTCTCAACCCTATTTGCTCCAAACTCGTCGCCGCCGCCACCTTGCTCCACCCAACCGCCACCACCGCGTGACTCCAGCCTCGCCGCTGCCTGTCTCCAGGCCCGCCATCGCCTGTCTCGTGGAAGACGGTCGGGGCTAGGAATTGAAGATTTCTCGAGGATCAAAGCTTTAAGGAATCATCGAAATTAGGTTTTTTAGATCTTCTCTATTCTTCCCTCTAAGATGAATTTTATTGTAGTCTTTGATTCTTTTGTATTGAATATTTCCAGCCCCGCTGCTGCCGCGTTGCTCCAGCCAGCCGCCTCCACCGCGTTGCCCAGCCGCAGCCAACCGACTCTAGCCCCGCCGCCGCCATCACGTCACTCCAACCCAACACCGTCGCGCCTTACTCCAGCCTAACAGATATCGCCACCTATTGAGGAGGAGGCTCGTGAGTGGAGGAGCGACATCGGCAGATGATCTTCGGACCCCGGCGATGAGAAATGAAGTAGTGGCGGCAGTAGTGATTTCCAAGAAGGTTGGAAACGGCGTGGCGCCGGCTGAAGCCCGCCGGCGATGGACGGGATGATCAGAGAAGAAAAGTGACGGTTTTGCACCCTAACAAGAGTTCAATGACCAAAACGCACCTTGAGAAAGTTAAGTGATCAGATGGTTGTTTCTGTAAGTTAGTGGTGTTTCTATAAGTTCTGTGAAAATGCTGAGTTGGTCCCTAACTGTATTAACTGGACAGATGAGGACTTGGGTGGTCTTTGGAAACTTTTGGAAGTTCTGAACCTCGTTGCTTAACTGAAAAAGTAAAGTTATTCCGGTTGACGATTTAGGAATATATATTTTATGAAAAATGTTACTAAAAATGAAAACGAAACAATGAATATATATGTATTTTAAGAAGATTGTACCTAAATATAAAAACGGAACAATGAACAAAGATATATTCTAAGAAGATTGTTCATAAATATGAAAACGGAACAATGAACAGAGATATTATAAAATGGTTCCCTATATGCTTGTTCCTAACTATGAAAACGGAAAAACGGACGAATATAAAGTAAGGCCGGAGATGATGACCGAAAAAAATATGGCCGAAGGAGCAAAAATAACGTGCAGACGTCGGAAAAAAAGAACCATAGCAGAGATGGAAAATTAAAATAGTTTAATTTAATTATAATTAAAGACCTTGAAAAATAAAAATCTAAAAAATTAAAGATATACAATTACACTTTTATCCTTTGAACATGGACCATTAGATCTCCCCTTAAAAAATGAATGGTTATGATGGGTGTTTTGATATCAAAACACTAAGGGGTGTTTTCATGGTAGGATTTGCCTACTTTAGTGGGGTAGTATCTGACCGCTGTTTTGCAGCTTATCATATTGGCGCCGTTGCCGGGGACTCTTCTTCTACTCTTGAAAGAAGAGTTGGAAATTACTCTTCTACTTTCCATCCTTTCATTTTCCATCACAGTTCGATTTTACACCAGTTGCTCTTGTTTTTATTAAATTGCAGGTTGAATGCAGTATATGAACCGTCTAGCTACTCCTTATCACTCAAGCCGATCAAGACTAAGAGCATAGACGTTCCTAGCAGTTCCTTACGGACAAAGCAACAGCAAAGGAAGAAGCAAGTGCTAATCGATCCATTCCCCCCATCAAGATTGAGGAGTCTCAGGACGACTCCTCTTCATCATCCACGCCGTTGATTATGTATCTAAGTGGGCAGAGGCGCAAGCCCTACGTATGAACGATTCAAGAGTGGTGGGGAAGTTTCTCCAACTTTTATTCACGCGTTTTGATGCACCACACTTCGTCATTAGCGATAGGGTCACCACTTCCATGGACAATTTGATCGGGTGTGCAAACGTTTCGGCGTCCCCTATAGAATGTCCACCATTTACCACCCTTAGGAAAACGGCCAAGCGGTAGTAACAAATCATGGGCTTAAGTGGATTCTTGATAGAAAAATTGGACGGTCTCGTAAGTACTGGTCATCTAAGCTCGATGAGCCCTTATGGGCGTACCGAACTGCATTCAAGACTCCTATCAACACCATGTCGTATCGACTAGTTTATGGCAAGGCATGTCACCTACCAGTTGAGCTCGAGCACAAGGCGTTTTGGGCTGTTAAAGATCTAAACATGCGCCATGAGATTGCAGGAGATGAAAAGCTTATCCAGATTAACGAGCTCGAAGAACACCGCCAACATGCCTATGAAAGCACGAAGCTGTACAAGGAGCGCACTAACCGTATTCAAGACTATCACCTTACGGAGCACAAGAAATTTAGTCTGTACAAGGGCCATATTGTCGGCATTTAACCCCCGACAAAAGGCCCTCGACTATACGTTGTTTTTGTTGTAGTGAACCCCCATCAGGAGTTAGTTTTAAGTCATTTGAGTAAAATTTTTGTGTTTTTTAGTCGTTTTTATCATCTTCGAGGGAGCCAAACGTGTCAAATTTGTGTTTTTATTTTTTAATGTGAGTGCATTGCGTCCTCGAGTGTTTTCCAATTTTTGTCAATTTTGTTACGTTCGTTTGATGTTTGGGTCATCCGTTTTGTTGAAAAATTAAATAAAGTAACAGGTCAGAAGTTTTCGGTGAAAACTTCTTCATTTTAATCCAGTTTTTTTTTATGAATTTGAATAATTGTTTGTGAAGAACTTTTCGCCGAAAAGTTTTAAGTTTACGACGAATTTTATTTTATTTTTATGGGTCAGTTTTCACGTCTGATTTCAATTAATTGTTTTTAAAGAATATTTCGATGAAAACTTTAAAGTTTTCATCGAAAAGTTTGCCCAAAAATTTTAAATCCCCCCGTTGGTCTTATCTCTTTTTCACAATAACACAAACATTTTGAACGAAAAACTCCCACACAGCCCCCCTTCGACCTTTTCGTCGCCGCCCCCCACATCCGCCGCCGCACTATTCCCCTCCCTTTTCCGAGTATCCCACGTCTTGAATCTTCCAAATCGAACTTCTATAGCTTCGGTTTCACCCGCAAACACCCTTTCAAGTTTTTGCAGATTTTTTGCATTTCCGTGTTTTTCTCGCATCATGTCTTCAAGGTTAGTTGTTGGGTTTCTCAATACGAATCTTTTGACATATTTCTTATTTCATTTTGGTTGACTTATTTCCTTACCTCGATTTGCGTGCTGACTGATATGGTGTGAATTTTGTGAGCCTGGTTGAAACTAGATGCTGTAAACGGTGCTAGGATTGTTGTGTTATGATTTTGTGCCGTTTGTATATCGTTTACCTTGTTGAATTGCCATTTTTATCAGTTTTGTTACTTTGGTTGACCGAACGGTTGACTTTATGTTCTAGTTGGGGTATCTCCGTAATTTCCATCTAGCCATCATTCACGTAGGCCACCTAGCCTATCCCTTCTCCCACAGTTGTTCCCCAATCGTCTTTTGATCGACTTTTTCGCTACTCCTCCTTCCAGATTCTTCTTTCTCCTCTTTATAAACTCCTCTTCCTTTCCTTTCTTTACGCTCCACCAACTTCCCCTATGCTCTTATTACTCCTTCTTCCCAATCTTCCTTTCCGACACTTTCCTCCTTTCTCTTCTTAGTTACATTTCATCAGGATGCCTGGAGCTCCTCACCGTCCTCCTGGTATGTAACTCCTCTTCTTTTCCCCATTTGCTTTAGTAAGGTCCTTCCCTTGTATACTAGCCCCCTTCCATTTCTTCCTTCTGTTATGAGCTCTTCTACCGATACCCAAAACCAGAGCTATTCGTATTCCTTATGAACTAATCCTTCATCTTCTTCTACCTCCACCACTTCTTCCTCTAAAACCATGACTGACCCTCTCCGAATCCAGACTGAGTCACTGATCCTGCACTCTTCAAATGACGAGGAAGATCTCTTAGAAGACTCTTCTTCTAGTGGACCCACTCTTCCCTTTTGGGGATCTGACCAAGTGGGCTTCTCTAGGGCTACTCATCGCTTTGGAATCGACCCCGAGGAAACCACCAACAATGGCGACTACCATATTCATAATTGGAGGTACATGTGGAAGGACTCCCCTAGTGACGAGCGTCGAGTTATCGACCCTGGCTATTTTCCTTCCGGAATTGCGCCGAGAATCGTTCAGATTTTGCCCATCACCAAACTGCTTCTTCTTGGAAGTTCGCTACAGCCTCCAGACTCTCAACCATCGGAAACTGCCCCCCGGGATGGCACAGAGTGTGGACAGAGTTTTTTTACCAATGGGCTCCGTCTTCCTCCTTCTCCCTTTGTGTGCTCCTTATTAGAGTGTTTGGGGGCCTCCTTAGGTGCTTTTACAGTGTGTGCTGGTCCAGCGTCGCTGTCTTCGAGTGTACTTGTACCTTGATGAAGATTACCCCCACGCTACGGCTATTTCATCTTCTCCATGATGCTAAGGCGACTTCCAATGGTATAATCTTCTCTCGGAGGAAAGAGTATACCTAGAAAGGGATCTGTCATTCTGCCAAGCCACACCCGACTTGGTATCATTCCCTCTTCTACTTCAAGCCTGGCGATTAAGATCGCTCTTGGACCAACTTGCTTCCAGCCGTCTGGTCCGCTGGCGATGTGGATCACTTCAACATCGTGATTACCTCGACCGAGCAAGAAGATTCTGAACGAAAGCAGATTCTTCTTGAATGTCATAATATATCTACCCGTGTGATGACACTCGATTTGACGTGATTATCAGCCTCATTTAAGCGACATTTCCTTGCTTAAGACATGGTTTTTAGGGTAGAATAACGAATATTCATTCAACTACTCTATCTCGTGCCAATTGTGTTACTTTGGCCCGTTTCGGGTCTATTTGATGGTTTTCTAGTGTTTTCATGTTAGCACAGGTTTTTGCCATCAAATAAAGTAGCCAAAGACGTGTCTAAGGCGTTGGAACCTCGAGGAATCGCACCGGAATCGATCCAAGGAGTCAATCAAGTCGAACCAAATCCTGCTCCCATTTACAAAGAAGTTTTCGGCGAAAATCCCTTGGAGTTTTCAGCGAAAACTCAAGAACAAATCTACTGATGTCAACCAAGGAAAGTTTTCGGCGAAAATGTCAAGTTTTTGCCGAGAACCCGGCGTCCGAAAATCACAGGAGAAAACACCCGGCGATCACCCCATTTACAAAGGAATTTTCGGCGAAAATTCCATCAGATTTTCGGCGAAAATCCTAGGCAAAAACTGGCGATATTAGGGTTAAGTATAAATACTTAACCGGCGGCCCTAAATCAGAAATACCATATCATATCTCCTAATACCAAATACTTGAAGGATTCTCAAGAGTTCTGGAGTAGAGTTAGAGTTCGAAGAGCCAGGAAGAGATCGTGACGCCATCCCTTTCATCTCGAAGACTCGGAGCTAGGATTGCAGATTACCGGAGATCGAAGTTCTGCCGGAGTCGTCTTAATTAGGTTTTTCAGATCCTTTTCTGTTCTTCCTCTGTTCAAGATGAACTCTATATTTGTCTTTGATTCTTTTGTGAAAAACATGAGTAGCTAAACTCGTAGAGCTTAGACTAGATGAACCCTAAGTGACCCAGGGCTTTAAAGCGGTCACAGATCGGCGGTGATTAGATTCAAAATTCAATCAGTTTCTCTTTCATGTTTGATTTGTTCTTCGTTGTTCATGTTTCTTGTCTGGATTGATCACCTAGATTATATTCTGGTTAAGCAAAGGACAGAAGCGAACGCTCACCTTACTTTAAAACATCAAATCGAACAATTAACCTAATCATTGGAGTGTGCCTTTCTTAGGAACCAGTTAGGGTTAATCCACTGTAAGAGTAACTCATAAATCTTTAGTAATTGCACAAGTTAAGTTAAGTCATTGCGAGAGGCGACCGTACCCGGGCGGCTAATTAATCTTGGTAGCTAGATCGGGTAGAGCGAACGTTCGCCAGTCTTAAAGCTAAGGGTAAGGAGTTATGTGGTGTCTTAGAATTGATTGAACGAGAATCAAAATCCGATGATCTGTTGATTGCCAATGCTCTGGTGAACGAAGGGGGCTTCAAAGTCTAAGCTTGTCTGTCATCTTTGTTTTAATCAACCAATCTTTCAATCTGTTTTCAGTTTTAATTTTTAATTTCTGTGCATTTCTTAGAATTAGAAGTCGTGGAACTCACACCACGCACGAAGTGTTTAAACCTGAGTAATTTGCCTTTATATTTGAGTAATCAATCATTAGAAGACCCGTGGAATACGATCTGCTTAGCTTGTTAGCTTGGTAGTATTTGATCACTGTTCTGCAGCATCATCACCGTGCTGGCCTAGAAGCCTATTAGGAAGGCATCTAGGGAGGTACTACCTCAGTTTAGGAGATATCCGAATTTGCCTGCAAGATTTTTTTTCTTTGCTCTTTACTCTTATCATTTATTGACCTTTGATTTCTTGTAGGTTGCATGAACCTGTCCGGATGCCTCATAAATACCGCCACTCGCGGTATAGTTGGTGATACTCGGCCTCAAACTGATGGCGGACGTCCTTCTGCACCCCCAATCGTTTCGGACAAGAAAGATTCTAAGAGACGATTTGACCAGTCAAGGAAGATTCCTACCGTTCCTGTTAATAAGGCGAAGTCGAAGAGGAAGAATTTTCGTGAAGAGGAGTCCTCTGAGCCAAAGAAAAGAAAGAAGACTGGTACATCCAAAAAAAGGAAGTCTTGGGGCGAACCGTCTGGTGATCTCTAGGTGCCTCCTCCTGAGTATCTTGTTCATAAAAACGGGTCTCTTAACCCTCAGCAACAGCCGGAGGTTGATGAAGACAGATTGTCTGTGCGAGCCTTGCTTGAACAGGCTACTCACGCCGATGTTAGTATCCCTGATGCTGATACTACTAATTTTCCTTTGGCACCTCTTCCTTCACCAACGCAAGTGGACCCTGATCACTTCGAGTCTACTAATGAGGTGTGGTGAGACCTCCGGTCGTTGTTCGGACGTTCAGCCAAATAAAAACTACTAATGCTAAGAAAAAGCGTATAGCAGATCGTATTCCACGGGCCTTCGAATGATTGGCTACTTCAGAACTAACAAATTATTCAAGGAAAAACACGTTGTGCGTGGTGTGAGTTCCACGACTTCTACTTCTAAGAAATGCAGAAAAATTAAAAAGATTAAACTAAAGCAGAATGAGAATTAGGGTTTGGAAACAAGAATGACAGACGAACTTAGACTTTGAATCCCCCTTCGTTCTCCAGAGCATTGGCAATCAACAGATCAGCGGATTTCGATTCTCATTCAATCAATTACTAATACACCACCATAACTCCTTACCCTTAGGTTTAAGACCGGCGAACGTTCGCTCTATCCGTTCTAACTACCAAGATTAACTAGCCGCCCGGGTACGATCGCCTCTCGCAACGACTTAATTAATTGGTGTAATTACTAGTGATTAATGAGTCACTCTTGCAGTGAATTAACCCTAACCGGTTCCTACGAAAGGCACACTCCAATTATAAGGTTAATTGTTTAATTCGATGTTCTAAAGTAAGGCGAGCGTTCGCTTCTATCCTTAGCTTAACAAGAATCTATTCTAGGTGATCAATCCAGACAAGAAACATAAACAATGAAGAACGAATCAAACATGAAAAAGAATTGATTGAATTTCGAATCTAATCACCGCCGATCCGTGACCGCTTTAAAGCCCTGGGTCACTTAGGGTTCATCTAGTCTAAGCTCTAACGGGTTTAGCTACTCATGATCATTACAAAAGACACAAAGACAAGGAAAGAGTTCATCATTCAGAGGAAGAACAGAAAAGGATCTGAAAAACCTAATTCAGACGACTCGGACAGACTCCGATCTTTGGTAAGTTACACTCCTAGCTCCGGTTCTCCAAGGTGGAAGGGATGGCGTAACGATCTCTATCCGGCTCTTCGAACTCCAACTCTTCGCTCCCGAACTTTAGAGAATTCTGATCTCGAAAAGTTGTATTATGATTAATTATGATCTTTTTTTCTCCGGGCCGCCGGATTAAGTATAAATACTTAACCCTAGTTGGGCCGGGCTGAGATGATGTTTTCGCCGAAACCATAGGGATAGTTTCGGCGAAACTGGCTTTGAGTTCAATGCTCCGCTGGCTGTTCAATGTCTTCGGTCCGAGCAGTTGATTGGTTTCGCCGAAACTGTAAGTGTGAATGGTAGATTTTTGGTTTGACTTGATTGGCTCCTTTGATCGATTCTGGTTTGATTCCTCGAGGTTCCTACGCCTTAGACACGTCCATGGCTACTTTATTTGACGGCAAAAACCTGTGCTAACGTAAAAACACTAGAAATTCATCAAATAGACCCGGAACGGGCCAAGGTAACACAAATGGCACGAGATAGGGTAATCGATTGAATATTCGTTATTCTACCCTAAAAACCATGTCTTAAGCAAAGAAATGTCGCTTAAATGAGGCTGATAATCACGTCAAATCGAGTGTCATCAAATACCCCACACTTAAGCTTTTGCTTGTCCTCAAGCAAACTGAATAGAAACGGTCATGTTCATAAATGATAAGATCGATTAAATTGGAGCTCAATCAAACACCATGAATTATTAGACAGATCGATCCTAGAACAAGAAACCTAACATGCATACTGATCAGCCAAACTACCTGGTCTCACTAATAATCTGCACACGACAAGTAATTAGCAATCAATCATGCACGAATTTGACCTGACTGACCAGGCTCCTCACACAGGATATATTTAGTACAATGGGGGCTCTCACTCTCTGTGTTTAAGGACGTGTTTCTGCTCTCGATCATTCTCTGTTACCGAATTCTGTCATAGGTTTGCATTTCGACCACATCTCCACCACTGTGACAACACGAGTATCTAGTCAAGAAGGACTTCCCTGCTAGGACCATAATGAAATCTACACTACTCGGGTTTATAATGAGATGGATGATGGGAATGAATGATGATGGCTTGGTGCGGTGTAGCTTTCGACTAACTTCCCTCGAATCTAATCTATGGCTTCCTACCGTCTAACCAAACACTGGTGGAATAATGAACGCTCGTCCTATGATACCCTCAAGCAACCTAGCACTTATTCTTTTTCTTTACACGATTTTTCTTCTTTTGCTTTCTTTTGAACTTTTCTTTTGACTTCGTTCTTCCATTTGTAGGGAGAAGAACGTTTTATTGAACTACACTTTGAACTTTTTCGTATGTTTCTGATTTTTCTGCTTCTCTCTTTTTCTGAAGCTTGCTTCATTTCTTACTTTACTTTTTTTTTTCTTTTGTGCCGATTTTTCTTTTAGTTGCTAGATGGGTTTACACGTCTGGACATATTAGCTAAGACCACCTGTTTAATGGCTATAGGCAGTTACCACAAACCGACTTCCGGTAGTCAATCTAGAACTGCAACCACAGGGGATCAACGGGAATGGCTGTAATGTATTATCGAACCGAAAGAACAGGCCAAACTCAAGGGTCTAAACCTAGTGGATTTATCGTTTGGTAGGCTATCTGGCTTAGTAGCTGAATCTAGGTGCCCCTATCCTTCTAGAACTCGTGTCATCGTGTGGTCTCGAGTAGGTCTCATGCAAATTCTAACTCATTCAGGCAAACAGAAAACCACTCA
The DNA here is from genome assembly GCA_034768395.1 of Linum lewisii. Classification (NCBI taxonomy): domain Eukaryota; kingdom Viridiplantae; phylum Streptophyta; class Magnoliopsida; order Malpighiales; family Linaceae; genus Linum; species Linum lewisii. The sequence continues at coordinate 51,455,823 of CM068301.1, read as the reverse complement.
GAAAGAATTAAAATTGCAAGTTACGTGCAATGGATCAAAAGCTCACAGTTGGTTTGCTAGTCGGATTCGGTCATTTTCATGCAATCAAGGCTACAAACTACAAGTGTGATTTTAAAATTCTGTTCTGACCAGGCAATTTAGCATCAAAACATACAAGTTGGTTCTCAAGTTCTAGGTTAAGCAGTCTAAGCATCATTATGAAAGTTTGAACAACAACTTAACATCAAAAATCAAGAACTGAGCCATTCTAATGCTAGAGAGACTGGAATGGAATCACGAGGCACACAAAACACAATCAAGGGCAATCAAGTTCATGCAAGGTTCTCTAGCATCCTACCCCACACTTAAATCGGACTGTGTCCTCACAGGACTAATTCTAGAGTTCAGAGTGGAATGGAAGAACCTGGAAGAAGACGGTTGATTTCAGAGGGAAGCCCGAATCCAGAGAGCGGAGGAAAGTGTCGCCTAGCCGGAAGCAAAGGGAGTCTACCGATTGCCTACAAAACAAAAACAAATGAAACATAAAAAGGAAACCGGGACAAGTGCCCCGGATCCACACAGAAAAAAGTTGGACCGAAGTCCGAAAAGATTAAATAAAAAGAAAGGACAAGGAAAAGGACACCACCTGATCATCACTGGTCAGAGGTGTCAGGGTGGGGGAAGTGGAAGTAATCGCCGAGCTGTCGCTGCCACTCCAGCTGTGCCTCATATCGCCGGTCAGCTCGGCGCATATGTTGCTGCATAATAGTCCATCGCGCCTCGTGAGCGGCGTTGTCGGTGATGCGCCACTCCTGCAGTCGCTTGTATAACTCTCCCACATCCGCGGGGTGATGTCGCGGCTGGTGAGTATGCGCCGGAAATGGATCTGGAATGCGCGGCGGCGACTGGTGGATGTACCCTGCCGAATGGTGTGGCGAGGGTATATAATCTTGAAACTCAGGCGGCGGCTGCGGCTGCTGCTCCTCAGCATCATCTTCGTCCTCCGACTCGACCGCAGGTTGGAGTGGAGGATCTGCTGCTACATGGGGACTGAGGTCGAGTTCTATGAAGTTGCCTCCCAAGAGTTTGCATGGTAGCTTCTTCCTCTTGGTCCGCTGGCTGAAGATGTGAGCTAGCACCCAGCCGGGGTGGAGAGGGTAGCTCTCTCGGATGGCTCGGTGAAGCACGAGCTCCTCCTTAAGGATATGGTGGCGATCCTTGTCTCTGACATATAAAAGTGACCTCCGCCAAACCATATGAATAAACTTATAGAGCGGGTGAAAGAGAGACTTAACTGAGTTGCTCTTCCCGAGGCGATCGCCAGGCACGCCTGTCATATGGCTCCAGAGGGCGTGGAACTCATCGTCGTCATCATCATCGCCCCAGCCGAGGTGGTGATCGTGATAGTGCTCGTAGGGGATGCCCAGATGAGCGGCAAACTCATCGTAGGTGAGCTGCCTGTACACCCCACCAAGAAAGAAGGTGATCACCTTCTGGCCCCATCTCCTCTTATGCTCGTCCAAGTCAAATGTAGCCCAGAACTCCGGGAGAGCAATGTCTGGGAACTCGGCGGCTATGGTGGTCAGCTCTAGGAGACCGGCCGGTGCTAGGGCGTCATGCACGTTCTGGTAGGAATCCTCGTCATGCTCCTGGAGTGACTCCATGGATAAAGGACGCACGTCAGCTCCACGGATGTGTTCGATCTTCTGGAAGTTCTCAAAGTAGAAGTCCGGTAGACGGGCGATGGTGGGATGGTATCCAGCATGGCGAGGAAGTGCAGGTGGAGGACCCAGAATGGCGGGTGTGACGGGAGCGGCAGCTCCTGAGCTCGAGGCGCCATCGAGTCGCGCCTTAGTCCTGCGCTCAAAGGTGTTCCTAAACCAGAATGAAACCAAATTAGTCGACCAAAACCTTACCCCACACTTAGTAGAAAAAACTCAATTTCACAAAGAAACGAGGGAAACTAAGTGAGGTAAGTAAAGCGGAGTAACCGGTAATCATAGACATTAAAATACATATTTCGGAACAGCCAGAATCGGATAATTACAATCAGAGTTCAAAAAGTCAAACCGACATTTAGAAAGTCAACATTTAAGCATATTGGACCCTAATCATGGCGAAACTGTCACAACTCGGAGAATGACGATAAATATTATTTCAATTGGCAAGCACGATAATATGAACGAGAATGAACACATCAGACAGCTAAACGATCACAGCAGTTCAAAGTCAAACCGACATTTCGCACAAAAGTCAACATAACAAGAAATTAATCGTATGCATAGCAACACATGACCAAATGATATGGAGATTAAGCACGGAACTCCCTAAACATCCTAGAAGAGTTCTATAAGTTCAGTCAATCCTAGTTCACACGAAACAGTTGGCACGCAAAACGAGGCAAACTGAAAAGTCAACCAAAAGTCAACCTCGACGAAAGTCAGCAATCTATATGTCAAAAGATTCGTATTGAAAAGTCATACAACTTACCTTGAAGTCATGATTGCTAAAAATGAACGAGGTGAGAGGAATCGGTGAAAAACTTGAAAACTGGGGTTTCGGAGAACTGGAGCTGCAAAGCTCCGATTCGAACGTTCTAGGGCTTGTTGGGATCGGAATGAGGAGGGGAGAGGTGCGGCGGCGGTAGCAAACGGCGGCGTTGGCGGGTTTTGAAATGGGGCGGTCGGCGATATGAAAAGGATAGGGGGTTTCGGGTGGCTGAGCAAAAATGAGAGTGGATGAGAGAGGGGGTGGTCCAAAATTTTAAAGGGGATTTTTGGGTGATTTTTCAATCAGTTTCGGCGAAAGTAGGGGGTGTTTTCGCCGAAACTACAAGTTAACATGGATTGACCGATTTGAAAAAGGCGGTTTCGCCGAAAATGGAAGCTCAGTTTCGCCGAAAATTTAGTTGGGATGGTTTCGCCGAAATCAGAAAATTTTCGAACCGAAAATAAGGAACAGGAGAAACAGGTTCAAAATTTGAAAATCGGTTTCGCCGAAAACAAGGGTGGTTTCGCCGAAAATTTTGAACTGTTCGGGTTTTAAATATTTTCGTAAATCTGGCCAACTTCAGAAAATCACAGTTAAATCCACAAAAATCGGAATGACCTCAATCAACTTGCAATTGACTCTACGGCATGCAGACTCTACACGAAAAATAATAAATCAAACAAACTGACACTTTTGGCTCTCCCGAACCGACTCTAAAATACCAAGGTTGAAACAAAACAAAACTGACTCCAGCCGTGGGTTGCCTCCCACGAAGCGCTCTTTTATTAACGTCCTTGAGCTGGACGATACCTGGACGGTATTAGGAGACATCCCAACTTAGATTCTCCTTCACGCTTGCGTCGGAGTTCATAAAGTACAGCTTCGGGACTTCTCCGGTAAGCGTGAATCTCTTCCCGTTTGCATGTAGTAGTTTGGTACGTCCGTCGGGAAGATGATCAACGAACTTGAATGGTCCGAACAGCTCTCTCGAGAGGTCATCCTTCTTTAGTGTGACGATGGAAGGAATGAGGACTGTCGGTTTCTCTTTTTCTTTCTTCTTCGGCTTGTTATCACCGGGATCGGTGATCATAAGTACTTCCTTAGGCGACGCTTTCGGCTTCTCCTTCCATAATTGTTCTGGCGCTGGTTTCTCGGAACGAAATGGTGTTACAGCTGGCTCGGTGGAAGACGGCGAAATTTTTGGTCTCCAGACCATTTGGGTCTTCGTCTTCTTGTTCTTTCCTCGAGGTCTGCTCGGTGGTTTAGAAGAGGCTTGCAGTTCCTTCTTCTTCTTCTTAAGCGGCTTCTGAACCGAAATTTATGGTGTTTTCGTAGTGACCTGTTTAATGCCTGTAGCAACAACTGATCTAGAGACACTGGAAGAAGCATTAGTAACGGAGTTGACCGGAGTCAACTCCACAGTTTCAACAGCTAAGCAGTGAGATTCTTCATTCCTAGAGTCATATTTCATGCCGTCTTTAAGACGGAACATTTTCGTTTCTTTACCAACTCTTAAAGTCAAAGAACCATTAGGAACGTTAATATTCATTCCAGTAGTAGCCATGAAAGGTCGACCTATGAGAATAGTAGCGTCATCTGTACTAGTATCCATAATCACATAATCAGCTAAGAACGTGAACGGACCACATTTGGTGACAACGTCTTTAATCTCTCCCTTAGGGGTTTTAAGCGATCTATCAGCAAAGACGAGTTGCATACTGGGCGGTTCAAGTTCCCCTAGGTTTAACTTTTCATATAGACTCACAGGCATGACATTAACAGATGCTCCTAGATCAACTAAGCAACGTTCAATTTCAACATCATTGATGACCAAAGGCAAAGTAAAAGAACCAGGATCAGATAACTTAGCTGGATATGGAGAGACAGATCTCTTAATACGAATGTCAGGGTATCCTTCCTTGTTCCCCTTCATGCCAGTCTCGATCCTTGCGTTTGGCAGCAGTGCTCTAGGAAAAAGAGGCTTCACGACGTATGGTGCAAGAGGAGGATCATCCTTAGGTGCTGGTTTCTGTTCCTCTTCTTCCTCTTCTTCCGGAGTTTCAGCGATCCTGCGTAAAACAGAAAAGGCATCAGTAATTAAGTTCGGAAGTTTCCGAGCAGTTACCATTTTAGCATGTTCTTTTCTCGGGTTTGACTCTGTCTGGCTTGGAAGCTGGCCAAATGGTCGACCAGATGCTAGCATGCTCGAGATGTTGTTCACGACTTGCTCAATCCGTTGTCCAGATGCTATTTGTTCTTGATTGAGAAGAGCTTGAGCCTTGAACTGACTGTCATGATCATCGAGTCTTTTGATGATCTGGCTGAGCTTCTTATCCAGGTCACTGACATTATTATCTCTTTGATGCTACTGTCCTGGATAGGTATTGTTAAGATATTGATTCTGGCGATTGCCAGGAGCAGTTCCATAATTACCCGGATTGCGATGCGGCGGCTGGTAGACACCCGCCGGCGGATGGGTAGGTTTCTGATCCTGAACTTGACCAGCCGGGCGGTTATTCTGGTTCTGGTTATGATTGGTGCCAGCATTGTAGGGAGGTCTGTCGTGATAGTTCCCTTGCTGTCTGAAGTTACGATAACCGGCATAACCATTCTGATTATTAACGAAGCCTTGTTGGATGAAATTTACCTCTTCGGCAGACCAGACTTCTGCCTTACCAAAATTTGGCAACGGCCTCCGTTATGTGAGCAAGCTCCACACCACTCGCAATCGGCAACATAGACAGAAGCTGCCGGTGGCTTGATTGGTGTGGTAGACTTCTTCAAATGCTTCTCTACCTCTGCCTTGATAGCTGCTTTGAAATCTAGCTTGCTCCTCGATCCTTCATATTGTCGCTCCCAGTTCCTTGACTTGGAGGCACAGTTTGCGAAGTGCAGAAGAGCAGCTTCAGGAGTGAGTTAGTGCAATCCCCTTCAGCTAGAGAATTGACCCACTTGGCAGATACTTCTCGAAGTCCTCGAGAGAAGATTTCAGCTAACTGCCTCTGCTCGAATCCATGATGAGGGCATGTGTAGAGAAGTTCTTGGAATCGATTCCAAGTATCATATAAACTTTCTCCTTCTTTCTGGGAGAATCTGGCGATGCTGTCCTTGATGGCGGTTGTTCTGGCCGGAGGGAAGTATTTTTCAACAAAGTCCTGAGCCAGAGTATCCCAGTTAGTGTAGTAGCCAGGTGGTTTGCCAGTAAGCCACCTCTTAGCAGTGCCTTTCAAAGAGAACGGGAAAGCTCTCAGACAAAGAGTGTTTTTGTCGAGGTTTCCATTTTTAAAAGTATTGCAGAGATCAAGGAAGTCTGCAAGATGAGTGCACGGATTGTCTAGGGGTCTGCCTTCAAACTGAATCCCTAGAGATCAAGGTCAAGAATGGAATCTTGATCTCATAGTCAGGATCTCCTTCAATGCGCGGAACGGCAATGGCAGATCGAACGCTAGTCGCGTTCGGCTTGTTATAGTCTGCTAGACTCTTCTGTGCAGGTGGGCGTGGCGGCGGTTGATCGCCGTTTGGTGGTAATCTATCAGTCATGGTGGGAGATGGAGAGGGTGAAAGTGACTCGGTGTATGAAGCGGATGAAGAGTGCGGTGAAGACGGAGATGAGGAACTCTCCTTCGGTTCCTCGATCTTGATCGGAGTGATGAATGGATTGGATCCGCCTTCCTTCAGAATCTGTGATCGTAGAGGTGTAGCAGAACTGCCTGGATTCCCTACAATCTTAGCCTGTTCGGTCTGAGAGCGAGTCCAAGGACGGTGAGGCATACACCTGTAAACTACAGATAACAAAGACAAACAAAACCAGTGTAAAATCGAAGTGAATGGAAAAATGAAAGATGGAAAATAGAAGAATAAATTGCCAGATCTTCTTTCAACAATCAAAAGAAGTCCCCGGCAACGGCGCCAATTTGGTGAGACCTCCGGTCGTTGTTCGGACGTTCAGCCAAATAAAAACTACTAATGCTAAGAAAAAGCGTATAGCAGATCGTATTCCACGGGCCTTCGAATGATTGGCTACTTCAGAACTAACAAATTATTCAAGAAAAACACGTTGTGCGTGGTGTGAGTTCCACGACTTCTACTTCTAAGAAATGCAGAAAAATTAAAAAGATTAAACTAAAGCAGATTGAGAATTAGGGTTTGGAAACAAGAATGACAGACGAACTTTGACTTTGAATCCCCCTTCGTTCTCCAGAGCATTGGCAATCAACAGATCAGCGGATTTCGATTCTCATTCAATCAATTACTAATACACCACCATAACTCCTTACCCTTAGGTTTAAGACCGGCGAACATTCGCTCTATCCGTTCTAACTACCAAGATTAACTAGCCGTCCGGGTACGGTCGCCTCTCGCAACGACTTAATTAATTGGTGTAATTACTAGTGATTAATGAGTCACTCTTGCAGTGAATTAACCCTAACCGGTTCCTACGAAAGGCACACTCCAATTATAAGGTTAATTGTTTAATTCGATGTTCTAAAGTAAGGCGAGCGTTCGCTTCTATCCTTAGCTTAACAAGAATCTAATCTAGGTGATCAATCCAGACAAGAAACATAAACAATGAAGAACGAATCAAACATGAAAAAAATTGATTGAATTTCGAATCTAATCATCGCCGATCCGTGACCGCTTTAAAGCCCTGGGTCACTTAGGGTTCATCTAGTCTAAGCTCTAAAGGGTTTAGCTACTCATGATCATTACAAAAGACACAAAGACAAGGAAAGAGTTCATCATTCAGAGGAAGAACAGAAAAGGATCTGAAAAACCTAATTCAGACGACTCGGACAGACTTCGATCTTCGGTAAGTTACACTCCTAGCTCCGGTTCTCCAAGGTGGAAGGGATGGCGTCACGATCTCTATCCGGCTCTTCGAACTCCAACTCTTCGCTCCCGAACTTCAGAGAATTCTGATCTCGAAAAGTTGTATTATGATTAATTATGATCTTTTTTTCTCCGGGCGCCGGATTAAGTATAAATACTTAACCCTAGTTGGGCCGGGCTGAGCTGATGTTTTCGCCGAAACCATAGGGATAGTTTCGGCGAAACTGGCTTTGAGTTCAATGCTCCGCCGGCTGTTCAATGTCTTCGGTCCGAGCAGTTGATTGGTTTCGCCGAAACTGTAAGTGTGAATGGCAGATTTTTCGGTTTGACTTGATTGGCTCCTTTGATCGATTCCGGTTTGATTCCTCGAGGTTCCTACGCCTTAGACATGTCCATGGCTACTTTATTTGACGGAAAAAACCTGTGCTAACGTAAAAACACTAGAAAACCATCAAATAGACCTGGAACGGGCCAAGGTAACACAAATGGCACAAGATAGGGTAATCGATTGAATATTCGTTATTCTACCCTAAAAACCATGTCTTAAGCAAAGAAATGTCGCTTAAATGAGGCTGATAATCACGTCAAATCGAGTGTCATCAAGGTGGATGGTCGCCCTGTGGATCTGCCCCGTGACTCCTCCAGGCCTCTATGACCTTCCACTGATCGTTACCGTCGAGCTCGCTTATCCGACGTGCCAACGCCATTTTCCTGGTGCCGACTCCAGAAGGTCGTGAAAGCGAGGGTCCCTTTCGGCTACCCTACTTTGCCTCGGTCACCCTTCATGCTCCCAGATATCCCATGAGATGGCCAGTGATTTCTTGGAGGAATATTCCCGCGGCATTTTTCATGGTTTATCCGCCCTAGCCAGGGTTCAGAGTTGATGAAGCTTCATGGATCGACTTCTCACCGCTTCGTCCAGGTATGCATTTGCTCAACTTACTCCGATATATCATGTTAATGACTGTATGTGAGTATAAACCATGCATTTGATATTCGGCAGGCTGCTGCCGAGCTAGGTGACCTGGGGCTCGCTTGCAAAGCCTTAAGCATGAGAATGAAGACCTCAAGAAGGAGGTGGCCAATCTTCGGCAACTGCGTATGGACCTTGTTCGCCTGCATAACGAGGAGAAGGTACATACTTTTGGTTAAATTTATTTGTGAGTGAATCGCCACATGGTTGTCATCCCTCCATCTTCCTAAGTATCATTTCTTGGTTATATCTTTTAGCGCTGGGCGAACGTGTTTGGTGTCAAGGTCAGGATGCTTTGAGAGGACCTGGAGGAGGACACGGGTTAGGTGCTTCATTTGGAAACCTTTGAAGCTACCCTCAAGAGCGACTCTGATCGCCTGAGGGACGAGCTTGGGGCTGCAAAGGGGAGTATCGCCCGCCTTGAATATGATTTTACTCAGGCTCGCTCCAAAGCTGCTGAGGTGGAGGCCATTTCTGCTAAAAAGGATCGTACCAAAGATCTGTTGATCGACTCCCTTGCTGACAAAGAGGCGACCGAGCGAGACTTAGTCGCCCAGCGCACCATGTATGATCATGTGGTGGAATACTACAATCAAACTATCAGTGAAAGTATGCGGGTGGTTATGCGTAGCTTTCGTAGGGAGCTTCATAGAATTAATCCTTCGAAGCCTTGGCCTACTCGCAAGATGTTCCCGGATGTGATCTGCGGCCTTTACCACTATAACATTGAGGTCCCTGATGTTGTCGATCCTGACGAGGACGAGGCTTTCCGAGACCCCAATCGCCTTATGCGTGAAATTGTCACAGAGGATGAGGAATATGTGGTGGCTTAGCGTCGAAGGCGAGGATTGCCCGATGTGGCGCCTGAGGATCTTAACCGAGAGGAGATTCGCCCTCGTCATCATGACTCCACTTCTACGTCTCCTTTTAAGGACAAGGCTTCCACGTCCCACTCAGCACCTCCCAAGTCTGGCCCACGACTTAATTCAGAGATTGTGACCCCTTTGCGTCACTCCCCAGAGTTAGGCGACCGAAGGAAGGAACCTTCTGCTCAGTGATCAAGAGACTAGGCGACTTTTACCTTGTACTTGTGTTGTTTTTGGTCGGATGTCTTTTTCTTTTGCTGACATACGTCTGCTTAACTTTTATAAACATCGAATCATATTTCGTTGGTCTCGGTTTTGATTTTTCGTGTGTTTTAGTTAGCAAGTTAAATGCCCGTAGGCCTTACTTGGCGAGTTAAATGCTCGTAGGTCTTACTTTAGCGATTTTAATGCTCGTAGGTCTTACTTGGCGATTTTAATGTCTGTAGGTCTTACGTAGCAATTTTAATGCCCGTAGGTCTTACTTAGTGATTTTAATGCCCGTAGGTCTTACTTAGCGATTTTAATGCCCATAGGTCTTACTTGGCAATTTTAATGCCCGTAGGTCTTACTTGGCGATTTTAATGCCCGTAGGTCTTACTTGGGGAGTTGAATGCCCATAGGTCTTGCTTAGCGATTCCAATGCCCGTAGGTCTTATTTGGGATGTAAAGGGTAAATTTTTCAGAACTTGTGTCTCGCGGAAATTGCTATCAGACACTTTTCATTAACTCAGACATAGCTCTTAGAAAGGACAACTATAATTAATCATAGTATCGGCTGAGATGCATAGAATTCCATGTATTCAGAACCTTTTTCCCTACATTTCTACCAGCTTAAAAGTATTAGCGCCTACCACCTTTCTAATCTGATATAGACCTTCCCATCCAGGATTAATCTTAGCCGCACCGATCGCGGGACAGAAGATTTTTCGCAGTACTAGGTCATTAATTGCTATGTGATGGGGACGCATTTTCATATTATATCGCCTGACTAGTTGTTCCTTTTTGACGATCAATCGTAGCTGTGCCTTTTCCCTTCTTTCTTCTATCATGTCGACATTATGCATTAATTCTTGCTCATTTACCTCATTTTGTAGGCTTGAATGCGAATGGACAGAATATATATCTCCACCGACAGTACTGCTTCCGTTCCATATGTTAGAGTGTATGGAGTTTCTCTCGTGGATGTCTTGTAGGCCGTTCTATGTGCCCATATTACATGATCTAGTTCGTCCACCCAAGTACCTTTGCATCCCTCCACCCTTTTCTTCAGCCTGTGGAAAATAAGCTTATTGGTTGCTTCTGCCTGTCCATTAGCCTGAGGGTAGACGACTGAGGTGAACTTTAGGTTTATTCTTAAATCGTTGTAGAACTCTTTGAAGATTGGTAGTCAAATTGAGTGTCGTGATCGCATATGATACTTTGTGGTATCCCAAACCTTGTGACGATGAATTTAAACGCGAATTTTTGTATTTGCCTAGCTGTAATGCTGGCGATTTCTTCTACCTCTATCCACTTAGTGAAATAGTCCACTGCCACGATAAGGTATTTCCTCGTCCCTGATGCTTCGGAGAATGGTCCTAGGATATCCATTCCCCACCTCCCAAATGGCCATGGGCTGATTATGGATTGCAACGTGGTGGCTGGGAGTTTGTGATAGTTGACGAACTCTTGGTATTTGTGACACTTTTTCACCAAATCTCTTGCCTCTTTCCGCATTGTTGGCCAATAGAAGCCTTGATAGATAAGATTCTTCTCCAAGCTTTGTGCCCCCAGATGAGTGCCACACACCCCCGCATGCACTTCTTCCAATGCCCATTCGGCGTCTTCAGCACTGAGCCACCTTAAATAAGGACCCACTACCGATTTCCTATATAGCTCACCTCCCAACAGGATGCACCTTCCCGCACGTCGCCGCAGCTTAGTAGCCTCATTTTGGTCGTCCGACACCAAGTCTGTTTCCAGGAATTGGATAATGGGAGTTCGCCAATCGCTAGGTAAATTATTCTGGGCGATCTATAGGCACTTCTTTCCTCTCACTTCCTTTTCCATTGTAACCATTCGCCCTTCTTCAAAATCTATTGCTGTTGTGAGTTTGGATAGAGCATCGTCTTGACAATTCTCTTCTCGTGCTATCTGCTCAATAATTACTTTTTTGAACTCTGACATGAGTAACTTGATTTCGTCAAAATATGGGAGAAGCGATTCTTCCTTAACCTCAAGACTTCCATTTAGCTGATTGACCACGATTGTAGAGACTAAAAATACTTTAATATTGACTACTCCCATACTTTTAGCGATCTTGAGCCCTGCCTCCATAGCTCCATATTCTGGTGCATTATTCGTTCTGTTGGCCGAGAATCGTAGTGATACCTCATGGAGGACTCCTCCAGGGGATTTTAAGACTATTCTTTCCCCTGCACCTCCTTTTCTAGATGTGCCATCTGTGAACAGTGTCCACTCTTCGCCTCCTTCGGGTCTTCTTGAACAGCTCCATCAACTACAAAGTCTGCTAGTACCTGCGCTTTGATTGCCGTTCTAGGTTGGTACCTGATGTCGTTCTCGATTAGCTATATCGCCCACTTTGCCAATCATCTTGATACGCTCATGGATCGCAATGCAATTTTTATTGGCAAATTTGTGAGTACTTTGACAGTGTGTGCTTGAAAGTAATGCCTAAATTTCTTGCCACGCAGACTACCGCATATGCCATCTTTTCGATCGTCGGATACCATGTTTCGGCATCGATTAGAGTTTTGCTTGTATAAAAGATAGGGTATTCTCTTCTTTCTTCTCGTCAGACAAGAACATCACTTACCTCTTTAGGGGAGATGGTGATATACAGAAATAGATCTTCATTCAACTTAGGTGACGCAAGTACATGAGGTGTGACCAGAAACTGTTTGAGATCTTCAAACACCTTATCACACTTATCATCCCATGTGAACTTAGATACATTTTTTAGAGTTGCAAAGAATGGTGCACATCGGTCGGTGATTCACGGGATGAAATGATTAATCATCATAAGCCTTCCAGATAGCACTTGGACTTCCTTAACCGTTTTCGGAGGGGTCATAGATGTGATAGCTGCTATCTGTGATGGGTTCGCTTCTATTTCCCTCCTTGTTATGAGGTAACCCAAAACTTTTCCTGATGTCGGTCCAAAGACATATTTGAGTGGATTGAGTCTCAAAGAGTATCGTTGTAGGGTGTCAAAAGTTTCTCTTAAATCACCCAGGTGATCCCCCGACTTCCTAATCTTTACCAATAAATCGTCCACATTTATTTCTAGATTCATTCCTATTTGTTTTGCAAAGACTGTGCCGATCATTCAGTGGTATGTAGCTCCTTGATGCACTAAAATATTGGCGCATTCAGTCCCTCATTAGACGACATTTTTGTTGTGTTATTGCAATGATTGAGGGCGTTTTGTGTGTTTTATTCTCCCTTGGTCTTTGGGCCGTTTTATGTTGTTTTGCACGTTTTTAGTGTATTTCAGGCTTTATACGACTTTCAGAGATCAAACTGAGAGTTGGGTATTGATCCCATGGAGTTTCGAGGCTTAGAAGACTGATGCGGGGCTGTAATTTGAAGGCCCAAGTCGTGATCCTATAACACGCACCAAGTGGAACCCCTTTCTAATGAAACACAGAGTTTTGCTGAAAAAAAGATTCCCACACCGTGGGTATTTCCCAGACAAGGGGAATTTCCCTTTTTCAAGTGGGAAAAGGATTGGGGGAGTATAAATATATTTTGGACGATTTTTGAAGCATACTTTTCATACTTCATTTTGATTGTGACGAACCAGACACTCTCGGAAGAGAATTTTGGAGCTTTGAAGACACGATTGAGCGGGAGGAAACGGGGATTAGCTCAGGAGTTTCATTGATTCATCAGGATTAGGTTTTCTCGGAGTAAGATGTCTTCTTCTCCAGTTCTCTTTTCCATTATAGCTCTGAGTTCTTCTGTTTCTATGAGTAGATAAACTCTTTAGGGTTGTTTAGATTAGATGAAGCGTTAGTGAGAATTTGTATGGATGATGTCGGGTTTTTAACCTGTTTTTGTTAATCGATGTTTATTCAGACTTAGATGCGATTTCTCCTAAACCCTAATTTGAAGCTCTAAGAATTCGCAGATTGACTATATCGTAGAATTCGTTTCATCTTTGATTTCACGGGTCTAACCATGAACGTGAATCATTCTAGAGTTTAGGAGGTCATTAGGTTCTGCCAATAGCTTGACCATAGGATTGGAAGACCTAAGCTCTAAGATTTCGAGGGTCTAACCATAGGAGCTTGTAGGTTTGATAGAATATAATCTCTATGGCCTGACCATGGAGTAGAGAATACCAAAGGAAGTGTCGAGTCATCAAGTCTGTTGAAACTGAGATTGCATTGCATTATCCATCTTAACCGAACTAGCGTGGATTCGAGTCTGAACAACCGCCTTAGTCTATCTTTGAAACCCCAATTTGCTTTACTTGTTTTAAATTGCATTCTTAGTTAGTTAGTTCATAAACCAATTCCCAAACCAACATGAAACCTCGATTAGCTTTAACACACATTTCTGAGTAATAGAAAGAGAAAGACCCAAGGGAAATAAACGATCTCGCTAGAGCGATCTAGTGAGTAAAATTTGGTGTGCGTATTTCTCGCACCAAGTTTTTGGCACCGTTGCCGAGGATTTTTCTTGTTCTAGGAAAGGCATTATGGGTTTAAGCTTTTCATTCATCTTTTTATCATCTCTTTTCTCCCCATATTTTCTTGATTTACCTGGGTAGTGCTCTTGAGTTTTGAGTTGCAGGATAACAGGTTTGATATCAACCAAGGGTGGTACAACAATGGAATGCCACTTAATGATTACAACCAAGAGTGGAGTATATCATGGAAACCACCTATGACAAACTGGAATGAGGAACCACCACCCTTTCCTTACTGGCCAGAGCCACAAGCTGCACACTACCACCAAGATTACGAAGATGAATATCTAGATTCGCACCAGTACAAACAACAGGAATCTTATATAGATTTTTTCTTGAAGCAGATCCTTTCGAGTCTACGAGCTCCTGATGTTGTGAACGCCGAGATTGAGCAATCGAATCAACTGATGGGAGAAGATGCTCGAGAGTTGGTAGAAGAAGAACATGATAATCTAGCCCATGAATTTTGTGAGCTAGAGGTATCCGATGAAGAATCTCTGGCAATGGTGGTAGATAAAGATGTGGAGCTTATCTATCTTGCAATTGAAGCTGAAGATGAAGATGTGGAAATTGAGGATTTATCCTCATTTATTATTTTGTTGAACCAGCCTGTAGTTCCAAATATATTTGAGCACGTGGATATTGAGGAGCAATTCTCATTTGTGTTTCAGACAACCAAAACTAAGGAGGTCATGGTTTCAGAGGAATATGTGCTCAATTGCGAGGACAACTTGGATGACAATCATGTGGAAAAGACTGAAGTCATTGATTTCGACAAACCATACTTACTTTTCCCTCTTCCAGTCGGAAAACGTGAGAAGAAAGGTCATTCAAGTAGAGTGAGGATTTACTTGAGCATCACCAGCTACACCTCAATCCTTTTGGAGTGTTATTTGGCACTCAATCGCTAACCTTGAAGAAGTCGATTGACTTCAAAGAGCTCTTGAGTTGGGGTCCATAAACCAGGTATCGTCTAGCTCAAAGACGTTAAATAAAGAGCGCTTCTCGGGAGGCAACCCGAGCTTTAAGTCTTTTATTTATTTATTTTGAGTAATGTGGTGTGTTTTGTGTTGAGTCCGTCGAGTTTAGATGAAATTTTTGATCTAAAACACGTCTTGGCCTGATCTAACGTTTAAGAGAGTGATGAGAATTAGTGCAGGAAAATAAAAATTTGGGCACCTAGAGAAGACCCACGGTGTGGGAATTAATTCCCACACCGTGGGAATTTGGAGCTGAAAGAGGCAGTGGAAAACCCACGGCCCGTGGGAAAAATTCCCACAATGTGGGACTTTATCCCCAGAGTGTGGGAATCCCTCAACCACACAGCTCTTCATTTTTCTTGCTCATTCGAGTAGGATGAGCGTTGGACGCCTGATAGGAGTGAGAGTGAACCATGTACCAATTACAACCGTGCTATTTCGGACAAGATCCAAATGTTGACCAACCTCCGCCATCTCAATGATTCCAATTCCAGGAGTTTATGTGTTATTTCTTTTATCATCCAGAACTCAGTATTTGTTTCAGTTTGTGTCAGTGTCAAGACTTTTGTGGTTCTCGTGTTGGTCGCATATTTTGTATTTTAACTGCTCTAATCATGAGTTGTTCCTTCATTTCCATTCTCACGGGATATAATTTGTACTCCCGCTGCTCCTATCCAGATGCCATTATCCACCCGGTGTTTCACACTCGCCATTCTCTGGCACCCTCATGATCTATTTCTCGGTACCCCTGTACTCTTTTCTTCACTATTTTGTGTGGTCCATTGAGGACAATGTCCTGACTAAGTGTGGGGTGGGTTGTTAATTTTTTAGGGTTGCTTTGCTGTGATATATGTGTGCTTTTTCTGATTGGAACTTGCTTTGTTCTTGACTTGCCATGCTAAACTAATTTTCAATCTTTCACAATGACGCTTAGATTGTCCTATCTAGAACCTGTAACCAGCATGTTCCAATTGATATTAAATGAATCCGGTTAGAACAGATTATATAATCACTCTTGTAGCTTCACCTTGAATTGCACAAAAAATGATTCGAACCCGACTAGCAGCCAATTGTGAGCTTTGGATCTGTTGCACATAATTAACAACTTGTTTCTTTTTGAGTGGATTTCTCGTACTTTGAATAAGTTAGAATTTGCATGAGACCTATTCGAGACTACACGATAACATGAGTACTAGGATGATAGAGGCACCTAGAATTGCTACTTAAGCAAGAAGCCATCCTGACATTAATTCCCCTAGGTGTAGACCCTTGTGCTTGGCCTTTTCTTTCGGTTTGATATTACGTTACAGCTTATTCCCATGTTTTTGTTCACCTCGTTGATCCCCTGTGGTTAGTAGCCTGAGATTAGCTAACCGGAAGTCGGTCTGTGGTGAGTTGCCTATAGCCAGAAACTGGTGGTCTTAGCTAGTATGTCCATACGTGTAACCCTCTCTAGCAAGTAAAAAATTTAGCACTAAAAGAAAAAAAAAAGAAAAACAGAAAATTCAAAAAAATATGCAAGTCAAAGTAGTAGTAGAAAGTTCAAAACGTTCTTCAAGGAAGAACGAAAGCAATAAGTAGATGTAAACACAAAAAAAACAACAAAAAGTGCTAAGTTGCTTGAGGGTATCATAGGACGAGCGTACATTATTCCATCCCGAGTCTGGTTAGAAGGTAGGAATCCTTAGATTTTGATTCGAGGGAGGCAAGTCGATTGCTACACCACACCATTCCTTCCATCATCATTCATCCCTTCATCCATTTATTATAAGACCTTGTAGTATAGGATCATTACAGTCTCATGCAAAGTCCTCTTGACTAGTTTCTCGTGTTGTCACAGTGATGGAGATTGTGGTCGAAATGCAAACCTATGACAGAATTCGGTCGAGAAAGTGATTGAGAGCATAAACACGTCCCTAAACACAGAGTGTGAGAGTTCCCCATTGTACTAAATATTTTCTGTGTGAGGAAGTCTGGTCGGTTAGGTCGGCATCGTTCATGATTGGTGATTGTTACTTGTTGTGTGCAGTGAATAGTGAGGCTCGGATTTGTTTGGCTGACATTCTTTCATGTGTAGGTTACGCTTTCTAGACGAAATAGTGTAGTTTGAATTGTTAGAGATTGAACTTCAATTTGGTTGACCTTGCCACTAGTGAATTTGAGTGTGATTCCAAATTTTATTTGTTTGAGGACAAACAAAAGTCTAAGTGTGGGGTGATTTGATGCACTCAAATATTGGCGCATTCAGTCCCTCATTAGACGACATTTTGGTTGTTTTATTGCAATGATTGAGGGCATTTCGTGTGAGTTTTATTCTCCATTGGCCTTTGGGCTGTTTTATGTCGTTTTGCACGTTTTTAGTGTATTTCAGGCTTTATACGACTTTCAAAGATCGAACCGAGAGTTGGCTATTGATCCCATGGAGTTTCAAGGCTTAAAAGACTGATGCGGGGCTGTAATTTGAAGGCCCAAGTCGTGATCCTACAACACGCACCAAGTGGAACCCCTTTTTAATGAAACACAGAGTTTTGCTGAAAATCATATTGCCACACCGTGGGTATTTCCCAGACAAGGGAAATTTCCCTTTTTCAAGTGGGAAAAGGATTGGGGGAGTATAAATATATTTTGGAGGATTTTTGAAGCATACTTTTCATACTTCATTCTGATTTCGACGAACCATACACTCTCAGAAGAGGATTTTGGAGCTTTGAAGACACGATTGAGCGGGAGGAAGCGAGGATTAGCTCGGGAGTTTCATTGATTTATCAGGATTAGGTTTTCTTGAAGTGAGATGTCTTCTTCTCTAGTTCTCTTTTCCATTGTATCTCTGAGTTCTTCTATTGCTATGAGTAGCTAAACTCTTTAGGGTTGTTTAGATTAGATGAAGCGTTAGTGAGGATTTGTATGGATGATGTTTGGGTTTTAACCTGTTTTTGTTAATCGATGTTTATTCAGACTTAGATGCGATTTCTCCTAAACCCTAATTTGAAGCTCTAAGAATTCGTAGATTGACCATATCGTAGAATTCGTTTCATCTTTGATTTCACAGGTCTGACCATGAATGTGAATCATTTTAGAGTTTAGGAGGTCGTTAGGTTCTGCCAATAGCTTGACCATAGGATTGGAAGACCTAATCTCTTTTCATGATTTTGTGACATTTCATTGTTCTTGATTCGTTCTTGATAAATTGCAAGTTAGCTTGTCCATAGGAGCTTGTGGGTTTGATAGAATATAATCTCTACAGCCTGACCATGGAGTAGAGAATACCAAAGGAAGTGTTGAGTCATTGATGACACTCAATTTGATGTGATTATCAGCCTCATTTAAGCGACATTTCCTTGCTTAAGACATGGTTTTTAGGGTAGAATAGCGAATATTCACTCAACTGCTCTATCTCGTGCCATTTGTGTTACTTTGGCCCGTTTCTGGTCTATTTGATGGTTCTCTAGTGTTTTCATGTTAGCACATGTTTTTACCGTCAAATATAGTAGCCAATGACGTGTCTAAGGCATTGGCACCTCGAGGAACCACACCGGAACCGATCCAAGAAGTCAATCAAACCAACTCAAATTCTGCCCCAATTTACACTGGAGTTTTCGGCGAAAACTCATGAAGAAATCGGCAGAGCTTACAAAGAGAAGTTTTCGGCAAAAACTCTGAGTCCGAAAATCACAGGAGAATCAGCCGAGCATTCAGTCATTTTACAAAGGAATTTTCAGCGAAAACTTCATAAGTTTTCGGCGAAAATTCCAGGCAAAATCCGGCGATTCTAGGGTTAAGTATAAATACTTAACCGGCGGCCCAAAAAGACATACACCTCATAATACATCATAATTTCAGAATTTGTCACGAGTTCTGGAGCAGAGTTTCGAGTTCGAAGAGCCAGGAAGAGATCGTGACGCCATCCCTTCACCTCGGAGACTCGGAGCTAGGATTGAAGATTACCGGAGAGCGAAGCTTTGCCAGAGTCGTCTTAATTAGGTTTTACAGTTTCTATCTGTTCTATCTTTTGATGATGAACTTTGTTTCTGCCTTTGATTCTTTTGTTATGAACATGAGTAGCTAAACTCGTAGAGCTTAGACTATATGAACCCTAAGTGACCCAGGGCTTTAAAGCGGTCACGGATCGGCGGTGATTAGATTCAAAGTTCAATCAGTTTCTCTTTCCTGTTTGATTTGTTCTTCGTTGTTCATGTTTCTTATCTGGATTGATCACCTAGATTAGATTCTTGTTAAGCTAAGGATAGAAGGGAATGCTCGCCTTACTTTAAAACTCCAAATCGAACAATTAACCTATTCATTGGAGTGTGCCTTTCGTAGGAACCAGTTAGGGTTAATCCACTGCAAGAGTAACTCATAAATCGTTAGTAATTCCACCAGTTAGTTAGTCGTCACAAGAGGTGACCATACCCGGGCGACGAATTAATCTTGGTAGCTAGATCGGATAGAGCGAACGTTCGCCAGTCTTAAACCTAAGGGTCAGCAGTTATGGTGGTGTCTTAGAATTGATTGAACGAGAATTGAAATCCGCTGATCTGTTGATTGCCAATGCTTTGGTGAACTAAGGGGGATTCAAAGTCTAAGCTTGTATGTCATCTTTGTTAAGTCAACCAATCTTTCGATCTGTCTTTCAGTTTTAGTTTTTAATTTCCGTGCATTTTTCTAGAATTAGAAGTCGTGGAACTCACACCACGCACAAAGTGTTTCAACTTGAGCTTGGTAGTTATTTAGCTTGGTAGTTATTTGAATACACACGCGTGAAAACACGGTTCATCAAATTGGCGCCGTTTCCATGGACCTTCTTTTAATTGTTTGAAAGAAGAACTGACATTTTATTCTTCTACTTTCCATCTTTCATCTTTCCATCCACTTCCATTTTACACTGGTTTTGTTTGTTTTTGTCATTTGTAGGTTGTTCACAGGTTTATGCACCGCCGCCCTCTCACGCGCTCTCAAACCGCCAAGAACGACAAGGCTAAGAGTGTAGAGAGACCAGGCAGTTCTATTCCACCAAGACAATCACAGATTCCAAAGAAAGGCAGAACCAATCCACCTCCATCCGTACTCCGATCAAGATCGAGGAACTGAAGGAGAGTTCTACATCTCCATCTTCACCGTCATCTTCATCCGCTTCATACACCGAATCACTTTCACCCCCTCCATCTCCTAGGATGGACGACGAGTTACCACTCCCACCACCAGGCGGTGCACAGAAGAGTCTAGCTGACTACAACAAGCCGAGCGCGACTAGCGTTCGATCTTCTATCACCGTGCCACGCATCGAAGGAGATCCTGACTATGAGTTCAAGATTCCATTCTTGACTATGATATCTAGGGATCTACAATTTGAAGGCAGGCCGCTAGACAATCCGTGCACACATCTGGTGAATTTCATTGATCTATGCGGCACTTTCAAGAATGGAAATCTCGACAAGAACACTGTTTGCTTGAGAGCTTTCCTGTTCTCTTTGAAAGGCGCTACTAAGAGGTGGCTCATCGGCAAACCACCGGGCTACTACACAAACTGGGAGACTCTTGCTCAAGACTTCGTCGAAGAGTACTTCCCTCCTTCCAGAACAACAGCCTTCAAGTACAGCATCGCCAGATTCTCTCAGAAGGAAGGAGCGAGCTTATAAGATACTTGGAATGAATTCCAAGAACTTCACTACAACTGTCCTCACCACGGTTTCGAGCAGAGACAGTTAGCTGAAATCTTTGCTCGAGGTCTTCGTGAAGAATCTGCAAAATGGGTCAATTCCCTAGCTGAAGGGGATTGCACTAAACTTACACCTGAAGCTGCTCTTCTTCATTTCGTGAACTGTGCTTCCAAGTCAAGAAACTGGGAACGACAATCTGAAGGATCAAGAAGCAAGCTCGATCTCCAAGCAACCATTAAGGCAGAAGTTGAGAAGCATCTGAAGAAGTCTTCTACACCCATCAAGCCACCGGCATCCTCTGTCTACGTTGCCGATTGCGAGTGGTGTGGAGCTTGTGCGCATAACGGAGGCCGATGCCAGAATTTTGGTAGAACGGAAGTCTGGTCTGCCGAAGAAGTCAATTTCGTTCAACAAGGCTTCAACAACAATCAGAACGGTTATGTTGGCTACCGCAATTACAGACAACAGGGGAATTATCAAGATCGACCTCCCTACAATGTCGGTAACAACCAGAACCATGGCCAGAACCAGAATAGCTGACCAACTGGTCCAGCTCAGGATCAGAAGCCGAACCACCCACCGGGAGGTGTCTACCAGCCGCCGCACCAAAATCCGGGTAACTATGGAACTGCTCCTGGCAATCGCCAGAATCAATATCTGAACACTACCTATCCAGGGCAGCAGCATCAGAAGGAGAACAATGTCAGTGAACTTGACAAGAAGCTCAGTCAGATCATCACCAGACTTGATGATCATGACAGTCAGCTCAAAGCCCAAGCTCTTCTCAACCAAGAACAGATTGCATCCGGTCAAAGAATTGAGCAGGCTGTGAACCAGATCTCTAGCATGCTAACATCTTGTCGACCATTTGGCCAGCTTCCAAGCCAAACTGAGCCAAATTCGAGAAACAAGCTAAGATGGTATCTATTCAAGATCCAACAAACTTGCCTACTAATGCTTCTTCTATTTTATGCAGGACCGATGAAGCTTCGGAGAAGAAGGAGGCGCCTAAGGAGTATGACCCTCCTCTTGCTCCGTACTACGTAAAGCCTCCTTTTCCTAGAGCAATGCTACCAAACGCGAGGATCGAGGCTGGTATGTGGGGAAATAAAGAAGGATATCCTGCCGCTCGTAGCAAGAAACCTTCATCGCCGTATCCAGCTAAGTGTTCCGATCCTGGTTCTTTCACGCTACCTCTAGTCATTAATGATATTGAGATAGAACGTAGTTTGGTTGATCTAGGCGCATCTGTTAATGTTATGCCTATGAGTTTGTTTGAGAAATTGAAGTTAGGAGAACTTGAACCAACTAGCATACAACTTGTCTTTGCTGATAGATCACTGAAAACACCTAGAGGAGAGATCAAAGACGTTGTTACTAAATGTGGTCCTTTCACGTTCTTAGATGACTATGTGATCATAGATACTAGCAATGAGGATTCTACTATTCTTATAGGTCGACCCTTCATGGCAACAACTGGAATGCAAATTAACATTCCGAATGGTTCTTTGACCTTGAGGGTTGGTAAGGAAACAATTACTTTCCGCCTTAAGGACGGTATGAAATATACTCCTAAGAATGAAGAATCTCATTGTCTAGTTGTTGAAACTGTGGAGTTGACTCCGGTCAACTCCGTTACTGACGTCTCTGCTAGTGTTCCTAGATCAATTGTTGTTGCAGGTGTTGAACAGATGGTCATCACAAAGACCGGAGCCACGGCACAGAAGCCACCAAAGAAGAAGGAATTGAAAGCCTCTTCTTCACCGCCAAGTAAGGAACCTGGCAGGTCGCGGACAAAGAATCAGAAGAAGAAGACTCAAATGGTCTGGAGACCAGTTGCTCCGCCACCCTCTTCCGAGCCAGCTGCACCACCAGTTCCTTCCAAGCTACCGAAGCCGGAGCAAGTAAAGAAGGAGAAGCCAAAATCATCTCCAAGGAAACACCGACGATCACCGATCTTGGTGAAATGAAGCTGGAGGTTAAAGAAAAGATGAAGCCGATCGTTCTCATTCCTTCCACCGTCTTCCTTGTAGAGGATGATCCCTCAAAAGAACTCTTTGGTCCGTTCAAGATCACCGATCACCTTCCCGATGGACGCACGAAGCTCACTCATGCTAATGGGAAGAAATTCATGCTCGCCGGAGATACCCGCAGCTCTATTTCATGAACTCCGACGCTAGAATTAAGGAGAACTTGAGTTGGGATGTCTCCTAATGCCGTCCAGGTATCGTCCAGCTCAAGGACGTTAATCAAGAGCGCTTCGTGGGAGGCAACCCACGGCTGGAGTCAGTTTTTCATTTGTGTCGAACTCAGTGTTTTAGAGTCGGTTCGTTGGAGCCAAAAGTGTCAGTTTGCATGATTTCTTATTTTTTGTCTGTAGTCTCTGTGTCATCGTGTCAATCGCAAGTTGTTTAACGTTGTTCCAATTTTTCTCAAATTAGTTGTGATTTTCTGAAGTTTGCCAAGATTGCGAAAATATTTTCAAACGTGCAAGTCAAATTTTTTGGCGAAAAGTGTTTAATTTCTCGGCGAAAACTACCATTTAAATCCCACTGTGTTTTCTGATTGATTTTAGTTAAACTTTTCGGTGAAAACTTACTGAGTTTTCGGCGAAAACTGATTTGAAAACCAGCAGACGTTTTGAACTTGAGTTTTTGGCGAAAACTTACACTTGTTTTCGCCAAAAACTCTGAGAAAAATTCAAAAATTGTCCCCCTATTTCCTTTTCATTTTTCCGGTTACACTCTCTCTCTCCCCACTCTCTCATTTTCGAAAAAACCAAACCCCAACCCTCTGTTTTTGAAAACCGCCGCCGCCGCCGAAACCAGCCGCCATCACCGTCCACCGCCGCACCTCTCCTCTCCCTCTTCCGGTCATTTCGAGCCGTAGATCGCCCGAATCGGAGCTCTAGAGCTCCGTTCTGCCAAACCCTAGTTTTTCTGATTTTTCACTGATTTCTCTCTCCTCGTTCTTTTTCAGCCATCATGACTTCAAGGTAAGTTGTAGAGCTTTTCATTCCAAATCTTTTGACATGTTGAATGCTTAATTTCGTCAAGGTTGACTTCGGTGACCAATCGGTCTACCTCGATTTGCGTGCCGACTATTTCTTGAGAATTTTTGCTGAATCGATTAGTCTGGACTGTTCTCGCATGCTTAGGGAGCTATGTGTTGAAATTTGATGTGATTTGATCGAGATATGCCATGCTTAAAGATTAAATTTTTGTGATGTTGACTTTTGTGGACATCTCGGTTTGACCTTGAACTGTTTGTGCTCAAATAGCTGCCATGTTTGTCCATTCACGGTTATATCATATGGTTGATTTTCTGAGCTAAATTATGCCGTTATTTTCCGCTTTGAGCTAGTAATTGCCATGATTAGGGTTCAATGTGCTATGAAGTTGACTTTTTGAATGTCGGTTTGACTTCTGAACTCTGATTGTGATGATAACATTCTGGTTATTCCTATGCATGTGTTGTAATTATTTGTGATTACCAGTTAATCTGCTTTGCTTACCCCCACTCGGTTTTCCTTGTTTCTTTGTGAAATTGACTTTTTCTACTAAGTGTGGGGTAGGATTTTAGTTTGACTAATCTGGTTTGATTTTCTTGCTATGAATTAGGAATGTCACCAACGAGCGCAGGACCAAAGCCAGACTCGACATTGGTTCCAGCTCCCGAGCTCCTGCTCCCGTCACACCGGCTATCCACGGTCCTCCACCAGCATTCCCTGGCCGTGTCGGGTACCACCCCACTGTTGCCCGCCTGCCCGTACATTACTTCGAGCGCTACCAGAGGCTCGAGCATGTTCCTGGAGCCGACGTGCGCCCACTATCCATGGATTGCCTCCTCGAGCACGATGGGGACTGGTACCAGAATGTGCTCGACTCATTGGCACCTTCCGGACTTCTGGAGCTGACCACCCTAGCTGCTGACTTTCCAGACGTCGCTCTCTAGGAGTGCTGGGCTGCATTAGAGCTGGATGAGCACAAGAGGAGGCAGACAAAAAGGTCGTCTCCTTCTATCTTGGCGGGGTGTACAAGGCGTTCACCTATGATGAGTTTGCAACTCATCTTGGCATCCCCCGGGAGCACTACGAGGGTCACCACCTCGGCTGGGAGAACAACACCAGCAATGGAGAGGAGTATGACCCGCTCTGGAGCCACATGACTGGAGTGCCAAACGATCAGACCACGGCACATAACTCGGTTAAGTCACTCGCTCACCCTCTCTATCGTTTTATCCATATGGTTTGGCGTAGATCTATTTTGTTTGCTCCAGAGAAGAGCCGCCACCACATCAGCAGAGAGGAGCTCCTCATTCTACGCGGCATCTGGGAGGGTTATCCTCTTCATCCCGGATGGGTGCTTGCACGCCTATTCCGCCAGAAGACACAGAAGCCAAGGCCGCCTAGCTCACTCCTGGGCGCCAACTTTGTCGGCCGCCTCATCATCTCCCTCGCTCTCAGCCAGTCATATGGCCCGGACATCCCACGACGCAGAGTATACACCGTAGGTGGTGATTTAGCGGTCGAGTACGCCCTCCAGCTGGACCTTGGTCCACAGGTGGTGGCAGCTCCTCCCCTCCAGCATGAGGAAGAATCGGAGGTAGAAGATGATTCTGAGGAGCAGCATCCTCATCCGGAGCCGGAGTTTGATGATCATATACCCTCGCCACAGCAACAGGCAGGGTATGCATACCAGCACCAGTCGCCCCTTCCAGATCCATACCAGGTGCCTCATCCTCAGCACCGACCTCATCCCGCGGATATTGGAGAGTTTGTACGAGCGACTCCAGGAGTGGCGAGTCACAGACACCGCCACTCAGGATGTCAGATGGGTTATTATGCAGCAGCACATGTACCGCACTGACGAGAGGTATGAGGCATAGCTGGCGTGGCAGCGGCAGGTCAACGACGCCCTCCACTTCCCCCTCCTGATGCACCTGACCAGTAGTGATCGGGTTGTATTCCTTTTCTGGTCCTTTCTTTTTATTTCTTCTTTTAGGATTTCGATCCAGCTTTTTTCTGTGTGGATCCGGGACACTTGTCCAGGTTTCCTTTTTATCTTTCATTTGTTTTTGTTTTGCAGGTAGTTTGGGAGATTCCCTTTTTTTAAGGTCTACCTCTTTCTACTTCGCTTTGGTAGATTGCCTCTGCTCCCAGGATCCGTGCTCATCCACTACACCAACCATCTCGGTCCAGGTTCTTGCACTTCACTCTAAACTCTAGTCTTAGTCCTGTGAGGACACAAAATGATTTAAGTGTGGGGTAGGATGCTAGAGAACCTTGCATGAACTTGATTGCCCTTGATTGTGTTTTTGTGTGTTCCGTGGTTCCTTTCCAGTCTCTCTAGCATTAGAATGGCTCAGTTCTTGATTTTTGATGTTAAGTTGTTGTTCAATCTGTCATAATGATGCTTAGACTGCTTAACCTAGAACTTGAGAACCAACGTGTATATTTTGATGCTAAATTGCTTGGTCAGAATAGATTTTTAAAAATCACACTTGTAGTTTGTAGCCTTGATTGCATGAAAATGATCGAATCCGACTAGCAAACCAAATGTGAGCTTTTGATCCATTGCACGTAACTTGCAATTTCAATTCCCTTTGAGTGATTTTCTGTTTGCTTGAATGAGTTAGAATTTGCACGAGACCTACTCGAGACCACACGATGACACGAGTTCTAGAATGATATGGGCACCTAGATTCGGCTACTAGGCCAGATAGCCTACCCAACATTAAATCCATTAGGTGTAAACCCTTGAGTTTGGCCTGTTCCTTCGGTTCGATATACATTACAGCCATTCCCCATTCTTTCATTCCCCGTTGATCCCATGTGGTTGTAGTTCTAGATTGACCTACCGGAAGTCGGTTTGTGGTAACCTGCCTATAGCCATTAAATAGGTGGTCTTAGCTATTATGTCCAAACGTGTAAACCCCTCTAGCAACTAAAAGAAAGAATCGGCACAAAGAAAAAATCAAAAAAGAAGAAGAAAAACAAAAGAAATTTCGGAAAAAGTAAGAAAAAGAAGAAAAGTTCCAAAGTTCCAAAGTTCAATAATGTTCTTCTCTCTACATATAGGAGAACGAAGTCAAAAGAAAAGTCAAAAGAAAAAATGTGTAAAGAAAATTCAGTGCTAGGTTGCTTGAGGGTATCATAGCACCCGTGTTTGGTTAGACGGTAGGAAGCCATAGGCTAGATTCGAGGGAAGTTAGTCGAAAGCTACACCATACCAAAGCCGTCATCATAAATTCCCATCATCCATCTCATTATAAACCCTTGTAGTGTAGAATTCGTTACAGTCCTAGTAGGGAAGTCCTTCTTGACTAGTTCCTCGTGTTGTCACAGTGGTGGAGATGTGGTCGAATTGCAAACTTATGACAGAATTCAGTAACAGAAAATGATTGAGAGCTTAAACACGTCCTTAAACACAGAGAGTGAGAGTTTCCCTTATACTAAATATTTCCTGTGTGAGGAATCTGGTCGGTCAGGTCAAATTCGTGCATAATTGGTTACTATTACTTGTCGTGTGCAGTTTTTAGTGAGACCAGGTTGTTTGGCTGATCAGTATGCCTGTTAGGTTTCTTGTTCTAGGAATTATCTGTCTAATAATTCATTGTGTATGATTGAACTTCAATTTAACTAATCTTATCATTTGTGAACGTGAGCGTTTCTATTCAGTTTGCTTGAGGACAACCAAAAGCTTAAGTGTGGGGTATTTTGATGACACTCGATTTGACGTGATTATCAGCCTCTTTTAAGCGACATTTCCTTGCTTAAGATATGGTTTTTAGGGTAGAATAGCGAATATTCACTCAACTGCTCTATCTCGTGCCATTTGTGTTACTTTGGCCCGTTTCGGGTCTATTTGATGGTTTTCTAGTGTTTTCATGTTAGCACAGGTTTTTGCCGTCAACTATAGTAGCCAAGGACGTGTCTAAGGCATTGGAACCTCGAGGAACCGCACCAGAACCAATCCAAGAAGTCAATCAAACCAACTCAAATTCTGCCCCAATTTACACTGGAGTTTTCGGCGAAAACTCATGAAGAAATCGGCAGAGGTTACAAAGAGAAGTTTTTGGCAAAAACCCCAAGTTCTCGGCGAAAACTCTGAGTCCAAAAATCATAGGAGAATCAGCCGAGCATTCAGTCATTTTACAAAGGAATTTTCGGTGAACACTTCATAGGTTTTCGACAAAAATTTCAGGCAAAATCCGGCAATTCTAGGGTTAAGTATAAATACTTAACCGGCGGCCCAAAAAGACATATACCTCATATTACATCATAATTTCAGAATTCTCACGAGTTCTGGAGCAGAGTTTAGAGTTCGAAGAGCCAGGAAGAGATTGTGACGCCATCCCTTCACCTCGGAGACTCGGAGCTAGGATTGAAGATTACCGGAGAGCGAAGCTTTGCTAGAGTCGTCTTAATTAGGTTTTACAGTTTCTATCTGTTCTATATTTTGATGATGAACTTTGTTTCTGCCTTTGATTCTTTTGTTATGAACATGAGTAGCTAAACTCGTAGAGCTTAGACTAGATGAACCATAAGTGACCCAGGGCTTTAAAGCGGTCACGGATCGGTGGTGATTAGATTCAAAGTTCAATCAGTTTCTCTTTCATGTTTGATTTGTTCTTCGTTGTTCATGTTTCTTATCTGGATTGATCACCTAGATTAGATTCTTGTTAAGCTAAGGATAGAAGCGAACGCTCGCCTTAAATTAAAACACCAAATCGAATAATTAACCTATTCATTGGAGTGTGCCTTTAGTAGGAACCAGTTAGGGTTAATCCACTGCAAGAGTAACTCATAAATCGTTAGTAATTCCACCAGTTAGTTAGTCGTCACAAGAGGCGACCGTACCCGGGCGACTAATTAATCTTGGTAGCTAGATCGGATAGAGCAAACGTTCGCCAGTCTTAAACCTAAGGGTCAGGAGTTATGGTGGTGTCTTAGAATTGATTGAACGAGAATTGAAATCCGCTGATCTGTTTATTGCCAATGCTCTGGTGAACTAAGGGGGATTCAAAGTCTAAGCTTGTATGTCATCTTTGTTAAGTCAACCAATCTTTCGATCTGTCTTTCAGTTTTAGTTTTTAATTTCCGTGCATTTTTCTAGAATTAGAAGTCGTGGAACTCACACCACGCACAAAGTGTTTTAACTTGAGTAATTTGCCCTTATATTTGAGTAGACAATTGAAGAAGGCCCGTGGAATACGATCTACCCTAGCTTTTAGCTTGGTAGTTATTATTTGACTACACGCGCGTGAAAACGCAGTTCATCAGTCATCAAGTATGTTGAAACTGAGATTGCATTGTATTATCCATCTTAATCGAACTAGCGTTGATTCGAGTCTGAACAACCGCCTTAGTCTATCTTTGAAACCCCAATTTTCTTTACTTGTTTACTTGTTTTAAATTGCATTCTTAGTTAGTTAGTTCATAATCCTATTCTCAAACCAACATGAAACCTCGATTAGCTTTTAACACACATTTCTGAGTAATAGAAAGAGAAAGACCCTAGGGAAATAAACGATCTTGCTAGAGTGATCTAGTGAGTAATATTTGGTGTGCGTATTTCTCGCACCACTCCTGCATTTTTTAGACCGAACGACATCACTTTGTAGCAAAAATTTGTTATGGGTGTCATGAACGCTATTTTTTCTTGATCCTCTTCATTTAGAGGAATATGATGATAGCCAGAAAATATATCCAAGAAGGATAGCATCTCGTTGTTAGCAGTCGCATCCACCAGCTGTTCAATATTTGGAAGTCGGTATGAATCCTTTGGGCAAGCGTCATTTAAATTTGTGAAATCCACGCACATTTTCCAGGATCCTGACAAATTTTTAACCAAGACGACATTTGCCAGCCATTCTGGATATCTGACTTCCTTGATGAAACCTGCTTTTAATAATTTGTCAACTTTTGATCGCTACTGCCTACTGCCTTTCACGAGAAATGTTTCATCTTTTTTGCTGCACCGGGCGAATTCCTAGTTTAATCGCTAAACAGTGCTTGATAACTTCTGGGGTGATTCCTGGCATATCGCTAGGTGACCATGCAAATAAGTGTGCAAACTCCCTTACAAGCTTGATTATTTCATTCCGTGCTTCTTCCTCCTAGTATGATGATATTCAGATTGTTTTCGTTGGATCCTCCTCCCACAAAGGTATTGGTATGTCAGACTCAGCTGGGGTTACCCTTTCCTTTCCTCTATCCGCCTCCAAGCTAATGTTATAGCATGTACTCTTGGTCGCCGCTCTGTAGCATTCTCTGGCGATCTCAAGATGTCCCCAAGCAATTCCCACTCCATCTTCTGTGGAGAACTTCAAGACTTGATGTATGGGGGATGAAAACACTGCTAGGGCTGGACGACCTAAAATCATATTGCACGTTGACTTACAATACATGACATGGAAGTCAATAGATCGTGTGGACTGTACCTCCTCATTGCCAATAGTGATCTTCATCGTCGCTATCCCCCTGATGGGAACTGTGTGTCCTGAGAACCCTGAAATGGTCGTCTTTGTATGCCCCAGTATACTACGCGGCAGGCCCATCTGTTTGTACAAGTCCCATAAAATTATGTCCGCCGTGCTTCCTTCATCAACCATTACCCGCTCAATTCGAATGTTAAAGGTGAAGACCTGAATCACCATGGCTTCTAGGCTTTTGTAAAACTCTATATTGGGCGATTCACCTGATCAATTATCATCACCTCCTGCACTTCTTCTCTCTTTTTCGTCTTTTTTGTTGGACAACTTTCTCCTCTAATGATCGTTTGAAATATTTTATTGAATTCTGGACGAGACTTTTTCTTCGTTTCTTCACCGCCCTGCTTTTCTTGCAATCGGGCGAACCCTCCGGACTCTTGTCTTTGTGTTTTGTGCTTAGAATAAAGTCTGTCAATCGTCCCTCCATGATCCATCGCTCAATTTCATTTTCAGTTCCCTGCACTCCTCTATCGTATGCCTATGTGAGTCGTGGAAATCACAGAACTTCCGGCGATTTTTTTGGTCTGGTGGGGTTTGTAGAGGCTCTGGCCAATGTATGTGATGGTCTCTGCGCTGCATGTATAGAAATATCTTTCTTCTTGACTCATTGAGGGAGTGTATTCTAATCGCTCCTCCCGGAACCCTCTTCTATTCTCTTGGAATCTTCTCTTTTCAGGCGATCTTTCTGCCCTTCGCCACCTGGACTGCTTATCCATCGCCCTCCCCTCTTGTTTGTTTCCTTTGACCGCCTTTTCCGCCACAGGCTCCGCCAACTGCTCCTCTACCAAGATGATCTTGTGAACCCTCGTCTCCAAATAAGATAGCGATGTTGTCGAGGTGTTCGCTAGCGATTCACGTAGCCTTTTATTGTGAGTCGCCTGGAATAAGCTGGCGGTAGTGATACCATGATCCACATTTCTGATGGATTGCACCACCCCCGTCCATTTGTTAAAAAACTCTTTGAGCGATTCATTTGCGTCTTGCCTTAAACACACCAAAACTTGTAGTGGTACTGTTCTGGTTTTCTTACTTTCTTATTTTTGCGTAAAGATCATGGAAAATCCTTCCCACGATATGATGATGCCTTCAGGTAAGTTCATGTACCACTCTCTTGCCATCCCTCCTAATGTAGCCGGAAAGGACCTACAGTATGTCGCGTCACTTGCCTGCTGTATTTGCATGGCGATTTGGAGGTGGAGAATGTTTGGAGGTGATCATCTGGATCTGATAGATTTTGCTACAGAGTTGATAGATTTTGCTAGAGGTCATATACATGAGAGTAGAATAGTTAGCATAGTCTAGCTTCCTTTACTTCCTTTTTAGCAGTCGATGTACTGTTATTCCTTGATTTGGTGAATATAACACGATCAATTCATAAAAAAAGGAATATGAAAGAAAAATTTTAAAAATTCAAATAAAGAAAAAAAATCCAAGAAATCCAAGTCGTTCTTCTCATTACAAAAGGAAGAATAAAAAAATGTAAAAAAATTCAGAAAAATAGACAAAAATAAAAGTGCTAAGTTGCTTGAGTATCCTAGGATGAGCGTTCATTATTCCATTCTGGGTCTGGTTAGACGGTAGGGATCCATAGGCCTAGATTCGAGGGAGGTTAGTCAATTGTTACACCCCACCATACACATCATCATCATTTATCCATTCATCCATTCATCATAAGCCTTTGTAGTATAAGATCATTATAGTCCCTTGCAAGTCCTTTTGACTAGTTTCTAGTGTTGTCACCGTGGTGGAGATTGTGGTCGAATTGCAAACCTATGAAAAAATTCGGTTGAGGAAGTGAATGAGAGCATAAACACGTCCCTAAACACAAAGTATGAGAGTGTCTGAAATCCTTTTGACTTCTCTTATGATCTCATGCCCTATCTCATACTCTTGGGACAATACTTAATTGAGACGAGCAAAAGCTTAAGCGTGGGGTGATTTCATGAAACTAGAATTATTGTGATTATCAGCCCCAATTAAGCGACATTCCATTATCTGAAACACGTTTAGGGGAAGTTTAATAGATTTCGGTTCATTCACTCTATTTCTCACCAATTTGGTTTCCTTGGTCCGTTTCGGGTTTATTTGATGTGTTTTCTAGTGTCTATGCCATCAAATAAGTAGCTGTCAGGAGTGTTTGGGATGCAATGGAGCCTCAAGATAGGGCCTGGGATCATCAGAGAAGTCAAAAGGATCAAGAAATTAATCACAACTGCCCAGAGGAGAACTATTTGGCGAAAGCCTCAGAGTCTTCGCCGAAAAGTCTATGAAGAAAATAATAAAATTCTCGCGCTGAAAAGATCAGTTTCACCGAAAAGTTCAAAGTATTCGGTGAAATGTTTGTTAAGAGAAAAGTGCGAATTTCGGGGCGAGAAATGTCAAAACTATTCTGAAGAAGTTTTCGTCAAAAAGTTCTAACATTTCGGTGAAAACTTAAGGCTTTCCAGACTCCACATAGATTCGAGTTTCAACCCTATTTAAGGATCGTTTCAGCCCTTCCTAAAAAATTTCTCATTTTTCTAGGCTTTCCCACACATAAGAGAGGTTAGAGCATATTTTGGAGTGCTTTGAGAGATTAGATCATTAATCGTTTCATCCCGGAAGACGGTCAGAGCTAGAAATTGAAGATTTCTCGAGGATCCAAGCTTCAAGGAATCATCGAAATTAGGTTTTTCAGATCTTTTCTATTCTTCCCTCTATGATGAATTCTATTGTAGTCTTTGATTCTTTTGTGTTGAATATGAGTAGCTAAACCTTTTCGAACTTAGGTTAGATGAACCCTAACTGACCCGGGGCTTTTAAAGCGGTTACAGATTGGCGAGAAGTAAGATATTAATTCTGTCTGTTCTTATTCATAATTGATTTGTTCTTCATTTGCGTTTCTTTACTAGCTTGATCACCTAAATTAGATACTTGTTAGAATAAATGATATTTGGCGAACGTCTACCTTGTTCTAAAACGTCAAATTAATTATATAACCTATTCAGTGGATTCACCTGACCAATATGGGTCGTTTTGGGTTAATCCATTTCAAGAGTAGCTCACTAAAATCAATCAGGTGCACCAGTCAATTATCTGTTGCAGAAGAGAACGCATGTACGAGTCATTGATCTTGGTAGCTAGTTCAAGAGTAGTGAATGTTCGTGGACTTAGACCTAAGAGTAAAGAGCTACGACGGTGATTAAGAATCGAATGAATTAAAGTCTGAAACCTACCGGTCTTGTGATTGCCAATGCCTTGGTGATGTTAGGGGGATTCGAGTATAAGCTTTTGTCTGTTAATCGAAAACCAATCCAATCAATCAACCTGCTAATTTTAGTTTTTAATTTAATTTCCTTTCCCTCGCATGTTAGCATGGAAATTCGTGGAACTCACACCACACAACCTGTTTAGAACCCAAATAGTTGTTAATTTTCTTTGACTAAATGTTAAGAAGAACCCTATGGAATACGACCTATCCTACTTTATTGGGTAGTATTTGACACCTGTTTTGCACTTATCAAACACCAATCTCTTTGATTCCCTTGCGTGACCCTTGATTCTATTTCTCAGGCTGCCACGATTGAAACACTAGTTTAAGCAGTAGGACGTTACCGCTTGCGCCTGCCCCTCTAACTTAACCAACTTTACACCGAGACCAAACTGCACTAAACCAATGATGAACCTGACAACTGAACCGACGCTGAATCAAACCTGACGCTACAGCCGAAAACCACACCGAACTGACAACAGCCTAAACACTGAAACCACAATGAACCGACGAACCAACTATGAAAGCCGAAACCTGCTGAACCAATGAACCAACCCTGGAAACCAAAACCTGCTTTAAAACTTTACTTAATTAATGTAGAAATCAGCCGATAATTGTGTTCAGCTGTAAATTAAAAAAATACAAATTAATAATCAAATCACAAATTCGGCCAAAATAAATAAGTGAGAAAAACTTGCTTTCAAAAATTTTATAATCCAGATTTTATAATTGATAGACAGGGATTTATAAAACTTTCAAAACAAATGATCCACCTTTCAAGCCCCACTCCAACCAACTAATCCTACAAAATCCTAACAAACAACTATCTGTACAGAATACTAATAACTAAAAACCTATAAACTCACAAACTGATTACACGCTACATTCCTAACAACACACTATTTAACCCGTTTGCATCATCCCACATTGCTAACAGAATGCTTCGATCTCACAACATTTGCTTCGTCACTGCTCTTCCCATCTGCCACAATTTCAAGTAAAACCTTCACATTT
This sequence comes from Linum lewisii, assembly GCA_034768395.1. Taxonomy (NCBI): domain Eukaryota; kingdom Viridiplantae; phylum Streptophyta; class Magnoliopsida; order Malpighiales; family Linaceae; genus Linum; species Linum lewisii. Next base: position 51,421,593 of record CM068301.1, on the reverse strand, counting down.
CAGTGCTTCTACCAACATAAGAAACTTCACAATTCAACTGGAACTACGATGAATAAACATAAACCAGAACTATTTCTCTTCACCTCTGTTACTGTTATTACTGTTAGTTGCAGAGACATTGAAAGAAGAAGCAATTGTTCGATTCTGGAACCATATACCACCAGTTCCTCCTCCTCCTCGTGCTCTTCTTCCTCCTGCTTATTCTGATTCACATTCCCTCTCATTTAATTACCCTTTGATTCCAAAAAAAGTAACCCATAATTCAGATCACCGAATCTCTAATACTTAATTCTCCCATATTATAAAGATGAAAGAAAGTACCTTGGGAGCTGTCAGAAGAAGGATTGCCTCGTGTCCTGTTGTCTGATCGTCGTCAATGCAGCGCCAACTCCAGATCAGCAGCTGCAAATCTTCCGCTCCGCTTAAAGAACAACCGCTGCTCCTCTTTCGTTGCTGCTGCAGCCTCCGTTCGAAGACCACCAGCTGATCCTCTGTCGATGCCAACGCCGCCACCGATCGAAGACCAGCAGCTGCTCCTCTTTCGATGCCAACGCCGCCTCCGATCGAAGACCAGGAGCTCTCCTATTTCGTTGCCTCCGCCGCCTCCGATTAGCATAGAAGCCTCCCTCAGCCACCAGATGCTAGATCTAACATATCACATATAAGCTTTGACAAAATAGGGAGGGATCAAATGAATTATGCGTTTGTGCCACGTGTGTGCAAGCATTCAAACACGTGTGCACATGCATAACCCACAATCTTCTTCAATTGGTTCCAATCACTACACAGTCCTTTTTAAAATAGATGTATATATGAGTCAAAATAATATTATAGTAGTGTTATTAATATTTTCCTTGAACAATTGTGGGTTCAAGCATACATATACAGTTGGATTTAACAATTGGTTAGATTACATATTTGGGACGTATTCATCACAGATGCGAGAAATAGCTACTAAGCGTGATGGGATTGCAAATCAGATGTGGAGTGATGAATGTGCTAATAATTAGTCGTGTTTAGGCGAGTGTTATATGTGAAACCATTGTATTCTAGAAGTATGCATAATTTGTAATTCATCTTTTAAGTAGTGAACACAATCATTATTGTGAAATTATCTAATTTCATAATTTACAATAGCCCAAGTAAACAGAATTTCAATTATGAATTATAACTATCTAAATTATATAATTCATCATATTATATAATTTAAGATAATTTATAGTAAATGGGGCCTTAAATGAATTTTATTAAGAAAGTCATTTATCCGCAGGAAGACTTTCGAAATTGATCACTCACGTACGCAAGTTCCGTCTCATAGGTTTCAGACTCGCTATAAATCTAGATTAATGGTAGAGCAAGAGATGGAGGGCCTCTAGAGAGACTTAGAAGAGATAAAGGGGAAATTGGCAGGGTACGATGAGATGAAGGAGCAACTAAACCTACTGGTGAAGATGTTGACCGACAAAGGAAAGGATAATAGTGAAAATAACGGGGTCGGGACTCTTCCTTTCAAAATCATCTATGAGCCAAAAGGAGAAGGGACATCAGTCCAAAACCCACACCGGGAACCCTCTGCCTGAGGGGCCCAAGGAGGGCCCTAAGGGCCCCGAATGGGTTAGCCCTTCAGAAGTAGGAGAGAAGGACCCACCAGAATCACCAAAGGATCTCCCTACTCTCGAACGTTGGGAGTACCTAGAGGAGCGGTTAAGGGCAATAGAAGGCATGGACTCATATAGTGCCATTAATGCCTCCCAGCTCTGTCTCGTGTCTGACGTGGTAATTCCCCCCAAGTTTAAAACTCCAGACTTTGAAAAGTATAACGGTGCCACTTGTCCAAGAAGTCATTTAATAATGTATTGCAACAAGATGGCAAGTCATACCCATGATGACAAGCTAATGATGCATTGCTTTCAACACAGTTTAGGGGGAACCGCCATCCGATGGTACATGCAGCTTGAGAGAGTGAGAATCAAAAGGTGGCAGGATATTGCAGACGCCTTTATGAAGCACTACAAGCACAATCAAGACCTGGCACCCGACAGAGAGGATTTGAGAAACATGGAGAAGAAGAAGAATGAATCGTTCCGAGAGTATGCACACAGGTGGCGCGAAAAGGCTGCGGAGGTACAACCACCGGTTTCAGAAAAAGAACTGGTATCCATTTTCTTCGAAACATTGAAACTGCCGTTCTACAATAACATGATCGGGATCGTCACCACAAACTTTTCTGATTTATTGACAATCGGTGAGAGAATTGAGAAGGGAATAAAACATGGTAGAGTTGAAAGTCAGGATACATCCAAAAAGCTAAACACCACTAAGAGAAGGGAAGATGTCAATGCAGCACAAGCTGAGTCCTCCAGGGGAAGGGCATGGACGCAACAGCCGCCGCGTACCCCGACCACGTCCTATGTAGTCGCAACCTTACCAACCGCTTTGAACCCCACTTTCACGGCCCAACCTAGGCCAGTAGCCAACCCAGTCGCTCATCAGGGTGGTTACTAAGGAACGCAAACAATGACGTATCAAGGGGGGACCACAGGGGGGCAATCAGAGCCATATCCACTTCAACAATTACAGACCGGTCCCAATTGATCCCATCCCAGTCTCATACACAGATTTGTTCCCTCAGCTAATTAAGAACAAACAGATCACCCCCATTCCGATGGTACCCTAACAACCCCCTTACCCCAGTTGGTATAATCCCAAAGTCAGATGTGAGTATCACGCTAGAGCACCGGGGCACGTGGTGGAGAATTGTAGACGTTTTAAGTACAAGGTCCAGCAGTTAGTAAGAGTCAGGTGGTTGAAGTTTGAGGAACATCCGGGTCATCCTGATGTCAATAAAAAACCCCTTCCAACCCATGGAGGACCTGGGGCTAATGCAATAGAACGGGAGGAGCCTCGTAGCGAAAGAAAAAAGGTAGTTGAAGTCGAGACTCTTTTGAAATATATATGCAAGTTACTCATTGACAATGGTTACATTCAAACGGTCAAGGGATAGGAGAACTGTGTGAGCCAAGGAGATTTTTGCTTGTACCAGGATAGTAACATGGGGCATTCCACTCAAGAGTGTGAAATGTTCCGAGAGGAGCTGCAGAGGCTCATGGACTCTAAACTAGTCACGTTCTATCATGGGACGCGAGGAACGACTGACATATGTATGACCTCTGCACATGAAGAAGAATTCAATTTTCCAAAGTATGTAGTCCGTTACCAGGCGGCCGAAAAGGATCCAAGACCATCTCAGGGCGCTATCCCTTTAGTTATCAGGTCTCCCCGACCTTTCGAATACAAGAGCTCAAAGGCGGTCCCCTAGGATTACACTTGCCAAACTAGTGTTCACGAGGGCATAAATTACCATACAGTAACAAACATAAGTGGGCTTAGTGGAGTTACAAGGACCGGCCGGCACTTTGGTCTGTCAGATGAACAAATGGAGGAGGCCAAAGCTAAAAGGGATCAGATAAAACAAGGAAAAAGGATCGTGCCGACAGATGGACAGAATGTTAGTCTTGGGCAAGATGGGGTTGGCGAGAGTATTAGAACTAGCAACTTTAGGCCAAGGCCCACTGATGAAGAAACCTGCGAGTTCTTGAAACTAGTGAAGCCAAATGAGTTCAAGATTCCTGAGCAGCTTAATAGCACGCCCGCGAGAATATCCCTTCTATCTTTAATATTAACTTCCGAGCCGTACCGTCAAGCCCTGATGAAAGTACTAGGCCAAGCCCACGTATGTCACAATGTGTCAGTTGAGCGTTTGGACGGGATTGTTGGGGCAGTCCTCACCAACGGTAAGATCACTTTTGATGAGGATGAGATTCCTCCGGAAGGCATGGGTCACACCAAGGCGTTACACATCTCTGTTAAGTGTAGAGACTTCATGGTGGCTCGAGCCCTCATTGACAATGGATCGGCTTTAAATGTTATACCAAAGTCTACTTTGAACAAGCTTCATGTAGACGACAGTTTCATCAGACCTAGCTTCACGGTGGTCAGGGCTTTCGATGGGACAAAACGCAAGGTGATCGGAGAAATTGATTTGCCAATTCAGGTGGGTCCCCAGATCTTCAAAATAGACTTTCACGTGATGGACATAAATCCCAGTTATAGCCTGCTATTGGGATGCCCTTCGCTACACACTGCCGGAGCGTCATCTCTTCATCAAAAGCTCAAGTTCGTCATAGACGGAAAACTAATTGAGGTGTTTGGAGAGCAGGACTTGTTAGTGTCTCGAGCGCCTGATCCCCCCTACATTGAGGCGGTAGAAGAGGCTATAGAAAGCATTTTCTAAACTTTTGAAGTGGAGGATGTTTCTTACATCGACGGGTGCGAAGGGGCCCGAAAAAGTCACATATCTTCGGCCACCTTAATGTCGGCTAGGTGTTTGGTTAAGGATCTACATTACTCAGAGTGGCAAGAAGTCCTAAAAGAACCACTTCAACTCAGGGAAAATAAGAACCGTTCTGGTCTGGGTTACGTCCCAAAATGGGACGATGTAAGAAGGATACAGAGGGAAAGAAAGAGAAAGAGGTTGTCAAGGTTGGAAGGGAAGGTTTGGGATGAAGGTTTAACAGCAATTCCTCATATCATGAAGTCGTTCAAGAGTGCCGGAATGATCAATGTGAGGAGGGAGGATACCGATGGAGAGTTGGGAGCTTTGTTTTTGGGGTTAGGGGGCCTCTCGATTAATGTGGCGGAGGAACAAGTTACTGACAACAAGGAGTGGGTGCGCCAGCTTGATCCAGGGGAGGTTCTGAGCAACTGGGTGGCCATGGAAATACCTTCAGCTTTTGCAAAGTAATAACTCTATAAGATACCGTATAAATAAATAAAGCATGTGTCTGAAAAAATGACAAGTATTAGCTTCTAGGCTTTGTAATGTCAAATCCACTGCATTTGGCATATTTCCTATTTAATAAACTACCACTTTTCCTATACATCGCTTTGTCCACTTTATTCATTTGTTTTTTTCTTTATGTTTTTCCTCTTTCTCCCTCTTTTTCTTTTCATTAATGCGTAATGGGACTATTGATTCATGTGAGAACAATGAAAGGATTCACAATTTAAAAACTGGCTCTGAATATCCGATTTATGAAACGAGAACCGAAGAAGATGCGAGGGTAGTTATCCTGGACCTGATTAATTGTTGGAGCATGACAAACGATCTCTGGAACCATTCTACGAATCTATTGAGGTTATAAACTTAGGAACAGAGGAGGAGCAATCGAAGGTTTGGGTCGAGATGATAAGGATAGAATTGTGAAATTACTCAGGGAGTTTCAAGATGTTTTTGCATGGTTATACAAGGACATGCCGGGACTTGATGAGGGAATAGTGACACACCGCTTGCCGATAAAGGGAGATTGCAAGCCTGTTAAACAAAAGCTAAGACGAATGAAACCAGAGTGGTTACTCAAGATCAAAGAGGAAGTAGAGAAACAATATGAGGCCGGTTTCCTGCAAGTATCGCGATATCCTAAGTGGGTTGCTAATATAGTCCCGGTAATGAAGAAAAATGGAAAAGTAAGGATGTGTGGATTATAGAAACTTGAATCGATCCAGTCAAAAGGATAATTTCCCACTACCCCACATCGACATCCTCGTTGACAATACAGCAAGACACCAAATGTTCTCCTTCATGGATGGGTTCTCCGGGTACAACTAGGGGTGGAAAATGGTCGGTTAGCGGTTAACCGTAGCTGGTCAAACCGGTTACCCGTAACCAATTTTAGGCCAAAACATGAATCGGAACCGTACCCTAACTAGAGAACCGGGTAACCTAACCGGTATTTATCCGGTTAGAACGGGTAACCGTAATCGTAACCACTTTTGCTATGACATGCACAGTTATTGTAGCCAATTGTAATTTGAATCCATGCGGCTATCCCAAAATCTGCAACTAGTCCAAATTTAATAGTACAACTCCAAAATTGTAGTCCAGATTTATTGTAGCGAAATGTTATTTGTAATTAGTAGCAAAATTAGCACAATGTGAAACTTAGCAGCAATATCAGCAATAATGTTCAAACTATTTATTTAGAGTATTACATTTTTAGGGGTTTTGTGCTTTTTCATTAAAAAATAACGATACAATAATGTTCTCAACCATCCAAGTGGTAAAACGTAACCATAATAACTTTAACATAAAATCATAAATTCTAGAATTTAAATATACCGGTTAAAACCGGTTTGTATCGGTTAACCAAATAATTAACCGCAATAACCGTTTACCCGATTCTAGCCAAAAGCATACACTGGAACCGATACAGCTACCGGTTTTTGGCTAACCGGTAACCGTATTTGACCGGTTCGGGTTCGGTGAACCCGGATTAACCGAAAACCGATTGCCACCCCTAGGTACAACCAAATCAAAATGTTTGAGGAGGATCGGGAAAAGACTACTTTCATCACCTTATGTAGGGGTGGCAATCAGTTTTCGGTTAATCCGGGTTCACCGAACCCGAATCGGTCAAATATGGTTAACGGTTAGTCGAAAACCGGTAACTGTATCGGTTCCGATGTATGCTTTTGGGTAGAATCGGGTAAACGGTTATTGCGGTTAATTATTTGGTTAACCGACACAAACCGTTTTAACCGGTATACTTAAATTCTAGAATTTATGATTTTATGTTAAAGTTATTATGGTTACGTTTTACCACTTGGATGGTTGAGAACATTATTGTATCGTTATTTTTTAATGAAAAAGCACAAAACCCCTAAAAATGTAATACTCTAAATAAATAGTTTGAACATTATTGCTGATATTGCTGCTAAGTTTCACGTTGTGCTAATTTTGTTACTAATTGCAAATAACATTTGGCTACAATAAATCTGGACTACAATTTTGGAGTTGTACTATTAAATCTGGACTAGTTGCATATTTTGGGATAGCCGCATGGATTCAAATAACAATTGGCTACAATAACTGTGCACGTCATAGCAAAAGTGGTTACGATTACGGTTACCCGGTTCTAACCGTAACCGGATAAATCCCGGTTACGGTTACCCGGTTCTCTAGTTAGGGTACGGTTTTGGCCTAAAATTGGTTACGAGTAACCAGTTTGACCGGTTACGATTAACCGCTAACCGACCATTCTCCACCCCTAACCTTATGGGGAACCTTTTGCTACAAGGTTATGTCGTCCGGATTAAAAAATGCAGAAGCGGCATACCAACGAGCAATGGTCACACTATTCCACGACATGATACATAAGGAAATAGAAGTCTACGTGGACGACATGATAGCTAAGTCTGAAAAAGGGAACGCTCACGTGATCGTACAACAAAAATTGTTCGAGAGGCTTAGGAAATACCAGCTTCGTTTATATCCAGAGAAGTGTACTTTCGGGGTCACCTCAGGGAAGTTTCTTGGTTTTGTGGTCAGCCGAAAAGGGATTGAACTGGACCCGGATAAAGTAAAAGCGGTAGTTGACATGCCACCACCTCGAACACAAAAGGAAGTGCGTGGATTTTTAGGACGTCTGAATTACATCAGTCGATTCATTTCCCACTTAACTCCCACGTGTGAACCCATCTTCAAGCTATTGAGGAAAAATCGACCAGTTGATTGGAACGAAGACTGTGAGGTCGCATTTCAGAAAGTTAAGGAGTGCCTAATGAACCCCCCAGTTCTAGTGCCGCCCATCGCGGGAAGACCGTTAATATTGTACCTGTGAGTCCTTGAAAACTCAGTAGGAGCGATGTTGGCTCAAAATGATGAATCTGGAAAAATAGAGCAAGCCATTTACTACACAAGCAAAAAATTTACCGAGTGTGAATCTAGATACTCATCACTTGAGAAGACGTGCGGAGCATTGGCCTGGACAGCAAAAAGATTAAGGCAATACATGTTGTATCACACGACTTTCCTAATATCTAAATTAGATCCGGTTAAATATGTGTTCGAGAAGTCGGCATTGTCAAGATGCATTGCCAGGTGGCAGGTCGAATACAATATCATCTACACATCTCGCAAGGCCATCAAAGGAAGTGTTGTGGCTGATCACCTAGCAGAGCATGCAGTGTCAGATTCAGAACCGATGATGATGAACTTTCCGGATGAAAATATAATGCACATGGAAAGGTCGCCACCACTCCAAACCGAAAAACCATGGATAATGAAGTTCGATGGGGCATCAAATTCTTTGGGCCAAGTGGTAGGAGTTGTGTTTTTATCCCCAGAAGAAAGGGTTTATCCCATCACCGCTAAGCTCTTAAGGGTGTATGAAGATTCGGCATTGGTGGTGTACCAGCTAAAGGGGAATGGGAAACTAGAGATCATAAACTCATACCCTACCAAAAATACATAAAAGAAATGACGACGCAGTTTGAGTAGATAGAATTTGATCACATCTCCAGAGTCGACAACCAGATAGCCGATGCTTTAGCAACTTTGTCCTCCATGTACAAGTTAGACGAAACCACCGATGACCCACGCATAAGAATTGAGAAACAGAAAGAGCCCGCGTACCTCGCCAATATAGAGGAGGAACGCGATAGAAACCCATGGTATCATGACATAATGACGTACATACAAAAAAGGAATACCCACCAAAAGCATCAGAGAATGATAAAAGAACCATGCGGATATTAGCAATGAGATATCATATAAGTGGCTCAATGCTTTACAATGTAAGCCATAATGCTACCCTTTTGAGATGCGTAGATGCTTTCGAAGCCCAGAAGATAATGGAGGAAGTCCATGAGGGAGTTTGTGGCACACACTCAGGTGGACATGTTGTAGCTAGGAAGATACTTAGATTAGGATATTATTGGACAAGGATGGACTCCGATTGCGTAAAATATGTCAGAAAATGCCAGAAGTGTCAAACATACGCGGATGAAGTACATACACCACCTTCGTCATTACACGTCATGTCATCACCGTGGCCATTCGCCATTTGGGGAATTGATGTCATAGGAATGATTGAGCCAAAGGCCTCCAATGGACACCGTTTCATACTAGTAGCCATTGACTATTTCACAAAATGGGTCGAGGCAGCATCTTATGTAAGCATTACCAAGAGTATAGTGACCAAGTTTATCAAAAGAGAGATCATATGTCGGTACGGGCTATCGGAAAGGGTGATAACCGACAATGCAAAGAATCTGAACAACAAAATGATGGATGAACTATGCAACGAGTTCAAAATCAAACATCCAACTCGGTGCCCTACAGGCCAAAAATGAATGGTGCAGTCGAGGCGACAAACAAGAATATCAAGAAAATTGTTCAGAAAATGGTTGTCACATACCGTGATTGGTACGACATGTTACCTTTTGCTTTACATGGCTACAGAACCTCAATTAGGACCTCAATAGGATCAACACCATATCAATTAGTCTATGGGATGGAGGCAGTACTACCCGTAGAGGTGGAAATTCCTTCTTTAAGAGTCATCATGGAGGCAGAATTAGAAGAAGCGGAATGGGTAAGGGCAAGATATGAACAATTGAACTTTATAGATGAGAAAAGGCTCGCAGCCATCCACCACGGTCACTTGTACCAACACAGATTAATCCGATCCTTTGAGAAGAAGGTAAAGTCGCGCGCACTTCATGAAGGGGACCTGGTATTGAAGAAAATTTCCTTTCGTCAAGGAGATCCCAGAGGCAATTGGGCCCCAAATTACGAAGGGCCTTATGTTGTGAAGAAGGCCTTCTCGGGAGGGGCTTTGATTTTGACTCAAATGGACGGAGACGAGTTACCACACCCAGTTAATTTGGATTCGGTCATCAAATATTATGCTTAAGACACCCATCGAGGATGTATTATTCATGGTTTCCATTAATAAAAAGAGAGTTCGAGCCACTTTTTAATTTGATAAAAATCTGAATTTGTTTCTCTAATTGTCTCGTATTGTCAGGTTTTACATAAAAGGACAACATGGACGTTCATAAACATGACAATACCAAATTATGAATTTTATTTTATTTTATTTTATTTATTTTTTCCTTCCTTTAAAAAAAGCATGTTTATACATATACACCCCGTCGAATGCCAATGCACACACTCGACAAAGCATCGCCATAGAATAAAAAAAACGTTGAAAAAAGAGAGTTACAAAAGAGGCAAAAAATTGAATAATAATATATGGCCCGGAATCTGAAGGTTTCTACATAGTCAGCTAGTTGCAAAGATTTTCACTTGGACAATAGTCATTGTCATATTTTCCTCTTAAATACGAGTTTATGCATCACATGAAAGAATAAGCAAGTTTGACATACACATTCGTAAAGAAGGATCACCACCAGGAAAAACAAAGTTTTAGTTCCTAAATTGGACTTTCAAATAGTCTCACAACACCATCCCTAGAGGATTGATATTCTAATCTGATAAGAAGTTTGTGGCTTCATTAGACATAATAAAATCACATGAGAGCGACAAAAAGGAGAAGGAAAGAAGGGGAGGGCACAAGAGCGAATAAAAGGAAAAAGGAGCAAAGAGTAAGAAGGAGAAGTAACATGCGTACCCATCGATCAATTTTCAGAAGAAAAAAAAAGTGCTACAACTAAATTAGGTTCAAGGGTTTCCTCACAAAATAATGGATAGAAACTTTTACAAGACTTGTTTTCAGCAATAACACACATCATGAGCATCATTTTTTTCATTTTTGCGCTAGTTTCTAAAATACTTAAATCTCATTTTCATTCCCCATCACATGCACCATAACTGCATACATAACCACATCATTTTTATACCATCTACGAACCCTTAGCATCCTGGGGCAAACGGATCGCACCAACCCTTAGCTTCCGGAGGGAAACGGACAGCACAAACCCTTAGCATCCTGGGGCAAGCGGATAGCACCAACCCTTAGCATCCTGGGGAAAACGGATCGCACCAACCCTTAGCATCCTAGGGAAAACGGATCGCACCAACCCTTAGAATCCTGGGGCAAACGGATCGCACCAACCCTTAGCATCCTAGGGCAAACGGATCGCACCAACCCTTAGCGTCCTAGGGCAAACAGATCGCACCAACCCTTAGCGTCCTGGGGCAAACGAATCGCACCAACCCTTAGCGTCCTGGGGAAAATGGATCGCACCAACCCTTAGCGTCCTGGGGCAATCGGATCGCACCAACCCTTAGCGTCCTGGGGCAAACGGATCGCACCAACCCTTAGCGTCCTGGGGCAAACGGATCGTACCAACCCTTAGCGACCTGGGGCAAACGGATCACACCAACCCTTAGCATCCTGGGGAAAACGTATCGCACCAACCCTTAGCTTCCTAGGGCAAACAGATCGAATCAACCCTTAGCATCCTGGGGCAAACGGATCGCACTAACCCTTAGCTTCTTGGGGGCAAACGGACAGCACAAACCCTTAGCATCCTGGGGCAAACGGATCGCACCAACCCTTAGCATCCTGGGGCAAACGGACCGCACCAACCCTTAGCATCATGGGGCAAACGGATGGCACCAACACTTAGCATCCTGGGGCAAACAGATAGCACCAACCATTAGCATCCTGGAGCAAACGGATCGCACCAACCCTTAGCTTCCTAGAGCAAACGGATCGCATCAACATTTAGCATCCTAGGGCAAACGGATCGCACCAACCCTTAGCTTCCTGGGGCAAACAGATCGCACCAACCCTTAGCATCCTGGGGCAAATGGATCGCACCAACCCTTAACATCCTTGGGAAAATGGATCGCACCAACCCTTAGCGTCCTGGGGCAAACAGATCGCACCAACCCTTAGCTTCCTGGGGCAAACGGATCGCACTAACCCTTAGCTTCCTGGGACAAACGGACAGCACAAACCCTTAGCATCCTGGGGCGAACGGATTGCACCAACCCTTAGCATCCTAGGGCAAACGGATCGCACAAACCCTTAGCATCATGGGGAAAACGGATCCCACCAACCCTTAGCATCCTGGGGCAAACGGATAGCACCAACCCTTAGCATCCTGGAGCAAACGGATCGCACCAACCCTTAGCTTCCTAGGGCAAACGGATCGCATCAACATTTAGCTTCCTGGGGCAAACGGATCGCACCAACCCTTAGCTTCATGGGGCAAACGGATCGCACCAACCCTTAGCATCCTGGGGTAAATGGATCGCACCAACCCTTAGCATCCTAAGGCAAACGGATCGCACCAACCCTTAACGTCCTGGGGAAAATGGATCGAACCAACCCTTATCGTCCTGGGGCAAACGAATAGCACCAACCCTTAGCGTCCTGGGGCAAACGAATCGCACCAACCCTTAGCATCCTGGGTCAAACGGATATCACCAACCCTTAGCATCCTGGGGCAAACGGATAGCACCAACCCTTAGCATCCTGGGGCAATTGGATCGCACCAACCCTTAGCTTCCTGGGGAAAATGGATCGCATCAACCCTTAGCATCCTGGGGCAAACAGATCGCACCAACCCTTAGCTTCCTAGGGAAAATGGACAGCACAAACCCTTAGCATCCTAGGGCAAACGGATCGCACCAACCCTTAGCATCCTGTGGCAAACGGATGGCACCAACCCTTAGCGTCCTGGGGCAAACGGATCGCACCAACCCTTAGTGTCCTAGGGAAAACTGATCGCACCAACCCTTACAATCCTGGGGAAAATGGATCGCACCAACCCTTAGCTTCCTGGGGCAAACGGATCGCATCAACCCTTAGCATCATGGGGCAAACGAATCGCACCAACCCTTAGCTTCCTGGGGCAAACGGATCACTCCAACCCTTAGCATCCTGGGGCAAACGGATCGCACCAACCCTTAGCGTCCTGGGGAAAACAAATCGCACCAACCCTTAGCATCCTGGGGCAAACGGATCGCACCAACCCTTAGCATCCTGGGGCAAACGGATCGCACCAACCCTTAGCATCCTGGGGCAAACGGATAGCACCAACCCTCAGCATCCTAGGGCAAACGGATCGCACCAACCCTTAGCGTCCTGGGGTAAACGGATCACATCAACCCTTAGCATCCTGGGCCAAACGAATCACACCAACCCTTAGCTTCCTGGGGCAAACGGACAGCAGAAACCCTTAGCATCCTGGGGCAAACGGATCGCACCAACCCTTAGCGTCCTGGGGCAAATGGATCGCACCAACCCTTAGCGTCCTGGGGCAAACGGATAGCACCAACCCTTAGCATCCTGGGGCAAACAGATCGCATCAACCCTTAGCATCCTGGGGCAATCAGACAGCACAAACCCTTAGCATCCTGGGGCAAACGGATCGCACCAACCCTTAGCATCTTAGTGCAAACGGATCGTACCAACCCTTAGCATCCTGGTGCAAACGAATCGTACGAACCCTTAGCTTCCTAGGGCAAACGGACAACACGAACCCTTAGCATCCTGGGGCAAACGGATCGCACCAACCCTTAGCATCCTGGAGAAAACGGACATCACAACCCCTTAGCATCCTAGGGCAAACGGATCGCACCAACCCTTTGCTTACGGGGGCAAACGGATAACACAAACCCTCACAACCCTAATTAAATATTACACAAGTTTTTTTTCTGCTTAGGGACACGTACCATTGTCAACTAAAATGTTAGTCGGAATTTTGGTTATCATCTTTGCACCACTTTTGGGTGACACCCAAAAAAGGTACAAAGAGGGGCAACTGTGATAACCAAAATTTGACTGGTACATCCAACTATAAACACTGTCATAGGATTTCACTCAAATCTTACACAAGAATCGGTAAAAGGCCATACGTAAGAGAATTACCCATCAAACTTGATTTTCTATTGCAAATGAAACCGAAATGAAGAGGAAAGAAGATTTGGTCATATAGGCATTGATCTTTGTAATTGTCAGCCATGTACTAATCGAACTCGAGTTCTTTTAGGGTCAGCCATCTTTGGTAAGAACCAATGTTGGTGGTCAATCCTTTTCAGCACGCTAATTAGCATGTTCCGATTTACCGAAAGATCGGTAAGCAATTGATTTGTTTCGAAATAGTAAGAAAGAGCATAAAATAATAATAAACTACTATTACAACCCAAAAATTAAATAATTTATTACATTGGGCTTCCTAAGGCCATATTACTTTAACCCCAAAGGGCTGCTGACCCTTTTCTTCTTCTTCCTTCTCTTTTCTTCTTTTCTTCTCCATTCTTTTCCGTTCCATCCTTATCTCCTCCCCAAATTTTACCCTTCCAATAAGGTAACTGCATAGAAGAAGTAAATATCTAAGAAAGTAATGATTAGAATGTAAGAACTTATTACTATAAAAGGGGACATTGGGCTCCCACACCGGGAGCCCTTTTTTCAGCAAAAAAAAAAAGAAAGAGGAAGAAGAAAGGGAGAAGAAGCAGGCAGTTAAGAAGAAGGAAGCAAACAAAGTTCGGAAAAGCACTAAAGATCCCAGGTTATTACTCTTGTAGTCTATTCAGAATTTATTGCTCATCTTTGTCATTTCATCATTTTCATTCTCGTTCCATGTTCATTTAGTTGTACTAAATACAAATAGTTCATCTACTTACACTTACTCTATTATCTCATTGAATGCTTTAAATATGGTCCATGACTATAGAATGCTATTTACTTGTTGCTATTAGCTTATTGCACCCATGTAAATAAGATCAAGTAAAGGAATCTAAACATCCCAAGGATGGCTAAGACTTGAAATAGAAGTGATTAATAAAAAATCAGCAGCTTTCATTTAGCTTTTATGTGCTAAAAATGCAAATTTTGGAGCAAAATGATAGGCTTCAAGCCACCCTTGACTTGTTTCCTTTGGAAGACGAGATAAAAACTAAGGGTATGCTTAGCCTTGATCATCCACAATCCCTAAACATTCTATTTTAATCACGTTTTCAAAAAAGAAACAAGCAAAAGTAACCCTGGCCAGCATAACTTAAGCTTTGGTTTTATACTTTTCAGTGTACAAGTTATTACTATATCAGCTTATTGTTCGTAATATACAAAAATGTGGGCTAAGATGGATTTAGAAATTTTAGTCTTAAGTTGTTTATTAAAAGTCAAAAAGAAATATCAGTCAAAGTAGAAAAAAAATTAGGTTCAGTTACTTTTTTTGTCGTACCCGAAATCGAGTGGCCGCCGGCGACCTTGACTGCGCCGGTGGTCTCTTCGCCGCTACACTTCCTTTCCCTTTTTGAGACCCGTCCTATAAAAGCAAGAGTAGAGCGTCTTTATTAGTTTCCTTATATAGAGGGTGGGGTGGGGTAGTTAATTAACTTTCGTTTTTACCTCTCTGAGTTTTGAACCCGACGGCTATTGCCGTCTGTCCGCTCGCCATCGGCCCTTCGCTGGCTGTCCAGCCATCAGACCTCATCCCGATTAATCGTGCATGAGAGAAAATCGAGGTCAGAGGGTTAGAATCAGGCTATTCCAAAAAAAACAAATCAAGGAGAATTAGGTCTAAAAATTTCTAGAGTTTACCTTTCTTTTTTTGCTTGCATGTGGCGTTTCCCGCCGCCGGCGGCCTTGTCGCGAGGGGAGATGTGGAGTGAGGGCGTCGGCGTCGGTTTAGAGCTGTCATCGCCGTACCTTCGAGTCAAGGGGTCCGAAGTAGGGGTTTTCATTTCTCCTTTTTAGTTGTTTTGGTGAGAGTTGAGGGTTTTCCTTACAGTAGGGAGAGGGGAGGTGAAGAGAGGACCGACCGGCGGCGGCTCAGATGCTCGCCGCCGTCATCATTTTCTTTTAAAAGGGATGCGATGTTAGGAAGAGGGAGAGAGAAGTCAGAGATTTGGGGTAGAAGAAAGAGGTGGCGGCTGGGAGAGTAAGAGAATAGAAGGTGTTTTTTTTCTCACTTACTTCACCCTTTTATATGAAACATATTAGGGTTTATTTATTTACAAAAATGCCACCACGCTCTTTATTTACGTTTGTGCCACCGCGTCCTTTTTATTTACAAAATTGCCATCGGGTCGGCTTGTCATTAAGTTGGGGTTGGCCGAAATTTTCGTTGGGCCATGGTTCGGAGCCCATACGTTTTTTAATTTCTCTGATTTTACAGCCCATTTGCTTTCTTTTTTATGTTTGATAAATTTGTTGATTTAAAGTCTAAGTATGCTTAATTAATTTAATTAAACAAGAAAGAAAGTGAATCTTAGTATTTTGAGTTTTTCTGGCCGCTGGTTATTGTTTCTATTAATAAAATCTTTTTTTTTGCCAAAGGCAATAATGATAACATAAAAACCTTTCTTCAAATTAAAAATAGTAGTGTACAACTTTATAACGATAAAAGTTGCGCAAAATAATCACCACCTAAAAAATCAAATCTTGTACCCAAATATTTAAAACAAGTCGTGACCACTGAGTCGCATTTCAAATCAACTTTTTAATCGAACTACGTGGACTTTGATTCCGATGCGAATCGGATACGTAGGCAATCTTTAGACTCGAGTCCAACTTTTCAAGAAAACTTTTTTTCCCTTTTCCCTTTTTTTAAGAAATGTAACGATACCACAATCGAGTGGAAATTCGTGAGATATTAAACCAAGTAACGTTAGTTTTCCCCCTTTTAAAGAAACACGTGAAATCTCTTTAAAACACATAAAATAATAAATAACGAGGTTAGTAGTACCAATTACTGGGCGTTGTGGGGGTGCTAATCCTTCCCCACACGCAACCGTCATCGAATCTAGAACCTCTGTACGCAGACCTGGTTTGACTCGAGTTCGAAGGAACTCAAAACATACCAAAGTGTCCAATCCCTAGCGGAGTCGCCATCTGTCAACCGTCCACAGCGCGCGCGCTCTCCTGGTTGTTTCTCGATTTTGGTTTGATTTGGAGTCGCCACCAATCACTTGAAGTGGATTGGACACTTTGGTATGTTTCGAGTTCCTTCGAACTCGAGTCAAACCGGGTCTGCGTACAGAGATTCTAGATTCGGGGACAGTTGCGTGTGGGGAAGGATTAGCACCCCCACAACGCCCAATAATTGGTACTACTAACCTCGTTATTTATTATGTTATGTGTTTTAAAGAGATTTCACGTGTTTCTTTAAAAGGGGGAAACTAACGTTACTTGGTTTAATATCTCACGAATTTCCACTCGAGTGGGGTATCGTTACATTTCTTAAAAAAAAGGAACAGGGAAAACAAGTTTTCTTGAAAAGTTGGACTCGAGTCTAAAGACTGCCTACGTATCCGATTCGCATTGGAATCAAAGTCCACGTAGTTCGATTAAAAAGTTAATTTGAAATGCGACTCAGTGGTCGCGACTTGTTTTAAATATTTGGGGACAAGATTTGATTTTTTAGGTGGTGATGATTTCGCGCAACTTTTATCGTTATAAAGTTGTACACTACTATTTTTAATTTGAAGAAAGATTTTTATGTTATTATTATTGCCTTTGGGAAAAAAAAGATTTTATTAATAGAAACAATAACTAGCGGCTAGAAAAACTCAAAATACTAAGATTCAGTTTCTTTCTTGTTTAATTAAATTAATTAAGCATACTTAGGCTTTAAATAAACAATTTTACTAAACACAAAAAAGAAAGCAAATGGGCTGTAAAATCAGAGAAATTAAAAAATGTATGGGCTCCGAACCATGGCCCAACGAAAATTTCGGCCAACCCCAACTTAATGACAAGCCGACCCGATGGAAATTTTGTAAATAAAAAGGACGCGGTGGCACAAACGTAAATAAAGAGTGTGGTGGCATTTTTGTAAATAAATAAACCCTAATATGGTTCGTATAAAAGGGTGAAGTAAGTGAGAAAAAAAACACTTTCTATTCTCTTACTCTCCCAGCCGCCACCTCTTTTTTCTACCACAAATCTCTGACTTCTCTCTCCCTCTTCCTAACATCGCATCCCCTTTTAAAAGAAAACTACGACGGCGGCGAGCATCCGAGCCGCCGCCGGCAGTCCTCTCTTCACCTCCCCTCTCCCTATTGTAAGGAAAACCCTCAACTCTCACCAAAACAACTAAAAAGGAGAAACGAAAACCCCTACTTCGGACCCCTTGACTCGAAGGTACGGTGACGGCGGCTCTAAACCGACGTCGACGCCCTCACTCCACATCTCCCCTAGCGACAAGGCCGCCGGCGGCGGGAAACGCCACATGCAAGCAAAAAAAGAAAGGTAAACTCTGGAAATTTTTAGACCTGATTCTCCTTGATTTGGTTTTTTTTTTTAAAATAGCCTAATTCTAACCCTATGACCTCGATTTTCTCTCATGCACGATTAATCGGGATGAGGTCTGATGGCTGGACAGCCGGCGAAGGGTCGATGGTGAGCGGACAGATGGCAATAGCCGTCGGGTTCGAAACTCAGAGAGGTAAAAACAAAAGTTAATTAACTACCCCACCTAGGGGTGGAAGTTTGGGATTGAGATTGGGGAATTCCCATTCACAAATTTAAATTTCCAAATTATTTAGGGAATTGGGAACCCATGTACCAAAATAAAAATTGAAAATTGGGTTTGGGATTAAGAAATGGGAATGGGAAATTAAGTTTGGGTTTGGGAAAGCCCAAATATCAAACTAACCCATCAAACAGAGTCTAACCCGTAAGAACAATTTGTTTGGGACTTAACCCGTCAAACTTTTTGCTGGTAAAGTTAGAATAAAAAATATGTCGCCATAAATTATACTTGCATAATTCAATTGTCAGGATATTCCGCCAAAATCCTTTTAACATTTGGGATTCTGCCGTCAAAATTTTGCTATTGAATTCCACCAATTAGGGTTTAGGGTATTATCTCTAAACATTTTCGATATCGACGAAAATCTGGCGGTGAAGAAATTCTGGTGACGTCGATGAAAATATGGCGGTGGAATTCTGGTGACATAGATGGAAATTCGGTGACGGAAGTTCGACGACATCTGCAAAAGTCCGACGACAAAAATATGACGGCGGAGAAAGTCTGGCAACGTAGATGGAATTTGATGGCGGAATTCCGGCGACAACGATGAAAATTATTCGTCGAAAGTTCGGCGACATTTGCTGAATTTTGGCGGCGAAGTTTAGTGGTGGTGACTGGCGGTGGAGAAAGTACGGCGACATCAATGGAAATTTGACAAAAAAATTCAAGCGACGTCGATGAAAATTCGTCAGCAAAATTTTGACGCCATCTGCGGAAGTCCAATGACAAAAATATGCGGCGAAAGTTTGGCGGTGGTGACAAAATTCCAATAGCAAAAATCTGGTGACGTCGACAAAAAATTGGCAGCGGATGTTTTGGCGACATTGCTAAATTCTAACGAAGGAAATTCGGTGGCGGAGAAAGTACGGCAACATCAATGGAAATTTGGCGGCAAAATTTTGGCGACAATACATTCATGAAAATTTGGCGGCGGAAGTTTGACGGCATCTGCGAATGTCCAACGACAAAAATCTGGCGGCGAAAGTTTGGTGGTGTTGACTGAAATCCAGCGGTAGAAGTTTGGCGACATTTTGGAAAGTACGACAATAGAAATTTGTTGGCAAAAGTTTTGCGGTGGTGACAGTAATCCGACAGCGGAAAATTTCTGGCGACATAGATGAAAATTCGGTGACAAAATTTTGGCCAAATTTGAAAAAACTTCATGTGTTAATTTGAATTTGGGAATCTGGGATCCCGATTCCCAAATTAGAATTCCCGTTACCGAATAAAAATACCCAAATTAAATTTGGGATTGGGAATGGGAGCCTTAATTTGGGAATTGGGAATTAGGATTTTGGAAATATGGGAATGGGCTTCCCATTCCCTCCCAATTTCCACCCCTACCCCACCCCACCCCACCCTCTATATAAGGAAACTAATAAAGAACCTCTACTCTTGCTTTTACAGGACGAGTCTCAAAGGGGAACGGAAGTGTAGCGGCGAAGAGACCACCGGCGCAGTCAAGGTCGTCGGCGGCCACGCGATTTCGGGTACGACAAAAAAAGTAACTGAACCTAAACCCTAAGATTGATTTTTTTCAACTTTGACTGAAATTTCTTTTTGACTTTTAATAAACAACTTAAGACTAAAATTTCTAAATCCATCTTAGCCCACATTTTTGTATATTATGAACACTAAGCTGATATAGTAATAACTTGTACACTGAAAAGTATAAAACGAAAGCTTTACTTTTGCTTGTTTTTTTTTTGAAAACGTGATTAAAATAGAATGTTTAGGGATTGTGGATGATCAAGGCTAAGCATACCCTTAGTTTTTATCTCGTCTTCCAAAGGAAACAAGTCAAGGGTGGCTTGAAGCCTATCATTTTACTCCAAAATTTGCGTTTTTTAGCACATAAAAGCTAAATGAAAGCTGCTGATTTTTTTATTAATCACTTCTATTTCAAGTTTTAGCCATCCTTGGGATGGTTAAATTCCTTTACTTGATCTTATTTACATGGGTGCAATAAGCTAATACCAACAAGTAAATAACATTCTATAGTCATGGACCATATTTAAAGCATTCAATGAGATAATAGAGTAAGTGTAAGTAGATGAACTATTTGTATTTAGTACAACTAATGAACATGGAACGAGAATGAAAATGATGAAATGACAGAGATGAGCAATAAATTCTGAATAGACTACAAGAGTACTGACCTGGCATCTTTAGTGCTTTTCCGAACTTTGTTTGCTTCCTTGTTCTTAGTTGTCTGCTTCTTCTCCCTTTCTTATTCCTCTTTCTTTTTTTTTTTTTTTGCCGAAAAAAAGGGGTCCCCGGTGTGGGAGACCAATGTCCCCTTTTATAGTAATAAATTCTGACATTCCAATCATTACTTTCTCAGATATTTACTTCTTCTTTGCAGTTACCTTCTTGGAAGGGTAAATTTGGGAGGAGATAAGGATGGAACGGAAAAGGCTGGAGAAGAAAAGAAGAAAAGAGAAGGAAGAAGAAGAAAAGGGTCGGCAGCCCTTTGGGGTTAAAGTAATAGGGCCCTAGAAAGCCCAATGTAATAAATTATTTAATTTTTGGGTTGTAATAGTAGTTTATTATTATTTTCTGCTCTTTCTTACTATTTCGAAACAAATCAATTGCTTACCGATCTTTCGGTAAATCGGAAGATGCTAATTAGCGTGCTGAAAAGGATTGACCACCTACATTGGTTCGTACCAAATATGGCTGAACCTAAAAGAACTCGAGTTCGATTAGTACATGGCTGACAATTACAAAGATCAATGCCTATAAGACCAAATCTTCTTTCCTCTTCATTTCGGTTTCATTTGCAATAGAAAATCAAGTTTGATGGTAATTCTCTTACGTATGGCCTTTTACAGATTCTTGTGTAAGATTTGAGTGGAATCCTATGACAGTGTTTATAGTTGGATGTACCAGTCAAATTTTGGTTATCACAGTGGGATTTGGAGGTCTAAGCTTTATATCATTGAGGGAACATGAAGGAAAGTGCAAGGATAAATCTAGGTCAATCAATCAGACTTTAATTTAGGTAAATCCTTCACGTTCAAGCGGATTAAGCTCTACTAGTTAGGGTTCTGTAGTTTGGGGGTTTTGGCGCTCTTCTCTTCTCTTATCAGTTCTGATGAGCGAGTTGGTTTGGAAAGTTGTGTAGGAAGGTTATGATGCAGTGCTCGGGGTTGGAGGCTATCTCGGTCTATCTGGATTTCAAGAATCAACCAAGGAAACTACGAAGGGCTTTCACTTAAATGCTATTCTTTTAACTATTGTTATCCATACTCGGCCTTAATTGCTTATTGTATATTGTTATTGAATTACTCTATTATGTAATTCGGCCTAGGCTATTAGACTACCTTGATTGATATCGGTAGGGATTACGTGCATGATTAGACTGATCTCACAGGTTGGAATTAGGTGTAAGCGGAAGTGATCAATTTATGAATTCGCAATCCCTTAGGTCATTAAAGGGCTAAAGGGGGTCTTAATGACTGAGAACATGGCCTATATGGCACTGGGATGGTTAATAAACCTTACAAGCTTTATTGATCCTTTTAAAGGATCGGGATACAGATTGCGTTGGCTACTAACCTCTAACGGCTGAGATCTTTCTTGGTTGACTAGTTTATACTTTCATAACATGTCGTTCATAATCTTTGGTTTCTTTGTCGGTTCATCTTGGGGTATGGTGAGTAGGTGATGACACTCGATTTTACGTGTTTATCAGCCTCATTAAAGCTACATTTCCTTGCTTGAATCTCGGGTTTTAGGGTAGTTTAGGTTGTTTTCATCTAATTGCTCTAATTCTTGCCGTTTTGGTTACTTTGACCCGTTATGAGTCTATTTGATGGTTTTCTAATATTTTTTAGATTACATAGGTTTTTGCCGTTAAATATGTAGCCAGATACGAGCTCGAGAAGCAAAGAAAACCTAAAGGAACGACCCAAGATCAATCCAGAAGTCAACCAAGTCAGAAGAAAACACTGGCCCGGTCTTAACTGAAGTTTTCGGCGAGAAGTCCAAAGTCTTCGCCGAAAACTAAGCCAAGAACTGCACAGTCGAAGAGAGGAGAATCCAGCCAAGGTTGCCACTGAAGTTTTTGGCAAAAACTCCCAAGTCTTCCCCAAAAACTAATTCCTTTTTTCGGCTGGAATCCTAAACCCTATAAATACTAAACCGGCGGCTACAATCAAGATATACCTATTCCTTGGATTAATTTCCAGACTTAAAAAGTTCGAGAGAGAGTTTAGAGAGTTTGAGGAGCCAGGAAGAGATCGTGACGCCATCCTTCCATCTTGGAGAACTCGGAGCTAGGAGTTGAAGATTCAGGAGATTGAAGCTTCACGGAGTCATCAAATTAGGTTTTACAGTTCTTCTCTGTTCTTCCTACCTGAGATGTATTCCTTGTTTGTCTTCGATTCTTTTGTGTAGAATATGAGTAGCTAAACTCATAAAGCTTAGATTAGATGAACCCTAAGTGACCCGTGGCTTTAAAGCGGTCACGGATCGGCGGTAATTAAATCCAGTTTCAATCAGTTTCTCTTGCATGTTTGATTTGTTCTTAATTGCTTTTGTGTTTCTTTTCTAGCTTGATCACCTAGTTAAGATTTTAGTTAAGCTGAGGATAGTAGCGAACATTCACCTCACTTCAAAACACCAAATCAACAGTTAACCAATTCATTGGAACAATTTCTCGTCGTAGGAACCATTTAGGGTTAATCCGCTGCTAGAGTAACTCATTAATCACTAGTAATTGCACCAGTTAGTTTTCCGTTGCAGAAGCGAACACACGGGCGGTCAATTAATCTTGGGAGTTAGATCGGATAGAGCGAACGTTCACCATGTTAAACCTAAGGGTCAGGAGTTATTGTGGTGTCTGAGAACTGAATGATTCGAGATTAAAACCGCTGGTCTTGTGATCGCCAATGTTCTGGTGAACTTAGGGAGATTCGAAATCTAAGTTTGTCTGTCGTCTTGTTAAGCCAACCAACCTTTCAATTGTTTTCTGTTTTCATTTCTTGTTTCCTGCTTTATAGCTTAGAAGTCGTGGAACTCACACCATGCAAACTTGTTTTATCCTGAGTAAATTGCCGACTTATTTGAGTAGTCAGTTAGAAGAGACCCGTGGAATACGATCTATCTTGCTTTGTGCTTGATAGTTATTTGACTACATGCTCATTTAAAATGCGTACATCACATTGGCGCCATTACCGGGGACTCTTCTATACTGTTTGAAAGAAGAGTTGGCATTTTATTCTTCTACCTTTCATTTTTCCATCACACTTTGATTTTACACTGGTTATTTTTGTTTTTTGTTCTTTGCAGGTTGTTTTTCAGGTTTATGAACTTCCCTTTCACTCGTTCTCAGTCTAAGTCTATCAAGTCTTCCACTTCAGACAACCTGGGTAGTTCTGCTCCACCTAGACAACCGCGAGTTCCGAAGCAACCTACTACCATCCCACCTTCTTCTTTCACACCACTTAAGATCGAGGAGCCGAAGGAGAGCTCCTCATCTACATCTTCATCCGCTTCCTCTACTTCATCAAACTCACCACCGCCTTCTCCTACGATGGGTGACGTAGACCGCCCAAATTCTCCTCCGCCGCCTCCGGCGCAGAGAAGTCTTGCCGATTATAACAAACCGAGCGCGACTGGCGTTCGATCCTCTATCTCTGTGCCGCGCAACGACGATGATCCTGACTATGAGATCAAGATCCCCTTCCTGGGAATGATCTCTAGGGACGTACAGTTCGAAGAAAAGCCGCACTATAATCCTTGCACTCACTTGGCGGATTTCATTGCTCTTTGTGAGAAATGGGAATCTCGACAAGAACACCTTGTGCTTGGGGGCCTTTCCATTCTCTCTTCGAGGACCCGCCAAGAGATGGTTAAATAGCAAACCCTCCAGTTACTACACCGACTGGGAGAAGCTAGCTCAAGATTTCGTTGAAGAATACTTTCCTCCTTCCAGAACAACTGCCTACAAGGATAGTATCTCCAGGTTCAGACAGAAGGAAGGAATGAGTTTATACGACGCTTGGAATGAATTCCAAGAGCTTCTCTACAGCTGCCCCCATCACGGTTACGAGCAAAGGCAACTAGCTGAGACTTTTGCTCGAGGAATGAACGAGGAGTCATCCAAATGGGTTAATTCCTTAGCTGAGGGAGATATCACTGCTCTAACACCAGAAGCGGCTATGCTTCACTTTGCTGATTGCGCTTCCAAGTCAAGGAATTGGGAGAGACAAATAGAAGGAGCTCGAAGCAAGCTCAACATTGAAGAGCAAGTTAAAGCAGAAATCGAGAAGCACTTGAAGAAGTCCACCACGCCTATCAAGCCTCCATCTGCCTCTATTTTTGTTGCTGACTGCCAATGGTGTGGTGCCTGTGCTCACAATGGAAGTCAATGTCAGAATTTTGATAGAGCGGAAGTCTGGTCTGCCGAGGAAGTCGACTTCATTGGTCAAGGCTTTTCCAACAACCAACAAGGCTATACTGGCTATCGTCAATTCCGACAACAAGGAAGCTTTCAAGAGCGACCTCCCTACAACTCCGGAGCAGTCCAGAATTAGAATAACCGACCACCTGGGTCGTTTCAAGATCAGAAGCCTAACAGTCAAATCGGAGGTATCTACCAACCACCTCACCGGAACCAAGGCAACTACAGTACAGCTCCTGGCAATCGCCAAAACCTGTATCTGAACAACAGCTATCAAGGTCAGCTTCAGAAACCACCGCCGCTTGACAGCAAGGATAATGAGTTGGATAAGAAGCTGAATCAATCATCACCAGGCTGGATAATCATGATAGCCAATTCAAGGCTCAAACCCTCTTACATCAAGAACAGATTGCGCAAGGCCATAGAGTGGAGAGCCAAGTGAACAACATCACTAACATGCTCTCTAGTGGTCGCCCCTTCGGTAAGCTACCAAGCCAAACAGAAACAAATTCGAAGAATGACGTGAAGACTGTTTCCACTCGAAGCTGCAAGAATTCGGCCGCCACTACCTCTTCCTATTCGGCCATGATTCATGATGTTGCAGTAGTTGATACACCGGAGATCAAGGAAGATGAAGAGAAGAATCCTTCGCCAAAGCCTAAATGCACACCTGAGCCTCCTCTTGCTCCGTATCAACCAAGAATTCCATTCCCCAACGCATTGCGAGGAGGGAGAATCGAGTAGCTTAGTTCGTCGAAGAAGAAAGAAGCATCCTCCATCCCTTCCAAGGAAGAATGTTCCACCATTCATGACCAGAAACTCGCCATACCAATCCCAGGTAAGTGCTCTGATCCTGGTTCCTTTACTATACCTTTAATCATTAATGATTTGAAATCGAGCGTAGTCTAGTTGATCTAGGTGCGTCTATAAATGTCATGCCCATGTGTTTGTATAAGAAACTCAATCTAGGAGAATTAAAACCTATTAGCATGCATTTAGTGTTCGCCGATAAATCATTAAAGACGCATAGGGGGAAGTTAAGAACGTAATCACTAAGTGTGGCCCTTTCACCTTCTTAGCGGATTATGTAGTAATGGATACTAGGGAGGATGATGTTACTATCCTAATAGGTCGACCTTTCATGGCGACATCCGGGATGACAATTAATGTACCTAACGAATCGGTGACATTAAGAGTAGGGAAAGACACTGTAACATTCCGTCTTAAGGATTATATGAAGTACAATTCCAAACGAGAAGCTCATTGTCTTTCTGTTGAAATTGTTGAGTTGGCCTTGGTCAACTCCGTTACTAATATCGTCCCTAGTGTTTCTCCAAAGCTAGCTGTCTCAAGTGTTGAACAGGTTATCAAGCAAATGAAGAAGACGCCAGGGGAAACACCAAAGAAGAAGGAGGAACTGAAAGCCTCCCCTTCTAAATCACCTCAAGCCAAGAATCCTGGCGAGCAGAAGAAGAAAAACAAAGGAAAGATTAAAGAAGTGTGGAGGCCAATCATTAAACCGCCTCCTCCCAAGCCGACTGCTCCACCTTCTTCTGTCAAGCCACCAGATAAAGACGTACAGCCGCAAGATCTATTCAGACCCTTCGAAGTAACCGGCCACCTTCCCGACGGACGAACTCAACTGACTCATATTAATGGGAAGCGCTTCTTACTCATTGGCGGTAAACCGAAGCTGTATTTCGTCAATACCGACGCAAGCGTGAAGGATTATTGATCCTAACTTGGGATGTCTCCATTAACACTCTTCCAAGTATCGTCCAGTTTTGTCGAAAACTCCTCTTGGAAACCTCATGTAAATTTTTGACCAGCTTTTGATATACTTTTCGGAAGAAAAGTTCACACTCTTCGCCGTAATCTTTTCTTAAAATCCGGCAGACAGTTTCCAAACTTTTCTTCGGCGAAAACTTTCATTCTTTTCACCAAAAATTTTTAGAAAATTCAAAAAAAAATTCCCCCTTATCCTTTCATTTTTCCGGATTCTTCTCTCTCCCCCTCATTTTCGAAAACCGACCAGCAGCCCCCCCATATGTACTCTTTTTCCACCGCCGATTTTAAACCCTCCTTGCCGCCGATTTTTGCCGCAGCCCACCGCTACCATCGCCACACCCTTCCCCTCGTTCCCCTGAACGTTTTGACAACTAGATCGTCCGAATCGGAGCTCTCTAGCCCGGTTCCACCCGAAACGCCATATTCAAGTTTTTCACCGATTCTTTCTCATGCGTTCATTTTCAGCCACCATGTCTTAAAGGTTAGTTGTTGGGTTTATCATTACAAATCTTTTGCCATGTAGATTGCTGAATTTCGTTGTGTTTGACTTCGGTTGACTTTTTCGGTCTACCTCAATTTGCGTGCCTGCTATTTTGGTGTGAATTTTGTGAAATTTCTTGAACCTAGATGATCTACTAGGCTTAGAGATTATTGTGCCATGATTTAATAATATTTGAACGAGAATTGTTATGCTTAATTGATGATTCTATTGCGATGTTGACTTTTGTGGGATGTCGGTTTGACCTCGAAATTTTGAAGATTCTTTGACTGCCTGGTTCATGTCTACATGTACTTAATGATGTTTAACTGTTCCTGAACCTATGATTGTGCCAATTGATGCCTTGATCGTCGTTGACTATGCTTAATTGCCAAATTTAGTGAGGTGTTGATTTTTTCATGAATGTCGGTTTGCCTTTAATTAAATGATGTGCATAAGCTGTCCTGTTTATCCATTTGCTTCCCTCTTGATTACATTTGGTTACCGGTTGTTAAATTAGCTTATCCCCACTCAGTTTCCTCGTTTCTGAGTGAAATTGAGTTTTTCGACCAAGTGTGGGGTAAGTTGTCAGTTTGACTAATTTGGTTTCCAATTGTTGTTACATCTTTTAGGAATAGGAGTAAGAGTTCGAGAGTCATACCCAGTGGACTTGGATCCACCTTTGCCGCTCCCGACGCTGGAGCCAGCTCCAGCACCCGCTCCCGACGCTGGAGCCAGCTCCAGAGCACCCGCTCCCGACGCTGGAGCCAGCTCCAGAGCACCCGCTCCCATCACTTCTGCCATCCACGGTCCTCCACCGGCTTTCCCGAACCGGCAGGGTTTCCACCCCTGCATTGCCAGACTGCCGGAGCACTATTTCGAGCAGTACTAGAGTATCCAGCACATAGTGGCTGATGTGCGACCCGTCTCCCTAGTGTCTATCCAGGAGTTTGATGAGCGGTGTTTCAACAACGTCTCCACCTCTCTCACAGCTGCAGGACTTATGGAGCTGACCACCATCGTGGATGACTTCCCCCTCTAGCCCTTCAAGAGTTCTGGGCCACCTTCGAGCTGGACATCCATAAGGCCAGATAGCACAAGAAGGTCATCTCCTTCTTCCTCGGTGGAGTGCACAGAGACTTCACTTATGATGAGTTTGCCGACCACCTCGCATTCCACACGAGCACAATCACGGCCACCACCTCGGCTGGGGCGACAACAAGGCAAGAGGCCCGAGCTATGACGCACTCTGGAGCAGCATCACGGGAGTGCCTGGTGCTCAGACCACGGACCACAACACAATCGATTCGGTCTCTCACCCTCTCTTTAGATTTGTTCATATTGTTTGACGTAGATCTCTGTTGTATGCTCCAGAGAAGGATCGCCACCACATTAGCCGAGAGGAGCTTCTACTCCACCCGAGCTATCTTTGAGGGCTACCACCTCCACCCAGATTGGGTACTCGCCTGCATGTTCCACTAGAATACCACCTCCCGGAGGCTTCCATCTTCCCTCCTCGGCGGTAACTTCATTGGACGCCTCATCACCAACCTTGGCCTCAACCAGGCTTGGGGGCCTGAGGTCCCGCGCCACCAAGTATACACCGTCTCTGCCGACCTGGCAGTGGAGTATGACCTCCAGTTGGACGTCGAGCCTCGAGAGTGGGTACCTCCGCCTCTTTACTAGGGACTCGAGTCAGAGGAGGAGGATGATTCCGAGGAGGATGAGCCCCAGCCGGATCCGGCATTTCACCACCAGATGCCCCCACAGCAGCCGCCTGCGGGGTTTGCACACCAGCAACAGCCTCACTACTAGGAGCCTCTGCAGATGCCTCCTGGTGGTTATGGGGAGCTGCTCAGCCAGATCTGAGGTTGGCAGATCAACCACACCACCACCCAAGACGTCTGTTGGCTAATTACTCAGCAGCACATGCGTCAGCAGAACGCCAGATACGAGGCGCAACTGGCGTGGCAGCAGCGAGTCGAGGATTTCTGGCACATTCCCCTGCCACCTCCCTCACCTGAGGAGTGATCAGGTTATATCCTCTTCCGTATCCTCTTCCTGAGGAGTGATCCCGGTTTCCTTTTGATCTTTTGTTTGTTTTGTTTTATAGACACCTTTTTCCAGCTTCTCTCCACGCTCCGACCGCTCCTTGATCATCCCCTACACCAACCATCTTGGTCCAGGTTCTTCTATTCCTCTCTACTCTAGTTTGGTCCTCTGAGGACACAGAACTGTTTAAGTGTGGGGTAGGATGTATAAATTGTATGATCTTGACTTGCTTTCTATATGATTTCGTGGCTTATCTTATTCCTCTAGTTTAGAATTACTCAATTCTTGACCTGTGATGTTAAGTTAGTTTTCAATTTTTCATAATGATGCTTAGACTACTTAACCTAGAATCGGTAATCAACTTGCTGCATTGATGCTAAATTTCCTGGTCAGAACAGAAAGTTTATCACGCTTGTAGTATTTCACTTTGATTGCATGATAATGATCGAATCCGACTAGCAAACCAACTGTGAGCTTTTGATCCATTGCACATAAACTTGCAATTTCAATTCTTTTTGAGTGGCTTTCTCGTACTTTGAATGAGTTAGAATTTGCATGAGACCTATTCGAGACCACACGATGACACGAGTTCTAGGAGGATAGAGGCACCTAGTTAAAGCTACTTAAGCCAGATAGCCAACCTAACGTTAAATCCATTAGGTGTAACCCTTGAGCTTGGCCCTTCTTTCGGTTCGTTATACATTACAGCTAATCCTCATTTTTCATCACCCCGTTGATCCTTTGTTGTTGTAGTTCTAGATTAGCCTACCGGAAGTCGGTCTGAGATAACTTGCCTATAGCCATTAAATAGGTGGTCTTAGCTATTATGTCCAAACGTGTAAACCCCTCTAGCAACTTGAAAAAATATGAGCACAAAGAAAAGAAAAAAAAAAAGAAGAAAATTCAAAAAAAAACAAACAGAAAAAAAATTCAAGTTCAAAGTTTAGTAGTATAGTTCAATAGCGTTCTTCTCCCTACAAATGGAAGAACGAAGTCGGAGAAAATGTAAAGAAAAATCAGAAAAATTCAGAAAAAGAAAAATTTGCAAAATAAAGTGCTAGTTGATTGAGGGTATCATAGGACGAGCATACACTATTCCACCCGTGTCTGGTTAGACGGTAGGAAGTCATAGGCTAGATTCGAGTGAAGTTAGTCGAAAGCTGCACCGCACCAAAGCCAATTCCATCATTCATCCCTTCATCCATCTCATTATAAACCTTTGTAGTGTAGGAATCGTTACAGTCCCTTGCAAAAGTCCTTTTGACTAGTTACTCGTGTTGTCAAAGTGGTGGAGATTGAGGTCGAATTGCAAATATATGGCATACTTCGGTCGAGAAAGTGATTGAGAGCAGAAACACGTCCCTAAACACAGAGTGCGAGAGTTCCCTTGTACCAAATATTGTCTGTGTGAGAAGCCTGGTCGGTTAGGTTAGATTCGTGCATGATTTGTGTTTACTACTTGTTGTGTGTAGATAATCAGTGAGACCAGGTTGTTTGTTTGACGTGTAAGCATGTAGGTCTCCTGTTCTAGAAGTAGCGGTTTAATAATTCATTGTGATTGCTTGAACCCTAACTTTATCGATCTCGTCATTTGTGAATCTGAGTGCGTTCTAGTTTAGTTTGCTTGAGGACAAGCAAAGGCTTAAGTGTGGAGTATTTGATGACACTCGATTTTATGTGTTTATCAGCCTCATTTAAGCTACATTTACTTGCTTGAATCTCGGGTTTTAGGGTAGTTTAGGTTGTTTTAACCTAATTGCTCTAATTCTTGTCGTTTTGGTTACTTTGACCCGTTATGGGTCTATTTGATGGTTTTCTAGTGTTTTTTTAGATTACACAGGTTTTTGCCGTTAAATATTTGATGGTATTCTTTGGATTAATTTTCAGACTTAAAAAGTTTGAGAGAGAGTTTAGAGAGTTCGAGGAGGAAGAGATTGTGACGCCATCCTTCTATCTCGGAGAACTCGGAGCTAGGAGTTGAAGATTCAGGAGATTGAAGCTTCACGGAGTCATCAAATTAGGTTTTACAGTTCTTCTCTGTTCTTCCTACCTGAGATGTATTCCTTGTTTGTCTTTGATTCTTTTGTGTAGAATATGAGTAGCTAAACTCATAGAGCTTAGATTAGATGAATACTAAGTGACCGGGGGCTTTAAAGCGGTCACGGATAGGCGGTAATTAAATCCAGTTTCAATCAGTTTCTCTTGCATGTTTGATTTGTTCATAATTAGTTTTGTGTTTATTTTCTAGCTTGATCACCTAGTTAAGATTCTAGTTAAGCTGAGGATAGTAGCGAACATTCGCCTCACTTCAAAACACCAAATCAACAGTTAACCTATTCATTGGAACAATTTCTCGTCGTAGGAACCAGTTAGGATTAATTCACTGCTAAAGTAACTCATTAATCACTAGTAATCACACCAGTTAGTTTTCCATTGCAGAAGCTAACGCAAGGGCGGTCAATTAATCTTGGGAGTTAGATCGGATAGTGCGAACGTTCGCCAGTCTTAAACCTAAGGGTCAGGAGTTATGGTGGTGTCTGAGAACTGAATGATTCGGGATTGAAAACCGCTGGTCTTGTGATCGCCATTGTTCTGGTGAACTTAGGGGATTCGAAATCTAAGCTTGTCTGTCGTCTTGTTAAGCCAACCAACCTTTCAATTGTTTTCTGTTTTCATTTCTTGTTTCCTGCTTTATAGCTTAGAAGTCGTGGAACTCACACCACGCAAACTTGTTTTAACCTGAGTAAATTGCCGACTTATTTGAGTAGTCAGTTAGAAGAGACCCATGGAATACGACCTATCTTGCTTTGTGCTTGATATTTATTTGACTACACGTGAAAACGCGTACATAAGTAGGCCACCATGCCACCTAGAATATCGTTGAGGAGAGGTGCTACCTTGCATGCCGACGAGTCAGTCAATGCTAGGTACGGCAGGATGTTCAGACCCATTTTGACTTATTATAGTTTTGATTGGGCTTTTAGGGATTTCCTTTGATTTTGGATTATGGATGTATTGGATTATGTTATTGGTTCTTTCTTTCTTTTGGTCATTGGTTTTGGTTGAGATTGATTATGGATTTTGGTTGTGCCGGTTTGTCGATTTCTGTACTTTATAGTATCGTTTCAGCCTTCTATTCATGAGATGTAGTGTATGCTTAACTGTTTGGTTCGGGTTTGTGGCGCCTCATTAGTAATGCATAAGTTAAAATCGTGGTTTAACAGGGTCGTCTAGGGTGGGGTGTTACAACGGGTATCAGAGCATGGTTTGTTTTCTGCTACATAGTTTTGCTACTAGCTTTCTCAAGGCGTCATGGACCTTACAGGGAGAGTTAGTATTCCACTTTCATGTTAGCACTAGACATTCCAAGGGACTGGTTGCCTTTTTGCTGCTATGAGAAAATGGTTTTGGGTTAGTAAAGAGTTACTAAATTAAAAATTTGTCAACTAGTTATCTAATCATGATGTTAACTAGTTAAAAACAAAATAACTAGTTGGATAACCTATGAACAAAAAAATTCAGTTAACTGATCATGGTAATTCGTTAACTAGTTATCAACAAAATAACCTATTAACTAGTTCAGTTAACTAGTTATCTACTGGTAACAAGTTATCTGTAAAAACCCAGGTTAACTAGGTGTCACAAGAGTCTTGCCGGAAAAGTCATCGGTGGCTGGTCGTCGGAGTGTCGTCGGACGGTCACCGGAAAATATTATATAGTTAATTTAAATATAATAATTAAATTATGCGTGTAAAGTCATAAATATCCCTAACAAATTTAGATCATTAGATTGGTCGAAGGGTCAACCTAGATCTAATGGTTGGAAAAGGTTTGGTTTGCAAAAGTTTGGATGCTAATCTCTTCCCTAATAATTAGTTTGTTTTTAATTTTCCTTAATCCATTGTGATTCTTGTGTAAAGCCTATATAAAGGCTTCCTCCCCATTTGTTTTTAGATAGAATATTTTGATAATAAAGTTTGAGCTTTTAGCTTGTTGAGCTTTTTTTTTTTAAACTCGTTAAAGATCTTTGAGAGTGTGTTGATTCATACTCGAGAGAGCGACAGTCGTATCGGCAAGACATTGATTCTCGTTCATGGTTGGCATCTATCTTGCTTCCACCTCCTTTTTGAAGATTTCGAATTCGTTGGTTTCGTGCCATAGATTGTTGTTGGGTTTTGTCATGGTCATTGGCATGATTCACATCAGTTTGTATCAGAGTCTGGTTCAAGTTACAGACATACGTATCCAGTTTCAAGGTTTATCTTGGATTCATATGTTTTATTTTATTTCATAGTTTGATAGAGAGATAAGAAATAAATAAATAAATAAAAAGCTCGGGGAAAAAAGAAAAAAATATATTAAGGTTTGTTTGATGTTACTAATCGTTAGAACACGTGTGAAGATGAATGAAGATTTATTCCATAGTTAGTCTGTGATCAATAATTTTTTGTGTCAAGTTGTCGTTGAGGAATGGAGTTGTACTAATGTTATTACTACATCCATTGTTGAGCAGTTGGGTTTTATGCAGACAAAGCATCCTTAACCATATACTCGTGGAGAATGGCTGGTGACGGAGCAAGCATTGATCTCTTTTTTGTATTGGAAGATATGCTGACGATGTATTGTGTGACGTAGAGCCAATGGAGGATGTTCGCCTACTTATCAGTAACCCATGAAAATTTGATAGATGAGCTCTTCGAAATAGTGAAACTGATAAAATTTCTATCAAAGTTAATTCGAAGAAGTATACACTAGTGCCACTAACGCCTGAAGAAGTACACGAAGATCGATTGTGTTGGAAGCAGTTGCGTGAAGAAAGGGGAAAATGTGAAAGAAGAGGATCAAACTCAAACCTTAGAGACGATAATGGAGAAGCTAGAAGAATATGAGGAAATTTCTATCCAGAAAATCATCCTTCATTAAGGTGAGCAAACTACTCTTCATGAAATCCATTCTTGTCATGGAGAAGAAGAGAAATTGAGTGGTGTTGTTGAGGTTCAAGAACACGTCGAGTTTGTGATACTCATCACTGAATAATTTGGCATCCAACACTCCTTGTATCCAACATATTTTGTGTTAATCACCTCACCGATTTTGTCTACATCCTTGTTGAATGATTCGAAGATGAATGTGTATTGCATGTTTGAAGGACTTGTCATGGTGGTTCAATGAGGTTTTGATGAGGTCATGGAAGAGAGGATGGTTAAGAAGAAAGCTCATGAGGTAGCATTTAGAGGTTTCATAAAGGTTGTGTTTGGTCTAGGAGAATCTAATTCGAGGATGAATCGTTCTAAAGACGGAGGGAATGATGGACTTCATCAAGACTTTGTCCAGTTTAGTATTTCGGTCATAACTATTTACCTAGAACTACGATTAGTACAAGGTCAGTGGGTTTGGAAACATAATTCAATTACCTTTCCATCCATATATTATGGGACATCAAATTCGAAGGGAGCAAAGAGATACACTTATTTAAAGTGGATGGATTGGATACTAAAAACTGCTTATTTAGTAGTTGTCTTTGATTAGGATTAGTTTTTATTACCTTTCCATGTAGGAATAGTGTAATTTTCATTTTTCTTAAACCATTGTGATTATTGTTTGAAGTCTATATAAAGACTTCCCCACCCCTTGTTTTTAGATAAGATATATATTTTGATAATAAGGTTTGAGTTTTTATCTTGTTGAATTTTTTTAACTCATTGGGATTAGTGTGTGGATTCATACTCGAGAGAGCAACATTCGTATTGGCGAGACATTCATCCTCGTTTGTGGTCGGCATCTATCTTGCTCCCGCCCCTTGTCGAAGATTTCTAGTTCGTTGGGTTTTTTTTTTATGAATTTAGTTCGTTGGTTTTTAGCCAAAGATTGTTATTGGGTTTCGTCATAGTCGTTGGCGTGGTTCACATCAGCCAGAAATCAAAGTTGAAGCGGTGGTGTTTATGAGTCGGAAGAATGAGAGAAGAAAAGATGAAGGGGAAACGGGCGGGAAATCAAAGTTGAACGAGTAGAAGTGGTGGTGTTTTTGACTTGGAAGATCTTTTCCTACTGGGTAAAGAATACTCAAGTTTGTTTTCGTTCGAAACGACGATGAGGTTCTATTTTCAACCGCAGGGGGTAATTAAATCGACGTGGTTGTCTACGTGGCTGAAAACGCGTGCCATAAATGATGACATGACAGTCCACTAACAATGGTAACAATACCGTAAAAAACAATGACTCTGTTAATGGTCAAACGGGTCAACCGGACAGATTTGACACAATAATTAAAGGTTTGGTCTACTCAGTGACACTAAAAAAGAAGTGGCTAGATTTGACATAAACTGAAAAGTTTGGTTAGATTTTTGTATTTGACCAAATAAAAATGTACTTTGTAGAGAAATGGAAGGAGAGAGACACATATTGAAATTGTAAAATGTTAGCGGTATATATTGGTTTGTGTTTCACAATAACTAAGAATAGTAGTAAGAAATAGATTGAAAGGATTGAGAGCACTTAAATAAGGATGGTGCAGAGGTTGTTAAATGGTGCTCCATAAATCTCGTATGGATTTTACTAGAAAAAAATCAGAGGCTGAATATGATTAGTGGGTTGTTTTAATGAATCTAATTTTTTTTCCTGTCAATTTCACAAAATAGAATGAAAAATTAATTTTGAAAAACGTCATTTTCCTCTCCGCGTTTACAAAGCTAAATATTTTCTGAAAGGGGATTTCTTGTCAGCTCCTTTAGGAGCAAACCCTAGCTATATTTGGAAGAGTGTGTGGGAGGCGCAAGCTGTTGTTTCCAACGGGCTACGGTGGAAAGTAGGTAACGGGGCGGATATTCGTGTGTGGAGTGATCCGTGGGTGAGGAGGGATACAGACCCACGGGTGGAGTCGATCTCACCAATTGTAGGGTGGGATTTGAGAGTAGGAGCGTTGTTGACACCGCATCTGACTGAATGGGATGAAGGCCGGGTGAGAGCTTTGTTTCATCACAGGGAGGCGGAGGAAATATTGAATATGCAGCTGGTGGGAGGCGGCCAGGACAGGAGGTTATGGGGGTTAACGAAGACAGGAGTGTACACGGTGAGATCGGCATATAAAATGATTACGGAGACAATGGCGCCGATGACTGATCTCCATGTTAACGGTAATTGGAGGAAACTCTGGGGCATCAAGGTTCCAGCCCGTATGAAGCACACGTTGTGGAGAGCCTTACGAGACGTGCTATCAACGCGGGTAGTGCTTCAGAGAAGAGGAATTGCGGTGCCGTGGAGTTGTGGCCTATGTGGTGGCAATCCGGAGAATGGTTGGCATTTATTTGTAGATTGTGAATTCAGTCGAGAGTGCTGGAGATTGAGTGGATTGGACAGCCAGGTGAATCAGCTCAGGGACTCTAGCGAGTCTTTTGAAGAGTGGGCGAATGCGGTACTCGACGTTACAGACACAAAAACCATCGCGACCATAATGGCGGTTGTTTGGGCCATATGGAGAGAAAGGAATGATAGGGTTTGGAGGCAACAAGCTAATACGGCAATGAGGGTGGTCTCCGGGGCAAAGGAGGCGTTGGAGGACTGGTTGACGGCCCAGACGACACGAGAAAGGGAGGGCGACGCGGTGCGACCCGCAAGGTGTGATAGATGGCACCCGCCGGTGAATGGGAAGCTAAAGATTAATATCGACGCGGCTGTCTTCCTGGAGAATTGCTATACAGGAGATGGGTTGTGCATCCGGGATCATGTAGGCGCTGTCCGGGGTTTTAAGATGCTGCATCGGAGAGGACTCGCACCTGCTCGGGAGGTGGAGGTTTGGGCGATGCTTGCAGCTCTGGAGTGGGCAGAGGAGCTAAGGTTGCATGACGTCATCTTGGAGACGGATGCGAAGGAGGTCGCGGATAGAATGCAGGGAGATGAAGTCGATGAGACGGAGTTTGGTGTGAGCTTACGTAAGTGCCAAAGGATCATGTAATCGCATGCAGATTTTTCTATTTCTTTTGTACGGAGGAGTGGTAATATGGTTGCTCATATGTTAGCTAGGCGATCGTGTTCGTTCCCGTCACCCACGGGTTGGGTTGATACCTCCGAGTTGATTGGATAGCATTTTGAGAGACGCTTGTTTGATTCAGCATTAATAATATGAGGCTATTTTCGAAAAAAAAAGTCAATTTCCTCTTAAAAAAATGACTCTAGTGTTCAAAATTAGTTTCCAAATCAATAAATATAAATTATAAGTGAACATGATTTATTTTAATTTTGAAATCACAATAATTGAAAGTGAAATGAAAATGATACTAAATGAGCCCTAAGATTGTCACTATTGGAGTAGAACATATTTTTTTTATGAATTAAAGGTTTCATTTCATCAAAAAATAGTTAAGTACAAACTAGAGAAAAGGAGATAACCATACACGAGAAAAAATTAAGTATCTGGCCATCCCGAAAGGTTTACCACTCATTAACTTGGGAGATATCGAAAACCATGACCAGCCACAAAATTGCACTTTGACAACTTGAGATAGTAATTTGACACGCCTTATTGATTGAAGATGGTCCCTAATATACCTACTTGTATTCTTCAGGTCATGAGGTTGACCATGACTAGCTCGCTCAATGAATCCTGGAGACCCTGTGCAAGAGTCGGCATATGAAGCTTTTTAGTGGGTTAAAATGAAAACCGTAACACATAAATCACACACGGGATAAACTGTTCTTTTGTTTTTTTGTTTTTACCGTAGGGATAAACAGTTCATTGATGGATTTTCTACTCTGTTTATTTGTGGTTCCCTTACAGTTTTTTACTACTTGACGCCAGACTCACAGCATATTTGCTGATATTACAATTAGAGCTGGGAATTGGTTACCGGTTAGTGGTTATAACCACTAACCGCACCGAATTTGGCGGTTAGCGGTTAACCACTAACCGCATGTGCGGTTAGTGGTTAGGTTTGCGGTAGGCATTTTGGGATTTTTGTGGTTAGCGGTTTAACCACTAACCGCACGGGTTAACCGCAACTAACCGACCTAACCGCACAACAAACATTCGACTGCTTCATAAACATTCCATTCCCAATTTCCCAGTTCCCTCCCACTCTCAAAGTCGAACTGCCGATGTTTCTAAAAAAACCCTAAATCGTCAAACTTCGACTGCTTCCTGACTCAGGTCGACTCCGACTCCGACTCCGACTCCGACTCCGACTCCGCCGATTGAGCTCCGACGATTGTTCTCCGGTTCAAGTTTGAACTCCGACTCTCCTCTCCGACTCTCCTCTCCGACTCTCCTCTGACTCCGACTCTGACTCTGACTCCGACTCTCCGACTCTGACTCCGTCGACTCCGACTCTGACTCCGACTCTCCTCTCCGACTCTTCGTGTGCTCAATGATTTTAGGACCTCGTTAAGTCCTCAAGTTGTAGAAGCTGTGATTTGTTGTGAGGACTGGTTGAGGGACAGTCCAGTGACACCATTCATTACAGATGAAGAAGACATACCTGAAGAAGAACAAAACGAAGAATATGAAACGAGTAAGATTAGATTGGATTTCGTGTTTGTTGGTGTAATTCAATAGTTAATTCTTTGTTGTTAGTACTTACTTTAGTTTATTTTATTTGTATACAGTTCTAAAATCGTTTAGAACGGGAGGTGAAGCCTCGGTCCCCGGTTAAATGAGGATGAAAGACATTTCCCCATGCCTCCTGTACGTCTTCTCTTCCTTATTTTATTTCCTATCCTGAATTTGATTTGGGGATTACATATATATATATAATGTCAAGTGTGGGTGTTTGGTTGATAAATACACCTTTTTTATCATCAAATCTAAGAGCAAAGATTGAATACCAGTAATCTGCTGTGCTGATTACTGGTATATTCCTTAATATACCAGTAGATATTGTCAAGAACAGCAGATGTTTGGATGAAATCAGTGGCTGAGAAAATCTGGATAGATGAATGAGGATGGCATTCTTGTGACGTGGCTGCAAATGCAATGGGCAAAGTATGCAGCTGCTGTGTTTTGTTGATTAATATAGCAGCAGTAGCTGCTGATTTTCAGTAGCTATTGCTGCTACTTTGATCAACAAAACACAGCAGTAGCAGCATTAGCAATTCAAATCAGTTTTGTTGTTTTGTCCAGATTATCGGTTTCATTATTTGATATATGTTTTGTTGTTCTTTCATTAATAGGTTGGAATCACCGAATCACTACAAGTCAACAACTCTGCAAGGCTAATGAAGAAGGAGCTTGGAATTGACGATATTTTGAATTTTTATCGTTATGTTTATTTGCTTTAGGAGGCATTTTCAAACTATTAATGTTTATCACGTGTTGGATATTTCTGAATTTATGGATTTAGACTTGTGGAGTAGTGGTTATCTGGATTGGATTGAACAATTTCGAGTTAATATTGAGTTTTAGGTCCTCGTTGGTTCTTAGTTCGAAACATAAGATTTGTTGATTTTTTTGAATTGCGGTTAATTGCGGTTAACCACTAACCTAACCGCATAACCGCGGTTCGGTTAGTGGTTAACCGCAACTCAAAGCGGTTCAGTTAAGGTTATCATTTTCATTGATTTTGCGGTGCGGTTAACCGCAAATCTCGGTGCGGTTAACCAACACCGAACCGATTTCCAGCCCTAATTACAATGTGATTGGCCCCACCCACATTATTATTATTATATTATTAAATGGTGCATCCGGCAAAGGATGCTCCAACCTTTCCAAGGGTTGGAACCTTTTGACCAATCCAATGGTCTAGATTGTTTAGGGGTATTTAAGACTTTACACAAATAATTTATTTTTTATATTTAAATTCAATAAACAATATTATTTTTTATATTTAAATTAAAGAAATAATTTTTCCAGCGACCGGCTGCGGTCTTCTCCGACGACTGGCTGCCATCTCCGGCGACCGGCCGCCGTCTCCGGTGACCGGCCGCCGGCGCCGGCGAGGCTCCGGCGAAAAAAATATTCAAAATTTTTTTATGATCAAATTTTATCAAGAATTTTGTTAATAGATTATCTAACTAGTATGTTGTTGTTAACTAGTTAACATCATGCTTAAGATATTTAGTTGATAACTTGTTAACTAGTTAACGAATTGAGTTAAGTAGTTAACTAGTTATCAAGTTGTTAACTAGATTTTAAGTTGAGTTAAGTTGTTAACTAGATTTTAACCTGATAACTAGTTAACAATGTTTTTTATTGATAACTAGTTAACATGATTTTTTTTATTGATAACTAGTTAACATGGTTTTTAAACTGATAACTAGTTAACAATATTTTTTATTAGGTAACAATGTTTTTTATTGATAACTATATAACATATTTATTTTAACCTTTTTTTTGTTAACTAGTTAACAATGTTTTTTTAACTGATAACATTTCACATGGTTTTTAACTGATAACTAGTTAACATGATTTTTAACTGATAACTAGTTCACATCGTTTTTTGTTTGATAACTTGTTACCAGATTTTAACCTGATAACTAGTTAATAATATTTTTTATTGATAACTAGTTAACATGGTTTTTAAACTAATAACTACTTAACAATGTTTTTTTAGTTAACTAGATAACATCTTTTTTAAAATTAGTTAACTAGTAAACACATTTTTTTTGCTGTTAACTAGTTAACAGTGTTTTTTTTAATGATAACTAGTTAACATCATGATTTAGATAACTAGTTAACAAGATTTTTAGTTGATAACTAGTTATTAAAATTAGTTAATTTATCGAGTTAACTGGTTAACATCATAACTAGATAACTAGTTAACAAGATTTTTAGTTGATAATTAGTTATCAAAATTAGTTAATTAGATAACTTATCGAGTTAACTAGTTAAAATCATAATTAAGATTTAAGTTAATTAGTTAACATTTTTTGAAGATGTTAACTAGTTAACATCATCATCAAATAACTAATTAAATTTAAAAAATTGATAACTAATTAACATGTTATTGAAAACCAGTTAACTAGTTATCATCATTACCAAATAACTAGTTAGTGGATTATTAATTGATAACTAGTTAATATTTTTTATATAACTAGATTGTATAGTTTAAATGTTAAATTGGCAACAACCAAAAAAAATAGTGACCTGAAATTAAGTTCACAAAATTACGCCAATATTCCCCAATGTTTTTAAACTGCAAATCAATAATTTAACTTACATATGTGACAAATCAGTCACTTAAATTTAACCATGTGACAAATTAATCACTTAAATTTAACTATTTGGCAACTCAATCACTCTTCTTCAACCTACTCCTGACACTATCTGACGCCATCGATCCACCGGCCATCACTCCTACGCCGGTGACAGCTCGTACGCCGCTCACGCCTATCGCTGGCTCCGATTCCGTCCCGTCGCCGCTGCTCCGTCCCGTCGCTGAAGTCGTCGAAGTAGGCAAGCGCATCGGTGGCAGGATCAACTCCTCCGACTTCGCCAGCCACAAAATTGAAATCGGCTGGCATTGACGTCGAAGTCGTTCCTCCACTCTGACCGTCCCCTTTTTGGGAGGAAAGGGTGCTGTTACAGAGAGAGGGAGAGAGAGAGTGAGTGGGGGCGGCGCTTGATTGAGGGAATAGAGGGAGATGGTGATTATGTATGATTTAGGTCAAAAAGATATTTTTCAAAATGACTAAATTGCCCTTCCGGTTTTTGGTTGGAAACCGGTCCAACCTTTAAAGGTTGGGTCCGGATCTTCTGCCGTCACATCCCATTTGAATAGTTATATACGTGTAGGGTTTATAATAATTCCTAACCAAAATGAGGGAAGGAAGTCTGAATTTGAGACAGCTCAAATTGTACCTAAGGTTGTACTCACCCACTGAATTTATTAGGATTGGTTTCTACTGGCAGATAAAAGCTGAAAAGATAAAAGAGTATGTGTCCTATATTAATTATGGCTGAATATTACTTTTCATTGGTTGTTGTCTTGTGTGATACAGCTGACAGTGATAGTGGAAACTTTTACCCTTCTCAGATATTTGAGAAATGCCCAAGATGGTAACAGACGAAATGAACCTCTTCCTCACCAGACAATGGCGTAACCAGGATTGATATACGGGGGGAGCTAAACTGTAATTCAAAAATTGGTGCCACCGGCAAAAAAAAAATTCAAATTTGGATAATAATATAAATTTTTCATTCATCTAATACTAAGTAAAAATACACAATACATGTTTTGGTTATAAGTTGCTTAACTAATAAAAAAATATTATATGTGCCACCGGCAATTTTTTGTTCAAATTTGGATAATATATGATCAAATATTTAATTATTACATACTATAAGTGGATTATGAGTAACTATTACGTAAAATTTAAAACAACATTTCACCGAAACAACGTAGTGGGGGAGCCAAACTTTAAATACCCTGGCGCCAAATTCCGAAAATACCAAAAAATACATGTAATATTAGACTCGATACCGGGGGAGGGGGGCGCCGTGGCTCCCCCCAGCTCCCCCCTAATACCGCCATTGTCACCAGAGACATCACGAATGAAGAAATCTGCCTGGCAGTATTCAGTCTTGGGGGCAAAACAAACACCAGGTCCTGGTCATTTTTCTGGTCACTTTCACATAAGATTCTGGCCAACCATTGGAGAAAGAGTTAGTAAAGAGATTACAGATTTCTTCACTACAGGAATTATGCCATACAACTGGAATGACACGCAGCTGATCCTGATCCCAAAATTCCCTCAACCTACTACCATGAAACAGTTTAGGTCAATCAGCTGTTGCAATTTCATGTATAAGATTATATCAAAGATCCTTACCTCCCCCTTAAATAGTGGATTCTTGACCTTATCCCGGACACTCAGGCGAGGCGACCTTCACTGGGGGAAGAATGATTAAGGATAATATAGTGGTGCTTCATGAAGTCCTTAATTCTTTCAATACTGGAGATAATAAGAAGGAAGACTTAGCCTGAAGCTAGACATGAGGAAAGCTTATGACCTGGTGGACTGGGAGTGTCTTGATCGTCTTCTTAGAGCTTATGGATTCCCGAACACTTAGTGTAACTTGATTATGGTTTGTTTCCGATCAGTGCGATTCTAGGTTATGTTTAATAGACAACCAACAGATTTTTTCACACCTTCCAATAGATTTATGTTTAAGGTTGGAAACTAGATTAAGACAATCAAGGAAGAGGCTTAGATTCGAATTGCCCTAGTTTACCAGGATATTCTAATAGATGATCAATAAAGTATGTTTCATGTAATTCAAGATAAATATCAAAAGGCGTCGCAATTCTCTAACCCTAAGGTCTAAGGTCACGCACTCTCGTATCTGCTAACCTCACTACCTAACTATGCTCAGATCGCGCTATCGCCAGTAGCGTAACCAGGATTGGTATACTAGGGGAGCCGAATTGTAAATAAAAAAGAGGTGTCACTGGCAAAAAAAAAATTCTTCAAATTTAGATAATAACAAAAAAATTTCATGAATCTAATACTAAGTAAAAATACACAAGAATTGATTTGATTATAGGTTGCTTAAGTAGTAAAAAGAATAATTATATGTCATTCGCAATTTTTTTCATTTAATTTGGATAATTTATGATCAAATATTGTAATTATTATACACTATAATTTGATTAACTATTACGTAATACAAAATTTCACCGAAACAACATAGTGGGGGAGCAGAACATCAAATACCTCGACGACGCCAAACTCTGAAAATAAGAAACTTTACATATAATTTTACACTCGATATCGGGGGAGGGGGCGCAATGGCTCCCCCAGCTACCCTAGTACCGCCCCTGGCTATTGCGTGATGCATCTAAAATAAATCTTATGTGCGGATAATGAAACAAAGAATAGCTCATAACGATGAACTAGTCTAACTGACCATCTCTCGAGTGGACCTGGAAACCCTAGCATGCAAGTTTCAG
This sequence comes from Linum lewisii, assembly GCA_034768395.1. NCBI lineage: Eukaryota > Viridiplantae > Streptophyta > Magnoliopsida > Malpighiales > Linaceae > Linum > Linum lewisii. Next base: position 51,377,687 of record CM068301.1, on the reverse strand, counting down.
CGTTCTAAGGGAGACTGCTCATTGGTCAAGTCGACTCTCGCCTAAACGAACTCTTAATCTAGGCAGTTAATCAAGAACATGAAACATAAAGAAGGAAACTGCAACTATCAATATAAATTTGCATTATATTAACGAAAACAAATATCAAAACATTATTTGAATGTACTAGAACACTTAGGGTTCATCTCATCTAAGCACACAGAGTTAAACTACTCATATCTAAAATATAAGAATCGAAAGTAATACAAGAATCCATGGAATTAGGGTTTCTAAGAAGGAATCGAAAAAACCTAATTTTGTCAAAATTTCCGCAATAACTGTTTTGAATAATAACTACTTTAAACATTACAATACTTACTTTAAACACTACAATAACTACTTTATTTTATTTTATTTTATTTTTATTCGAGCACTCCCACGGACTACAATGACTACTTTAAATACTGCAATAACTACTTTAGACACTACAATAACTACATAAAAACAACCACCAAAACATAGGGATGATGAACCCACCAAAAAATTAGCGACCCTAAACAAAATATGATTTTCTAAATGTTTTTGAATGCTATCAAGATTGATACTATTAAATTCGTATTTGAAAGATGAGTTTTTTTCGTGAAAACAAAAAAAATTTGGACTTGTTACGATTTTCTGAGAAGGAATAACGAGGTGAAAAAATATTTTTTGTCAAGTCATACTATTAATATTGGTCTTGTTAAATTCGTCATTGAAATACAAGTCTTTCTATATGAAAAACATAAAATTGGACTTGAATTGATGAAGTTATGTTAATTTTAAAACATGTATGTGAATAATATATATTTTACTAATATCGGAAATGCCCAAATCAATTTGGGTTTTTAGATGAAAAAAGTGCTCATTCAATTAAATCATTTCCGCATAATACTGAAACATAATTTCAGCCAAGAAACATGGGCCACTCAACTATATTATGTTTAGGCCTAATACCCTCAGATGTCACGAACTATTGCAATATTACTCGCGTATATACGACGTAAGCCTATCTGGAGGGCGTCACCAACTATTGAATTCGAGGTTCGAAATAACACGCCGTCAAATTTCACTCGGTTCCGTCTAAGTCCGTGTTCTGACTTGGCATGATGTGGTTACGTGGCTAGTCCAACACACGGGTCGGTTGAGTAACCCGCCATGTCACCAAAACGGATTTGGGGGATTCCAGTGGGCCCACTACTCAACTCACTTTCTTCTACGCTCGCCCACTCTATCACCGAAGAATTTGCCCCCATCGACGACGCCGATGACATTGATACCGACGACCACGACGAACTCCTCCCCGCCGTCCTCATCATCAACCCCTTCTGCATCTTCCTCCACGATGAGTAACTACTCTGTTGCTCTTGCTCTTGCGCCTCCCGCCATGCCACCACGCCGCCGCTTTTCTCTGTCGGCGTCGCCACTCCCCCGTCGCAATCATACTCTTCTTCTTCCGCTTCTTCGAACCTGAACATGAATACCGCGTGTGCGTCCCCTCCACCGTCCTCAAACAGCCAATTGTAAACATCCCACGAGATCTGAATCGGAACCCCTATCAACCTCGATTCGCTCGTTCCCTCTGAACTTCCACTTCAACCTCTTAATCTGCAAAACCTTCTTGTTATCCACAGAGAAACTCAGCCTCGCATCTCCCCCAACGCTACAATCGATCGAAATATGACGATTTCCACCACCGAATCTTACTTTGGTTGTATAAACCTTGTTGCCAAACACCTGCTCCCTCCTGAGAACCATGGATTGGATCCTCTCATGGGGCCTAATGGATTTCGTCTTTCCGAAAGCTTCTTTAGTGAGATCGCCGACGAGAAGGACTATTTCCCGATTGACGACGACAGCGATGTAGAATCCGGATTGGGGTTCGGGTCCGGATGAGAACTTGGCACGGGAGAGGTCCCAGAAGATATGGGGACCGGGACTAGCATCATCCGGGTTGGTGAGTGTCTTGGAGCCGTGTTTCTTCCAGAAGAGGAAGGGGTTGATCTGGAGGTGGAAAGCTATGGCGGATTGGTGAGGGAAATGGTGTGAGAGGGAAAGAGGAGAGCAGGTATTGTTGTGTTGGTGATATTTTGGTCAATGGGGAGGAGATAAAGGTCGAGAGAGTGGCTTAGGAAGGTGCGAGACCAGGTCAGAGAGAAAACGCCGACTTGTGTTTGGTAGAAGCAGGTTGTGAGATTGGGCTTGCCGGTGGTCGTCGGAGGAGGCGGTGGAGGAGGGTGGTCGGAGAGAGAGTGGAGAGAGAGAGGGAGAATTGGAGGAGAAGTTATTTTGTTAAATTTCATTTTTATTTTTTATTTTTAAGATATTATTAAATATTGACACCTAGGATGCCAACTAGACTAGTTTATACAGTCAGCTAACTCCATCTAGCCAGCTGCCAAAATAATTATCGAAAACTAACGGCGTGTTATCCGAAACTGGGAATTCAATAGTTGGTGACGCCCTCCAGATAGCCTATACGTGATATACACGCGAGTAAATCGCAATAGTTCGTGACATCTGAGGGTATTAGGCCTTATGTTTAAGATTGTTGAAGAACTAACTCGCTCGCGAGCAGTTTGGCCTTCGGCTAAAAGAAAGTTTGCTCGTGACTCGGCTCGATTTTAAATGAGCCAAACTTGAGCCACAACATGTCCGTCCCGATAGGCTCGCGAGCTAGCTCGAGAACCAACTCGAATACTAGCTCCGCTATATGGCTCATTACAGGGACGAAGCTAGGAAATTTTCATCCTAGGGGCCGAAGAAAAAATTCAATAATAATTTTTTTAATTAAATTATAATAAATATTATTATTTTAATCATACACGACGTTCTTTAACATCATTGAAATCACTTAAAACTGCGTTTAAACTAAAACTTTCTGATATATCACGTTCAACATATATGATTCAATTATCAACTAGAAAATCATCACACATTTTATTGCCAACACACAAATTTGAATCAATAAACTTATTAATGTTAAATACATCCACTGCCCAATATGCAATAAGTACTAAATTTCAATCAAATAAACAATTTAACATAAGCATAATTACGTTCTCAGAATAAAAAAGAACATAAGCATAATTACATGAAACAGGCAAACAGCAACATGCCAACAATATATAATGATCATCATATAATAGAACACAAGAAATTTTAGAATTTTTACTAACCTTTTATTGCAGGTGCAAAAGAAGAGGTAATATATCCGAAATCAAACTTTGACTTTACGGCAACTCATCAGTAAAAGTGCGATGGATTGAGAGAAAGTATGAATCAATGAATTTTAGTTGTTGGTGGTTAAATATATAGAAGGAGTTAGGGTTTGAATTACAATATTTATAAAGGAAAAGAATTCTATTATTAACATAATAGGTTTGGATTTTAACCCATTGGAAAATAAATAAAGAAAAAAAATTAAAAGAACAAAGTTAAAATAGGGAAAAAATGGGGTCGTTTGGTATAGGGGATTGCGAATTAGGGGAAATATGAAAAAAGTAGAATGGTGGAAAAGTGTTTGTTAAAAGTTGGAGGATGTTAAATTACATTGTTTGGTATGTATATTTGGTAAAGAAAATAGGAGGGGAAGACAGTGGGTCCCATTATTCTATTTGGGGGAAGTCAGAATTTTTGATAAAAGTAGAAATTGTCAGAATACACATTCTGGAGACAATAAAAACTCTGGGTATCTGAAATACAAAACTCTAGCTCCATTAGATAGTAAACAAACAAGGATATCTTAGAATACAGAGTTTCCAAGAAACACAACTGGATTTCCCCTATACCAAACGATCCCAAAGAGTAAAATGGTGATTTGTATAGAAGAAAAAGGAAAAAATAAAGAGCAACACGCGTTCAAATAAGAAATAAGGAATAAAATAAATAAACAGAGTAGAAAAGGCCATGGTCTAACCCTGACCTTTTGTTCACCACACAATACCCCTACCACTACGCTACAGCCGAGTTTACGTAGTGGACATGGCCCCCTACTTATATATCAGAACTCCGTCCCTGGCTCATTATAAAAGCTATAATGAATTCATAAAAAAAATAAAAAATTATAATGAAACATGTGCTTTGTCATATATGTAAGTTGGTTGGAATATTTACCCACACCCAACCGTGTGCATAGAGGAATATATTTATAGAATCGGGAATTACACAAATGGTAGGAGATAATTACAAATAATAAATACAAATATTCTAATTAATATGAGCATCCTTATCACCCTCCCGCAAGCCAATGGCGGGATAGACAGTGAGCTTGTGTCGAAGCATCGTGAAGCGTGGTGCTGGTAAAGGTTTTGTGAGGGCATCGGCAATCTGATCTTTAGTTGATATGTAAGCTATGTGAAAGTGTTTGCTTGCGACTCGTTCTCTGACAAAGTGGAAGTCAATCTCCAAATGTTTTGACCGAGAGTGAAACACCGGGTTCTTCGAAAGGTAGGTGGCGCCAAAATTGTCACACCATACCGTCGGGGGTTGCTGTAGAGGGAACCCGATTTCTTTGAGTAGCGATGTTAGCCATATCGCTTCGCATGAAGCTGCTGCCATCGCTCGGTATTCAGCTTCCGTGGACGAACGTGACATCGTTCGTTGCTTTTTACTCGTCCATGAGAGAATATTTGGGCCGAGGTAGGTGACATAGGCTCCGGTTGACCGTCGGTCTATCGTGTCTCCTGCCCAGTCAGCATATGTGAAGACAGATAAATTATGAGAAGCATGTTTGCGTAAAGTAATACCATGGAAAAGCGTCCCCTTGAGATATCGAATGACCCACTTCAATTGGACCCAATCCGAGGTGGTCGGTGCATGCATGACTTGCGAGAGCTTGTTCACCGCATAAGATATGTCCGGTCGAGTAATCTGTAGGTATTGCAAGCCACGTAGTAATGGGCAGAAATCCGTAGCTCGATCAAATGGGGTTTCGTCCACCGTCTTGGGTTGGTAGTAGGGCGTCGCGACGGGGTTGGCATCATGGAGTACGACCTTGACAATCAGCTCTTTCGTGTACTTTGTCTGACATAGGTGAAGGCTTGACTCTGTGCGCTTTACTTCAATGCCCAAGAAATAGCTTATGGCCCCAAGATCCTTAAGCTGAAATTTCTCCGCCAATTGCTGAATGATGTGGCGGACATGGGTGGCCGACTCTCCTGTGATGATTATGTCGTCTACGTAGATCAAAACAATAAGTGGTGAGGGGTGAGTAATATAAAAAAGGGAATGATCAGTTTTTGACCCTTCAAACCCGAGCTCGTGGAGGGCATCTCAGAGGCATGAGAACCACGCTCTTGGAGCTTGTTTTAACCCGTAGAGAGATTTGCGGAGACGACACACATGGTGAGGACGCGTTGGGTCCACAAAACCGGGTGGTTGAACCATGTAGACTTCTTCGTCAAGTGTTCCATGCAAGAAGGCGTTAGAGACATCTAATTGATTTATTTCCCAATTTCTCGACACCGCAATAGATAAGATTAGACAAATAGTTGCGGGTTTAATTATCGGGCTAAATGTCTCTGTGTAGTCCAACCCTTCTTGCTGGTGATATCTTTTAGCTACTAGGCGTGCTTTGTATCGTGCTACCGTCCCATCTGGATTCCGTTTGATACGGAATACCCATTTATTACCAATTGGACACTTGTGTGGAGCTGGCGGCTCGAGAGTCCAAGTGCTGTTATGGAGGAGAGCATTAAACTCTTCGTGCATGGCATCTCGCCATTCTTTTCTTGGGAATGCTTGCGTGTAGCAAGTAGGCTCCACGTCCGCTTCTGCTATTTTGACACTGAATGTGCGTGGCTTTAGGCTTCCTGTCCGGCTTCTCGTGACCATGGTATGAGTTGAACTAGTCGGCGGCTGATGATGTGTCCCTTGGTGAGTGATTCGAGGTGGTTGTTGGGCTTAGCCGGGCAATAGTTGTGTGGCAGTAGGTGATGGTTGAAGAGGCTGGTTTGTGGGCGGCGGCTGGGAATTAGTTGGCATAGCAGGTGGCGGCAATAGCAGTGGTGTAGGGAAGGAGTCGTGGCTTGTAGTAGGTGGTGGAGAGGACTCGAGTACCGAGGGCACCTGAAACGGGAAAATAAGTTCATCAAATATAACATGCCGAGAGATATGAACTTTAAAGGTAGTCAAGCTTAAGCAAAAGTATCCTTTATGTTGCAAGCTATAACCAAGAAAGACACAAGGCGCGGATTTAGGCTCGAGCTTATTAGCCGCATATGGTTTTAACCAAGGAAAGCATAGGCAACCAAACACTGGTAGAGACATATAATCCGGATTAGAACCAAACAAACAGTGATAAGGCGTGTCATGATCCAACACAGCCGAAGGTGTCCTATTGATTAGATAGACTGCCGTCCGGAAGGCGTAGGTCCAGTATTGCAGAGGCAGCTTCGCCTGATGAAGCAATGTACGGCCCATTTCTGTCACGTGACGGTGCTTACGTTCAGCACACCCATTTTGCTCAGGAGTGTGAGGGCACGAACTTTGACAAATGATTCCTTCCTTGGACAGATATTGTGCTAGCTTCTGATATTCACCACCCCAATCTGCACGAAATGTTTTTATAGGACGTCCGAAATACTTTTCCACCATTGTACGAAAAGTAATGAAAGTCTGCAGGAGGTCAGAGCGATAACGAACAAAGTATAGCCAACAATACTTGCTGTAGTGATCATAAAACAAGATATAGTAACGAAAATTATCAACTGAATCAACTGGTGACGGCCCCAGACGTCACTGCAATTCAAATCTAAAGGTCCAGTAGCACGAAAAACTGATAAAGGGAATGGTTGTTTGTGCATTTTGCCTACACAACACTCTTGACAAATAGATGAAAGAAGTTTATTAGAGAAATTGATATCCGACGAGCGTAGCATCCTCTTAACACTCTCCATGTTTGCATGACCCATGCGCTTATGCCACGTGGTTAGCGTTGCAGTATTCGCCTTTGGCCGCACTCGATGAAGGAGCGAGAGAGGCAAGCTGTATAATCCATCCTTACTCCGGCCTTGGTATAGTATCCTGTGACTGATCAGATCCTGTACGCACACCCATTGCCCATAAAAAATAATAGCCAGATCGTTATCACGTGTTATGACACTGATAGACAAGAGATTTTGACAAGAATTTGGAACCAGTAATATATCATCAAGTGCTAGAACAGTTCCATCCAAATATGAAGTAGCACAACCAGTATGAGAGATAGGGACGAGATTACCATCGCTAAGCTGAACTTGGTACGTGCCTCGGTACTTGGTGTGAACGGCAAGGTTGGCTAGGTCGTTGGTAAGGTGATGGGTGGCTCCGGAGTCAAGGGTCCAGGTGTTGTGTGGGTGAGGTGACATGTGGCTGGTGTAGTGGGCTTAAGGAGGCGGTGGTTGAGTCTGGCGAGGCGAGGGACACATCCGGAAGTGATGGCCGATCCCATTACAGTTGAAACACACCATGGGACGGTTGGATTGCTGCTGCTGCGGTGGCGGCTGGTATGTTGTCTGAGGCGGCTGCTGAGCCTTCCGAAACTGTGGCGGCTGGTAGGCCGAGGGAACACCGTAGCGGGGCTGCTGACCGTATGAATCTCAGCCTCTCGGTCGGCGTCCTCGAGGCCGGGTATTGGATGACTGAGCCGAGTAGTTCGCCTGAGGAGCTAATGCGGCAGCGGCCTCATCCATAGCAAGATCGGTTTCCTCCGAGAGAAGCAGGCCATGTAGCTCGAGAAAGCTCACCGACTCGGAACGGTTGTTGAGGGCACGAATCAGCGGGCGGTACTGCGTGGGCAGACCGCGGTTGACTTGATAGACAAGTTCAGAGTCAGGAACCGACTGCCCGAGCGCCTGGAGCCGATCGGCGATTCCCTTTGCTTTCTGTAAATATTCAGAAATAGAATCATTATTCAATTTCAAATCAAGCAACTGGTTACGTAAGGACCTGATCTGGGATGGACTCCCGGTGCCGAAGGCCGTGGCGAGGGATGTCCACGCGTCTCGAGCCGTCTGCACTCCAACAAGGGTGTGAACCACCGACGGGGACAGCGAGCCAACCAAGGACAAGCTGGTCCTGGCGGATGCCACTTGACGAAGTCAGCCGAGACTCCACCTTCTACCGTCGTGCGCACTGGGGCGACGGAGGTGCCGTCAACATGGCTGACGAGATCGTAACCAGCAAGGAACGGTTCGATCTAAAGCTTCCATAAAATGTAGTTGCTTACATCTAGTTTGATTGGGAGTTGGGAAGGCGGCGCAGGTAGGGATTGACCAGCGGACGCCATGGAAAAAAGAGAAAAAGTGGAAAGCGGCGGCGGCTTGGAAAAAAAGGGTTTTCGGCTAGGGTTGGCCGAATTGAGAAGGGAATTCGATTTGGGCTCTGATTACCATGTAAGTTGGTTGGAATATTTACCCACACCCAACCGTGTGCATAGAGGAATATATTTATAGAATCGGGAATTACACAAATGGTAGGAGATAATTACAAATAATAAATACAAATATTCTAATTAATATGAGCATCCTTATCAATATACAATAAATCATATGCTATTTGTGATTTTACTAATATAAACACAAATGATATATTGTTTAGGTTTAACCATTTTAAATGAGAAAAATAAAAACTTGTAAACTTTAAAATAATTTTGTTTTTTAGCTTGACTCGTTAATGTTTTTTATCGTACAAACTTCAAATTGGACTCATCAAGTGGTTTTAATGACCGAAGTTGGACTTGAACTCGAGTTTGGCTCGTCAAGTATAGTTAACGAGCCAGGCTCGAGCTCGTCACAAGTTTAAAAATTCTAGCTCGAGTTCGAGGCCGAGCTCGTCTAAAAAGTAACAAGCCAAACTTCAGCTCGGTTCGGTTCGTGAACCGCCCTAATTATGTCTATATAAATATAATAGACCCATATAGTTTTTTTCAAAGAGACAGAAATTACAGATGGATGTTGAGGTTCCAAACTCCATGGCTGCTTCTTCTGGTGCATCAAATGACCAAGAAATTAATCAACTTCCACCACCAAAACAACTGGATGCGGGAGCCTTGTTCGTCCTGCAATCACAAGGTTTTAATTTCCTCAAGAGCTTCTTAGTGCCTAACCATCATTCCTTCATTGTTCATTTTGTTTAACTTGGTACTGATGTTTTGTTTTCTGGAGGTAGGATCATGGCTGCACTGTGCATATCACTTGACAACATCAAATGTAGCACCCCAACTTCTGAGCCTACCATTTGCTTTGGCTCTACTTGGATGGACTGGTGGTGTGTTGTGCCTCACTCTTGTAGCTATAGTGGTCTTCTACTCATTCCATCTGCTCTCTTTGGTTCTGGATCACAATGCACAGCTTGGGAATCGACAACTACGATTTCGCGACATGGCCACATACATTCTTGGTACATCTTCTTTCAGCCTCGATTCATTCTATACCGATTTTCATTATGGGTTTCCTTTTGATCAGGACCAAAATGGGGGAAATACTGTGTTGGTCCTCTACAAATTGGGGCATGTTATGGGACTGTGATTTCCAGTATTCTGCTTGGTGGGCAGAGCCTTAAGGTCAGTTAAATTGAGTAGGCACTTACTTACATCCAGATTCCACAGAATTGTTAATTTCAGTGTTGTGTGTGTGCTGCAGTTCATATATTTGCTGTACAGACCAAATGGAGGAATGAAGCTGTACCATTTCATAAGCATATTTGGAGGCATCACAATGTTTTTGGCACAAATGCCATCTTTCCATTCTTTGAGGCATATTAACTTGGTCTCTGTAATCCTTTGCATTGCCTATAGCATTTGTGCCACTGCTGCTTCAATCCACATTGGTAAATGTTCTTGATCCAAACCAACATGTACTCAAGTTATATAATTCTTCTTCCTTTCTCCTTAAATTCTGTTGGATTTTCCCACATCGGAACTATTGGGTGTTATTGGCCTTCTCACTCGAAAAGCTAGTTATTGGGTTTGAGGCTTTCTCTCACACTTATAGTGCACCCTGCCCATTCCACTTTCCGTTGTGGGATAAATCAACAACCTCCCTTCACAGATCGGTCTCTCAGTAGGCATTATCCATCTACTAGGTATGACCAAATGTGTTCGGTCTCTCGGTAGGAATTACCCATCTACCGGTTATGACCAGATCCTTGGAGGTTGTTGTCAACCGGACTCTAATACAAATGTTGGCTGCTATTAGGCATTTTCACCCAAAAACTAGCTATCGGTATGAGGTTTTCCCTCACACTTATACAGTGCACTCTTCCCCTTCTCCATTCACTTTCCGAACCCAACAAATTCTAAAGTCAGTCTTTCTTTCTTTCGAATTATTCTGTCTCAGGACACTCAAAGATGGCTCCAACTAGAGACTACTCTGTTAATGGTTCCCCAATAAACCAGCTTTTTGGTAATTTCAATTCCATATCCATCATTGTCAACGTGTATGCAAGCTTAATCATTCCTGAGATCCAGGTGAAAATTACTCTTTGTTTACCCTTTCAAAAGTAATATTTATCAGCTAATTCTATATAATTAAAATTTTAAGTCATTTACGGTTCATTATTTAGTGTATAGTGAGTGAGTTTAATTTGCTCGACTCAAACTCACTAAAACATTGGGGTACTTCTTTCAAATCAGTCCTCTACTATTTGGGTTCTACAGCTAGGTACCTGAACTTTTGCTGGATTTAGACTAACTATGAGCTTCAGTGACCAAATGCATATTTGGTCTATTAAACCAAATTAATTTCTGCCACTGATTTAATATTAAAATAATAAGGTTGTCCTAATCTTATATGATCAATTAATTATCTAATTAATTAGTAGATAATGATTAGGAAGGTCATTTAATGTTACCATAACTAATATATTTTTATATTTTTTTCCCTATTCCCTCCAACTTCTTCTCAATTCCCTGCAACTCTTTTCTTTCTTCCCTCTCCTGTTGCCGTAATTTCTTTTTTTTTTATCTCCGGTCAAGGTTCGGTTTAGGTGTTTAGACTAAGCGTACATGAATTTTTTCTCCAGTAGGGTTTATATGTTCTTAGTGCACTAAAAGTCTCTTATGAGAAAATATAAGTGTACAAGAATTTTTGGTTTGCTAATACTGCAATGTTAATGATTCTTGCACTAGGAAAGTCTATTTATGAACCATCTAGACTCCAAACGTGTTATATTTATGTTGTTTGATCTTTGTTTAAGTATTATTTTGCTGATTTGATGAATGTACTAGGACACCTTAGATGTTTCAATGTTAATGATGCATGTACTAAGACACCTTAGTACTTTTCCTGCATTAGGACACCCTTGATTCTATTGAAGTTAACTTCTTTATAGGACACTGTAGTATGGTGAGCTGTACAAGATTTTTGGTTTGCTGATGCTGCAATGTTAATGATTCTTGCACTAGGAAAATCTATTTATGAACCATCTGGACTCCAAACGTGTTATATTTATATTGTTTGATCTCTGTTTAATTATTTGTTTGCTGATTTGATGCATGTACTAGGACACCTTAGATGTGAATTTCGTTTCAATGTAAATGATGCATGTACGTGGACACCTTAGTACTTTTCCTGCACTAGGACACCCTTGAATATGTTGAAGTTAACCTCTGTATGGTGAATGTACATGGATTTTTGATTTGTTGATGCTGTAATGTTAATGATTGTTGCACTAGGACATTCTATTTATGAACCATCTAGACTCCAAACGTGCTATATTTATGTTGTTTGATCTTTGTTTAAGTATTGATTTGCTGATTTGATGCATGTACTAGGACACCTTAGATGTGAGTTTCATTTCAATGTTAATGATGCATGTACTAGGACACCTTAGTACTTTCCATGCACTAGGACACCCTTGTCCATGACTGATGACTATATTGGAGACGAGATTGAAATAGTCGGAACAAGCAATTGCAAGAAATCGACCGAAGAAGAAAGAAACAATGTCGTCGGAGAAGAAAGAAACAACTATGGTTGGGGATTTGTTTTGAAAGGAAAATATTGGACTTTTCTTTCTTTTGATTCTCTTTCCATAATTATTCATTGAATTTATTATGTGTCATAATGATCCGTTGAATTAATTATCTGTCATAATGATCCGAATTAAATAATTAAATAATGAGTAAGTCAATCTAATCTGAACCATTCATTTTTATCTAATGGTTCTTGTTAATTTGGTCTAATTGACCAAATTTGAGGTTTGGTTCCCCAATAGGCTCCGGAGCTGAGCTGCTGAGCTGAGGTACATCATCCCGATAAATCCTGCAATATTCGGGGTCAACAGTTTGGTACCTGGACTTTTACATAGGCATACATCTCTTTTATAAACTTTTTGTCTAGTGCCACAAAATTATTTTATTTATACTATGGTCCTTGTGTCTTTTTACTTAATTTTTTATTTCCCACCCAAGTTTTTATTTAGTTTTGGCCTGACCCTAATTTAGTCCCAAAATTTTGGTTCGTTCACATGTTATATGGTTTGATATTTAGTGTTGGTTTATTAAGAGTAATAAGTTGGACATCACAAGTTTTGAAGTCTTGGCTAGTCGAGTTACATGAGTCATTGATGTTTGGTCGGATTTTCATGAATTTCATGGAGTTTGTGTGGAATATCCACATGGTTTTTACAGGTTCTAGTAGCCTTTAAATTCAAGGTATTTTTTTCAATTTGCAGGCAACTATAGCACCACCAGTGAAAGAGAAGATGTTTAAGGGATTGTGTCTATCTTTCGTAGTTGTGGTCACAACTTATTTTAGCGTGGCCATCTCTGGGTATTGGGCTTTTGGCAACAAATCTCAGGGAACTGTCCTTTCCAATTTCATGGGTAGCGATGGCCACATCTTGTTGCCCAAATGGCTCCTCGTCATGATCAATGTCTTCGCTTTCTCCCAAGTCTTCGCTGTCACTCTCGTAAGTCCTAACTATTTTTAACTCAACCACACCTTTTCTTCATTCACAATTAAGAGATAGCAAATCATTTTGGTGTCTATTTATGTATACATGTTTCGTGGGATGCACGTAGGTTTACTTGCAGCCGACGAACGAGGTATTGGAGAACTGGTTTGCGGATCCAAAGGCGAAACAGCTCGCGATGCGAAATGTGATTCCAAGGTTGTTCTTCAGAACGCTGACAGTGACCTTGGCCACGTTTTTTGCGGCATTGTTGCCTTTCTTTGGTGACATTATGGCCCTTTTTGGAGCGTTCGCTTGCATTCCTCTCAACTTGATATTGCCGATGGTTTTCTACAACATGACATTTAAGCCTTCAAGAAAGAGCGTATTGTTGTGGATACACATAGCGATTGTGGTGGTCTTGTCGGTTTTGGTGGCTATTGGTGTTGTTGCCTCTATTCGACAGATCATCCTTGATGCCAAGACTTACAACTTGTTTGCTAATATATGACCAAATTCTACCTTTTGTTTTCTTCTCTCCTAGTGTACACTACAAGAAAAAGGCATATTAGTCACAGTTTTTTTGCATTATTAGTCACGATTTTAACCGTGACTAAAAAAATTAGTCACGGTTCAGCAAACCGTGACTATATTGGCCATTTTTTGTCACGGTTCGTGTAGAAACCGTGACCAATATTGGTCACGGTTCGTGTAGAAACCGTGACCAATATTGGTCACGGTTTCTATAGGAACCGTGACAAAAAATGGCCAATATAGTCACGGTACAGTTTGTAACCGTGACCAAGTTTACTGATCAAATTATAAGGGGAAAACGTTTCAGTGACCAGATTGTCATTTTGTTGAATTATAGGACCAGACCCTCAATTCCTTCCATTATGCAAAATGATCCATAAAACTAGAATGTCAACAAATTGTCCCAATTAATTACAAACTAGTCCTTGATTTATTTATTGTGTTAAAAATTACAATTTGCAATTTACAATTTATTAGTCACTTATGAGAAAAACTACCGCCGCCGCCACCGCCACTGCCGCCGCCGACTGTTGTCAACCTTCTTCCTCCCACCATCTTCCTCAAAATCCAAATCCATTGCTTCCTAGAACCCAAAGCTTCCGACCAAATCCATTACTGCCCAGAACCCTAGCAGATATGGATTGCGAAGAAGAGAGGAGAGTGCTGAGCAGCTGTCGTCGACGTCCACCATTGCGGCGCTACGGCTGGCAGTGGTGGTGGGTTTAGGGAAGAAGAAGTCGGAGGGGCGGCTGGCAGTGGTGGTAGGTTTAGGGTGACGAGTTCGAATCGGAGAGGCAGAGGTGCGACGGGGGGCAGTTTGAATCGGAGGAGACGAGAGAAGGGGCTCGGTTGACGAGTGCTTGCGGTAAGAAGAGAAGGGAGAAGAAGACGGATGGGCGAAGAGGCAGAGGTGTGGGGGGCGTTTGAATCGGAGGAGAGGAGAGGGGGCCGGATCTGGGGGGGGCGTTTGAATCGGAGGAGAGGATTAGATCTAGGGATTCCACCGCCACTTTCCAAGTTTGTAAGGAAGCTTCGCCGGTTATAAGAAGAGAAGGGAGAAGAAGCAAGGGAGCAGGGAGAAGAAGATGGAAGTAGCAGAATGAATCAGCGAATCGCCAGCGTGGATAAAAATAATTTGTCACAGTTTAAACTATAAACCGTGACAAGTTAGTCACGGTTTTAAATAACCGTGACTAATTTGTCACGGTTTACATTTAAACCGTGACAAATTAGTCACGGTTTTTTGTAACCGTGACAAATTAGTCACGGTTTAAATGTAAACCGTGACAAATTAGTCACGAATATATAAAACTGTGACTAACTTGTCACGGTTTACAAAACCGTGACTAATCCTATATTTTCTTGTAGTGGTATGCTCCATTCAACAATGGTGGGTTGGGAAACGACTACTCCTGAGCCATGGTCCAGTTTAATTTTGGGTTCAATAATAAGGAGTGCTAAATTACTATCTCAAATTGTCAAAAATGCAATTTCTAGGACTACGAAAATGTGTTCTGCTCCAATAGTGTTAGTCCGATCTTATATATAAGATTCATTCTTATTTTCTGATTAGCATTTATATATTGTTGATGTCATTATCTTATTGTCATAATTTTTATGTATATGGTATTCATTAATTACAACAAACGTTTCTATGTAATTTTTTTTAATTTGAACGTATTTTTTTATATTTTAACTATGACGTCATCAGTGATAATAGAAAATTATTTGTTTACCGTGCCCAGGTTGACCGTTGTTGACATCCCATCCTCCGACACTTTGACTCAAATTTTGGCTAAGGCTTCATCCACGACTCTAGTCCACCTTGGTCATCAACTTGTCATTGTTTAAGAATTTGGGAAGAGATTTTTAGAAGTGCAATAAGTAGTGTTTCAAATATGTGAAAGGTACAAATTGTATATGAATGAAATGTAGTATACACTACAACAAACACCGTAAATAGTCGGGGGCGTACAACCCCTGACAAGTATAGTGGGATTAGTCAGGGGCAGGCCACCAACGAAAATCCTGGGGGGCTGCCCCCGACTAAATCAGTGATATAGTCAGGGGCAACCCCCGATTAAAATTTGATTTTCCCGCTTAATTAAACCCTAGATCTCCCAACTCATTCTCCCTATTCTCCTCATTTCCCCTCTCTCTCTCAACTCTCTCAATTTCCCAACTCACTGCCGCCGCCCACCATCGTCGCCACCAACTACCGCCGTCGACCATTGCCGCCGCCGAAAATCTCCGTCGCCGTCGCCGCTCACCTCCACAACGTCGCTACCACTCACCTCCAAAACCCACCACCCTCAACTCCGCAACACCGCCACCACATAACCTCCACAATGCCGCCAACGCTGTTCACCTCCACAAGGCCGCCACCACTCACCTCCACAAGAATGCATGAGGCCAACAAAATATATGTCTTTATATTCAAGATTGTATATTTAGTTATTTACCTAATTAGTATGTTAATAGACATTATTTTTAAAATTTATTAAAATTTGTTTGCAAGTTTTAATAATAATAATTTAATCACACCCAACATGAAATTTTTATTTAAAAAAAAATCAAATATTTTAGGAAATTAACTATGTAAATATTAAATAAAATAATAAATAGCTCAGGGGCCGTTTAGTTGGGGGCCAGACCCCTGCCTTCGACTAATGTTTGCTAGTCGGACATGAATTGGTCGGGGTCGAACTGAAAATAAGAGGGGGCCATGCCCCATATATATATATATATATATATATATATATATATATATATATATATTTTTGATGAATTGGTCAAGGCAGATTCAATTTCAGCAGACTTAAAATCAAGATTTGAAAAGTACTTTAATTATAAATAAACAGAAGAAAACAAATGAAAATGCACAGAATAAGTTTGAAGATTGTATTCAGTTTGACTAAGAAGATTGTTCTAAATAAATAAATAAAATCCGATGGCAAGAAAAGTTGTGAAACAAATAAACCTTATAATGTTGAAATCCTAGCAATAAGGACTGAGTTTAGCAAGTCAATGAAACACCACAGAAAGCAAGCAAGCAAGCAATTAAAAAATCCCATGTTTGAAGAGGGAAATTAGAGCAACAAACTCCATCAACATTGACAAGCAGAACAGTGTGACTCATCATCACTCTCCTCCACAGCTTGATGCTGGAGCTTTGTTTGTCCTCCAATCCAAAGGTCAGATCATCATAAGGGAACTACTGGTCTTCTGCAAAGTTGATCTACAATTTGTACTTGTTTTTTTTTTTTTTGGTGACAGGAGGACCATGGGTGCATTGCGGGTACCATTTGACAACATCAATAGTTGGTCCAGTGATATTCAGTCTGCCATTTGCTCTGGCTTTACTTGGCTGGGGACCTGGAATTACCTGCATAGCTCTATCAGCACTAGTGACTTTCTATTCCTACAATCTCCTGTATTTAGTTCTGGAGCACCATCTTCGGTTTCGGGACATGGCTAAGGACATCCTATTATTGGTTTTTGTGTAACATGAATGGTTGAATCTCAATCTTCGGTACCTGCTTGAATCTTGGTCTTACATTACAGGACTTGGATGGGGGAACTACTTTATTGGGCCACTTCAATTTGCTATATGTTATGGTGCTGTCATTGCTTGCACCCTTCTTGGTGGCCAGTGCCTTAAGTTCATCCTCTCATCAGATCCTGTCTTCAAGAGCAGAGAAAATCACGCGGAATATGGCCTCCAAAAGTTGTTTTCTTGAACTGCGTCCTCTTTTAACTCTAATCTGGGTGCTCTGCAGTTCATTTACTTGCTGTACAGCTCAAATGGAGGGATGCAGCTGTACAAGTTCATAGTAATCTTTGGTGCTAAAACTTTGATTATAGCTCAAATGCCATCTTTCCACTCACTGAGGCATATCAAACTTGTGTCATTGATCCTATGCCTTGTCTACAGTGCTTGCGCCACAGCTGGATGTATACACATTGGTAAGACAATTGGAATTTCTTGTCAACAAACTTTCATACTAATTAGTACTAATGACAATATGACATGATGATTCTTGTGCAGGAAATTCAAAGAAAGCGCCATCGAGGGACTACTCAGTGAATGGTTCACAACTTTTTTTGACGAAAAAAGTGAATGGTTCACAACTGAACCACTTCTTTGGATCCATCAATGGAGTATCAATCATTGACACAACTTTTGAAAGTGGGATCATCCCTGAGATACAGACAACACTTGCGACACCAGTGAAAGGCAAAATGTTCAAAGGGTTGTGCTTTGCTGTCATAATCTCCACGTATTTTAGCGTTACAGTCTCTGGTTACTGGACATTTGGGAATGCCTCCAAATCGATCATCCTCACTAACTTCATGGATGTTAATGGGAATCCATTGTTGCCAGCTTGGTTCCTTGTGTTGACCAACATCCTTGTTCTCTTGCAGTTGGCCGCCGTCGATGTGGTAACTTTACATTAAAACAACCCTTCATTTCACATTTCACATTTCACCAGGGTCTCTCAACTAGGGCTGGAAGTAGACCCGAGTGGGTTCGGGTAGGGTGCCCGATACCTTTATGGGTTCAGGTTTAAGATTTGATTTCAAACTTTCATTGTACCCTAGAGTACCAGAATCCAAACAAGTTCTACCCGTGAGTACCCTTTGACCCAAACTTAAAACCCAGATCAGCTACTCCACTAACATGACACAATTAGATTTAAAATTTGAAATGATCATAATTCCTTTCCCCTAACTTAATTCCCCAACCCCGACCTCTAAACCTCTAATTCTCCACAAGTCACTTGGCCCCCAAATTTGCGAGTCAATGCACACGACCTCCAATGCATCTTCCGGGTTAAATGATTCCTGGACTCGTACCCAACCTACCTGTTCGAGTATACAGGTACTGAAATACCCAAACGGTTTCACGTTTGAAACTGGATTCAGATAGTTCACGAGTAGGGTACCCACAAGTACGAGTTTGGATACCACAACCTGATCCTTTCTCCAGCCCTACTCCCAACAAACCCTATGAGCCGCCCCCTTGAGGTAGACTTTTGACTCGCTCGACTGCTAATGATACATGTGTATGCAGATCTACTTGCAGCGAACAAACGAAATGCTTGAGAAATGGTTTGCAGGCCCGAAAAAACACCAATTCGCCATATATTTTTCATTATACCTCCCTAACCAACTCTTCGTCTCCTACATCCGATATCTCTCTCCGTCGGTGTATGGATGTGTCCAGATTTAATGTTAAGAAGATGGCAATTGAAACGGAAGAACCTTAAAAATAAAGTGGCCCAAGTAGAATGGGTAAAAAAAGCGATTTATAGTGTAGGTGGCTATATGTTAAGTTGACAAAGTAGAAAATGACAAAATGATATTTGACAACTACTGCCACTTAAAAGCCAACAACTCACAAGATAGATTATGGAAAATGGAAAGAACTTTTGTAAGCCAAATTATAATACATCATTCATGGGAAATGGTAGGGTACTTGGGTTGATGTGTGATGTAGTACAATAGTGAGTCCTCGTTTTGTCCTTCAAATTGTTTTTGTTTACACTTTGGTTGATTTCATCTTTTCTTTCTTGATTTTAGTTTCACATTCAAATTTTCATTTTGTTTCTTCAATTTTAGTACGCAATTTTTTAATTTTTTCATGAGTTACATGGTTTGGTAGTCGAGTCTTGAGTTGTTTGAATTTGTAGATTGGGCATGCCACAACACTAGTAGTCGTATTGAAGGAGATATCAAGTTTTGGTTTGTCAGAGTGATGTGATCCATCGAGTCACAAGATTCATTGATATTGCATTGGATTTTCATAGTCTTTAGAACATAAATTAATCACATACTGAGGTACTAAGTCCAAAAACAATAATAGCAGTTTAACACAAGTCCAGAGAGACATTGAAAAAAGATAGCACTTTAACACAATAATAGCAGCTTAACACAAGTCAATAGCGGCGGGTAGCAGCTCCATCTTAAGTAGCGACTTCGACGTCAATATCTGATTTCAAAGTGGTTTCGACGAGAGGCTCCATCTTCGCCCATCTAGGTTGTGACTCTATCGACAAGATCCTTCTTCGGCGACATGTAAAAAAGATGAATAAGAAGACTCAAATTAGGGTGCCGACTGTTAAATTAGAGTTTTAAAAGAAAATCCTAATTTAGTTGTAGGTACTAATTTTACCATTTTGCCCTTTTAATTTCAGCCATTAGAACTTGATATTTAATCTAATGATTTTTCACTATGTTCTCACTTGAGAACAAGTTCTAGTATTCTCACAACAGTTAACCTGAATTGGCGCATATCTATTCTTTGGGCACGAGAGTTCAATTCATCATGTATAAAATCTCAGTTTACACAAATTGAGAACCTGAAGTATAGTATGAAGTTTGAACTGTGGTTCTTACTATACCAGCCGGTACAATCACAACTTAGTGGTTCAACCAATTGTGTCGACCGATATGTTAAAGTGTCCCAACTATGTTATACCGGACCGGCCAAACCACCGATTCTACCGACCGGACCGCTATGGTTTTCAAAACAGTGGTTTAAGTATTCTTAAAGATTAATAACATGTTTTCTCAAACAATTAATAAGGTCATGAACATCCCTACGTCTATATATAGTTTTCTAATTGTTTTTTACCATCCCAATAAAGAGAGATGAAGAAAGATAAAAAGAGTAAAACGACATTGGAGCAGGTTGTATCATCTAGTTGTCCATATACTTTGTCCATTAGAATAGCACACAGACCAGTTCTCAGAGAAACAGAAACTAGAGATATGGGTGCTAAGGTTTCAAACTCTAGGAATGCTGTTGCTGCAGCTAATGACCAAGAAATTAATCAACTTCCACCAGCAGCAGAACTAGATGCGGGAGCCTTATTTGTCCTGAAATCACAAGGTTTTTCCTGACAGCTTTGTTTACTTATCATGAAACCATCATTCCTTCCTTTGTTCATTTTGCTTAACTTGATGATGTTCTGCAGGATCATGGCTGCACTGTGCATATCACTTGACAACATCGAATGTAGCCCCGCAACTTCTGAGCCTACCATTTGCTTTGGCTCTACTTGGATGGACTGGTGGAGTGTTGTGCCTCACTCTTGCTGCTATAGTGGTCTTCTACTCATTCTATCTGCTTTCTTTAGTTCTAGAGCACCATGCACATCTTGGGAATCGGCAGCTTCGATTTCGCGACATGGCCACAGACATTCTAGGTACATCCTATACATCCATCAATTAGTCATTAAGGATTTTAATTTTGGGTTTCCTTTTTTTGATCAGGACCTAAATGGGGGAAGTACTGTGTTGGTCCTCTACAAATTGGGGCATGTTATGGGACTGTGATTTCCAGTATTCTTCTTGGTGGGCAGAGCCTTAAGGTTAGTTCAATTGAGTAGGCACTTACTTACATCCAGATTCCACAGAATTGTTAATTTCAGTGTTGTGTGTGTGCTGCAGTTCATATATTTGCTGTACAGACCAAATGGAGGAATGAAGCTGTACCATTTCATAAGCATATTTGGAGGCATTACAATGTTTCTGGCACAAATGCCATCTTTCCACTCTTTGAGGCATATTAACTTGGTCTCTATCCTCCTTTGCTTTGCTTATAGCATTTGTGCCACTGCTGCTTCTATCCATATAGGTAAAACATTCTTATCCCATACCAACTTGTACACAAGTTTTATTATGTTTCTTCCTCCTTTTTCTTCTTCTTCTAAACTCTTTCTTTCTTTCATGCTAATCACACCTGGATTAGACCGAACAGTGTTAGTAAATAATATAAGATTCATTCATAATTCTCTCCTAACAACCCGAGTTATTGGGATGCAACGTTTCATGACATGGTATTAGAGCCTTTGATGACCGAAAGATCTTCGTATCGAATCCCTGCAGCACCCAATATAACAATTTTATCTTGCATAAGGCGTGGTGGACCTTTGCCAACTTCAGTCCCCTTTTATGGGCTTTCGTTTGAGGGAGCATATAGTAAAAAATATAAAATCCAATGCTCGAGTTATTGAGATGTAACTGTTCTTTACAAACGGAAACAAGATTAAAAGTCTAGAACCAGCCAACCGTTTGGGATATGCAGTCAAACCAGAGAATTGACCCGGTTTGACCATGAATTTTGAATGATCCTACCATTTTTTTCATGCCTGTTCAATGAATTTTGTCCACGCATTTTTTTTATCTGATAATATAAAACAAAAGAGTGAACAACTAAAAACTGAACCCATATGTTCCAAGCAAATATTTACTACACAATTACCATCTATACTAGTGTAGCATTCTAATTAGCGGTTGATAATAAATTAATAATATAAACTATATCAAATAATTAGAACTAGAAAAGTAATATATTACTCCAAATAGCAAGTAAACATGCTTATTTATTTAATAATTAAAACAGTGCAATTCTAAATAATTTGCATCCTAGTTACGATTAAATCATTAAACTCTAAACTATTAATATCTCCGATTCGATGCTCTGTCAAGTTATGAAGACCATGCTTTCATTCTTGCTTTCAAATTATTCTGTCTCAGGACAATCAAAGATGGCTCCCACTAGAGACTACTCTGTTAATGGCTCCCCAGTTGACCAGCTTTTTGGTACCTTCAATTGTATCTCCATCATTGTCAACGTCTATGCAAGTTTAGTCATTCCTGAGATCCAGGTGAAAATTTATCTCTTCTAAGTACTAATTGAGAACTTAATTGCTTACAGAAGAACAATGTTTTTGTTAATTTGCAGGCAACTATAGCACCACCAGTGAAAGGGAAGATGTTCAAGGGATTGTGCCTATCATTCGCGGTTGTGGTCACCACTTATTTCAGCGTAGCCATCTCTGGATATTGGGCTTTTGGCAACAAATCTCAAGGAACTGTCCTTTCCAATTTCATGGGTAGCAATGGTCACATCTTGTTGCCCAAATGGCTCCTCGTCATGATCAATGTCTTCGCTTTCTCCCAAGTCTTCGCTGTCACTCTCGTAAGTCGTTACTATATTCAACCCAATCACACCTTTTCATTCTTTCACAATTTAAGACTTAACAAATAATTTTCATTTTGGTGTCTGTTAATGTATACATCTTTCATAGGTGTACTTGCAACCGACAAACGAGGTGTTGGAAAACTGGTTTGCGGACCCAAAGGCGAACCAGTTTGCAACACGAAATGTGATTCCAAGGTTATTTTTCAGAACTTTAACAGTGGTCTCGGCCACATTTTTGGCGGCACTGCTGCCTTTCTTTGGTGACATTATGGCGCTATTCGGAGCATTCGCTTGTATTCCTCTCAACTTGATATTGCCTATGATTTTTTACAACATTACATTTAAGCCCTCAAGAAAGAGTGTATTGTTGTGGATGCATAGAGCGATTGTGGTGGTTTCGTCAGTTTTGGTGGCTATTGGTGCCATTGCCTCTGTTCGACAGATCGTCCTTGATGCCAAGACTTACAGCTTGTTCGCTAATCTATGACCCAACTCTTATATTTTGTTTTCTTCTCTCCTCGTGTATGCTCCATTCAACAATGGTTGGTTGGGAAATGGCTGTTAGGGTCCAGTCCAACTTTCGATCCAATATTATGTAAATTCTGAATGCTTACCGTGTGTTGTTTATACGATAATTGTGTATTGTTGTGCACTGTTATAACTTTATTTGTGCTAAAGATCCTTCGGGTTTAGACAATTTTTGTTGTTGTAACATCCCCACCCAACCGAACGGTTTGGAACTTGATTTTTAGTGTTTGAGACATTGGAAACAATGTTCTTGAGGCCCCATCGAAGTCCGGGACGATCGTAATTGAGTCAGGTTGAAGTTACAAGCGAGTACGCAAAAATTTGTCAAGGTGGGCAGACTATGATACATGGTCGTGTATCAGCAATACACGGCGTGTATCATGGCCTGACTATAAAAGGATGATTTTCACGAATTTCCATAACTTCCCCTTTTTTCTCTTTCCCCGAAAATCCCTTTGATGAACCTAAAACCCCTCAAAATTCAATCCTTGATTCCGGGATTTGTGGAGCTCCGATTGGCGATCCATTTCTTGCTATGCGTTCTTGGTGACGAGAGGAAGAGATCGCACGTCGTGGTTCTGGGTATTTCGGATCGAGAAGCTATTAGTGGTAGAAGGAAGAAGCTTCATTTTTTGTGTCTGAGAGCTTGGCTGTTCGAGTTCTAGAAGTTGTTTTAGAGTCTCGTCTTCTTGTCAGGGGAGGGTTTAGCGTACGATAGGTAGTGATGGTCGATGTGAGGAGTTGAAATTCTGACTTAGATGAATATAGGGATTGCATGAAATTTGAAGAGAGTAAAAGATGATAATTGTTCTGTGATTGATTACTGTTTGATTATTGATGTATGTCGATTGTTGAGTGATTGTTAATTGATGAATTGGTTGGTAATTGTGGCTGATTTGGTTATGTGTTTAGATTGGGGAAATGATTAACACTGATGATTAATGGATCGGACTTAGTAATGAGTGTAGGAGGGTCGGGATGTAAATCTGTAAACTGTATCTATACCTTGTGCTGTCAGTTGTGGTTGCAGGAGGGTGGTCCTGCCAATGTGGGGTCACCCTAATCGATGATGAACAGGTGGATGGCCCTACCAATGTGGGGTCGTCCAATGAAGGATGTACAGGATGGTAATCCTGAGACTCACGACATGGCTACCCCTATACTTGCAGGTGGACGTGGCCGGTGAGCTAGCCGTTTAACTATTTGTGTAAAGTGGAATTATTGAATGAAGTGTGATGTGATTATAAATGTGAGAATGGATGAAATGGTGCTATGTGATATTGGATGGATTGATGTTACGTGTTGTTGGTTGAAAGTGGTGCTATGCGGGTTGGGGGTTGATAATGTGTTATTGATATAGAATTATGACATAGAATTGGATAAGGGAATTGGGTGGTGTGATTACATGAATGGTTGAATTGATGTTATGCGATGGCTTGGGTGGAATTGATATGTTTGTGAAGGTGGTTGTTAATGTGTTTAGAGTGGTAGACTTATGACTTAGAATTGGCTAATAGAATTGGTAAGGGAATTTGTACGTGGAAGTGGACAATGGAATTGGCTAGAGGGATTGGGACTTGGTTTGATTGATTGAAATTGCATCGTTGATGTGTGTAGTTGATTGGATTGTGATATGTGGAATGTGGTTTGGAATTGGATTAATGTTGGAATTGATGATGGACTTGATGATTGGAATTGGATGGTGTTGATGAGGAATTGAGAGTTGGATTGATAGTTGAAGTTAATGGTTGGATTCATTGTTGTGTTTAATTGAAATAATAGAATCTGAAGGAGCTAGCGTTACCCCAAGGATATGTGATTGAGTCTGGTCTACGTGGGTAGATCACCTTGGTTGGATATCGAGGATTAGTTTCGAGTCAGGTCTACGGTGGTAGATCACCTTGGTCGAGTACCGAGGATTAGTTGCTAACTCCTGAGGGAGAGATTGTGATGTCCATGGAAAAGGATCCGTTGAGGATGCGTCTTGGGACCCTCCTGGAAGAGTGGGTGCGTCTGTGGCCGGCGGGGTAGCGGGGGAACAACTCCTTATGGCACCTAATGAACTCACCTAGCGAATTGAATGAGATGCGTGTGTGATTTGTGTATGATACGGATATTGGATGTGTTGTGAAGTGCCTTGTGATGTATTGTGGATTGTGTTGTTGTGTTGAGATGTGAGATAGAGGTTGAATGGTTTAGGATTGATAATGTTGATAATTGTGAATCTGTGAAATGTGATTGGTGTAGTCGATGTGTGAGTGGAAGTGTTGTTAGTGATAGTGAGTTGTATTGTGATGTAATGTTGAACCGTGTGCTTCATGAGTTAGTTATACCATTGTATTTGTGAATGATGATTTGCGGTATATTGTCGAGATGGTGAGTTGTGGGTATCAGTTTGAGGAGTGCACTTGTGTGATCACCTAGATAATATGAAGGAAAATGTGGTGTATGTGTAAGTATGGATTGGATTGTGGGATAACTTGTTATGTGATATTAGGTAGTATGTAATATGCATGATAATTTTCCCTGTTGCCTAATGATGAGCTGGTTGTGGTATGACGTTGAGCTTATGCATGTTGAACTCACGTGTGTTAATGATATCATGATTTGTGGATGTTGAGATGAGATTTGAGCTTATGTGATCTCCTAGACCTTGATAGGGAATTAAAATATGAATTGTTGTGTCTAGTTCCATTGTTGATGTATGTGCGGAGTTTGGAATCGCTCTATCAGGTTAGGTTCGGCGCATAGTTACATTACAAAAAAACTGATGTTTGGCGTCGGTCAGACACGTGCTTTAGCGTCGGTTACTGACCGACGCCAAAAAATATAGCGTCGGTCAGGAAGACCGACGCTAGAAACGGTGACGCTAAACATTAGCGTCGATCGTTTGGTCAACCGACGCTAAAACGCGTGCCAACCGACGCTAAAACGCGTGCCAATCGACGCTAATTTGTTCCGGTCGAACCACCACCCGGTTCAGTGGTCAGCATTTAGCGTCGGTTGTATAGGGTGACTGACGCTAAATTACCAGACCGACGCTAAAACGCGTGTGACTGGTCAATAACGCGTTGACCGATGATGGGTTTTAGCGTCGATTGTGACCGACGCTATTATAGGGTCAACCGACGCTATTATGGGTTCTAGTGGGCAGAATTCTGCTCAATTTTTCCTATTCTCATACTCTTCTAGTGCCAATACCTGCATAAATTTTCCTGCATACATCGATTTCATTTTCACAATTCACTTTTCCAATCAATAAACATACTGAATAAACATACTGCATGTAAATGTCGAAAACATCCTCCTAAAACATTCTACTAAAACATTCTCCTAACACATGCACCTAAAACATCCACCTAAACTTTTCAGCTACCTACTCATCCTCCTCTTCATCGTACGAGTCCAGGTCCTCGGCATCCATATCTGGGGGCATCCTCCCTTTTCCCTTAGAAGATGAACCCACCAACTGCTGAGCCGCTGAACCTCCTCCTCCAGATGGCTCAAGCGCTGAACCTCTGCCTCTAACACCCTCACTCGATCCTCGGCGGGACAATGGCCGAAGACGTGAGTGGTAGTAGCTGAACTACTATCCTGACTCGGTCCACCGGCTGCTCCACCACGCCTCCTACTCATATTAACCTGAAAAGACAAAGACAACAAATAATTAGAATTTGACTATTTTAAATTTACATATATCATATACTACATTACATTACATTACATTACCTGGGAGGGGGTCACGCCAGATTCCATTCAGCGAACTCTACCACTGTGCTCCTTCGGATAGACAAGTCTGAGTGCATCGTTCGCAGAAGGAAATGTCGGGACTGTGGGATCACGGGCCAGCTCCAGAATCCGAGGCTGCACATTGATGACAAAAATGGGTTTCACAAACCAAAGTTAATTAAATAGGCACTATTGGAGATTGTTATGTTAGATTGGAATAGGTGATCAAGTACTTACCACATTAGGATCAGTGTAAGTCTGATCCTTCTTTGTGTGAGTGATAGCATACAACTCACCTCTAGTGGGCGCATTTCCTCCCCTTTACAGGTGTACGAACTAAACAATATCAATACACTTTCTAAAAGGTACTAATACAAAAAAATTATTAGCAGTTTAAACTGAATTATTACCAACTCCAGTCCTCTAACTCGCAACTTCTTTGACCTTCCAGTGTGGGGTGAGGTGTAAGTCCTCCGGGCGGCTGAATTCTTGCGAGCTTTCTCCTACAAATTGTTCTTCATTTCAATGATTTAAGTTAATATAATATATTTACATAATAACTAAATTGTAATCGACTTACCACCATATCAGGTCTCAGGCGCATATCCACAAACTGTGCCCACATAGGCGCAGAGATCTTGCCCGGCTTGTGTTGTATTGCCCATGCCCTAGGGGGCTCCACAAACTCCTCCCAGTCGAAGTCCTGACCCGCTTCTTCAGCTTCCTTCTTCAATTTGTCCTTGTATGTGTTAAGGACATATGTTCTCCATAGGCGGGTTTTGCAGTCCTTCCACTTCCTGCCAATATCCTCCATGATGTACTTAGTCGCACGGTCTGTCATCTCTGGTGGCTCAATCACGATACAACGCTGCATCAAATTCAATGATTATAAATTATTACTTATTATTAAATTCACATAACACAGGAATGAATTTCATATTTGAATACTTACAAACACAGTAGCCTTCAAATCATTCTTCTCTCAGTCCGTCACGTTGGGCCACTCCTCATACTGTAGTGGGATGAGGTTCTAGTCATTACCCAGCAAACCCGTGAGCTTGCCCAACAGAGCGGTGGGGCCCGCAGCCGTAGGCCCTAGATGCCCCAAGGCATGATGACCTTCTTGACATCCCGAAGACTCAAATCTGGCTACTAGCCACAGGTTCCTGAGTCCTAACTCCTGCTGGATCGATGAGCTCTACCATCCAAGGACCTGAACGAGGAGCCATATCTGCAAATCCAAATCCAAATATTTATATCAAACATTCGAGTATTGAATATAGAACAATAACACTTAGCTCAAAATGATTTTACCAAACACTAGTTAATCATCGAACTCTGCAATTCCAGGCCTGTCTAGGGGTAGATCAGTGGAATTATCAAAATCAGACAACTCTGGATTCATAATCATCTCACTCTCATGCACTAAGTTGCCTTCCTCATCATCCACGTCGTAGACATCTCTGGGTTTGATATGTACAGGAATACACCAGCCCTTATCCACATTATCTTCCACATAGTAGACCATTCGGGCCACCTTTGCTTCAATAAATGGCTCGTCATCTAAGCGACTTCCCGTGTATAGCAAGTGTGAGAAATTAAGTTGTGTGAACCCCAACCTATCTTTCTTCACATACCTTGGATTGTGAGTGTTAGCCCATTTACACTTGAATAATACCACACAGAAATCTCCATAATAATTCAGCTCAATTATGTCTTCTAACTTTCCATAGTACGCGAGTTCGCTTGTGTGAGGTCGATTGTCCACTGAGCTAGAATAACTATGAGTTTCGTAGCTGCCGTACACACCACTATTCTGAGTACTGAGACCCTTATCACGACTAACTGTACGGAAACGATAACCATTCACGTTCTAACCAGTAAACTGATAAGCTTGTCGAGAAGGTCCTCGTGCCAACAATCTTAGATTATTCGAATGTACTACTTCGGTATCATCTAGTATCTGTGAAATGACAGTAAAAATAATACTGTATCGCAAACTAAATGATTGGAAGTTGTCATCATGCAAAGATTAATGAAACTCATAGTATACTTACACGACTCCTAAACCATTGCACAAAGTCTCTATGCACCGCTTTTTCAACTTCAGCTGCTGATCTTCCTCGTAATCGATGTTTTGTGATTGCTTGGAACTCCCTAGTAATTCCCCATTAACATACAATAGAGAAGAATTAAAATAGAATCATAGTCACACCATAAGTGCAGTTTAGTAATGTACTTACTGTAGGAAAGGACTGACTTCGTTAGCCCCTATAAGGACATGTCGGTGTGCTTGTAACCATTCCATATCATTTAACTTATAGGGGTGTTCGCCACCAACATGACGTCCAATTGAACGGAACTTGGATATGCCAAGGGATTCATCTCTCACTTGATCATGGAGTCGAGACCCACGGTTGAAACGAGTTTCAACTCCATCTTCGTAGTATAAGGAGGCGAATGTAATAATCTCCTCAGAAATCCAAACTTCTGCAATTGAACCTTCTGGCTGGGATCGATTTCTGACAAAAGTAACATTGATGTTCTCAACCTGCTGCAAAATATCAGAGTCAGATAAGAGTTTGGTTGCCTCTCTTAAATCAACATCATCATTGAATTTGGATTTTTGTAATCTCCAAGGATGTTCTGCAGGTAAGAAACGCCGACTTCCTATGAAACAATTCTTCCCACTCCCCGCCAAACGCAATGGCTCCTGGTCTAGATTACAAGTGGGGCAAGCCTGTCCTGTATAAGTGTTCCACCCAGATATTAAACTCAGTCCAGGGAAATCACTAATTGTCCACATTAGCGCTACCCTCAACGTGAATGATTCTTTCTTCACTGAATCGTATGCTTCTACGCCTTCCCATAACATTTTCAGCTCATCAACTAAAGGTTATAGGTAGACATCGATATCATTTCCAGGAGCTTTCTTTCCCGGAATGATACCAAACAATATCATACTTGTTGACTTCATGCATTCACACGGAGGCGTGTTGTATGGCATTAGTACAATTGGCCATGTGCTGTGACTAGGGCTCATATTCCCAAAAGGATTAAAGCCATCAGTAGCAAGACCGAGCCTAACATTTCTCGGATCTGAAGCAAACCCAGGATACCTAGTGTCAAAGTCAACCCACGCTTGACCATCTCGTGGATGCCGCGACATTCCATCAATAGTTCTTTCTGTAGAATGCCACACCATACTCTCAGCTGTTCTAGGGCACATGAACAATCTTTGCAACCTTGGAATTATTGGAAAGTATCGATATATTTTCAATGCCTTAAGTTTCTTCTCTTTGCTTCCATCAACTACGTCATCATCAACACCACCATCCTTGTATCTAGACTGCTTGCAAATCCTGCAACTCGTCTCATCTATGTCATTACCCCAGTACAACATACAATCGTTCACAAATGCATGAATTTTCGTGTATCCCAGCCCAAGCCGTTTGATCATTTTCTTTGCACTATATTCTGTTGGCGGTATGTTGGCAAACTCAAAAGCTTCATGCAGCAACTCAATTATCATTGATATTGCTTTATCGCTGATGTTATGCATCCCTTGATATGATAAAGTCTCAGAATGAAAGATAATTTGGAGAACTTCTCACATCCTTCGTATAGTACTGTTTCTCCATCTTTTAGTAAATCCCTCAAATTTTCATTGTCATCATCAACCGGCTCTTGTATTGGCTCAGGGATGCTGGTGTCATTATCTTCGCTCATAGCAATTTCTTCGTTCATTTGACCTTCCTCATTAACATCTTCATTAGCAAGTACTTCAGTAGTAGTCTCGCAGACCTCCTCAGTAACGACACCAAAAGCATCATTAACCATTGAACGAAGTGATCTAATATGATAACTTCCATGCACTATTGTATGTGCAGTCCTAGAAGAAGATCCATAGAGACGCTCTCCATGTCGATCCCAAACAGTATATCCTGGCGGAAATGGCTTGTGGAGTAAATGCTCGTACACATCATCTCTACACAACCACTTCTTGAATTCACATTTTGGACATGGATAGACTATTTGCTCTCCGTCGTTGTTGTTGGAGAAAGCAAAATTCAGAAAGCTTTCTAAGCCAGTCATGTACTCCGGTGATAATCTTGGGGTGTTAATCCAATATTTATCCATAAGGAGATACCTGATTTAGTGTAGGGAATAGATTCTCAGTAGTGGAGATCATAATCTATATATAAGTTAACTTAGGTAAAATGCTAAGATGTTATAACATTAATTTAGAATCATGTAGTAGCAAATAATATACTAGCTAGTATTTGTACGAAATTACCATGAAGTAGCTAGCAATATGCTACTGAGTTTAGTTAACTTAAAAACAAACCCTAACTCAACCAATGAATTCTAAAATTAGTCATTTCTAACAATTAATTACAAATAACAAACAATTCTACTAATTAATCTCATTATAAAAATAAATTATAACTACCACATAATTCGTACAGAAAACACATAACACACTAATCATATACTTTTATTCGCATTAAACCATAAAAACAAATTGTAACTGATCATAGTGAAAACATAGATATTACTAGGAATTAGATTAATCTTGACAACAAACATATTACTATACTAGTTAAATCATTTTTATAAGACATGCATATTACAATCAATTAATTAACGTGTAAAAAAAAGATAAGAAATGCATACCTTACACCAAGGTGAGTGACAAAAAAGGCAGAAGACAGAACCACGAGAAAATAACTAGTCGATACGGGCACTGAGAAAATATCCACAACATATTAGAACTAATCATAATAACTATTTCAATCCACTACAATGCCAATGACACATACAATCTAGAAACTAAACGAAATTTAAATTACAATCTACAATTCAATACTATTCTAGGAGTCACAGCAATTTCAATTCACTACAATTTTAATAATCACAACATATACAATTCTAATTCTCTACAATCCTAATAATCAGAACATATACAATTCTAATTCTCTACAAAATAAACGAAATTTAAATTACAATCTAGAAATTAAAAAATTAAATAACTTACACCGATACACAGGAGGAGATGTGAAGGAAGCACGGGTGATGAGAACAGCGTCACAGCAGCTCCTAGCTCGAATGCCGGCAATTTCAGAGGATTTCAGAGAATTCGGGAGTTGAGAGAGCTTCAAGCTTTGGGGAGGGAGTGCATAATGATTTCTGTCGTTGGGTTGGGGTGTTTATATGTTCGCTGTTGTAACCGACGTTATCTACACGCGTTTTAGCGTCGGTCATGATCGACGCTAAATCGTTTCTGCTGACCGACGCTGATCTAACCGTCCGGTCAACCAAAAAATCGAACCATGAACGGGTTGTGGCGTCGGTTGACACGCCCATTTTAGCGTTGGTCGGTCAACAACCGACGCTAAAACGCAAAGTCAGCTGTTTAGCATCGGTTGTTGACCGACCGACGCTAAACTCCTTCGTTTCAACTGACGCTAAAAGGAGTTTTTTTTATAGTGTTAAACCCAGTGGGCACACTAAATTTCAACAGGAAATTGACCCCCCAGTTTCTCTTTCAGGTGCGCTTTGTTAGCGAGAGTGTGTTGAGGTTCAGGTGCTTTCGGTTGAGTTCAGAGGAGTTGCAGGTTGGAGTTGTGAAGTGAAGATTAGTGGACTGCTTTGGAGTGACCATCATTTTAGTTTTTTTTTATTTCAGTTGACACCTTTGGTTGGGGGATTTTGTAATCGTTCTTAGTTTTGGATTTTGGTATCGGTTGTTTCGGATTTTCTATTTTATTTAATGAAGGCCTTCGTTTGATTTTGAACTTTTAATAAGAGTTGTTTCTGCTTCCGCTGCCTTTTACTCTTTTCTTTAAATGTTGTATCTTCGTGTAATGCTCATTACCGGTTCAACCATGAGTTTACCCGAGTCGATTTGGGATGGGTGTTACAGTTGTCACCATAACAACATTGTTAAGGTACTAATTATTTTAATTTTGTATACCAATTTTTCATAGTAGTACATGATTTGAATTCGCAAGTATCATTTTTTAATAATAGGTATATGATTTATTAAATTTAGGTACCAATTTTTTCATAGTAGGTATCTCATATTTGATTTGAATTTACATATACCAATTTTCATAGTAGGTTATAGGTACTTAATTTGTTAATTTTGGGTACCAATTTTAGAGTTGTTACGGTGACAACAAAAATAGTGTAGTCACCATAGAAATTTGTGCTAGTTAGTATTCTATTAAACTAATACCATGCACAATGGTCAACTAACGAAAGTGTTAACTTCAAGTAATTAATACCTTTTTTATGTCAAAATAAAGGAAACAAATTACATTTCACGCAGCACTAACCGAGGTTAGGATGATCTCAGGCGATCGTAGGCATATCAGGATGACATTGACGGGTCACTAGCCTCAATTAAGTGAGAGTAAAAAGAAGAGCAATGGCATTCGGCCGCTCAGAGAGTCTGCCATATATATTGCTCTCTCTGTAAATATACGATAGGGAAACTTCTTAGTTTCGTCCAATCATCTCCATGAACATCCTCATGAGACTTGCACGTTGATGATCTGTGTTGTGTGTATTTGATAGAATCTGGACAACACAAATTGACTCTATCTGAATATCAAGGTATCGAATGCCACGGTTCCAGGCAAACCTCATCCCTTCCAGGATACCCCAGATCTCAGCACGAGTAATAGAGCAGGTTCCCAAATTCGTTGTATATGCCTTCAATACCTCTCCCTCGTGAGTCCTCAGAACCCCACCAGCAGCTGCATATCCTTGTTGGGAAACAAAACCGTCAAAATTCAGCGTAATCCAATGGTTGGCTATAGGTGACCAAGCAACATCCTTCCAAAACTTCTCCAACGGATTAAGGTTTATGGCTGATGCAGCTTCCTCAAGAGTTGTCATGACAGTCTGTTTCCATAATTGAATCTGGGCAAAAACAGATTGTAAGGATGGTCGACATTCTTGAAAAGTCCAATCATTCAGATTCATCTAGAGGAGCCAATACGCAATCCCAAGTGGGTGCACGAATATTGGAATCCCACCAGCTCCTAAAATCTCCATTAAGAAACGAATCAATCATCGGGCCTAGTAGCATCCTCCTCCAAACCTGGCATGCAACTGGGGATTGTCTTAAGCAGTGATCAATGGATTCCTCTGTCGTACCACATCTTTTATAGGTCTCACTATCCGAAATGTGACTGCGTTTGTGTTCCTTGTTGTTAAGGAGCCTATCATGAGCTACCAACTTTAACGAACCACCCCTAGGTTTTCATTGCTATAGAGAACTGATGAGAAATGGATCGAATGATGTTGAGGAGTACCAAAGAAGTCGGCTGGAAATGACTGTCTGTGCAGGGACAACGAGCGTTGCACTTGGTGCAACGACCGTTGCGACTTGCCAGACAATGGGTGTTGTGTATTTCGAGAGCAACGTGTGTTGTCCATGCCTAACAACGTTTTCCTCTTAAGTTGCAACAGTCGTTGTGAATTCACAATGGTCACTGCGATCTACAGTTTAAAAGGCTAATTTCATTGGAAAACGCACAACATTAGTTTTAATTCATTTCTCTCAATTTCTAAAGGCTCAGAGACGATAGAGGAAGGGTTTTGACAAACTAAAGGTCCAAGAATCGAAGAAGAGCTTGAGGTGGATTGGAGAACGGTCGGTGCAGATCTCTTTGGCTCGTTCCGTTTTTTTATATGTGGTAAGGATCATTCTGTTTGGTGAGTTCGTCTTCAGAGGGTAAAACCCTAGTCTCATCAGTATTCTTGGTCGTTGGTGTGTGGGGTTTTTACAGTGGGTTTGAGGTTTGTTGAAGGAAGAAGGTTTCGTGCGATCTCGGTGGAAAGAAAGCTCAGTTTACCCAGGTGAGGGCTTAACGTCGATAGGTAGTGACATGAGAATTATAATCAGACCTAGTAATAATAGGAATGCATGAATTGGAGAGTTGAAATGGTTAATTATGTGATGTTGTGATTGATTGATGATGTGTTATCAATGGTTGACTAGGTAGATAGATTGAGGGGTTATTTCTGCCATTATGTGTTTGAATAATGGATATGATTTTGGTACTATTGTATGGTGGATGCAGAAGGATGACCCTAATGAAGGATCATCCTAAGAAGGATGAACAGGAGGGTGGCCCTAGACCTTGCGACATAGTCACCCCTTATACTTTACTATTACAGGTGGGGTGGTCTGTAAGGCTAGCATTCCGCCCATAACAAGTGTGAGATTGGGATATAGAATAGTGATGTAGAAATGGGATATGGAATTGAGACATGAAATTGGGAAGTGGAATTGTATGGTTGATGTGTGGAAATTGATGTGGTTGTGTCATGAATTGAAATGATAGAAACCGAAGGATCTAACGTTACCTCAAGAATTGTGTTTCGCCCACCGAAAAACTGGTGGATTAGGTCCTACCGACAGAGTGGTAGATTAGTCTCCCAACGGGGAATGGAATTGTGGAAATATGAATATGTGGAAATTGTGGCACACCCTCCATAGATGAGATGGTAGCGGTGGCCGGTGGGGTAGCTGGTAAACAACTCCTTATGGTGCCTGATGACACTCGATTTGACGTGATTATCAGCCTCATTTAAGCGACATTTCCTTGCTTAAGACATGGTTTTTTAGGGTAGAATAGCGAATATTCACTCAACTGCTCTATCTCGTGCCATTTGTGTTACTTTGGCCCGTTTCGGGTCTATTTGATGGTTTTCTAGTGTTTTCATGATAGCACAGGTTTTTGGCGTCAAATAAAGTAGCCAAGGACGTGTCTAAGGCGTTGGAACCTCAAGGAACCGCACAAGAATCGATCTAAGGAGTCAATCAAGTCCACTCAAATCCTGCCCCGATTTACACTACAGTTTTCGGCGAAAACCCTTCAGGTTTTCGGCGAAAACTCAAGAAGAAATCGGCTGAGTTCACAAAGAGAAGTTTTCGGGGAAAAGTCCAAGTTTTCACCGAGAACCCTAATGTCCGAAAATCACAGGAGAATCAGCCGACTGAAGCCTTCATTTACACTCAAGTTTTCGGCGAAAACTCCAGGCAAAATCCGGCGGTATTAGGGTTAAGTATAAATACTTAACCGGCGGCCCAAAAAGAAATATACATCATAATACATAAAAATTTCAGAATTCTCATGAGTTCTGGAGCAGAGTTTAGAGTTCGAAGAGCCACGAAGAGATCATGACGCCATCCCTTCACCTCGGAGACGCGGTGCTAGGATTCAAGATTACCGGAGAGCGAAGCTTAGCCAGAGTCATCTTAATTAGGTTTTATAGTTTCTATCTGTTCTTCCTTTGCGTGATGAACTCTATTTCTATCTATGATTCTTTCGTTATGAACATGAGTAGCTAAACTTGTAGAGCTTAGACTAGATGAACCCTAAGTGACCCAGGGCTTTAAAGCGGTCACGGATCGGCGGTAATTAGATTCAAAGTTCAATCAGTTTCTCTTTGCATGGTTGTTTTGTTCTTCATTGTTCATTGTTTCTCTTCTGGTTGATCGCCTATATTAGGTTTGTGCAAGTTAGGGTTAGTCGCTAGACAGCTTCCCTGCTTTGGCGCATAAACTTGTCTTCCTTGATCACCTAGTTTAGATTCTTGTTAAGCTGAGGATAGAAGCGAACGCTCGCCTCTCTTTAAAACATCAATTCAACCAATTAACCTATTCATTGGAGTGTGCCTTTTCGTAGGAACCAGTTAGGGTTAATCCACTTCAAGAGTAACTCATAAATCATTAGTAATTGCACCAGTTAGTTTAGTCGTTGCGAGAGGCGACCGTACCCGGGTGATTAATTAATCTTGGTAGTTAGATCGGATAGAGCAAACGTTCGCCAGTCTTAAACCTAAGGGTCAGGAGTTATGGTGGTTTATAGAAATTGATTGAACTAGAATTGAAAACCGCTGGTCTTGTGATTGTTGTTGCCTTGGTGATCTAAGGGGGATTCGAAATCTAAGCTTGTCTGTCGTCTGTCTAAACCAACCAATCATTCTGTCTTTTAATTTCATTTTAATTTTCTTGCATCTTTGTCTAGAAGTCGTGGAACTCACACCACGCACAACGTGTTAAACCTGAATAAATTGCCTTCATATTTGAGTAGACGATTAGAAGAAACCCTGTGGAATACGATCTGCTTAGCTTTTTAGCTTGGTAGTATTTGATCACTGTTCTGCAGCTCATCAAATTGGCGCCATTGCCGGGGAGTCTTCTATATTGTTTGAAAGAAGAGTTGGCATTTTATTCTTCTACTTTTCATCTTTCATTTTCCATCACACTTCGATTTTACACCGATTGTGTTTGTTTTTGTTTTTTGCAGGTTAAGAAAATTCAGAAGCAAATCACATCTGATCCACCTTCCCCTACCGCAATGGCTGCTCAAAAGAGTCTTGCGGATTACAATAGGCCAAGTGCTACTAGTGTTCAGTCTTCCATCTTCGTGCCGCGCAATGAAGACGGTCCTGCCTATGAGATCAAGATCGCCTTCTTGGAAATGATCTCTAGGGATCTACAGTTTGAAGGAAAGCCTCATGATAATCCATGCACACACTTGGCGGATTTCCTTGCTTTTTGCGAGACCTTTAAGAGTGGGAGCCTCGATAAGGATACCTTGTGCTTGTGAGCCTTCCCATTCTCACTTCGAGGCGGCGCAAAGAGATGGCTCATTAGCAAGCCACCCGGTCACTACACCAACTGGGAGGATCTTGGTCAAGAATTCATAGAGGAATACTTCCCTCCTTCCAAAACAACTGCGTACAGGGACAGCATCTCAAGGTTCAGACAGAAAGAAGGAGTGAGCTTATACGACGCCTGGAATGAATTCCAGGAACTTCTCTAGCTTTCCTCATCATGGCTTCACTCAGAGGCAACTAGCCGAGATCTTTGCTTGGGGTATGAACGAATAGTCATCTAAATGGGTCAACTCTTTGGCAGAAGAAGACTGTACCATGCTCACACCAGAAGCTGCTCTTCTCCACTTTGCAAACTGCGTTTCCAAGTCAAGGAATTGGAAGAGGCAGATGATGACACTCGATTTGACGTGATTATCAGCCTCATTTAAGCGACATTTCTTTGCTTAAGACATGGTTTTTAGGGTAGAATAACGAATATTCAATCGATTGCCCTATCTCGTGCCATTTGTGTTACCTTGGCCTGTTTTGAGTCTATTTGATGGTTTTCTAGTGTTTTTATGATAGCACAGGTTTTTCCATCGAATACGGTAGCCGCGGATGTGTCTTAGACGTTGGAACCCCGCAGAATCACACATAAATCAACCGAAGAGATCGCTCAAGTCAAAGAAAACGCCT
The DNA here is from genome assembly GCA_034768395.1 of Linum lewisii. Taxonomy (NCBI): domain Eukaryota; kingdom Viridiplantae; phylum Streptophyta; class Magnoliopsida; order Malpighiales; family Linaceae; genus Linum; species Linum lewisii. Next base: position 51,339,694 of record CM068301.1, on the reverse strand, counting down.
GCCCCATTTACACATGTATTTTCGGCGAAAATACCCTTGGGTTTTCGCCGAAAATGAAAGAAGGAATCCGCTGCCCCGAGTAGGAAGAAGTTTTCACCGAAAATTCTCTATTATTTTCAGCGAAAATCCCAGTTGAAATCAGAAAATCTCGGGTAGGTATAAATACAGCATTCGGCGGCTAATGAAAGGGGGGACTGACACTTTTACAATTTATAACACACACACACAAACCAAGACGGGGAGAGAGATAGAGCAAGTGGATAGAGTTCAAAGAGCCAGGAGCGGATCGTGACGCCATCCATCCACCTCGGAGAGCCAGTGCTAGGAGTTGAAGATCCAGCAGGTTGAAGCTGCCAGGAAACATCGAAATTTGGTTTTACAGTTCTTCTCTGTCTTCCTACCTGAGAAGTATTCTTCGTTTGTCTTCGATTCTTCTGTATTGAATATGAGTAGCTAAACTCGTGTATCTTAGACTAGATGAACCCTAAGTGACCCAGGGCTTAAAGCGGTCACGGATCGGCGGTGATTAGATTCGAAGTTCATTCAGTTTCATCTTTCATGTTTGTTTTGTTCTTCGTTATCTGTGTTTCTTGTCTGGTTTGGCTACCTAGATTAGATTCTTGTTAAGCTAAGGATAGAAGCGAACGCTCGCCTTACTTTAAAACACCAAATCGAACAATCAACCTTATAATTGGAGTGTGCCTTTCGTAGGAACCGATTAGGGTTGATCCATTGCTAGAGTAACTCTTTAATCATTAGAATTTGCACCAGTTAAGTTAAGTCGTTGCGAGAGGCGACCGTACCCGGGCGGCTAATTAATCGTGGTAGCTAGATTGGATAGAGCGAACGTTCGCCAGTCTTAAACCTAAGGGTCAGGAGTTATGATGGTGTCTATGAACTGAATGAACTAGAATCGAAAGTTACTGGTCTGTTGATTGCTGTTGCTCGGGTGATCTAAGGGGGATTCGAAGTCTAAGCTCGTCTGTCATCTTTCTAGTCAATCAATCAATCTTCAATCTTTCTTTGCTTTAATTCTCATTTCAAATTATCTTTGCATTTTAGTATAGAAGTCGTGGAACTCACACCACGCACAACTTGTGTTTAAACTTGAATTAAATTGCCAACATCTTTGAGTAAGGAAGTAGAAGAAACCCCTAGAATACGATCTACCCTAGCTTTGTTAGCTCTGTAGTTATTTGTTTGAACCCGAAAAATGATCTTAGGTTCATCAAATTGGCGCCGTTGCCGGGGAACTCTTCTATTTCATTGAAAGAAGAGTTGGCATTTTTATTCTTCTACCCTTCCATCTTTCATTTTCCATTACACTTCGATTTTACACCGGTTGTGTTTGTTTTTGTCTCTTGCAGATCAGAGCAGGTATAGAAACGGATCACTTCCGTTCCATCTTTCTTTACTGCAATGTCCACTTTTAAGAGTGTTGCGGACTACAGTAAGCCGCGCGCATCTAACCTTCGATCACCCATCACTGTGCTCTCTAATAACAATGACCCTGACAATGAGATTCAGATTCCTCTCTTGGAGCTAATCTCTAGGGACATACAATTCGAGGGAAGACCAGATGATAATCCCTGCACACACATAACCAACTTTTTGGCTGTCTGCGACACCTTCAAGTCTGGGAACCTCAACAAGAATGCGTTATATCTCCGAGCTTTCCCGTTTTCTATCAGTGGTGCTGCTAAGCAGTGGCTCAGCAGTAAACCGCCAGGTCACTACACTGACTGGGAGACATTAGCTCAAAATTTTGTTGAGGAATACTTTCCTCCCGCAAGGACAACTGCTTATAAAGACCGCATCTCCAGGTTCACTCAGAGAGAGGATGCAAGCCTTTATGACACTTGGAACGAATTCCAATCTCTTCCCTTCGACTGTCCTCACCATGGGTATGAACAAAGACAGCTGGCTGAATTCTTTGCTCGTGGTATGCGCGAAGAATCTTCAAAGTGGGTCAACTCCCTAGCTGGCGGAGATTGCACCGCCCTCACTCCTCAGGATGCTCTTCTACATTTTGCTAGCTGTGCTTCAAAGTCTAGAAACTGGGAGAGGCAAAGAGAAGGAACCAAGAATCAGATAAGTGTTGCAGAGCAGATCAAGGCAGAAGTTCAGAAGCATCTACAAGCAGCTGGTATTCCCCTAGATCCCCCGTCAGCCACCATCTTTTTAGTTGACTGTGGATGGTGTGGATCCTGTGCTCATAACGGCGGAAGCTGCCTCAACTTCGGCACAACCGAAGTCTGGTCTACAGAAGAGATCAACTTCATCGATCAGGGTTTCGCTAATAATCAGAAAGGCTATGCCGGTTACAGAAACTACGTGCCACGGAACCAGAGCAACCGGTTAGTAGATCCTTATTATAGACCTCCGGGATTCATTGGAGGACAACACCAGTCTCAGGCTAAGCCGTACTACAATAGAGACATGGATTATGAGAAGAAGTTCGATCAAATTATGAGCAGACTTGACGACCACGACATTCAACTAAAAGCTCAAGCTGCACTCAATCAAGGACAGAGAGCTCAGAGCCAGAGGATAGAGGATGCTATAAGTAATATGACTAAACTCTTTACTAGCAATCCTCTTCTTAATCCAGAAGCATTTCAAGCAGACTCTGGTACAAAGAGCGAACATGCTCAAGCCATTACTACCAGGAGCGGCAAGCAAACAACTGATCCCAAGGCCCCAGAACCTGAAGTAATACCAGATACTAGTACCGCCATGGACATGCCAGAAATTGAGGATATCACAGAAGAGGAAGAAGAAGCATATGCCCCTCCTTCTCCTCCGCCTAGGACAGCCCCTGAGCCTGTTTTGGCGCCATATGTTCCTCGGATTCCCTTCTCCAAAGCTGCAAGGAGCAAGGCTAAGGATCACGACACTCAGTACAAGAAGTGGTACAATGTTCTTAAGACTGCAGAGATCAAGATACCAGTGACTGAAGCTGTGGAAATCATACCACCACTTGCGAAATTCTTTAAGGATCTCGTGAAGAAAGTGAAGAATGGGGAGGCGTACTCTATCACGCTTACTAATGAATGCGCATCTATTCTCGGTGCGCCATCTCACATGCGACAGCCGCCACCACCCCCAGCTAAGTGTCCTGATCCCGGTTCTTTTACATTACCGTGCATTATTAATGGCATTAAAATTGATCGCAGTCTGGTTGATTATGGTGCTTCTATTAATGTTATGCCTGTTTATTTATATGAAAAGCTGAATCTAGGGCAATTAAAACCGATTACTCTGCATCTCGTTTTAGCCGATAGGTCTGTCAAACTACCTAGAGGTATAATAGAAGATGTAACTGTTTGCTGTGGTCCGTTTACTATAATGGCAGATTTTGTTGTTCTAGATACTCGTGAGTTAGACGGAACGCTTATCCTAGGTCGGCCTTTCTTAGCAACTGCTGGTGTGAATATAAACTGCAAACAAGGCCTGTTAACTTTAAGCGTAGGTCAAGAGAGTGTTGCATTCTGCATTAAAGATAGCATGAAATATTCTGTTGCCCAAGATGATAAATGTTATGTTGTTGATCCCCTAGAGTTGGCCTCGGCCAACTCCTTTACTAATGCTTTATCTGGTGATCCGCTAGAGTTGTGTTTGATTTCAGGGATTGATAATGCGTTAGACGATCCAGAGCAGTGCTTATGGCAAGATGAACTAGACGAACAGAAGGCAACATTCACACCCATCACTGCGCCCACACATATTGAGCCAGCTTCGAGTCGGATTACTACCTCATACGAGGATCCACCAGAACTTACTTTGAAGGAGCTACCTGACCACCTAGAATACGGATTTCTGGGGAAGGACTGCCAATTACCAGTCATCATCAGTTCGAATCTATCTCCCGAGCAGAAAGAGCAATTGATTAGGCTACTCAAGAAGCATGTCCGAGCTATTGCCTGGCCGTTAGCAGACATCAGAGGCATCTCTGAAACCTTCTGCAAACATCAGATAGTTGTTGATGAAGAATTCAAACCAGTCAGACAACCCCAACGCCGACTTAACCCTCTGATGCAGGAAGTTGTAAAGAAAGAAGTACTCAAGCTTCTAGATGTCGGTATCATCTAACCTATTGCCGACAGTCCTTGGGTCAGCCTGACTCAAGTCGTTCTGAAGAAAGGAGGAATCACTGTCATCCCTAATCCAAAGGGTGAACTCATTCCTACCCGAACGGTTACCGGATGGAGGTTCTGCATCGATTATCGACGACTCAATGATGCCACCAAGAAAGATCACTTCCCACTGCCGTTCATTGATCAGATGCTTGAACGATTAGCTGGTTATGAATACTACTGCTTCTTAGACGGGATGTCCGATTACTTCCAGATCCCCATTGAGCTGGATGATCAGGAGAAGACGACCTTCACATGCCCGTTTGGAACGTTTGCTTACCGTCGTATTCCCTTTGGTTTATGTAATGCTCCTGCTACCTTTCAGAGATGCATGCTTGCTATATTCGGGGATCTGGTAGAGAATGTGGTGTAGGTGTTCATGGACGACTTCTCCACTATGGCGATTCATTTTCAAAGTGTCTAGCTAATTTGGATAAGGTGCTAGCCCGTTGTGAGGAGACCAACCTGGCACTTAGTTGGGAGAAATGTCACTTCATGGTTACAGAAGGTATTGTTCTTGGCCATAGAATATCTAAGACAGGTATAGAAGTTGATCGTGCCAAGCTTGAGACCATTGCCAGCTTACCGCCGCCGACCTCAGTTAAAACAGTTCAAGTTTTCTCGGTCATGCTGGATTCTACCGGAGATTCATCAGAGATTTCTCCAAGATCACTCTTCCAATGACGAAGCTCCTTGAGAAAGATTTTCCTTTCGTCTTTGACAAAGCCTGTCTTAAAGCTTTTGAGACCTTGAAGACTCAACTCACCACCGCACCGATTCTTACAGCACCGGATTGGAATCTCCCATTCGAGATCATGTGCGATGCTAGTGATTTCGCCGTTGGCGCAGTTCTTGGTCAGAGGAAGGAAAAGAGATTTCATCCTATCTACTTTGCGAGCAAGACACTCAATGATGATCAGAGAAACTACACTACTACGGAGAAAGAGCTCCTAGCTATCGTTTTCTCCTTTGATAAGTTTAGACAATATCTGGTTCTTTCACATACCATTGTCTACACAGATCATGCTGCTCTGCGCCATCTATTAGCCAAGCAGGATTCAAAGCCACGTCTGATCCGGTGGATCCTCCTCCTCCAAGAGTTCGACATAGAAATCAAAGACAAAAAGGGAGCAGAGAACTTAGCAGCGGATCATCTTTCCCGATTGGAGGAATCACAAACAGGTAAGTCTACTACCCCCATCAATGATTCTTTCCCTGACGAGTTGTTGCGTGTTGAAACATATGAACAGGTTAACAGCATAGCTATCGAGCCCTGGGCGATTCCTCACGCTCAAGATCTGAGTAATGCCGCCGATTCAGATGAGCCTTGGTATGCAACTCTGGCTAACTATCTCTCGCACGGCATTGTACCCCCTGAGCTGGATTTCAATGCACGCAAAAAGCTCTTTAAAGAAGCCAAGTCATACTTCTGGGATGAGCCTTTCTTATACCGCATCAGTCTTGACGGGATGATCCGAAGATGTGCCTCTTACACTGAAGCAGCTGACATCATGCGTAAGTGCCATGAAGGACACTTCGGAGGCAACCGTACTGCGAGAAAGGTACTCGAAACAGGTTTTTATTGGCCTTCAATCTTTAGTGACTGCGACGTTTTTGCTCGACGTTGTGATGCATGCCAGCGATCAGGTAACATCTCAAACCGTAATGAGATGCCCTAAATTGTTTCTTTAACTGTTGAAATTTTTGATGTTTGGGGAATCGATTTTATGGGTCCGTTCACACCCTCCAACGGAAACAAGTACATTCTTGTAGCCGTTGATTACGTTTCTAAGTGGGCTGAGGCTGAAGCTTTACCCACTAATGATTCTAGAGTGGTGGGTCGGTTCCTTACCCGTCTTTTCACAGCGTTTCGGTTCACCTAGTTTCATCATAAGCGATAGGGGTACCCACTTCCACGGACAATTCGACCGGGTGTGCAAACGCTTTGGCGTCACCCACCGAATGTCCACGGCTTACCACCCTCAAGCGAATGGTCAGGCGGAAGTGACGAATCGTGAGCTCAAGCGGATTCTTGATAGGACAGTTGGCCGGTCCGCAAGGACTGGTCATCTAAGCTCAATGATGCCTTATGGGCTTATCGAACTGCCTACAAGACTCCCATCGGTACCTTACCGTATCAGCTGGTCTATGGCAAGTCATGTCATTTACCAGTTGAGCTTGAGCACAAGGCATTCTGGGCTAACAAGGAGTTGAATATGAGCTATGCAGTAGCAGGTAGTAACCGCCATGACCAAATCGCTGAGCTTGAGGAGCACCGTCTCCACGCTTATGAGAGCACGAAGCTATACAAAGAACGCACCAAGAAAATTCATGACTCTCAATTGAAGACGATCAAGCAGTTCTACCCTGGAGAAGAAGTGCTCTTATATAACTCTCGATTAAAGCTCTTTCCGGGTAAGTTGAAATCTCGATGGTCTGGCCCTTATACCGTGGTCAGATAGACACCCTTAGGCAGCGTCTACATTAAATTGCACGATCAAGAGCCGTTTGTGGTCAACGGGCATAGGCTTAAGAAGTATCTGCAAGGGTTAGCCGTCTCTTCCATCGACGTACACTACTTCATGTCGAAACCGTGACACGATTCCAGGTATCGTCTGGCTCACAGACGTTAAACAAGAGCGCTTCGTGGGAGGCAACCCACGGCTGGAGTCAGTTACTTTTCGTTTTAAGTCGTTTCTGTTGTAAACCCCTTTTGAAAAAAAAAAACGAAACCGCCGCCGTTTTCACATAAGTTTTCGGCGAAAATGTGTCATTGTTTTCGCCGAAAACGTGTGTTCCAAACCAACCTTTTTCTCCTGTTCCACCTTTTCGGACCGAGCCCCATTTGTTTTTCGCCGAAACACGCTTCCTCAATTCAACTAAAATTTTCGCCGAAAATTTCCCTTCTTTTTCGCCGAAAATCCTGTGCTTCCCATCGCCTATTTAAACCGGTTTCGGCCTCCTATTTTCGCCCCCCTCCCATCCAAAAACTTCAACCTTCTCTCTCTCTCTCCTGTCTTGAAACATCCGTCGTCGCCGCCATCGAAACCACCGGCCAGCCGCCTGCCCACCGCCATTCCTTCGGTCACCTCCGCCTGATTGACTCCCCTTGCCCAGACCTCTTCCAAAACCCTAGAATCGGAGCTTTTCGGCCCCGGTTCCGGCCGACCTAGTTTTCAAGTTTTTCATCAATTTCACGGATTTCCAATCGTTTTCTCGAGTCATGTCTTCACGGTTAGTTGTTCAGCCCTTGATTGTGCATCTTTTGGCTTTTTGACTTTCGGTTTTCGGCATGGTTGACTTTGGTTGACTTTTTGGCTCTCCCTCATTCTTCATGATTGCTTTGTCGGTATCAATTGGCTAGGTTCTGGTATTGTTTTGTGGCCTTTTCAGAAGCATGACTTGTTGTCTGTGAGATCGTGTCACTGAATCATTCCATTCTTCATGCTTGCTGAATGAATTGACAATTCTTTACTGCTATATCTTGATTCGATGACCCCTCGGTTAATTTGTTTACCCCAACTTGTCAACTTAAGTGTGGGGTAAGATTCTTATCATCTAATGCTGGTCATCTCTGAGTTGTGTTTTACAGGGCTCCCAAGCATTTTAAGACTAACAGTGCAGACAGAGCGCAGCGATCCTCCGCTCGCCAGAGCAAGACACCACCTTCTCGACGACCCGCACCAGCTGCACAAACATCGACGGTTGTGGCCATCATTCCCGAGGATGCACCGACCCCTGCGACTCCTATTTCCTCTATTCCTACACCTGCCAATGGGGCTATACATCATTTCATCGCCGCCCTGGAGCCGCACCAGCTAGAGGTCTTTCAGAAGATCAAAGACATTCCTCCGGCTAAGGTGGCAGTTCTTTCTCTCGACAGTCTCAAGACGCACAATCCGGCTTGGCACTCGACCATCGACACCACCCTTCATAAAGCTGGTTTGCGAGTGCTGACCGCTCATGGCTCCCCCTACCCGCTTGTCGCCCTCCAAGAGTTCTGGAGTTCGTTCTGGCGTCTCACCCCGAAGCCCATACGTGAGCAGAAATTCGTTTCCTTTTGCCTCGGTGGTATTCTTCATGAGAAGTCCCTTCGCGAGTTCGGCCGCCTGCTGGACCCGCACGTCAACCTCGACACAACATTAGCCGGCTTCGCGGACACATACTCCATCACGAGTGCTCCTTACCCAGACGTGTGGAGATGGGCCTGCTGCGAAGATGAGATCTCACCTATCGTCAACCCCACGGTCGGTGACATCTTTCACCCTATTCTTAAATTCTTGCATTATGTTTGGGTGCAATCTCTGTGTTATTGCAGCAAGTCGAGCCATCACCATGTCTCTTTGGAGGAGCTCGTCTTATTCCGTGCTTTAGATGAGGATTCCAACATGCATCCTGGATGGTGGCTTGCACGATTCTTTCACAAGCGCACTTCCGCAAAGAAGTTTCCTTCTGAGCTTCCAGGAGGGCCCTTCATTTCAATCCTGATCGACAATCTCCAGCTCGGTGACAAATAGGGTCCCGATATTCCTCGTGTCCCGATTGAGCGTATAGGTGCTGAGCTCGCTATAGCACGGGGCATCGACCTTTCGGCAGACTTTGAGCATTGCACGTCCCTCCCTCACCGAGTTCCCCAGTCAGTTGAGCGCCCACCGTCGCAAGCGTAAATAACCGCGGAGATGCATGAGAGGCTGGCGCGTATTGAGAAGTGGCAGCTAGACTACTCGGCTGGTTCGCTTCAATGGCAGAAGGACCGAGTAGCACATGAAGAGACTCAGAACGAGCGTTGGTCCAGCCTTCAGCAGTTCATGGCCGACCAGTCAGCCAGACACAAGGATGAGCTCGCATGGCGACAGCAGATGGAGCAGCGGTTCGCCATTACCACTCCACCCCCTCCCGCGGAACAGTGATCAGGTTGTTTCTATCCTTTTCCTTTTCTTTTCTTTCTTCTTTTCAGGTTTCTACCCAATTTTATTCTGTGTGGATCCGGGACACTTGTCCCGGTGTCCTTTTGATCTTTTTGTTCTTTGTGTTTTGTAGGATTTTAAGTAGCTACTCCGCTCCGCTCCGGACTCTCCGCGTTCGTCCACTACACCGCCCTTCACCCTCCAGGTTCTTCGTTTCTCTCTACTTTAGTTTAGTCCTGTGAGGACACAGAATAGTATAAGTGTGGGGTAGGGTGTTAGATAACCATGCATGATCTTGATTGCCTATCCTTGTGTGCCTCGTGATTCCTGTCCAGTCTCTCTAGCAATAGAATGGCTCAGTTTTTGATTTTTGAGGTTAAGTTGTTGTTCAAACCTTCATAATGATGCTTAGACCGCTTAACCTAGAACTTGAGAATAAACTTGTATACGTTGATGCTAAAATGCCTGTCAGAACAGAATTTTTAAAATCACACTTGTAGTTGGTAGCCTTGATTGCATGAAAATGACCGAATCCGACTAGCAAACCAATTGTGAGCTTTTGATCCATTGCACGTAACTTGCAATTTAAATTCTTTCTGAGTGGTTTTCTGTTTACTTGAATGAGTTAGAATTTGCATGAGACCTACTCGAGACCACACGATGACACGAGTTCTAGAAGGATAGGGGCACCTAGATTCAGCTACTAAGCCAGATAGCCTACCAAACGATAAATCCACTAGGTTTAGACCCTTGAGCTTGGCCTGTTCTTTCGGTTCGATAATACATTACAACCATTTCCCATTTCTTTCATTCCCGTTGATCCCCTGTGGTTGTAGTTCTAGATTGACCTACCGGAAGTCGGTTTGTGGTAACCTGCCTATAGCCATTAAACAGGTGGTCTTAGCTAATATGTCCAGACGTGTAAATCCCTCTAGCAACTAAAAGAAAATCAGCACAAAGAAAAAGTAAAGTAAGAAAAGAAAGAAAATGTCGAAAAAAGTGAAGAAAAGAAAAATCAGGAAAAGTTCAAAGTTTTAGTTCAATAAAACGTTATTCTCCCTACAAATGGAAGAACGAAGTCAAAAGAAAAGTTGAAAAGAAAAAAAAATCGTGTAAAGAAAAAGAATAAGTGCTAGGTTGCTTGAGGGTATCATAGGACGAGCGTTCATCATTCCACCCGTGTTTGGTTAGACGGTAGGAAGCCATAGATTAGATTCGAGGGAAGTTAGTCGAAAGCTACACCGCACCAAGCCATCATCATACATTCCCATCATCCATCTCATTATAAACCCGAGTAGTGTAGATTTCATTACGGTCCTAGCAGGGAAGTCCTTCTTGACTAGATACTCGTGTTGTCACAGTGGTGGAGATGTCGTCGAAATGCAAACCTATGACAGAATTCGGTAACAGAAAATGATCGAGAGCAGAAACACGTCCTTAAACACAGAGAGTGAGAGTCCCCATTGTACTATATATATCCTGTGTGAGGAGTCTGGTCGGTCAGGTCAAATTCGTGCATAATTGGTTGCTAATTACTTGTCGTGTGCAGTTACTAGTGAGACCAGGTAGTTTGGCTGATCTATATGCATGTTAGGTTTCTTGTTCTAGGATCGATCTGTCTAATAATTCATTGTGTTTGATTGAGCTCCAATTTAATCGATCTTATCAATTATGAACATGAGCACTTCTATTCAGTTTGCTTGAGGACAAGCAAAAGCTTAAGTGTGGGGTATTTGATGACACTCGATTTGACGTGATTATCAGCGTCATTTAAGCGACATTTCTTTGCTTAAGACATGGTTTTTAGGGTAGAATAACGAATATTCAATCAATTGCCCTATCTCGTGCCATTTGTGTTACTCTGGCCCGTTTCGGGTCTATTTGATGGTTTTCTAGTGTTTTTATGATAGCACAGGTTTTTCCATCGAATACGGTAGCCGCGGACGTGTCTTAGACATTGGAACCTTGAAGAATCACACATAAATAAACCGAAGAGATCGCTCAAGTCAAAGAAAACGCCTGCCCCATTTACACATGTATTTTCGGCGAAAATACCCTTGGGTTTTCGCCAAAAACGAAAGAAGGAATCCGCTGCCCCGAGTAGGAAGAAGTTTTCGCCGAAAATTCTCAATTATTTTCGGCGAAAATCCTAGTTGAAATCAGAAAATCTCGGGTAGGTATAAATACAGCATTCGGCGGCTAATGAAAGGGGGACTGACACTTTTACAATTTTATAAACACACACACACAAACCAAGACGGGGAGAGAGATAGAGCAAGTGGATAGAGTTCAAAGAGCCAGGAGCGGATCGTGACGCCATCCATCCACCTCGGAGAGCCAGTGCTAGAAGTTGAAGATCCAGCAGGTTGAAGCTGCCAGGAAACATCGAAATTAGGTTTTACAGTTCTTCTCTGTCTTCCTACCTGAGATGTATTCTTTGTTTGTCTTCAATTCTTCTGTATTGAATATGAGTAGCTAAACTCGTGTAGCTTAGACTAGATGAACCCTAAGTGACCCAGGGCTTAAAGCGGTCACGGATCGGCGGTGATTAGATTCGAAGTTCATTCAGTTTCATCTTTCATGTTTGTTTTGTTCTTGTTATCTGTGTTTCTTGTCTGGTTTGGCCACCTAGATTAGATTCTTGTTAAGCTAAGGATAGAAGCGAACGCTCGCCTTACTTTAAAACACCAAATCGAACAATCAACCTTATAATTGGAGTGTGCCTTTCGTAGGAACCGATTAGGGTTGATCCAATGCTAGAGTAACTCTTTAATCATTAGAATTTGCACCAGTTAAGTTAAGTCGTTGCGAGAGGAGACCGTACCCGGGCGGCTAATTAATCGTGGTAGCTAGATTGGATAGAGCGAAACGTTCGCCAGTCTTAAACCTAAGGGTTAGGAGTTATGATGGTGTCTATGAACTGAATGAACTAGAATCGAAAGTTACTGGTCTGTTGATTGCTGTTGCTCGGGTGATCTAAGGGGGATTCGAAGTCTAAGCTCGTCTGTCATCTTTCTAGTCAATCAATCAATCTTCAATCTTTCTTTGCTTTAATTCTCATTTCAAATTATCTTTGCATTTTAGTATAGAAGTCGTGGAACTCACACTACGCACAACTTGTGTTTAAACTTGAATTAAATTGCCAACATCTTTGAGTAAGGAAGTAGAAGGAACCCCTGGAATACGATCTACCCTAGCTTTGTTAGCTCTGTAGTTATTTGTTTGAACCCAAACAACGATCTTAGGTTCATCAGCAGACCGAAGGAGCTAAGAGACATTGGAGAATAGAAGAGCTTATTGAAGCAGAAGTCCAGAAGCGATTGAAGGAAATCAATGTCTGTTCTGTAGAAGAGGTGAACTTCATTTCTGAAGGCTTCACCAACAGTCAACAGGGCTACCCCGACTACCGTCAGTTCAGACAACCTCCTCAACAACAAAGGAGCTCCCAAGAGCGTCCTCCTTACAAATTTGGATTCACTAGAGAGCAGCAACCTCAGAGATCTACATCAGGGAACACAAGGGATATCGAGGTAGACAAGAAGCTCGACCTGAACATGGCAAGGCTCGATAACTATGAGGAGAAATTCAAGCTTCAAGCCATCTTAAATCAAGAACATGAAGCTCGAGGTCAACGAGTGGAGAGCATGGTGAATAACATGTTTAGCTTGCTAACTAGTAGCCCCCTCCTTAATCAATCATCGGTTCAAGACGACTCTACCATTGGGAAGGAGCACGTCAAGGCCATCTCCGCAAGAAGTGGCAAGCAATTAGTCGGTCCTACAGTTTCCGACCCGGTCTTGGCTCCTGATGCTATAGCCATTGACAAGCCAGAGATCGAGGAGGAGGTGACTGCCCTGCCTCCCCTGACAAAGACATCTCCTGCGCCACCTCCTCCACCATATCTGCCTCGGATTCTGTTTCCTAAGGCTGCGCAATCAATGGAGAAAGATAATGATACCCGGTACAGAAAGTGGTATGGATACTTGAAGAACACGAATATGAAGATACCAGTTACTGATGCTATCCAGGTGATACCGGAGGCTAACAAAATTGCAAAGGATCTTGCGAAGAACAAGAAGAAGGAAGAGTTGTCTTCCGTCTCCCTCGAGGAAGCATGCCCCGCTATCCAGTGCCAGACGACACCCATACCTCCCCCAGCTAAGTGTTCAGATCCTGGTGCTTTTACTTCTCCTTGCACTATTAATGATGTGAAAATTGATCATAGTCTAATTGATCTAGGTTCTTCCACTAATGTCATGCCTACCTGCTTGTTTGAGAAATTGAACCTAGGAGAATTGAAACTGATTAGCATGCATTTAGTGTTTGCCGACAGATCTGTTAAATTACCTAGGGGATTAATAGAAGACGTAGTTGTCAGTTGTGGTCCTTTTACTATTCTGGCTTATTTTGTTGTCATGGATACGCGAGAGGAATATGTCACTCTTCTCCTAGGTCGACCGTTCATGGCAACAGCCGGCATTACCATTATGTCCCAAATGGCTCGTTGACATTAAGGGTCGGCAAGGACAAATATGACATTCCGCCTCAAGGACGGTATGCAAGTCCCGGTCAAAGAAGAGGCGCATTGCCTATCTGTTGAAGCTGTGGAGTTGGCTTCGGTCAACTCCGTTACTAATGAAAAATCTAAAGTTTCTGCAGAAATCTTCTTGCCAGGTGTTGGACAGGTCCCTAATCTGAAGAATGAGCTGCCGACACAAAAGCCGAGAAAGAAGGAGGATCTGATGGCATCCCTCATGAATCACCAAACGTTAAAGATCCTGGCAAGATAAAAAGGGGAATAAAGAGAAGACAAATGCGGTTTGGAAGCCGATTGCTTAGCCCCCTTCTACCGAGCCACCAGAGAAGAATGATCCTCTGAAGGACGCTTCTTCGAAAGAACTGTTCAGGCCTTGTAAAAATTCTGGTCATCTTCCCGAAGAACGAGCCAAGATAATTCACGCAAATGGGAAGAAGTTCACACTTGCCGGAGGATTTCCAAAGCTGTATTCCATGAACTCCGACTCGGGCCTAAGAGAAATCCTGAGTTGGGATGTCTCTTGATCGCCATCCAGGTATCGTCCGGCTCAAGGACGTTAAGCAAGAGCGCTTCGTGGGAGGCAACCCACGGCTGGAGTCAGCTTTTACTTTGTGTCGAACTCGTTGTTTTAGAGTCGGTTCGGGGGAGCCAAAAGTGTCAGGTTGCATGATTTCTTATTTGTCGTGTGTAGTCTGTGTGTCATCGTTTCAATCGCATATTGTTTGAGGTTGTTCCGATTTTTGTCAAATTATTTCTGATTTTTCTGAAGTTTGTCGGGATTGCGAAAATATTTTCAATCGTGCAGGTCAAATTTTTCGGTGAAAAGTACTTCACTTTTCGGGAAAACTGCCCTTTAAATCTCACTGTGTTTTCTGATCAATTTTTGATAAACTTTTCGGTGAAAACTTGCTGAGTTTTCGGCGAAAACTGGCTTTGAAAACTGGCAGACGTTTTGAACTAGAATTTTCGGCGAAAACTTGCACTTCTTTTCGACGAAAAATCTAAGAAAATAAGTTTAAAAAAAAGGTCAAAATATTCTCAAAATTCCCCTAAACCGTCTTTGTTCGACTTTTATTTTGTGTGGATCCGGGACACTTCTGTCCCGGTTTCCTTTATTTGTTTTTTGTTGTTGTAGGACTCGAGTAGCTACTCCGCTCCGCTCCAAGGACCCGTGCTCATCCCCTACACCAACCATCTCGGTCTAGGTTCTTTGTATCTCTCTACTCTAGTTTAGTCCTGTGAGGACACAGAACGATTTAAGTGTGGGGTAGGATGCTAGAGAACCTTGCATGAACTTGATTGCCCTTGATTGTGTTTTCGTGTGTTTTGTGGTCCCTTTCCAGTCTCTCTAGCATTAGAATGGCTTAGTTCTTGATTTTTGATATTAAGTTGTTGTTCAACCTATCATAATGATGCTTAGACTGCTTAACCTAGAACTTGAGAACCAACGTGTATATTTTGACGCTAAATTGCCGGGTCAGAACAGATTTTGAAAATCACACTTGTAGTTTGTAGCCTTGATTGCATGAAAATGACCGAATCCGACTAGCAAACCAAATGTGAGCTTTTGATCCATTGCACGTAACTTGCAATTTCAATTCCTTTTGAGTGATTTTCTGTTTGCTTGAATGAGTTAGAATTTGCATTAGACCTACTCGAGACCACACGATGACGCGAGTTCTAGAATGATAGGAGCACCTAGATTCAGCTACTAAACCAGATAGCCTACCCAATGTTAAATCCATTAGGTGTAAACCCTTGAGGTTGGCCTGTTCTTTCGGTTCGCTATACATTACAGCCAATCCCCATTCTTTCATTCCCCGTTGATCCCCTGTGGTTGTAGTTCTAGATTGACTTACCAGAAGTCTTTTTGTGGTAACCTGCCTATAGCCATTAAACATGTGGTCTTAGCTATTATGTCCAGACGTGTAAACCCCTCTAGCAACTAAAAGAAAATCGGCACAAAGAAAGAAAGAAAGAAGAAAAGAAGAAAATTCGAAAAAACAGAAAAAGTTTAAAGTTTCAAAGTTTATAGTATAGTTCAATAACGTTCTTCTCCCTACATATGTAAGAACGAAGTCAAAAGAAAATGTAAGGAAAAGAAAAAGAAATATGCAAAACAAAGTGCTAGGTTGCTTGAGGGTATCATAGGACGAGTGTACACTATTCCACCCGTGTCTGGTTAGACGGTAGGAAGCCATAGGCTAGATTCGAGGGAAGTTAGTCGAAAGCTACACCGCACCAAAGCCATCATCATACATTCCCATCATCCATCTCATCTTAACCCTTGTAGTGTAGAATTCGTTACAGTCCTAAGCAGGGAAGTCCTTCTTGACTAGTTACTCGTGTTGTCACAGTGGTGGAGATGTGGTCGAATTGCAAATCTATGACAAAATTCAGGGGCAGAAAATGATTGAGAGCATAAACGCGTCCCTAAACACAGAGTGCGAGAGTTCCCTTATACTAAATATTTCCAGTGTGAGGAGTCTGGTCAGTCAGGTCAAATTCGTGCATAATTGGTTGCTATTACTCGTCGTGTGCAGTTTTAGTGAGACCAGGTTGTTTGGCTGATCAGTATGCATGTTAGGTTTCTTGTTCTAGGAATTACCTGTCTAATAATTCATTGTGCATCCAATTTAACTAATCTTATCATTTGTGAACGTGAGCGTTTCTATTCAGTTTGCTTGAGGATAAGCAAAAGCTTAAGTGTGGGGTATTTTGATGACACTCGATTTGACGTGATTATCAGCCTCATTTAAGCGACATTTCCTTGCTTAAGACATGGTTTTTAGGGTAGAATAGTGAATATTCACTCAACTGCTCTATCTCGTGCCATTTGTGTTACTTTGGCCCATTTCGGGTCTATTTGATGGTTTTCTAGTGTTTTTATGATAGCACAGATTTTTGCCATTAAATAAAGTAGCCAAGGACGTGTCTAAGGTGTTAGAACCTCGAGGAACCGCACCAGAATCGATCTAAGGAGTCAATCAAGTCAACTCAAATCCTGCCCCGATTTACACTACAGTTTTTGGTGAAAACTCAAGAAGAAATCGGCTGAGTTCACAAAGAGAAGTTTTCGGCGAAAATTTCAAGTTTTCACCGAGAACTCTAATGTCCAAAAATCACAAAAGAATCAGCCGACGGAAGCCTTCATTTACACTCAAGTTTTCGGCGAAAACTCAACAAGTTTTCGGCGAAAAACTCCAGGCAAAATCCCGGCGGTATTAGGGTTAAGTATAAATACTTAACCGACAGCCCAAAAAGAAATATACATCATAATACATCATAATTTCATAATTCTCATGAGTTCTGGAGCAGAGTTTAGAGTTCGAAGAGCCAGTAAGAGATCGTGACGCCATCCCTTCACCTCGGAGACTCGGAGCTAGGATTGAAGATTACCGGAGAGCGAAGCTTAGCCAGAGTCGTCTTAATTAGGTTTTACAGTTTCTATCTGTTCTTCCTTTGCGTGATGAACTCTGTTTCTATCTTTGATTCTTTCGTTATGAACATGAGTAGCTAAACTCGTAGAGCTTAGACTAGATGAACCCTAAGTGACCCAGGGCTTTAAAGCGGTCACGGATCGGCGGTAATTAGATTCAAAGTTCAATCAGTTTCTCTTTGCATGGTTGTTTTGTTCTTCATTGTTCATTGTTTCTCTTCTGGTTGATCGCCTAGATTAGGTTTGTGCAAGTTACGGTTAGTCGCTAGACAGCTTCCCTGCTTTGGCGCATAAACTTGTCTTCCTTGATCACCTAGTTTAGATTCTTGTTAAGCTGAGGATAGAAGCGAACGCTCGCCTCTCTTTAAAACATCAATTCAACCAATTAAACTATTCATTAGAGTGTGCCTTTTCATAGGAACCAGTTAGGGTTAATCCACTTCAAGAGTAACTCATAAATCATTAGTAATTGCACCAGTTAGTTTAGTCGTTGCGAGATGCGACCATACCCGGGTGATTAATTAATCTTGGTAGTTAGATTGGATAGAGCGAACGTTCGCCAGTCTTAAACCTAAGGGTCAGGAGTTATGGTGGTGTATAGAAATTGATTAAATTAGAATTGAAAACCGCTGGTCTTGTGATTGTTGTTGCCTTGGTGATCTAAGGGGGATTCGAAATCTAAGCTTGTCTGTCGTCTGTCTAAACCAACCAATCATTCTGTCTTTTAATTTCATTTTAATTTTCTTGCATCTTAGTCTAGAAGTCGTGGAACTCACACCACGCACAACGTGTTAAACCTGAATAAATTGCTTCATATTTGAGTAGACGATTAGAAGAAACCCTGTGGAATACGATCTGCTTAACTTTTTAGCTTGGTAGTATTTGATCACTGTTCTGCAGCTCATCAGTGCCTAATGGAATCACTTAGATATTTTTTTTTTTGATAAACTTGATTGTGTGATTGTGTGTGGTATGTGTGTGTATGTGATTAGAAATGTATGGACATGTGATTAATTGTAATGTTGAGCAATGATATTGATTTTGGGATATTATGGAATGTTGTGATGGTGATGTTTTGGGTGATGTATGATGGAAATAGAGGTAGAGGAAATTTACTAATCACTTAGAACTATTGTACTAGGATGTTAAAATGGAATAGACGTAAGTGTGGGTCCCACAATTGTTTGTCAGTGCGGGAGACTGGGCTGCTCCCTAGGTAGTCGATGCATAGTTAAGCTCAATGGGTTCACTTGGTTTCAATAGGAAACTAAACCCCTAATTATCCCCCCTTCATATCGCTTCGAGTAGTTGGTGTGCAGGAAGTAGCGTGGTAGTAGCAGCAACTTGAGGATGAGGTACTGGAGTCGTTCCTACCGTGCTGAACACCTTTACTATTTTGAGTTCATTTACGTTCAGTTCACAATTTCAGATTTGGGGTTGACTTTGATGTATTTTGTTGACTTTTGAGGATTTTGATTTGACCGGATGTGGTATATTCTTTACTTGATCTCAAGATCATTTGATTCTTTTAGTTATGGAGGATTTATGTTATTTTTGTTCAATATAAACTTTCTATTGTTTTAACTGATCGAATTGTAATAGCTATCCATTTCTGGTTCACTCATGGGTTCGACCATGAAACTCGGAGATGGGTGTTACGCCAACCACATGAAGTAGCGAATTTTATTAAGCCTAGGCCAGCTCCAAATGGACTTCCAAAGTTTCCTATTGATGTGACTCTATTTCATGCATTTTGAGCTTGTGATTGACCTAAGAATCTCTCGTGTTTGATCTCGAAATGCCATGACTTTAATGCTTTTATAGATGTTTTGTGCCAAGTGTCCTTTTGTTGTCCGGAAGCCACTTTGGGTCCAAATTCGTGGTCTATCAGAGGTATCTTTGTGCATTTTTCAGGAGTTGGCATTGTAGTACAGATGACAAGGAGCACATAGGAGCAAATGGGAGGTCAATCGGAGCCAGGACGGAGGAGTTGAGGCTGTTGCAACTTTGGGATTTCTGCACTCAACTCTACTGAAGTTCGCGACGAGAACTATCAAGTTCTCGCCGAGGAGTTTTCGGAATTAAAGTTCCAGGAGTTGTGGAGTTGATTTCCAAAGAAGTTATCGGCGAGAACTTTCATAGTTCTCGCCGAGAACATATGAAGTAACTGAAGGCTGTTCAGCGGGTTTTCAAATAGATTCTTGGCGAGAAATTTCATAGTTCTTGCCGAGAACTTATGTCTATTCAGCGGTCCTATTTAAAGCAGCTTCGCGATTGGAGCAGGGCACCATTCATTTTATTCAATTCATTCGATAAGCCTTCGACGAACACCATCCCTTATTCCCTTTCAATCGTCGATCGTCTCCATCAACCCTAAGAGCTATTTCTGTTGCAACTCAAAGTAGAGGAGCTTGGATTGAAGTTTACAACCTTGGGAGAGGAGCTTGCAAGTGGAGGATTGCCATGGTATTCTTGGTGATCAACTCCCTTTCTCTTTCCTTTGTTCCCTTGGCCATGTGTGGCTAATTTCCTAGGTTCGTCTTGGATTGATAGATTAGTTGTGCTAGGATAGAGGTTGATTGTATAAGCATGCTATGATTGATCTTGGTTGTAAGAAGATGATCTCTAGACTTGTTCTTAATTTCAATTTATGCTATGATTGCTTAATTTGGTCTATTCAATGTGATGTAATGCATGAGAGTACTTAGGTTACATGGTTTGTAGGTCTAGGGATTGAAGTGAGTGTGTTCTAAGAGATTAGATCATCTCAATTCAACCATTGTTGCATGATTTCTCTCTTGTACATTTTATCGAACACTTGGTGTGCACTAGGTTTTTCATTCATTTCAACTTTGATTAGTCCTTTGATGATTCTCTTAGTGTTAGGTCATTGACATGAGAGTGTGATGTCTAGCCTTGTGTTCATAGAGTTATAGGAGAGGGTTTTGTGACTTGGCATTTCATCAAACACCTTTAATGCATCCTTAGTCACTTAGCTTGAGAGCGAGAGCCTAAGTCGAGTGGTTATAGGATATGGATTTAGTGCTACGAGAGTGCATTGAGTCCATAAAAGGGATTTGCATGGTCATTCGATTGCATCCTCGATCATGTTTGGCTTGGTCATACGCTTTGGCTAAGTCGATTTTGAGTAACATTTTCCTCTTCTTGCCTTTCTAACCGTGAATCGAATAGACAATCTCTTGGACAATAATAATATTATATCTGTGATATGGCATCCAGGCACAAAACTCGTTTGTGAGAGGTGCACAAGAACAACCATATACTCCTTGATCCTATTTGCCAGAGCCTTGGTGATGGTTTTGTAAGCCACATTACAAATGTTGATGGGTCGGAATTGCGAGGGCTTCTCCGGTTGCTTACATTTAGGAATCAGCACCACAAGTGTTTTGTTGACAGCCTGAATAAGGCCAGGACTCCTACAAGCCGAAATAATGAAAGAGGTAAGCAAGCTTCCCATCCTCTCCCAACATCCCGGATAGAAAATTTGGTGAAAAACCGTCTTTCTTGGGTCTTTGAGAGTGCCCGTATCTTTAATAGCTCTCTTAACTTCCTCCACCGACATTGGCAACTCAAGTCGAGCTGCCTAGTCTCGGTTAAAACCGGACCCGAATAATTGCAGACATTAACTGTATCATCATCATCTGCAAAAAGGCTAGAGAAATTAGATACAAATTTCAATAGAATGTACAAAGAATATAGTATTTACAAGGGAAATTAACAATTTGGTCCCTTTACTTTGTCAACTTAATAAATAGCTCTATACACTATAAATCGCTTTTTTGCCACTTCTACTTCAACCACTTTGTCTTTTGGCTCCTTCCATTATAACTTTTGTCTTCCTAATGTTAAACATGGACACATTTTCATGCCGACAGAGAGAGATATCAGAGGTAGGGGGACGAAGAGTTGGTCTGAGAGACAAATTGGAGGAGGTAGCACGAAGAATATGGTGAAATATGAAGAGTTTTAAAAACGCATATTTTATCCGTCAATTTATCATATATACTTGTATATATTTACAAATGCTTAATAAGCTAATACGTGGTTATTGAAGCTGACATGATGTGCTAAATGCACATTAATTAAGTACTAAGAATATGGAAGTTGAAACGAACAAATCCAAAAGGCAAAGTGGTTGAAGTAGGAAGGTAAGAAGAACAATTTATAGCACATGGGGCTATTTGTTAAGTTGACAAAGTAGAGGGGCCAAAGTGCTATTTTCTCTATTTATTATTCATTAAGCAAAAGAGGAAAAAGAAAAACATTAGCTATTACGATGCTCAAAGGCAATTTTGATTCTTGGATGAAAAATATGATGTAAAACCATCTCTAATAAGACTATCTCCATCCTGGTCTTAAAATCTAAAATTTAAGACCTCAAAAAGTAAAAATAGTACTAAAGTAAATTTCCTTCTAATCATAAGGTCTTATAATTTAAAATCCTATAATGAAGTTATGCTTATAATTTGTCTTAGAGTAGATATCTAGTTTATAAATTTATAACTTGATTGTCATTTATACATACACTACTATAATTAATTACAACGAACATTCGTCCTCGTCTCTAGTCCAATTTGGCACTAGACTTGTCATTGTTTAAGAATTTGATGAGAGATTTTTATAAGTCGAAGAAGTAGTGTTTGAAATACGAGAGAAGTACAAATTGTGTATAAATGAAATGTAGTATATATAAGCAATTGGATTAGATAAAAAAAAATACAAATCTAGTCATTGAAGTATAAATTATATAGCCGTTGGGTTTGGTGGGATTAAAATACATTTTGTTTCTCTTGCATGTTGCGGCAAAAGATCCGGACCCAACCCTTTAAGGGTTGGACCAGTTCCAACCAAAAACCGGAGGGGCATTTTAGGTATTTTAAAAAAATTTAAAAACCCTAATTTACTTTTCATGAACCCTGCCGCCTCCGATTGCGGGGAAATCTCTAGGTGAGTACTGAAGCAAGAGGAGCGGTTGTTTCCCTTCTCCTTCTCCCGACGAGCTGCTCCCTCCCGATGTCTTATTCGAAGACACCTCCACTTTATGGAGAACAGATCTAGGCTTCGATTTGATCAATAGGGCCACGGTGAATCCGGTGGGGCCGGTGGAGCCTTTCTTTGATGCTGCGGAGCCGATGAGGGAATCGAGGCGGCGGAAGAATTGCCACTTGGACGGCGGGGGCTTGGCCTTTTCCACCTTGTACTTCTGCTTCAGTGTCGATTCAATTTTTGCACTGGATGTCCGTCCTTGGTGGCTTACCGGCGGCGAAAGAAATAGAGTATCGGCGACGAGATCAATGGTTGAAGACGACCAAAAATAACTATTAAAAATTGCAATTTAGTCATTGTATTTTAAGTTATAGATAGTTTGACTTTTTAGTCTTCATAATTATAGTTTCAGTCACTATTTTTTATGTTATTGACATTGTTGGAATAAATATTTGAACTATATAAACCAGTTGTTGAATAACGTGTTAACTAGTTCGTATAATTAGTTAACAAGTTTTGATACCTAGTCATCAACTAAATATTCTTGTTAACTAGTTATCCAATCATAATGTTAACTCGATAAATTAACTAATTAAAAACAAAATAATTAGTTAACACGATCAGTTAACTAATTAACTTGATTAGATAACTAGTTAACAACTTGATTAGATAGCTAGTTAACAACTTGATTAGATAACTAGTTAACGCGATTGGATAACTAGTTAACTCGATTGGTTAACTAGTTATCTTAGTCATGATGTTAACTAGTTAACTCGATAAGTTATCTATTAACTATTTTGATAAATAGTTATCAACTAAAAAGCTTGTGAACTAGTTATCTAAATCATGATGTTAACTAGTTAAAATAACATGTTAACAAAAAATCTTGTTAACTAGTTATCATGTTAAAATATGTTAACAAGTTATCAAACAAAAATCGCTATTAACTAGTTATTAGTTAAAAAATTACTGTTTACTAGTTAACAGCAAAAAAAAGGTGTTAACTAGTTAACTAATTTTAAAAAAAAATGTGTTATCTAGTTAACTAATTTTTAAAAAGGTGTTAACTAGTTATCAATAAAAAACTATGTTAACTAGTTATCAGGTTAACATCTGGTGACAAGTTATTGAACAAAAAATGATGTTAACTTGTTATCAAACAAAAAATGATGTTAACTAGTTATTAGTTAAAAACCATGTTAACTTGTTACAGTTAAAAAAACACTATTAACTAGTTAACAGCAAAAAAAATGTGTTAACTAGTATTTTTTTCAAAGGAAAAAAAAATTTGAAAGAAAAAAAATTTGAAAACAAAAATTTAGCCGGATTCTCGCTGGCGACGGCGGCCGGTCGCCGGAGACGGCCTGTCGCCAGAGACGGCGCCGGTCGCCGGAGACAGCCGGTCGCCGGAGGCCAATCCTGGAAAGTTACGGGGCGCCTGGAAAAATTATTTCTTTAATTTAAATATAAAAAATATTATTATTTATTGAATTTAAATATAAAAAATAAATTTGTGTGTAAAGTCCTAAATACCCCTAACAATCTAGACCATTGGACTGGTCAAAAGGTCAAAGGGTGATCTAATGGTGAAGAAAAGTTGGAACACTTCCAACCCTTAGAAAGGGTTGGAGCTTGATCCTTTGCCGCATGTTGCAACATTTATTATTATTATTATTATTATTATTTAATATTGGAGGTTTGACCAATGGTGGCAAAACAACTCAACCTCCACTACTAGGCCAAACAAGTAATTAGTGAGTTTGTGTGGGTCCAGAGCATTTAATGTAAAGTAGCACTTTGACACTTTGCCCATATAAATTTGGCACCCAAATCACTCAATTATACTAGTTTGGCAATTTAGCACTTGCTATTGGAGCACATTTTAAGATAAATTTAGCAATTTAGTCCTCCTTATTGGAGATGGTCTAAGGGTGGAGACTAGACGGGTAGTCTGTAAAATTAAAATAAATTGTCCCCGTTTTCCAATTTTTTTTCAATTCAAGTCATATTTTTTCATATGAATTTGAATAATTTTTGCGTCAAACTCTTAGTTTTTTAAAGATAATTCAAACAAGCTAAGACATAATATGATATTGACAAAATTTACTTTATAGATCAAACACGTGCATTGACGGCCTTAAAAGCAGTTATGCATACGTCTGTACAACGAAACTTACTTATTAGCAACTTAGATGTATGTATAGTCCATGAAAATATATCTTAGCAATAAGATGAGAAACTTATTTATTCATAAATCAAACATACTTATTTGTGAAACTTAAATGTATGTATTCCTGCCTGAAATGTACTTATTGACAACTTAGATGTGTTTTGGTCCATGAAAACGTATCATAATGATACAGTGCCCCCACTTAAAGTAATGGTAATGGCTACCCCCACTAACGTGTTGATGGATAAACATGCTTTTAATATCTTGTTTTTGGGACGATAAAAATCACATACTGTTAAACGATAGATATGAGTATGAAGATTTGAACAAAAAACTAATTTCATTGAGATGATGATCTATCATATTGGAAAAAAAAAATGCAGTTGTAGATATGAAGGCATCTAATGAACTCCGATGATAGCCGAAGAGTGGAATTTCGAGGATGTGAAGAGGTGGCTTTTCGATTAAATCGAAGAAATTGTGTGTGTTTAATTATATAATAATTGGGTTTCGCATATGAGGAGGGTGAGGAGCTTATAGGTAACTGAAGAGTTTATGTCAAAGGAAAAGGAGTCACAAATCCCCATCGCCGCCCCCACAATCCGCCCTCCCCCCTCCACAGCCTCCTCCCCAGGGATCAGATTTGCGTCCAAACTAAAACCCGGAGGGGTATTTTTTCTTTTTGAAAATATATATAATAACCCTAATAAGCGCTTCTCTTCTTCTCCGCTATTTCTCCGCCGCAGCAACCAACCATCGCACCAACGTCTCTCTCAACTTCCAAAGCTTCGAAACACCACCAACGTCTACCCTTTCTTCCGATCGACCGCCGACGCCTAGATTCTTCATCCGTCCGTTTCTTTCTCTCGGCCGAACAAGAGTTGCCGCTACCCGTGTCTGTGGTGACGATCCGATGCCGAGAACGAGATTCCTCCGTTCCTGGGATTGTTGTTGTTCCTATTGCTTCTGTGGCTTGAATCGGAAATCTTCAAACTACGAAGTTGTTTCTGATTCCCCTATTTCAAACAGGGGAGATTGAAAATGTGGAGCGGATGTTCGATTTCTCTGTCGCTGTTCCGTCTCTTCGTGTCATTGAATCTTCTCCCCTTCCACCGATATATACCATGAAACGAAACCCAAAGCTCCGATTACGAGCTTCCGACTCACACCCTCTCTTCTAATTTTTCTTTATCTTTGTTCAAATTGGTTTTCCAACTGCCAGTGGTAGAGCTGCTTGTAGAGTGGAGATTGGAGATTTCCGATTGGAGAAGAATGACTATTTCGTAATCTATCAAAGTTTAGTGACTATATTGTAAACTATCAAGGTTCAATAACTAATTTCCAGCTACCCAAACTTAGGTGATTGTGTAGTAATTATTAATAATTGTAAATTTATATAATTTGTATAGTTTCTTAAGAGAAACATTATTTCAAAAGCATATAAACTAATTGTATTATAGTTAAAATAACCTTATAATTAGTTATCTAATTACCATGTTAACTAGTTAACTCGATAAGTTAACTAGTTATCTAATCACCATGGGGTTGTTTGGTATGGGTGCTATTGAATTCAATAGCATCCAATATCATGTTATTCCCAACTAGAATTACCCGTGCGATGCAGCGGAAAATTTTAGAGGACAAGTAATCATAATTTTGATTAATAGTGATGTCAAATTTCGAGATGGTAGTGAAATGGGCAACCGAAAAGAACCAAAAAAATAGAAGAGTGTTGATTAGCATATAGCGAGATGATTGTAAAACGGGCAGCCGAAAATGAACCAACGAAATAGAGGAGTCTTCATTGATTAATTGACATAATATGTAGCACACAAGAAAAAAAATTGTGGAACAATGACAGGAGGGGTGAGGCCGTTTTTGCAACGTCAATTGTGGAGATAAGAATGCTACAAGCCCATAAACTTACCCTCACAACTCACAAACTCACCCAACACAAGATGACTCTCAAAAGACCACTCTTCAAAACCTATGATCCAAGCTTTAAATACTTTATTTATTATTATTTAATAATAGAGGGAAGCAAATACTATTCATTTAATAGTAACTCCCCTTCTCCTTTTATATATTATTATTTAATAATAGAGGGAAGCAAACACTATTCATTCAATAGTAACTCCCATTCTCCCTTTACATATAGAAGAATAGCCTTGTTTTTTAGGACCCAATTAGCTAGCTAATGAGGTGCTAAATAGGGGGAGTTTGATATCCACCTAAATAGGTGTATGTTTAAGAGGAGAGGGTGTTATTGAGATTATTAGACCAATAAGTCCCTAGCATAATTCCCAAATTACATGCCATTCAATCATTGCTCTCTTCCTCTCTCCACCCACTAATCACTTTTCACGCTTCGACCTAATTTCTCCAACCTCTGATTGATTACCCCATCTTCGACCATTCTCCCGACGCTCTGGTTTTAGGAGTCCTCAATCGAATCCCTTTTCCTCTATTCTGAATTAATTTGATCAAATCCATCTCTGTTTTTCAAATCCATAAGAGATCCTCCGATGAGCTGCTCTATAAGTTCGCCGACGAGGAGGATGAGGAGCTGTCGTGGAAGTGATGGCGGAGCTGGTAGCAACAGAGGAGGCGTTGATGATGATGATGATGAAGGGTGTGAATTGGCGGTGGTGAAGGGGAGGTCACTGACAACGGCAATGGCGACGAGGAAGAAGTGAGTGGTGCTCTGCTGCGGCGGCACATGGCGTGTTGGTTACAAATCGAATCTTGTATCTGCATTTGTTTTAATGGAAGCTTAGCATTCGTCAATCGATATTTGTAAGCTGTTTCGATTAGTTGCAGAGCAGCTAGCAGATGAGCTTGTCCAGATGTTTGTATCTGAACTGATTATGAAGGCAAATAGAGGTTCTGTAATAGGGTGATGGTGGTGGAGCTATTGTGCTCCCTGTGCTTAGATACATGTAGAGGCTGATCGTGGTGGAGCTATTTAGCATCAGTTGTGGAGTTCCAAAAGAGAAGGAGATGTGCTGGTCAAATGAGCTTTACCCTAGGGAATTTGATGAACTGAAACTGTGCAGCCTGTACTCCAAGGAAAATGATCAACCAGTTTCGCCAAGGTTAATGGAGACAAATACCATGAAATTGATTAGGCATACCAGGCCCCACTTACTTGTCCAATTTTTTTTTGGTGTTGTTGATTCTGAATTGAGTCTTGTGTTCTATATGCCTCTGTGTTCTTCTGGTTTTGAACGTTCTTGATACAAGCTTGTGGAGAATACTGATTGCAGTAGTTAGTTGTTCCGATGTAGAGATAGTTGGTCGAACTTATGCTCAGTTGATCATCACTTCTCATTCTTAAACCTGTGAATTTATAATTCTACCTTGAAGGTTAAAGCGTTGTTGACTACAATACAGCTAGTATCAATGTCAAGCTTGTCAAGTTCTTGCAAAATGGGAACCAGTACATGTTAGTATACTATCAAAGATTGAATCAGTTTGACTTTCTGAATTTTGTGTTTTGAGTTTTTGTGATATTGATTTACGGCTTGTTGAGTTCCATTCAACATATATATCTGAAAAATTGTATTAGTTCAAGTTTGTCATTGTATGTTTAATAGAAAGACTGAGTTGAAGCTCAAGCCTCAAGCTCACTGGTTTGATACTTAATAATAGAGATAAGGATAAGGGTGGTTTGGTAATTTAGTTTAAATTCTCATTAGCCTCCACCAAACAAATATATTTGAATGGTTCTTCACCAATATCAATATCCATGAATATCATGATATCTCGAATAGTTAGTTATTTGATATATCCCATACCAACTCGATAAGTGATCTAGTTAACTAGTTAACAACTTGGTAACTAGTTAACTCGACTGGTTAACTAGTTAACTCGATTAGATAACTAGTTAACTAATAATCTCGTTAACTAGTTACTCAATCATGATGTTAACTAGTTAACTAGTTAACTAGTTATCTAAATTATGATGTTAACTAGTTAACTAATTAAAAATAACATAACTAGTTAACAAACAATTCAATTAACTAATCATGGTAATTCGTTAACTAGTTAACGGTAAAAACTCAGGTTAACTAGTTAACTAGTTATAAATAAATAAAAATTGTTAACTAGTTAATTTGTCCTCGCGTTAAAAGTCACCGGAGTTTGGTCAGTCGCCAAAGCCTCGCCGGAAAAGTCGCAGGAAAACATGTTAACTATCTAGTTAACCATAAAAACCTCAAGTTAACTAGTTAACCGTAAAAACCCCAAGTTAACTCGTTAACTAGTTATCAATAAAAAATCATGTCAACAAGTTATTAGTAAAAATCAGGTTACCTAGTTAACTTGTCCTTGCCAGAAAATATCGCCGAAAAATATAGCCAGAAAAAATATAGTCTGATTATAATGAGACATATTTTCATTTGGTGGATGAAATAATTTTTCATTATATGATTGGTATGACAATTTCCGAAGAGATATATTTATCTTTGCTAGATGTCATTGCAACCTATATGTATGGTTTGTCTAATAATGACATATATGTATATATGAAATTTCCGAAATGATTCATTTTGGTAAAAGGAAACAAGTCAAATTCATGTTAACAATATTCAATCATATTGAATTGACGTCATTCAAAAAAATAGATTGAGAAAGAATGATATATTTGACATACGACATATTTTCTATATTGTATTTATTAATATTTTATATTTAATACTTAATTTTATCATTAAAATAGTTTTGGTTTTGAAACTATATTTGAAGCAAAATTTATATGACTTTATTTTGTTTTGAAAAAAGTGTTTTCAAAAAATTTAAAGAATATTATATTTTCTACGCGCTGCGCGTGTTGTTGTCTGAAAAAAGAAAGTTTTGAGGTTAGGGTTTTTGAGTGAAGCGTCGCCGGCGCTGCAGATCATGGAGGCTGCTGGTTCCTCTGGTAAGGGCAAGCCGATCTCGATAGCTTCTTCTTGGCCGTCGGTCGTTGTTGGTACTGAGGAAGATGTTCATTTTGTGGATTCTACTACTGCAATTGTTGATGGTGTTCTGGTGTCATGACTAGGGACTGAAATGTCATAGAGTGATAGTATAGTGATTAAAGTGCAAACAGAAAATAGGAGTAAGGCTATAAAAGCCAAGATGTTTCAATGTTTCAAGCAATCAATGAACAATATTTGAAAACCCTAATTTCTCTCTCAATTTGAAGACTTCAGCTCTTCTTCTTCCCTTTCTCTTCTCATCTCCTTCTCTTCTTGCCTCTATGGATTATCCTTCTTCGTAATTATTCGCAGGAGACGATCTCGTCGGGACATTACAAGTGGTATCAGAGCTTATCTCTGGCTCCCATTTTCTCGGATTTCACTGACTCACCTTCTTCCTTTTCATTGCCAATCTTTTCTGGTGGTGATGGAAGTTCGTGGCTCCGTCAATGTGTTCGTCAATTTCGCCTGTACGATGTTCCAGAGAAGAACCAGGTGTACAGAGCATGGATGGCTCTTGTCGGAGAAGCTCTCCACTGGTTCAACGA
Organism: Linum lewisii; assembly: GCA_034768395.1. Lineage (NCBI taxonomy): Eukaryota > Viridiplantae > Streptophyta > Magnoliopsida > Malpighiales > Linaceae > Linum > Linum lewisii. The sequence continues at coordinate 51,309,989 of CM068301.1, read as the reverse complement.
ATGGCAAACGGGACGTGATTCTCTGCTTTGGGTTGAGTTTTGCGTTGCTGTCTTGAGTCATTTTCCACGTCCTTCCTCCTCATCCGCATCAGCGACACTTCCCTCATCGCCTTGCGCCAGCTCCAAGGGAAAGGGAGTTTCAACTGAATTCCTCCCTTCCATTTCTCTTGGTCCATCGCTTGGAATGGTAAGCAGCACGGAGGAACAATCTAAGAAAGCAACAACAACAGAGGAGAAGGAGTTAGGAGATGAATATGATTTTGAAGAACCACGCCAAAGTTTGGAGTCTGCCCACAAGGTGTTTGAAGAAAGTCCCCTTCTCCATTTGAACTTTCTACCATTTTCAGGTACATCTCCATTTGTTATGGGTCTCGAGGAGGAGCCTTGGGGGCTTGTCGACATTGTGCCTCATTTCCAAATGTTCAATGAGCGAATAGATTTCATTTGTCCTCCGTTAGCAATCAACAACGACCTCTATTGGTTCAGATTTTTCAGCAGCTGCCTAATGGGGAAGGAACCCATAGCTCAGGTCATTTCTTCTATAACTGAACCTTTTGGACTTCATTTCCAGCATTTGAATGTTACCTTGGATTCATTGGAAGACTTGAAATTATTATTCATAAGGTTGGATGGTGAGTTTCTGATTGAATTGTTTGGACGGGGTGTGAAGAAATGGAAGGTGGTTAGCAAGTATGGATTGAACTCTGGTCATGTTTGTTATTGCGGGAAGGTTGTTTGTTGTGGTCATGTTGGTTTTCAGGGGAGAGGAGATTGTATCTGCTATAAAGGAGCATATAACGAAATGAATTATGATCACCATGTATTCGATGGAAGTCCTAGGATTATTGATTAGCTTAATTGGAGCTATTTACTCACTTTTGTTGAACTATTGGATGGGAAGTTAAACGCTTTTAGATATAATTTCTACCTCCACTGCTGCTGTTTTATTACAACTTCGGATTGCAGACATCACAATTTCCAACTCTATGGTCATCCTATAGTTTGTATAAGGAGGGGAATTGATCATGGCTTTAAGGAACCATATAAGGATTTGGTTGTCATTGTTAGTTGGGTGTTCAAGATTAAGAATAGAGAGGTTAGATTTATGCTCACAAGTGAAAGTGCAGCTCAAGGGGTGCTGAATGTTTACAAAATGGTAGTAATGTGGCTTTGGGATTCTAGTGAATGCTGCAACTGTTTCATTGGGGCTTAGCATATTTCAATTGCTGATTTTTGGGTTGAAAGGAACTTTGGGTGACTACCTTTTGGTTATGGTTCAGCAGCTTGAAGACAAACTGGCTCTCAAAAGGAAGGGAAGTTATAGGCAGAGTAGTCATGGGGTTGGAGGCCAAAATGGTTTTATGAACTTGGATGATGACATTCCACAGATGTTAGAAGATAAGATGTCTATATGGGAGTTTATTGTTGAAGAGATGAATGATGCTACACCACACTTTGATGAAACTTATTGGTTTTTGGAGGGAAGTTCTCAGACATCTAATTCACATCGGTCCGATTTCAAGCTCCATTTCATTCTCAGCAATGCAGTTACAGCAGTATATTTTGAGTTTGCGGCTTGCTTTTGTTTGGTCATCGACTTGAGGACAAGTCTCATTCGAGAAGTGGGGAGGGGATGGTGAGTGAATATGCTAATGAAGCTTGAAGACATGGAACTTATTAGTGCATGCTAGCATTACTTTTCAGTTTTCAGCTTGTTTTTGTGCTAGCATTACTTTTCAGTTTTCAGCTTGTTTTTGTTTCAGTTCTCGTATCAGACTTGAGGACAAGTCTATTTTTAAGGGGAATAGATTGTCATGACTAGGGACTGAAATGTCATAGAGTGATAGTATAGTGATTAAAGTGCAAACAGAAAATAGGAGTAAGGCTATAAAGGCCAAGATGTTTCAATGTTTCAGGCAATCAATGAACAATATTTGAAAACCCTAATTTCTCTCTCAATTCGAAGACTTCAGCTCTTCTTCTTCCCTTTCTCTTCTCATCTCCTTCTCTTCTTGCCTCTATGGCTTATCGTTCTTCGTAATTATTCGCCGGAGACTATGTCGATCTCGTCGGGACATTACATCTGGTCATCCCACATAGAGTAATCGACATATGTATGCAGAATTTGAAGGCGAGTGTTGTTGTGCAGTTCTTGGGCTCTCCTCCTCCGCTACGAGTCTTCATGGCCATGGCTAATAGGCTTTGGGGGGTTTGAGGGGCAGATTGTTGTCTCACGAATTTCTGCAGGTTTTTATCTTGTGGAGTTTCCTTCTGAAAAGCTCAGTAATTGGGTTATTCAACGGTCTTTGCACGTCCATCATACGACGATGGTTTCGAGAAAGTGGTATGTGGGAATTTAGCCTATGGATTTGACAGAGAAGCCAACTCTGGTATGGATTACGTTTGAGAAAGTACCTCCACAGTTAATCACAGTTGAGGGTATAAGTTGGTTGGCCAGCCAACTTGGCAAGCCTGTGAACAGATATATCAGAGAGGGGCTGACGTTGAAGGTATGTGTGTATCTCAATTCGGATGTTAAATATGTTTTATCAATTGTGTTGGGGGAAGAGATGCTTGACATTGTAGTGAAGTATCCAAAAGTTAGGCAATTTGGTAAGACTACAGCAGAACAGAAAGAGTGGAGAGTTAAGGACTCAGATTAGGTGGTTACCCCCAATCTGATCCCTGAAGCAGCGAATATTTAGGTTCCTGAGGTAGTGCCTGCAGTGGTGAGTGTGCAGGTTCTTGAGTTAGTGTTTGAAGTGGTGAATGTGAAGGCCCCTGAGATTGTGATTTCTCAGTCTTCTGTTAATAGCCCTAAACTGATGAGTGGTAACAAAATTCAAGATGGTCTCATATGTAGTGATAGTGAGGACAGTGGGACTGAAGTAGAAGGGACGTGTGATGATGGTGGTGGTAATTCCCCAAGGAATTTCAATTTTGGTGATTACTATACCATTGGTAAGAAAGTCCCTTCAAGAGGTGGTATTAGTATGGCCTTAATGGATCCTGGTAGACTCAGAACAAGAAAGAAATGATTTGTTAGGTTTAGAATGTTAGAGGGATTAACACAGTTGAAAGATATAGAGTTTTAATGCATTATGTTAATAAGTTTAAGAGTATGGCATGTTAAGATTGGAATTGGATCTTGGTTGTGGAGGAAATTTTTGAAGCTTCGAAGTGTAGTTAAGAGTCATATTGTTTGTGATTCAGATGGTGATTGGAACTTTTTGTAAGGTGATGGCTGCAAAATGTTAAAGTGGTTTATACAGGGGATATTGCTTTAGTTAGTGAGTAGTTTAAGTAGCAGCAAAAACTGCAGCAGAATGACTTCATCTGCAGTGACAAAGAGGTGGAGATGCAGCAAAGGTCTCCCATAAATATTGATTTTAGGGATTTACTAATTAAGTATTGGTATTCTGGATTTGGAATGCTGGCTGTGGATGTGCAGTGTTAGAAGTAGTCGGTTTTGCTCGAGGTTTGGAGGTTGGAAAAGTGGTTTGGTTTGGCAGATTGAGATGTTGGATATAACTCTATCTTACCGTAACAAGCATGATGTCTTGTTAGCTACAGTTTGGAACTTTTTATAGTTTGAAGTCTCTGGAGATTTAGTAGGGTTGATTGCTGAGCTTTTATTCTCAGCTGGTGCTTGGACTGAATTTGGTCTGTTTGGCCTTCACTAGATGGTTCCTCTCTAGTGAAGCGCTTAATTTTGGGTTGGTAGATAGCTCTTTTTAGTGGGCAGATATTTAGAGAAAAAGTTTTGTAAGTTTTTGTTACTTAGTTTTGAGATATAGTTTGTACTTCATGACATTTTTGATGATATGAAACCCTTCATTCATAAAAAAATGTTTTCTTTATTTCTAAAGGTTAAGATGTCATCATATTTGATTATCTATTTAATTAACTATTGAGACTCAAAAAGAGTTTTTCAAAGAAATTATCTATTTGATTAAAGAGTTTGAGATGAAAGATATGAAATAATATCATTGCCTAGGGTGGATCTGGGGGTGGGGTTGCCTAGGTCGTGGCCCACCAACTCCCGGGTCTAGAGCTACAAAACTATGTATATTTTCGTATGTGTGAGTAGACTGACCAATGATTTTGCAGATTGAGCCCAGTACATATGAAATGGCCTAGTGTGTTAATCCATCCTGTATCCGCCACTAATTATTGCAAATCACTTGCAGATTGTGCGTCTCTCAAACATGATTGTTGTTTACAGGCAAAGATACACTATTGAAGTGTTGAAAATTTCAATCTAGATATATTGTCCATACTTACCTTTATGGTAGTAAGATCATTATATGTTATATATTACTGTTTAGGGGGTTAGTATTATTCATTAGTGCTCAAAGCTTATTGCAATAGGTTTAGTACTCATTATTTGAGTTTGAAATTTTAGAAATGTGGACTTTTGGTACCGATACTCTATGGGTACCAAAGTGTTCACCATATATATATATATATAAATTAAAATAACTAAAAAAATACTCCACTTTATTTATATTAACAAATAGTCATATTTTTATTTTTATGTTCATATTAAGATTTATGATTATCAAATTAACTTATGGCCATCATAATAACATCAAGTACATATCAAATACAATTTTTGTAACATCTTATTATTCAACTAGTAATTCAACTCCTCCCAACATCAGGACCAACTTACCATCAAGAAACCTTGTTCTTGATGGCATTAAGAAACAATGACAACCGTTAGATTAGATTCAAATCTAATTATTGAGATTGCAAATGGCCCTTAAAGAGGTTGATAAACCAATGAAAATACAATATATATAACTTGTGGCCGAATGAATTATACTATATGAAAACCAAAATACTCTAATGCTATAAAAATTGGAATATAGTTTTCTAAATAATCCACATAGAAATCATAATTTTATGCAACATGACCCAACTTGATCAATGACTTAAGCTAAACAAAATCCATAAATCTTAATGGTGTTATGGTAGATAACTTCACTAATCTATAACTCAAAGAAAATAAATTCAAAATATATAAAATTTGCCACACTAACACCTCTAAGAATAATTTTGGATGATTTTTATAAAATATTTTGATACTTACTTATTCTTATTATCATCATCTCATATTAGTTTAATTATATTCAAAAACATAAATTTTTTATTATTTAATTTATAATATATTTAATTTTGAAGTACTTAATACATGAGCATTTAATAATGAGAAGAGAAAATAATTAAATTTTAATTTAATAATTGTGTGATGATGTGGAATTTTGTAAAGAGGGTTTTATCAGAATTTTTTTCCAGTGACAAAACCCAAATTTTGTCACCATGACAATATGCAAATGACGATTAGTATTAGCATAACATACATTTGACACCATTTCATTTCTCCAGACCATTCTCATAATCCAAATGATCATTTAAATCTTTAAGTTCGACCCTCTCTTTCTTGGTAGCTTTAGCATATTTGAGTGCGCAAGCTCACACCATGGAATCCATTGTGTGCCTCGTTCTTTTCTCCAGCTCTAGCTTTTTTGCACCCCTTGGCAGCTCATACATGTTATACAGATCTTCTTCATTTATCTTTAGCGTCATCTCCGGACCAACTTTGAAGGTCTCCGAGCTCAAATACTAGTATCCACAAACAACACAACAACTCTTGCAAATACTAGTATTTTAATAATACTAGAATCTAATCAAAACCCTTGAATTAAGATTGAACAATATACCTACTGAAGCCCACAAATACAATTAATCAAACATTGCCAAATTTTCTCTTTTAACGCCAAATTCTCTTACTGATGAGAAGAAATTTTTTTATTTTTAGGGAATACTAGTATTCAATTAAAAGAACCAAATTAGTCGAGCTCGATTATAACAAAAAACTTGAAATATAGTACTAGTGTTATTTAAGGGTTATCATAGATCGCCGGATACCTCTTCGTAGTCGGATGCTTCGGGAGATGAAGGGGCCCTATGATTAAATGTAAAAAGGTAATTTAAATCTTGGAATTAAAAAGGTAATTTAAATCTTGGAATTAAATGCAATTAATATACTAGTTTTTTTGGACCCTAGGATCTGTGAGAGTTAATCTAATGACCAATATTTAATTTTGTCTAGGGGACAAAAGTTCCATTTTGTCACCCACCATGGTCCCTGTGTCAAAACTAAATCTACCATACCACCATTAAGGTTATTAAGATTTCATTTATTTAATCATTACAAATAATATAGTTTTTTAACACAAATAATATAAAGTTTATTCATAAAAAAAATATAAAGTTATTTGTGTTAACTTCTATTAATCCAAGTTATAAATGCTTCCATCATGAAAATAAACTTGGCAATTGGTATCTGGAAATCGGGTACCCACACGAAATTCGGTCGATTTGGGCAGAAATTACCCATTAACCGGATAAAGTTGTGTCTTCCAACTTTGCTTCTACAAGTTCTCCTGCAACTCATTCACAACCGGCTGACAATGATCCTCAGGATTCTTCGGAACCACCTTGGGTTCCAGAATTGCATTCCTCTCCTAGTCATTCATCTCCAAATATTCAATCTCCGTCTCCTAACACCTCTTATGAATCTCATCCTCCTTTGCATATTAAAAAAAGACATCCTCCATATCTTCTCATTGGTGGCCACAATGATCGGTTAGTGACACGATCAAAAAGGCTTATCAACTTTATTGCAACCGAGGCCACTACTATTCTGTCATTGTCGAGCCTAAATTGATTAAAGAATCACTTTGAGATGAACATTGGATTCTTGCAATGCAAGAAGAACTTCATCAGTTTGATCGTGCTAATGTTTGGGAACTCGTTTCCTTACCAGCTGCGAAAACAATCATTGGCACGAAGTGGATCTTTAGAAATAAGACAAACGAAAAAGGTGAAGTCTTCCGCAATAAAGCCAGGCTTGTTGCAGAAGGATATTGTCAAGAGGAGAGCATCAATTTCGATGAAACCTTTGCACCAGTGGCACGGTTAGAAGCATTTCGGATTTTATGTGCTTTTGCAAGTCACATGAAATTCAAGCTCTATCAAATGGATGTAAAGAGCGCATTTCTTAATGGTTTCATTAAGAGTTTTTTTTTGTTGAACAACCTTCTGGTTTTGAGGATCCTCACTCTTCAAATCATGTTTTCAAATTGAGAAAAGCTTTGTACGGTTTACGACAGGCGCCAAGGGCCTAGTATGACCGTCTCGCAAATTTCTTCTGTCCAAAAATTTCAAAAGAGGGAAAGTTGACAACACTCTTTTCATTAAGGTTGCCTTAGAAGACATACTTTTAGTACAAATTTATGTTGACGACATCATTTTTGGGTCAACTAGTTCATCTCTTCGTCAAGAATTTGCAACTCTAATGGCTAATTCCTCTGAAATGAGCATGATGGGTGAGATGAAAATTTTTCTTGGGCTTCAAGTTCAACAACTACCTTCTGGAATTTTCATTCATCAAGCTAACTATGTGCAAAATCTGTTAACCAGATTCAAGTTCGATAAGGCAAACCAACCTCAACCCCTATGGCTACCACCACTAAGTTGTCCAAATATGATTCTGAGGAATCCATAGATTGCACACATTTTTGTGCCCTTATTTGTTCCTTACATTATCTGACTACCAATCGACCTGACATTCTATTTACAGTGTGTCTTTGTGCTCGATTTCAGGAAAACCCTAAAAACAATCATCTTTCTGCCTTAAAAAGAGTTCTTAGATATTTAATATCAACCAAAGACCATGGTCTTTGGTATCCATCATCATATCACTTTGATCTTGTTGGTTACAACAACTCAAACTTTTCTGGTTCAACTTCCGATAGAAAAAGTACGACCGAAATTTGTCAGTTACTAGTCCAACAAGAAACAAGGATCAGTGGCACTTCCAATTGCTAAGGCCGAATATGTCGCAACAGGAAGTTGCTCTACTCAATTTTTGTAGATTCATTCACAACTTTCAGACTATGGTCTCAAGCTCCAAACCACTCCTCTTCTTTGTGACAACACAAGTGCAATAAACATTGCAAAAAATCCTATACTTCATTCAAGAATGAAGCATATCGATATCAAGTTTCATTTTCTGCGGGAACTTGTGGTCCATGGCACCATCAATATCTAGTTCATTCCCACAGATTTCCAACTAACAGGTATCTTTACAAAACCTCTTAAAGAGGATCAATTTTTCCAGACTTGTCAGAATCTTGGCTTGATTTCGGGAACTGACCTTCCAAATTCTGATTAATTGATTCACTCAAGATTTATTGTGTTTCCTTTTTCTGTCCCTTTGATTCCTAACATTCATATCACCTACCTCTATTTAACTCGGATTTCTAAAACCTTTCGACCTCGCCCTCTTCTCTAGAAAACTGTTTCTCACCTTTTCTTAGTCTTCTGCAAGGGTGGCTCGATTGGTTTATAAAGTTAATGGATTGATGTTTGCTTTAATGCCGATCGCCAGTGGTACATCAGGAAGTTCCACACAATACCTCTACTTCCATCTCTTCGCCACTTTACTAGTGGATTTGAGAAATACGGTATCAATGTTTATGAACCTCTCTTTCATCTTGGTAAGTTAAATCTCATCCCTTCTTGCACCCCTATGTGTTTTCCAGACCTTGTCTAAATGTTCTTGTGAACGTTCGAGTTACTTCTATCCCACCTTTGGAACTTGAAACTCAAGTTCTCGGTCATTTAATTAGTGTTACTCCTCAGTTGCTATCTTGTGTCCATGGAGGACCCATGTATGGTCACCAGATTCACAATGAGTATCAATTGTCTATTTCTGGGTTCAACATTCAAATGGCTCTCTCACAAATGAACATTTTCACCCAACCCCATGTTCGTCCAATTCAAATTACGTACACTACAAGAAAACATGGGATTAGTCACAGTTTCTTGCCTTTAGTCACGGTTTTTACCGTGACTAAAAAAATTAGTCACGGTTATGAAAACCGTGACTAAATCGACCATTTTTTGTCACGGTTTCAGTATGAACCGTGCCTAAATTTTTTGTCACGGTTTCTGAAGGAACCGTGACTAATATTAGTCACGGTTTCATTAGAAACCGTGACAAAATTTAGTCACGATTTCCTAGCAAACTGTGACTAAATTTAGTCACGGTTTCTAATGAAACCGTGACAAAAAAGTCCAATTTAGTCACGGTTTCTATTGTGAACCGTGACTAATATTTACAATGAAACCGTGACAAATATTAGTGATCAAAGTGTAATATTTAGACTTTCCAGTGACCCAATTTTCAGTTTCTTAAATTATACAACCAGACCCTCAACTTCTTCTATTATACAAATCAGTCACTCCAATTTTAATTGTCAATTTAGTAATAATTAATAACCAATCCAGCAAATATCCCTAATCAGTCCACGAATTTCAACAACAACCTCTCAACTTTTCCTGTTATGCAACTTGATCCATTAAATTCTCATAATTTTGTTTTGGTCACTCAAGGTACTGTGGTTTGCAGATCAAGTCCCTCTTCTTCTCCGATCAACCACGGAGTTGCGGGAGAGCTTCGACCGTCGCCGCCGTCGCCAAAACTCCACCGCCATCGGCATCCACAAAACTCCATCCTCAGATCTTGCCAAAACTCCACCGCCGTCGCCAGGATTTCGTCGTCGTCGGCGCCAGATTGGGTTCAGCTTTCTGGCGGCATTTTGGGGGCGGGTAAGGACGATTTGGCGGCTGCGCGGTTTGAGATGAAGGTGCGGAGGAGGCAGGGCTCCTGGTGGTCTTCGAAGAAAGTCAAAGGTTGTGGACTGCGGCGGTCCGTTGAGGAAGAAGATAGAGCAAGAGAAGAGGAAGAAGATTGAGGAAGAGAAGAAGAGGAAGAAGATTGAGGAAGAGAAGAAGATGAAGAAGATTTAGGAAGAGAAGAAGAGGAAGAAGTCATCGGGTGAAGATCGAGGAAGAGAAGAGAAAGTGAACGGATTGCCAGCCTGGCAAATTTTGTCACGGTTCTTTAAAGAACCGTGACCAATTAGTCACTGTTCTTTAGAACCTTGACAAAGTGGTCACTGTTCTTTAGAACCGTGACAAATTGGTCACGGTTCTTTTGAAACCGTGACAAACCAGTCACAGTTCTGTATGAACCGTGACAAATTAGTCACGGTTTCTTAAGAATCGTGACAAATTTGTCACGGTTTCAGAAAACCGTGACTAATTAGTCACGGTTTCAAAAACTGTGACTAAATAACCGTGAATTGGTATTTTCTTGTGGTGGTACCTCAATTCATTATGTTCTTCTACATCACCCTCCATTTATTACCTAGAACTCACAACCTTTTGGTGCTTCTTCCTCTAGATATATGGATTTTGTACAATACTACCATTACCAAACATCCTCTAAGCATCCCTCGCCTTCAGTTGCAAATAATCCATGATGCTGCGTCAGCACCTATTCAGGTCCTCTTCCTCTTGCCCTTTTATCATTCAACTTCTGCAAACCCTCAAATTTGATTTCCAGATTGCAACACCTGACCCTAGGGTTTACTACATTCGACCTCAACACATTTTGAGGAAGCTTGAGCTTTTGTTTTGTCCTGAACGACCAAAGTTGGACATCTCCAAAGGGGGAGAAAAATGGGCATCTTTCTGCTACACAAAGGGCCAGATTATTTCCAAACTCAATCTTCTGACATCGTCTGTAAAGGAAACAAATGACTGGAACATTCCAACTAAAAGTCTGCTGACTTTCACTCTTGTGAACTCTATCTCAAAATTCGTTGGAGCGCTCAAATTTCGCGGAGACTGGGAGTATGAGGATATTCACAACCTAGACCTGGGGAAAGGCCAGGAGGCCAAAGATATTAAGCAAATGATCATGCAAATTTATGAAAAAGAACCTGAAAGCGATCATGCATCAGATTATGAGAGTGATCCAGAAATCGACTTTTAATTTCGTGTTGAATTTCTTTTCGGTTTAGTTTGTTGCCTTGAGTTTCTCATTTGAATTTCAGTTTGGCTGTCTTTGAATTTCTGTCATTTTCTTTGAGACTCAGTCTCCTCATGTTCTGAACACTCGTGGGGTCTTTGAATAATATACTGGCCAGCTTGTTGTTATGTCGATTCTCAGGGTTGGAGATATCCAACTTAGTGGGAGATTGTTGAGTTGGTTGTACTTAATTTTGGTTTGACTATAAAGTTAATCGGAATATAATAATTGGGCCGAACCAAGAAAGGTTTGTTTATGTGTGCAGGGTTTAGGCGGATAACCGAGTACCGAGAAGATAAGATCATTTTTATTGAATACAAAACAAAGCCAAAGCTCTACAGAGCGTCACGCCGAAGATCAAGCCCTGATCAAAACCTCAATCATGTGTTGTCAAACCAAAGATCAAGTCCCAATCAAGATATTAGTCATGCATCATCAAGCCAAAGATCATGCCTTGATCGAAGCTCTAAATCATGCATAAATATCTAGACGATCGGGACATGCGGGAACCGAAAGGGAGGATTGATCTCAGTTTTCCGGGCTGTCACTCACTGGTTTTGTGACGCTTATTAATTGGTGTTTGATTGTTGGATGTTGTTGTGACATGCCATCCCGAATCGCCCGGGTCGAATCCATTGGTTTGACTGGGAATCAGGTGTCACAGGTTAAAGTACAAATTCAAATCCAACATAATTCTATTAAATCACATTAAAATAAAATAAAACAACGCCAAGCGGAAACTTCCATATTTTAAAACCAAATTCAAAATTTACATTCTCAATTACAAAATCATTAATAACTTCACAAATCCCAAAAGTCAACCGAATTAAAAATACAAGTAAAATGTTAAGTCCTCTGTCACAGCCTTCAGTCTTCTAGCTCAACTCCATTGCTAACAACCAACAACTGTTGCTCCAAGCTCGGCTCACCAACTACTTCTAACTGAAAAGAGAGACGGGGGTGTGGGGGGGGGGGGGGGGAGGGGGGGAGGGGGATTAGTTTTCTAATGAAACTGAGTGAACCCACTAGGCTTAACTATGCGCCGAGCTACCTAGGGAGCATCCCGACTCCCACATTGGAACACAACAATGAGACCCATCCTTACGTCTAGTTCATTTTAACAACCTAATATAGTAGTACTAGGTGATCATACATTTCTTCCTCTACCAGTGCCCATATCACACATCACCCCAACAACATCATCCAATAATCATAAATAATCCAAATTCAACGTCATAAATTAAATACTAACATCATCACATGTCATGCCATAATATACAAGAATCAACACCACAACTCCATAATACAATTCATCCACATGTCATACATACCAAAACACATACATACACACGCGCGCACACACACACACAATCAAGTTCAAGTTCTTAATCTAGGTGATTTAATTAGGCGCCATAAGGAGTTGTCCCCTTGCTACCCCCGGCCATCACATCATTCTGATGCATCCATAAATGATCCTTCCTTGAAAAATTATACATTCTGACGCATCCATATAGGATCCTTCCACGAAGGAGAAAATCAACCAAACTTGGCAACCCAACCAAGGGATTCACCCCAGTGAATCGGACTCAATCACAACCAGTATTTCGGGTGGGGTAACGTTGGTTCCTTCCAGTTCTATCATTTAATTTCATTTAATACAATCACATCGATTGCCACGCATAAACAATACAATTCAAATAAACCAATTCCATTCAACCAATTCCATGTACCAATTTCTTGTCATAATTCTACACTACAAATCACATACATACTTATTACGGGCGTACTACTAGCCTTACCGACCACCCCACCTATAATAGTAAAAACAAAGGAGTGGTCATGTTGCAAGGCCTAGGGCCACCCTCCTGTTCGTCCTTCAGGATGATTCTACATTGACAGATCCATCCTCTTGCACCCAACATTCTATAGTTCAAATAATCACCATGTATATATAAATTGCACAAACGAGAATTATATTCTCATTCTAGCCACCTAGTCAACCATTCAATCAAGCAAGTCAACCATACAATCAAATAAGTCAAATCAAGAAGCAACCAGTCACAACATCACACAATTAACCATTTCAACTCTCTAATTCGTGCATCCCTATTAATTACTAAGTCTGGTTGTAATTTCTCACATCTCTACCTATTGACGATAATCCCTCACCTTAGCCTAAAAGAAGCCCATGAATTCTATCTAGAAACATCCGCCTCGTCGTCCTGATTCCACCGGTTCTTATGGTGCGTCTTTTGGACTTGAAACGAGCAAGATACACCCAAAATATCAAACTGCAACTTCATGAATTTAAAAATGTGACATCCTAGACAAAACCCACATCGACAATGCACAACGAAGATCCATGGGGGAGAGTTCAACCTTAATTAACATGACGTGTTTTGGGGTGTAGTGGTGGGGGTTTTTATATTGAGAGGAGGAGGTAATGAGTTTGAATCCCACCAACACCCAAAAACAAATTCGTGAGGGTTGGATCCAAATCGGACAATATCTTATCAGAAAAGGTTGGAATGCTACAATTGTCGTTGTTGGTTCACCAAGATTCTGCTATGAATCTTGGGGTTGATTTGTACTAATCAAAGTAACTATCTCGAGTTTTGCTTGAGCGTGGATGTAGACAAGCTATACTTGTCGAACCACGTTAAAATCGTGTGTCTCGTCTCTCACGTTCATCCTTTCTTCTCCTCACTTCGAATAAGGGCTCTGGATTAGTTACCGTCTAACTGTCGGATTCGCGTTTCAGATCAAATGGCGTACTTTAGGGTTTCTGTATCAAACCCTAAACGCTTTCACTTCCAATTATATTTTTAATTCGATTTACCCTTTTACATTCACTAACTATTATTCACAAGTGACATACAATTTTGACTAGAGCTTTTAACAAATCTTACAACAAAATTAATAACAGGGTCGTTTGTTATAGGGGAATGCAAAATAAGGGAAGTTGAGATTTTGAAGATTTTTTTTTTTGGTAACAAGTAAAGGAGACCTTACATATTATTAGGAATCAAACGAGAGGTACAACTACCCACTAAATCAAACCTCAGCCAGTACTGAAGAGAAACATCTGGAACATCAAAAACATGAATGCCATAGGCAAGGCTGTGGCCTAGGTTCGCTAAGAAATCCGCAGCAAAGTTAGCTTCGCGGTAAATGTGGTGAATGGACAGCTGCCAATCATATGAGGAGAGGATACGAAATTGCTCAATGAGGCTAGCATGTTGATTATTTTGAGTATTATGTTTGGAGAGCATCTCAACAGCCGCCTTAGAGTCAGACTGAATTCTCAGCTTTCTTATACCCATGCTCCAAGCAAGTCTCATACCCTCAATAATGCCTCTAAGCTCAGCCCTCATAATAGAACAAACTCCCAAATTCGCGGCAAAAGCAACCACAAATCTTCCATTGGCATCGCGGATAACACCTCCCATGGCCGATTTGTCAGGGTTGCAGGTTAGAGAACCATCAGAGTTCAAGGAAAACCAATCCTCCTCAGCCGGCCGCCACCCAATCAACTGAGCCTGCCGAGCAATACTCGGCGCTTCTCGACTCACTTGAAGGGCCTTCCAGCTCGACGAGTAGAAATGGATCCAGAACTTAGCCTGACAGCATAACTCTGACACCGACAGTTTTTCATTATGAAAAACCAGTCGGTTCCTACGCCTCCAAAGAAGCCAAGCAGTAACCCTGAAAGTCAGACGAGTTTGGCAATTACTAATACCTGCCAACCACAATCCGAGAAGCAGAGATTTGCAGGTGCCCCAACAGAAATCGGTAACAACATTTCCTTCCACAAAAGCTGGGCCGTATTACAAGTGCGCAGAACATGCTTCACGCTCTCACAAGGCTCCTGGCATACCAGACAGTTCGCGTCAGGAGTTATATGACGTCGCCTCCTCTCCTCGTTAGTCATCAGCTTCCCATGAGTAACGAGCCACATAAATTGTTTAATCTTAGTCGGCCCTCCCAAGTCCAGACCTTCTTCCAAACATTATCTTCACCATTCGGATCAAGCTCCTTGACGAGCATGTAGGCCGACTTGACACTGAATCTGTCGTTGGCTTCGAGTCCCCAGACAACCTCGTCCTCCCCGAGCTGGTCACACGGCGGGCTCATCCCAAGAACCTGTACCAAAGCCCCATGAGGTAAACAATTAGATAAGAGCTCCACATCCCAATTACCGTTAGGTAAAACGAAATTAGAAACAGAGGTCGAAAAGTCAACTCCCTGATTGTCAACAACGAGATCCCAAAGCACCATACCGCTGTCCAGTCACCTATCGTTCCAAAAGCTAGTCCCCCGGCCATTCTTGATGCTCCATTGCAACCCTTGAAGAGTGTGATTCCAAACTTTCATGACTCCTCTCCACAGGGACGAAAAGCCAGTCTTCTGTTTCAAAGTGAAGCCAATGCCTTTACAGATTAAATACTTAGAGGTTAACGTTCTAGCCCACAACTCCCAGGTTTAGAGATGATACCCCAAGCGACCTTCATTAAAAATGCCAAATTTAACTCTCTCACGCTTCTCAAACCCAAACCACCCATGCTCTTGGGCTTACAAACAGTATCCCAGTTAACATTATGGGTCTTTCTCACACTATCCGAAGAGCCCCAAATAAAATTACGAATCTTTCTGTCAATCTTATCACAGAGAGTAACCGGGAGAAAGGCAGTCTGCATAACATAACACGGTAGAGAATTAAGAACTGACGAAGCCAGCGTAACTCTGCCGGCCAACGATAAGTTATCTGCCTTCCACCCCGCAAGCCCGGAGTCCATCCGGTCAAACAGAAAATCATAAGTATGCTTCGTCACCTTGCCATGAAGGATTGGAACTCCCAGATATCTACCCAAATCTGAGGTCGCTGCAATTCCCAGAATACTGACAATAATAGATTCTCGATTCCACCAAAACCCTAGACGGGGTATTTCTAGAGAAATAGATTCTCGATTTAGGCTTGCTAACACTCTTTCCTGAAGCATCACAGAAACGGTCAAGAATATCCGAAACAACACGAGCCTGAGTCGCGAAAGCCTCCCCAAAGAGAACCAGATCATCAGCAAAGAAAAAATGCGACAGCGGGGTCCCATCATGGACGAGTTTGACCGGAACCCAATAATTATAGTCCACCGCCGAAGTGATCATTCTGCTTAATCTTTCAATGCACAAAGTGAAAATATAAGGCGACAACGGGCACCCTTGGCGAAGACCCCGAGTAGGAGAAAATGGATCCGAACAGCTTCCATTCCATAAGATCCGGAAGTTAGACGAAGAAATGCACATCATGATGACTTCAACCAGATGAGCCGGGAGACCAATAGTATGACTGTATCTCTAACAAAGTTCCGATCAATCTTATCGTAAGCCTCTGCCAGGTCAATCTTGATCACCATACCATACTTCTTACCCTTCTTAGTATGTAGAGAATGAACAACCTCTTGAACAAGCATAATGTTGTCTGTAATGTGCCTCCCCGCCACAAAACTAGTCTGAGACGGGTGAGTCAAATCAGGCATCAAAACTTTAATCCTATTGGCAATACACTTGGAGAGAGTCTTGTACGCCACATTGCACAGACTGATAGGGCGGAAATCACTAAAGGAATCCGGATTCTGCTTCTTGGGAATAAGAGTAATTAACGTGTCATTGATTGCGGGAATGAGCGAAGGAGACCATAAGCACCGACTTATGAATTCTGAAAAACTCATCCCAACCACTTGCCAACAGTGCTGGAAGAAAATGGGGCCAAACCCATCTTTTCCCGGCGCCTTTAGCCCCCATGCTTCGAACTGCAGAATTAATTTCAGCAAAGGCGAGAGGCCGAGCCAAAGAAGCAAGCTCAGCGGTCGGCACATGCCCAGAGAAACTAATAAGAGAGCTTCTAGGGCTGGTATCTGCAGTACAAATATCCCCCAAAAAGCTGACCGCCATCGACAAAAGGACATCATTATCTTCCACCCAATCACCACTACCATCTTTCAAATGCTTAATGCGATTAATAGCTCTCCTTTTCAAAGCTGCGAGATGGAAAATCTCGTGTTTCTATCCCCGTCCACAGCCCAATTGGATCTCGATTTCTTAATCCAGATAGCTTCCTCCTGCCAGAGAGTCATTTCAAGCTTGGAATGCACCCGACTCTCCTCCTGAATATTACGAGGGCTAGGGTTTGAAGCAACTCTCTCCTTTGCTTTAATCAGAAGGTCCTGAAGGCGCTTCTTCCTTCGAAAAATATTCCCAAACGTATGCTTATTCCACTTCTTAAGATCCAAGGACAAGCTAGCAAGCGCACTCGGCAGATCTGCCCCTGCATCCCATTTATTTTTAACAAAGAGATCAAAGGACGGATGGGATAGCCAAGTAGAAAGGAAGCAAAATGGTATGCCGTTGGAAGCGACAACTTGGAAAACCGGGCAAAGGACAATGGGGCGATGATCCGACTTAACTTTGTGAAGATGAATAATAGAAGACTCTGGCATGTGTCTGATCCATTCATCATTAACAAGAGCTCAATCAATCCGTGTGAGGGTACAATTGCGCCTCCAAGTAAACCTCGGACCTGAAAAGGGGAGATCAGAGAGACGACAAAGATCAACAGTATCAATGAAGGATTTCGAACGTCTATGTTCAAAAGGAGAACCCCCATTTTATCCTCAGCTGACAGAATGGCATTGAAGTCACCAATGACCGCCCAGAACTCCAACTGATTAATAGACAGCCTCTTTAGCACATCCCAAAGCAGAACCCGGGTCATAGCTCTAGGGCTAGCATAAACAACAGTGAGAAAGAAACAAGAACCATCAATCGAGGATCCCTTAGCATGGATATATTGGGTGTCAAACTCCAAGATATCCAAAGTCACCACACTAGGATCCCAGAGAAGCCAGATTCCTCCTACAAATCCAATAGCATCCGAACGGAAAGAAGCTAGAAATCCCATCTTGCCGATAACATCCTCCGTTTTGTGGTTGCTAATTTTAGGTTCCACGATCATTGCGATGGAAAATTTAACCAAATGAGAATAATTTTTAAACGACATAATAAACGATTTACTAGCAGCCCCACGGCAATACCAAGAAAAAAATGTTCGGACACGACATAAAAAGAACTGGAAACAAAGGAAAGAGGAAACTCCCTGAGAGGCACATCAAATCACCGCTGCACTGCAGCTAACGGTACCATCCGACGTCGTAGGGGTCTTAAAGGACCGCTGGGCAGGATTTCCCATAGAGCCACCCGAACCAGAAATCAGCGGGTTAACCAATGGAAGAGGGTCCAAAACACTACTGTTGCTCGTTCCCTTCCCATGATCAGCAGTCCCAGATGACCCAAAGTGCTGTTTGAAGACTTTAGGTGAGGTCCGAGTCTTGTTTTTCTTGAGCCCACTATTCGCCACCCCCTTAGTCGCCACATTGGTCGGCTTAGAGTTATTGGGCACCTCCGTTTTGAGCAGGCCCGTAGAAGGTTTAGGCGGCCGTTGGGCTTGAGGCCCACCTTCTGGCTTCAACACGGAAGTACATGTAGGTTGACTAACTCGCGGCATCCCATTGACAATAATTTCCATAGGATCCTCAATATTTTCCTTATCCACATTCCCTTGATCAGCGTCCACCATCTCCTCCTCAACGGTTGGCTCTTTAGTACCTTCCTTAATGTGATCAGGGATTGCACCATCAACGCTTTGGGAATCTTCCCCAGAAAGAACCCCAAACTTATTACCCAAAATGGAGTCCTCCACCGCCGGAGGGGCCGTCACCGGAGGCGTGGTCGCAGGAGCACCGACAGACGGTGCGGGCTTCTTCCCTTTGCGGTTGGAATGAGACACCTTCATCCAGGGTCTGAAATCTTCATCAACCTCTGGACGTGGGTCTTCGAGGCACTTATTTTGGAAAACCGGATTGTCAAACAGGACATTAGAGGCAGCAGCCGGATCCACAGTCTCCTTAGAAGGACAGCGATCCAAAACATGTCCGTAGCATCCACAAGAATAGCAAATGGTATGTAGCCCCTCATACTCGATCCTACGGATTCTCCTTCTCAAACGATACTTCGAGAGAAGCAGTTTTGAAAGATCCCCTTCCACACAGATTCGAGCGAAATTGCCTCTTGATCCTTCCAACGTAGTACCGTCGAGTCTGACCGTTTTCCCAATACGATTGCCAATAATGGTTAAAATAGCCACATCATAATACTCGAGAGGTATCCCAGGAAGTCTCACCCAAACTCGCAACGTTGAAATTGGTGAGTCCTCCGGTTGGAAGTAAGGTCTCCAATCCTGTATCAATATAGTGATCACCCACCATCCAAGGACCCCCAAACATGGCTCGTTCATAATCTCCAATAGTGTCGAATTTCACCACAAAGTAGCCCCACCCGACATCAGAAACCTGAATGCGACCTTTCTTTGCCCATAGCTGGGGCAGCTTACGGCTCATAAAGGGAAAAGCGAAACATTTTCCCTGCGTGCTAACGATGATCGCGTTCTCAAACTTTCGACGAACCCTTCGTTTCTCCACGCCCGGTATACGAATGGTCGGGCACCGAGGATCATCCTCAGATTCATCCACATCCAATTAATCTAAAGAGAGCATATCGTACTCAGTCGAACCCGAGCCCCAGACACCATTAACCTTATCTCTGAACGAAGTACTCCAAACCGGAGATCCCAGTTGCTCTTTCTCGGACGAGAGCGGATTAGAACGCTGCTCCCCTCCCTGATTCTCCATGCGAGCCCGCTTCACAATTTTCTCAGGCGAGGCTGGAATCCCCGAGTCCGGCGGCGCCGGCTCAGCCATGGGCCAAACGATGAACAGACAAAAACGAGAGAGAAAACAAAAAAACCCTTTTTTTTATAGGTTGAATTCAATTATGGTGTTTCATTGAAGAGATTTTGAAGATTGAGGAACTAACTATTTTTTTATGAAAGCTTTTATATTATTGCACCACCACCAGAAGCTATTATTACAAGGCAATAATAGCATAAAAAAAGACGATAGAGAGGCTTAGAACAAAAAACAAACAAACTATAATTACAGAGAAGAAAGCCAATCTGTTGGCAAAATATCATCGCGGGTCTGAGTAGCTATGCGATGAGCTGCTTGTACTGAAGAATGAGGTGTATAACAGACAGAAAGTAAGTATGAGAAAGGTAAAATTCGTTGTTTGGTAAAAAGAAATATAATAGACTTTTAATTTGTAATAAATTTAATGAAATAATAGGTTGCTTGATCATTGACCAACTTACCCCTAATACAATGCCCAAATATCTCTCTACACTGCCAAAATATTTCTAGAACATCAACAAGGTAGTATGCCTACTGATATATGAACGAAAGAACTGTACTTCACCATGAATAAATAATGAGCATGAAGGACACAGTTATCCATAAAATTCACTCAACATTTTCATATACCAATAGATTAATTAATAGGAGAATCAAACAATGAAGGCTCTACAAAAAAAAACTCTGTTTCTTGCCCGACGAAGATGGTGATTTCGCAGAAGAAGAGCTCGTCGTTGTTATGGTTGTTGGTGACGAAGGAAGATACGAGGAGGGAGTACTTGCGGCGGAGCTCGCTCTTGTCGTGGAGCTGCTTGACGTCAAAGAAAACGAGGAAGGAGTAAGGCTGCAAGTTCTTGGTGGAGGTCAAGAAGCGGGAGAACGAGTGGTCATCGAAGTGGATTACTCCTGATTTCGAATGGGATTGGAGAGAGAGGAGATCGACAACTAGGTCGTTGTCGGTGGCAGCAACGAGAGTGAATACGGCGACGATTGGGATGATGATGATAAGGCAGGGGTCGTTTTACTTCGAGGAAATCGCCATCTTCGCGAGTGAGAAACGAATTGGAATAGTGAAGAATTCAGCTTCATCAAGAACGACGATGAGGAATTGATTAATGAACACAAACCTTTGCATTCAGCTTCATTATTTGATTCATCACACAATTTCCAGATGAATACGGAGTAAAAGCATCTCCGATTGTACTAAAGTTTAAAACTTTATGGTAAAAGCTCCAATTTGATTGGTTTATACTAAAAAATATAGAATTAAATGTAAAAAAGAAAAAAATAATATGAGAGAGGAATGATTTGATTGGTTCATTTTATAAAACTTTATGCAAAAGCTCTATCTACATAAAACTTTATAAAATAAAGGCCTAGTACACAAATCTAGCTTGATTATGTCAATTCTAGTCACTTCTAGTTTGATGACACTATTTAGACCAAACTTTTAGTTTTAGTGTCAAATATATCATGTTGACTAAATTGACCGTTAGTTTTGTAACGCCGTTAATGATGTGGAAAACATAGCTGACATGACATCCATTTGACTGGTCAAACACATGCCACGTCATCATCCAAAAGTTATTAATATAAAATATGAATAAACAATGCAAAAAAAATGAATAAACCAAAATTAAATTAAAATAAATAAACCATTAATCATTAAAAAAACTCTTCGATGTTAGCAAACGTCTCCGGTCTCCCCATCTTCAACTCTCCTTCCCGTCGGTTCCACTCGTCCAAACAACCACTCCCGATGGATTGCTACTATCGTTCCTGTTATAGAATGAATGCTCCTCGTCCGAGGTCCAGATTCGACTCTGCCAAGTTTCTCTTAAAAGAACAAATCCTCTTCCATGTCATCGCGGCCGCCGCCGAAGTTGCAACCTCGTAAAAACACGATTTAGATTCAAGGTTAGGGTTTTCTCGGAAACACGATTCTTCCTATCGTCTTCTCAATCGGAAACTTGAAAACAAGATTCTCCCTCTCCTCTTTTCATTTCGAATCATTGATTTGATCGAGGGTTTACTTTTAGGTGTTTTGATTCTATTCGAATATGACAACGTTGGATCTGTGCTTTGCTATTTCTGGGTTTGATGATCATAGGTTTTTGATAGTTATTCTTCTTCTCCTTCTTCTTGTTATTATGATTTTAGGTATTTTTCTTTCTATTTTTAATAGGTTGGATTTGGTTGAGGATTGCTGAAAGGAGGGGGTTGAAGAAAGAATGACGGTATATTTCTATAATATAGGTGGGTTGAAGAAATAATAAGTGGATTGGAGAAATAATAATAAGTGAAGAAAGAAGGGGGGGATGGATTTCTAGGGAGGTGGTGGTGATCTTGTAGAGTCAGTGTGGTGGTGGTCTTGTAGAGTCGGCGTGGTGGCGGCGAGTCATCATTCGTGTGGTGGCGGCGAGGTGGAGGAGGGCAAGCGGCAACCCGATGTGGGTGGGAACGTGCAAAAACAAGCTTTTGCGACATTTGTTGAGTAATCTATAACGACAATTTCATGCTAAAGCTAGTAGGAAGAAAGACAAAAGTTCTGAAATAATAATCTTTAATCAAGGGAGGTCTAGTGGTTAGCGAGAGACAGTGGCTAAAGGTTCGACGATGAAGGACTACCTGGTGGCCAGTGACATGGAGACTTCCAACAACAACTGGTGGTTGAAAGAAGATTGTGGTCACGTTTGTTGGAGGCACAACAATTCAAAGTTAAAACAATGACAAACGTGACATTGGGATTCGTAATTCAAAGTTAAAACAAACGTGACCCGAGGTCACTTCCCGCTGGTCTGGCTATGCGTTGCGCTGGTTATGCACTGATTGATTGAAAGTTAAAACTACTATTGGAAGTCGTTGTCTCCTTCATCGTTGTGCCTCCAACAAACGTGACCTCGGGATCCGTAACTTGAGAGATTGTGATGGCTAATATAATTTTCTTTAATTAATTCTAGCTTATATATATTATCATTTTATCAAGGTTGGCTTATATTATCAAATTAATAATATTAATAGTAGTAATAACTCATTTGTAAAATAGGTAAAGAAAGTGACTAAATTGCTATTTGTCCATATTTGTATTTCACCTGCAAATTCAAAGAGGAATTCCTACGCTAGCTAGCCAGCGCTGTGCTGGCTGGCCAGCTATGCGCTGGCTGGTTGGCTACGCGCTAGCTGCCAGTCAGATTGTGCTAATTTTGGACATAATTACGTAATTGGCTACTGACGGTACATAAAATTTTAATTTAGGCTACAAAATTCCAATTCCCAGCCGTTGGAGACGTTGTCCAACGAAATATATAAATGTCATTTAAGTAACATGCACTTTGTGACACATATAAATATCATTTTAAATGTCACAAAAAACACTCACCAACATTTATTGTAAGCGTCACAAAAACATAAAGCGACACTGGTTTAACGATAATATTATGACACTTGGACAAAACGTCGGTGAAACCTTTTAACGACATTATTTACCTTTTTAGCGACACATTAAAAGGTCACAAAAGCGCATTTTTGTTGTAGTGTGGGGTGGGGTGACTATTGAGTCAATTATGAGTGTTTTTCATTTTAATATTGTAATTATTTTCAAAATTGTGATGTGGCAAAATTTTGCCATGTCAGCTGACACCTAATTTTGGTGAACTGAATTTCCGTTAACTTGGATGAAAAAGTTAACGGAAATAATCATAATGGCTGATTTGGGATTTTCAACAGAAGTGGCTAGAATTGACATAATTGTCAAAAGTTTGGCTAGATTTGTGTATTAGGCAAAAAATAAACCAATCAAATCATTTCTCTCTTCTTTTAAATTATTTAATTCTATTTTTTTTTTTTGAAATATCAACCAGTCAAATTGGAGTTTTTACCATAAAGCTTTAAACTTTAGGACCATTGGAGATGCTCTAAGAAGAAAATAAAAATGGAGAGAGAAATAAGTTGTTCTTAGTAGTAGGGGTAGTACCGAAAAATGGAGGTAGCTGACAACTGGGCCCAATAAAACTCTGTGTTCCTTAAAATTTTTGGGGGTAAGCAAATATTTGGAGAATGCCTGTTAGAGAGGCAATTCAGACCTAGAGTTAGGGGCGGAGATAGGGGGAGCCGGGCCGAGCCCCGGCTCACCCCATTTTTGGTCCCGAGCAGTAAATCCGATTGTAATTATGTGATTTTTCCTAATCCGGCTCAGTTCAAATTTTAAATCGGGCTCAGTATTATATTCATTCAACTCATATCATTTTAAATCAGGCTCAAATTTTAAAACATTTGTCTTTTTAAGCTAATGTTGTTAATATACTCAATCATATTAACCATACCCTTCTTTAATACTTATATTTCCTCAACATTGTAGAGGGTTGAGTAAGCCCAATACCATTTTTATCTCGACTTATGAATGAGTAAGAATACAAATTAATAAAAAATCGCCGGTGACACTTTCCAATTTTCATTTGGTCAAAAGTAATACTACTAATCTTCAAAACAAATATATCGAGCCCAATGATTTAATGATGAATATCATTACATACTGAAAGTACATAATATATGTAATGTATTATATATTTGAGTAGTAATTGTTTATACTATTATAAAAATTTATGAAAAAAATTATTCAATTTCGGCTCATGGCATCTTTTAATCATGGTTCTGCCCCTGCCTGGAGTAACTCAAAATACATTCCTCATCACCATTAGAGGTCTAAACAAACGATGTTTTTTTCAAATACAGAGTTTTAATAAAAACTCTTCCATTTTTCCTCCAAAATAAACGACACCAACATTTTCAAAAGAATAATTATTTCATTGTAAGTGAAGGTGGAGTTTGAATATTGGAGGGAAAATAGAATATTGGTTGAAATGTAGATGACATAATAGTGACTGTAAGTGGCCCACTGAAACCCCCAAAATGAAACCGCAACAAACTCTATTATTTTTTTTAGTTTCAAAAGCATGATTTTGAGTCCATTTGCGTTTTTAAAACCGTTGAAACGCAAAGCCAAACAAATAAGGGATTTGACTAAAAGTAAAAAATCACCGGTTGGAACAAAACACAACCCAAAACGCGAAAGCAAACAACCCATAAATTAGAATAAAATAGAAAGCAGTCAATGGATATGGTATAGACATTTTGATTTAATTTCTTGCTATTAGGTAGAAAAGATTGGCCACAACAATCCTCTTGCAAGTTTGGTCAAGTTTATGCGATGCTCGTATTATCCTATGGAAAGGAGTTAGGAAAAATATGGTGAGTGGAAATTCGATCAGAGTGAACTGTGATCCGTGTATCCCAACCTTAACAGACTTTAAAACCTCGACTCCAGCCCCAGAAGGTACCCTTGCAAGTGCATGGCTCACGGGGGACAAAAGCAATTGGGACCTCAATAAACTATCGGCCTCTGTTACACCGGTAGAGATGGTGGAAATCCTCAAGATACCGATCAACCCTGCTCAAGAGGTAGACCAATGGGTCTGGCACTTCGATAAGAGAGGCTAGTTTTCAGTCAAATCGGCATACCATGTTTTGAGGGCTTCTATCACTATGGCAACAAATGACTACCTTAGGAACCTTGACGGAGGGGGTTTGGAAATGGTTATGGCGGATCGTAGTTCCACCAAAGTTCTCCTTCTTCGTGTGGAGGGCTGCTCATAATGCACTCGCGACAAAGACTAATCTTGCATCTCGGAGATGTGCCCCGTCACCATTGTGCCCTCTTTGCTCAAGGGAGGAGGAATCTGTTATCCACTGCCTTTTCCTTTGTGACGTGGCTTCTGAGGTGTGGAGGAGAGATTTCCCAGCTCTTGCCAAGCCGGCGATTGACGAAAATATCCTCACTTGGATGCACACAAAGTTCAAAGACTCTCCGTTAAACCTCACAAGGAAGTGTGTAGCCAACCTCTGGTGTATATGGAGATCTCGAAATGAGAAGATCTTCCGTAATGTTAACCCAAACGCAGATACGATCCTAATCCTTGCAGGTAGGACTATTGAGGAATGGACTATGACCAACCAGAGTTATTATCAACCTCAGATCCCCTCCCCACTTCCACTTCTAGCACGATACCTAGGCCACCGCCTGCGGAGCAAGACTCTCATGTGATAGTCTGTGATGGCTCCTTTGACCATACTCGGTCAATGGCGGGATATGGGGTTATCATTTCTAATGCCCATGGACAGGTGATCGATGGAAGAGCGGGTAAGCTAGAGTGCTCATCTGCAATGACGGCCGAAGCAAAGGCGCTACTTGAGGCCTTGAGGTTCGCGGAAAATACAAGTGTCCGGACGAGAGTCAAATCTGACTGCCTCGTCCTTGTCGAAGCCCTACGGAAGGATCGGTCACAATAGCCATGGGAATGTTTCGCATGGCTCCTGATTATGGAGAATATTCTTCGCAATCAGGACCGCATTTCCTTGGCGTTCATCCCGAGACGACTCAATCGAGCAGCCGACTGGGTGGCAAAAGAAGCACGAACAGACAACCTCCCTTATAACTGGGTCTCAAATACAAATTTATGTAATTTGTTATAAGGTGTTTCCCCTTTGTGGATGAATAAAATACAACATTTCAGTCAAAAAAAAAAACAATCCTCTTGATATTAGCATGATTCTTGTATGAGATATTGACTTGTGTAAAATTTTGGGTCATTTTAACAATGTATTATACTGTACATTAGGGTTTACATTGTCGTGATTGCCAACACATCATTTATTGTCATTACGATTGTTAATGTAAATGGGTTGGGCCGGGTCTTAGCGGGTTAGTAGGTCCAATTAAAGGACACCCGCCCCGGCCGATGGGTATATATCCCTAAGGGTGGCCGATCTTAGGGTTGTATGTTTTTAGCTGTATTTTCGTAGCCGTCAATAAAATTAAGTTTCGTTTGATCCGTGGACGTACTCAACGATCCTCGTTGGGGAATCACGTTAATCGTGTGTGTTTCTTCGTTCTTCGTTCTCCGCTTGGTGTATCAACGATGAAAACAAACAGAAACATAATTTGGTCGCCCTCTAATTGCAAATTATAAATACATATATTATTACAATGCACCGTACTAGCTAGAATTACATCACATACACCATATACATTGACATACATATATAAGTACTGATGACTAACAAGCAGCCTCCATATTACAATGAGATATTACGTAGTAAAATTTGGGTTTTGTAGTTTTGGGGTCATAATTACATAACTATGTATCGAGTGCACTGGTCTCCTTTTACATTTGTCCACATTTGGACATATTTCGACGTTTAGCCACTGACGGTGCATAGTTACGTAATTATAACCACGAAACTACAAAACCCGTAAAATTTCACCTTCTAAACAGCCCACAGATGGTATGGTACTACACTACTACATATAACTACTCATTAATAGAATTCGCAGTCATACATTGATAGTCTCTTCAAGGCTAGCTTGGACACACACGTACACAGAAACACCGCAAACATAGAAAGTAATTAACAAGCAATGCATGAAGTTTAAGGTCTGCCTCCAGGGTTTCTAGGGTCATGGTGGCTGTTTGCTCCAGTTCCAGGATAGTCCATCCTCTCAAGTTCCATCCTTCCTTCAACACTAATCATCATCTTCTCCTCATCCTCACTCATCTTTGCACCACCCTGCACCACCATCATTTTTGCTATATATATATATATATATATACACTAAGGATTTCCTCAAAACCCCCTTTACTGGTCAATCATTCAATATCGAACTTGGAACCATAAGTTTGATCTACATCAACAGACCTCAGACATGATGAACTCGTCTTGATCAACGTATGAAGAAGGTCCGATTCCTGGGGTTGACTTGAGACTTCCTACAAATGATATACATTATTACCATATTCAAACTTTCAAACAAGAAACTGTCAAGAATCATTGCATCTCAATAATTCGAGTTGTTGAGAGAGAATACTTCATATTCATCTTTATATTACTCGCTACCAGAAACAACTTAGTACTGAAGACTATGTGAACATATAATAGAGCGAAATATGAAACCCTAGAGATAACTCACTTGTTGTTGTTGTTGTTGGGACATGAACAGAAGATTTGGCAAAGGACAGAGTCACAAAGATGAATAAGAGAAGACTAAGGACTACCAACAATCCCTTCTTCTTAATCATCATGTTCATATATCCCTTCTTCTAGCTAGGGTTTGGAGATGAGGAATAATGGGATGGTTTTATAAGGATTGTATATATATATACACAAAAGGAGGTTTGAGATATTGGAACATGTTTTGTGGAGAAAAACAATCATAACCAATAAATAATTAATTAAATTAATAAGGGGGGAACACAACAATAGTTATATATAGTACTATTTAGAAAGAAATGGTAATGATAAAGTCAACCACTTAGTTTGGGTTTAAGAAATGTTTAATATTGTTGAGTGAGTAGTACCCACTTGCCTAACTATTCTGTCCTTTTTCATCATCATATAAACTTTTGCGTTTCTTTTTATCTTGAAAAGCAAAAAACTCATAAGTTTCCTTTTACACTAATAAGTTCAACAGGAGCGTCCTCTAATCGGAATTAGTATTAGTTCTCTGAGTGGAAATAATTAATGAGTGAGGGATGCTGCGCACTCTGCCTTTCCTTGGGTTGGAGGATTATGGACATTGAGGGGATGCTACTCAGGTTCAGCAGGCGGTCACCGTGTGACAAGTGTTTGCACGAGATGGCTGTGTCATAGTTGTCGACATTGTTCATTACTTGGACGTCCTTCTCCAGCTAAGATTGCAGACAGTTCCTCGTCAATCTAATATGGCAGCCCATTATGTGGCTTGCCAAACGCTTCGTTACCTCCCAAGCTAAGGAGTGGTTGACCTTTCAGCTTGGGTGGATACTTAATATCTATTTTTGTTTGGTTGACTCTTTTTCTCCTGCGGGAGTTGTCTTCGGAAAAAAAAAAATAATAATAATAATAATAATTAATGTAGTTTATCCTTTTCTAATACTGAATTGTGGGGGATGTAATAGGGTTAGTGTGGTGTTGACACCTACGACACAGGAGATAGATTTATGTATTCTTTATATGATTCGGTTCACAATAAATATAAGCAATGTTATGAAAGCTAGACCGGGCAGACTGGTCGAGCTGGTCCGACCTTGAGCCACTACTCCGAAACCGGCAAGGAGAAGGAGATTTTAGACCAGGGGCGGATTTGGGGAGCCCGGGTGAGCTCTGGCTCACCCCTCTTTTGGTCCGTTTTTGAAAATCGAGTATATATTTTTGGGTATTTTGAATATGGTTTAGTGTATTTTTTAATATCGGCTCAGTGTTGTATTAGTTCGACTCAATCATGGATGTAATTTTAGGCTTAGTTGCCTTTGGTTGATTTTTATTGATAAGAGGTCTTTTCTCTCGTAATCACCCGACCTCCACCACAGGCTCTCCACTGCCGATCTCCAAACGTCAAACCTCGATAATCCATATCCTAGGCTCCTCTTGCCGACGCTGCTTCTAGCGGTTAGAGATCGGCAGTGGAGAGCCTGTGGAGGTCGGGTGATTATGAGAGAAAAGATAAGGGGATGAAAATCCTCTTCTCAATAAAAATCAACCAAAAGGAAAAACGACGTCGTTTCGTTTTGCTGCCATGTCAAATCTGACAACCTATAGGCCGAGTCAGCATAACGTGACAGCAAAATTGTAACGACGTTTATCAAAACTCTAACGAAATGACTTATTTGTTAAGCGTTCTAAGTAGTGAGGTGTGTTTTGAGCAAATAATTGCAAAATGGCTTCTTTGTTAAGCGTTCTAAGTAGGGGGTGTGTTTTGCGAAAGCAATTGTAAGATGGCTGGGTTGATTACCTAAATCATTACCGAACTATGGCCGAATAACCCGTCAGTCACCGATGTTTGAAAAATTACCTAGTCATTACCTAACTTTGGACGTTTATCCCATCAGTCACTGCCGTCAACGGACATCCAAAATTCCGTTAGTTGGCTGACGTGGACATGCCACATAGGTTGCCATGTCACTCACTTTGCTGAGGTGGCAGATTTTCGCCCAATCATGATTACCCATATAACCAATTTGGTTACCCAATCGATTTTGAAACTCAACCCAATCCTCCTCTTTCTTCTCCCTCCTCCCTCCACCCTCCACCTCCTCCACCGTCTTCCTCTTCTCCCACATCTCAAATTTACTCCTCAAACCGCCACTCAAACCCATCACACCACACCCATTCCAGGAAAGTTGAAGTAGGACGAGGCCTAACTAGGCACCGGACTTCATAACCTTCATCTAGAGCTCTCCAAACAATCTGCCTTCCGAGAGTCCCCATCGCTCCGATGACGAGGATGCTCGTCGGCCGGACAGGCGTCCCTGGTGCTAAATTCGTCGCCGCAGTGCTGCAGATTGCCGTCATCTGGGCAAATCTGTTCCCTGATGTTTCAATTGAACAATTAATCAACCAAATCAACTTAATCGACCGGGGAATTGAGCATTCAAAGGGGGGATGATTTCGATTTACCGGATGAGACGGAGAAGAGAGGATTTAGGGTTTTGGACGCGAAATTGCGGCGGCTGCAAAAGGGAAGAGACGGGGTTGAAACGGCGGCGAGCTGGTGAGGGAGGCGTCCTCTGCCGGTGGTGAGATGCTGAGCTGGATGACGAATCACCATTGTTGTTGATTTTTTATTGGAGAAGTCTCTGAGGCGCACTTTAATGGCGGCTGCACCCTTGTTTCTTTTGTTGGGTAATTGGTTTAGAGAGAAGGAGGAAGTGGTGAAGAGGGAAGGAGGAAGTGGTGAAGAATGAGTAATTGGTTTAGAAATCGGGTTGGGTAATTGGTTGGGTGTTTGAGATTGGTTTTAGATTGATAGGAGGTGATGTGGATTTTTAGATGACATGAAAACCCATGTGGCATGTCCACATAAGCAAACTAACAGAATTTTGGATGTCCGTTAACGGCAGTGACTGCTGGGATAATCGTCCAAAGTTCGGTAATGGCTGGGTAATTTTTCTTACTTCGGTGACTGGCGAGTTATTTGGTCATAGTTCAGTGATGATTTGGGTAATCAACCCTAAGATGGCTTGTTTGTTATCTTTCAATAGTACAGGGGGCCTCCCGGCCTATTATCCCTTGTTTTATCATGTTATTTTACAATAAAGGAGTAAGCCCGTAGTCCCTAATTTGTATTCAACCGTTAAGGGTATTTACCAATATTTTGGCTTAGACTTTGAATATATATTTTAACTGTTTTCAAATTTTAAATAATCATAAATGTTATTAATTAAATAAAATAAAGTAATTTTAGAACTAATTCAGGGGTCGCTTGGTATGAGTTATCTTGAATTCCATGATTTTCGAGATAACTAGTTATTAAAGGGTTAATGAGTTTTAAGGTCACTTTGTATAAAACTTTCTTGGGTTGGTTACTGAAATGGTCACCAAACTTTGAGCAAATAACCCGCCAGTCACTGAACTTAGAAAAATTACATAGCAATCACTAGACTACAAAAAAACAGCTGTTTGGCGTCGGTCATACACGCGTTTTAGCGTCGGTCATGACCGACGCTAAAACAAATAGCGTCGGTCGATTAAAATGACGCCAGATATGGTGACGGTAAACTTTAGCGTCGGTCGTTTGGTCAACCGACGCTAAACCGCGTGCCAACCGACGCTATAGTATTCCGGTCGAACCACCAACCGACTCAGTGGCTAGATAATAGCGTCGGTCGTCTGACCGACACTAATTTTCTTGACTGACGCTAAAACGCGGGTGTCTGGTCAACCATGTGTTGACCTGCATTATCATTTAGCGTCGGTTGTGACCGACGCTATTATAGGTCCAACCGACGCTATTACAGGTTCCAGTGGGCAGAATTCTGCTTGATTTTTTCGTTTTCTCATACTCTTTTAGTGCCAATACCTGCATAAATTTTCCTGCATACATCAATTCCATTTTCACAATTCACTTTTCCAATCAATAAACATACTGAATAGGACTACATAATATATAAATGTCACCAAATCCTGTTAAAACATCCTCCTAAAACATTCTACTAAAACATTGTTCTAACACATGCAACTTAAACACCCCCCTAAAACATCTAAAAACACATGCTACCTACTCATCCTCCTCGTCATCGTACGAGTCCATGTCTGAGGGGGGCATACTCCCTTTTCCCTTGGAAGATGAACCCACCAACTGGCTGAGCCGCTGAACCTCCCCCTCCAGATGGCTCAAGCGCTGGACCTATGCCTCCAACACCCTCACTCGATCCTCGGCGGGACAATGGCCGAAGACGTGAGTGGTAGTAGCTGAACTACTACCCTGACTCGATCCACCGGCTGCTCCACCACGTCTCCTACTCATATTAACCTGAATAGACAAAGACAACAAATAATTAGAATTTGACTATTTTAAATTTACATATATCATATACTACATTACATTACCTGGGAGGGGGTCACGCCAGTTCTCGTACCGCGAACTCTACCACTGTGCTCCTTCGGATAGATAAGTCCGAGTGCATCATTCGCAGAAGGAAATGTCGGGACTGTGGATCCTGCGTCAGCTCCAGAATCCGAGGCTGCACATTGATGACACAAATGGGTTTCACAAACCAAAGTTAATTAAATAGACACTATTGGAGATTATTTTGTTAGATTGGAATAGGTGATCAAGTACTTACCACATTAGGATCAGTGTAAGTCTGATCCTTCTTTGTGTGAGTGATAGCATATAACTTGTAACACCCATCCCGAATCAACTCGGTGAAACCTGAGGTTGAACCGGTATCGAGTATTACCCAGTGAAAAACGACAGAGATAACAGTTAAATCCAAGCTTAAATAAGAGTATAAATGAGAGGCCTCCATAAACCAGGAAAAACATAAACTGTTTACAACTCCAAATCCATCATAAAACCCATAAAATCCAGCAAAATCCGAAGGATACATAAATCCAAGTGAAAACCCCCAAAATGTCCCAAGTCAACTGAAATATGAAAATAGGTCAACTCCAAATAGGCACCAGTCTTCACCTCATCGCTTCAGCCCAGCACTTCTCGGTATCCACCCTCAACTCTGACGCCACACCACTCTCTCTAGCCACGGGATCCTGAAAGGGAGAAAGGGATCAATTTCCTATTGAAATTGAGTGAACCCACTGGGCCTACCTACACGTTGTCCTACTCTATGGAGCGGTCCCAACTCCGCACAAGACATTCAACAATGGAACCAACCCAACCCCCTTTCCATATTTTAATTCCTAAAGCAGTCTAGGTGATCACGTTGGTCAGTTCTCGTTCTCAAGCACAATTCATAACGATAGGATCACACCGAAGTAATACATCCATCCACAGCACACACAGCATCATCACATCACATCCATCAATCAAGCCACTACCACAACCACAAGCACACGAACATACACATTCATATTATCTAGGTGAGTTATTAGGCGCCAAGGAGTTATCCACACCACCACGCCGGCCATCACACAACCAGACGCATCCACTAGGGATCCTTCCACGAAGGAGAACGACATCCGACGCATCCTCAAGGGATCCTTCCACTAAGGAGAACGACAACCATCCTTGATACCCAACCAAGGGATTCACCCCAGTGAATCAGACTCAAACCATCGGTATTTCGGGTGGGGCAGTGTGGGCTCCTTCAGGTTCTACTTCCACATACAAGTTTTAACATAGAACTTCCAACCCATCACAAACCAATTCACACCATCCACATTACAACACCATTTACCACGCACACGTATTCCATCCAATCCACGCCCCTGTCACATCTCAACCACAATCAACAAAGGTAACCGGCTAGCTCACGGCCACCCCCACCTGCAAGTACAGAGGAGGCCATGTCATGAGTCTAGGGGTCACCACCTGTTCCTCTTATTCAGAGCGACCCCACATTGGCAGGGCAACTCTCCTGCATCCGCAACCGACAATTCATAATATCATAGCACCCGCACTCATTTCCCCAACATCCTAATTCTCATTCCTAAGTCAATCCATTACTTAGTTCACTTCAGTTCACACCCAACCCCAAATCATATCAATCAACAACAACAATCAATCACGGTAATCAACAATAGCAATCAAGCACATTCACAGAACAGTTTATCCCCTTTTACGCTCATAACTTTCATGCATAACCTAGGTTTTGTTCTAGGTCCAATTGAAACTCCTCACGCTGCCCAAACTACTTACACAACGCTAAGCCCTCACCTGGAATAGAAGACGAGGCTCTAATCGTCTTCTAGTTCCCCAGAAACTCAATTTCCAACCACCAAACTCGTAGCTCTACCCTTCCTTACTGCTCACGACCTACACCCAGAAACCCAAAATAGAGGTTAGCGATCTCTTCTCCTCGTCGCTACGAATCCATAGCAACAAACGGAACTCAATTCCGACCTCTACAGCTCCCGGAATCACCCTTCGAAGTTTGCTTGAAGTTGGTTCGTCAATGGTTTTCGGGGAGAGAGAAAGGGAAACGAAAATACGGATTTCGGTGCAATTTCCGTCCTTTTATGCACAAAATGTGCGCCTGGCATGTCAAAATGTGCGCCGGCGCACATTGACCCCAAAAGGCGCACATTTTGAATATTCCGCCGAAAGTTTGCTGAATTAATTGAAAAGTGCGCCTGACACTTCTAAATGTGCGCCTGCGCACATTAGGGCCCAAAATGAGCACTTTTGGTACTGTACACAGTTCCCCTCTTTTGCAACTTCAACCCGGCACACACCCAAACGTCCCAAACCTCAAGAGACCCTCTTAAGTACCGTTTCCGGCACTCTAGTCACCCAGACTTGAGTTCTAACCCGTTCGGTTGGGCGGGGATGTTACAAGTCTCCACAACTTCAAGGATTTCGTCCCCGAAATCATCCCTAACTCATCCTAGCAATATGATACCGAACACACAGCTAAAACGCAGCAATCCCCGTATCCTAATGACTTCCGAAATTCATAACGACGAACTATCAGCCTTCCTTTAACTACTCATCAGCCCTACACCCACTCCCAACACTCTACTTTCACCGAGCACACCCTAGACCTTCGTGGAACCAACACCACATCAAGTAAACACAAAAGCATACATCAAGGGAAATTAATACCTGAATCATACACTTCCACCAACTCCGGGTACCGCCGCCTCATACTCTCCTCAGTCCCCCAAGTAGCCGACTCGCTCTCATGGTTCCTCCATACCACCTTGAGCTGCGGAATCTGCTTATTCCTCAAGACCCGGACTTGCCTATCCACGATCGCGACTGGCTTCTCCTCATAAGTCAAGTCTTGCTCAATCTCCACCTCCTCCGGCCGAATTACATGAGAAGGGTCCCCATGGTACTGCCTAAGCACGCTCACATGGAACACGTTGTGTATCCTTTCTAACTCCCTCGGCAAAGCCAACACATAAGCCACCGGACCCGACTTAGCGAGGATCTCATAAGGACCGATATACCGCGGCGCCAACTTCCCTTTCCTACCGAAACGCATCAGCCCTTTCCACGGCGACACCTTCAAAAATACCTTCTCCCCGACATTGAAACTCAGCTCTCTAGCACGACCGTCGGCATACGCTTTTTGCCTATCTTGAGCCGCTCTCAATCTCTCCTTGATAATCTTAACCCGATCAGCCGTCTCTTGCACAACTTGAGGACCCGACAACACCCTCGCACCTTCCTCATCCCAACACAACGGCGTCCTACACTTCCTCCCATACAAGGCCTCAAAAGGGGCGGACTTCAAGCTACTATGGTACGAGTTGTTATAGGCGAACTCAATCAAAGGTAGCAATTCAGTCCAAGGGGTTTGAAACTCCATAGCACAGCTTCTCAGCAACTCCTCCAAAGTAAGGATCGTTCTCTCCGATTGCCCATCCGTCTGAGGATGATACGCCGTCGAGAACTTGAGCTTAGTTCCCAACGCTGTATGCAGCCCCTCCCAAAAATGAGACGTGAAACTCGGATCCCGATCAGAGACGATGGATTGGGGAACCCCATGCAACCTTACCACCTCTTCTATATATAACTTTGCCAACACCTCCACACTAGGCTTAAACCGAATGGGTATGAAATGAGCAACTTTCGTCAAACGATCGACTATTACCCACACGGCATCCTTCCCCTCTCTAGTCGGCGGAAAACCCGATACAAAATCCATGGTGATGTCCGCAAACTTCCACTCCGGAATAGGTAGGGACTGAAGTAGCCCACCCGGAGCTCTATGCTCCGCCTTAGCCTTCTGACAAACCAAACAAGTCGCCACATAACGAGCCACATCCCTCTTCATTCCTGGCCACCAAAAACTTAACTTCAGGTCGTTGTACATCTTCGTCATCCCGGGATGCATAGCGTACATCGAGGAATGAGCCTCCTCCAAAATCCCCTTCCTCAATTCCTCTACTTCTGGCACGCACACTCGACCCTTGCATTTCAGCAATCCGCCAACTACTTCAAATCCATTATCCATGCCTTTTTCAACTTCCCCTCGAATGGCCACCAGAGTAGCATCCTTGAGCTGCTCCTCGCCGATCCTATCATTCAGCCTAGGCCTAATGTTGAGCTTGGCAAGCAAACTTCCCACAGCATCTAACTGCATCTCTACCCTAAAGCTCTAAGATCCACCAACTCCTTTCGACTTAAAGCATCCGCAACCACATTAGCTTTACCAGGATGGTAGTCAATGGTACAGTCATAATCCTTCAAGAGCTCCACCCAACGCCGTTGCCTACCATTCAGCTCCTTTTGATCCATAAGGTGCTTAAGACTCTTGTGATCGGTCATGATCTTAAACGTCTCACCATACAAATAATGCCTCCACAACTTCAAGGCGAACACCACTGCAGCTAACTCCAAATCGTGGGTTGGGTAGTTCACCTCATGCACCCTAAGCTGTCGGGAGGC
The DNA here is from genome assembly GCA_034768395.1 of Linum lewisii. Lineage (NCBI taxonomy): Eukaryota > Viridiplantae > Streptophyta > Magnoliopsida > Malpighiales > Linaceae > Linum > Linum lewisii. Next base: position 51,273,349 of record CM068301.1, on the reverse strand, counting down.
ATAAGCGACAACCTTCCCATTCTGCATCAACACACAGCCCAACCCTTGCAAAGATGCATCGCTAAACACCACATACTCTCCACCTTCTACTGGTAAGGTCAACACGGAGCTGAAGTCAACCTCTTCTTCAACTCCTCAAAGCTCCTCTGACATTCCTCGCTCCACTTATACTTCGACTCCTTCCTCAACAGCTTATGTAAAGGAGACGCTATGGTAGAGAACCCTCTACAAACCTTCGGTAGTAACCAGCTAACCCCAAGAAGCTCCTCAGTTGCGACACATCTCTAGGTGGAGACCAATTAACCACCGCTTCAATCTTCTTTGGGTCAACCTCCGCGCCTCTCTTAGATACCACATGCCCGAGGAACAACACTTCCTCCAACCAAAAGGCACACTTCGAAAACTTGGCAAAAAGTTGCTGCTCCCTCAACTTATGAAAGACAATCCTCAAGTGCTCCTCATGCTCCTCCCTAGTCTTAGAATAAATGAGGATATCATCGATGAACACTATCACGAACTTATCCAAATATTCGTGGAAGACTTTGTTCATGAGAGCCATGAACGCGGCGGGAGCATTGGTGAGACCAAACGGCATTACCAGAAACTCATAGTGTCCATAGCGGGTCCTAAAGGCTGTCATTGGCACCGATCCTTCCTCCACCTTCAACTGGTGATAACCCGACCTCAAGTCTATCTTCGAGAACACCTCAGCCCCTTGCAATTGATCGAAGAGATCGTCTATCCTTGGAAGTGGGTATCGATTCTTGATCGTCGCCTTGTTCAACCGCCTATAGTCAATACACATCCGCATCGACCCATCCTTCTTCTTCACAAACAACACCGGTGCCCCCCACGGTGATACACTTGGGCGGATGAACCCTTATCCAAGAGCTCCTGCAATTGCTCCTTCAACTCCTTTAACTCCGCCGGTGCCATGCGATAAGGTGGAATAGAGATTGGAGCAGTTCCAGGGACCACCTCTATATTGAACTCCACCTCACGCTCGATCGGTGCCCCAGGTAATTCCTCGAACACATCCGCGAACTCCCAAGCCACAGGCACCTTCTCCAACTCCTCATTCCGTTCAACTGACACTTGCACCAACAAAGCCTCACACCCTTCTTGAATCAGAGAAAAAGCTTGCATTGCTGAAATTACTCCCATAGGTGCGGACTCCCTCTTCCTAACACCCTTGAACACCACCTGGCCGACACCTCCCACCTGAAGCAACACCTCCTTCTTCTGGCAATCAAGCAAGGCCCCATGCCTAGCCAACCAATCCATGCCGAGGATAACGTCGAATTCATTGAAAGGAAGCACCACCAGATCAGCCAAGAACTCTACACCTCCCACGAACACTTTACACCCTCTACAGACTCTATCCACCCGAACAGAAGTCCCCAAAGGAGTTCTGACGCCCCAACTAACACCCAAACTACTAGCTACAACACCCAATCTACTCATACATTTCTCAGATACAAAGGAATGGGTTGACCCCGAATCAAACAAAGCGTAAACGGAAAGATCTAAGATGGAGATCATACCGGTCACCACGTCGTTCGCATTCTCTGCCGCACCCTTGGTAAGAGCATAAAGCCTCCCTTGCTCCCCTCCAGCTCCAACAGGTGTGGCATTAGCTCCCGTTCCTCGACCAGCACTCGCAGCCCCCCGCCCCATACTGCCTCCAACTCTGCCTCCATAGCTCCTAGATGGAGCCCTAGGCCCCTGCACCGATCCCACAGACTGTGCTGGTGCAGCACTCCTCCTCGGACAGATGTTACTCCTATGACCAAGCTGTCCACAAGTGTAGCAGGTCACCGGAGCTGGTCTCAGTAAATGACATTCACCAGAATGTGGCTTCTTGCAGATACCACACATCGGCAACCCTCTCGATGCTCCACTTCTACTTGCCGGTACCGCCCTACGGCAGGTAGCACTCCTATGGCCGGGGAGACCACAGGTATAACAAACCATCACACCCCTCTGCGGGGCAGACTGCGCACCTCGGAAGTCGGAGTAAGATGTGTGGGCCCTCTTAGCCGGGTGGCTATGAGTGACCGAGGGAGAAGGCTGAGTCGACGCCTTCCGCTTCTTCTCCTCCTTCTTCTTGTTCTCCAGCCTTTCCCTTTCCAAAGCCGCTGCCTTAACTGACACAAGGCTCCCCATATCAGCGGTGGTGACTCCCTCCTGAATCTCCACTCTCAACCCATTCTTGAACTTGGTAATGAGCTTCCTCTCCCGGTTGGCCCGCTCATCATACCACTTAGAGAGAGAAGTGAACTCTATGTAATATGCCAGAACGGACTTCTCCCCTTGCTCCAAACTCGTGAACTCCTTGGCTTTCTCCTCACGCCAGAGGTCCGGGCAAAACTGATCACGAAACATCTCCACAAACTCATCCAATTCCATCTCTGGCGGAACCACTCGACTCTGCGGCATCGACTTCCACCAATTCAAAGCATGACCCTTAAACAGGAAGGCCATTGCTTGCACCTTAAGCTCCTCATCAAGTCCCATCTGCAGGAACTTGTACTCACATTCCTGAAGCCACTGCTCCGCCACCTCAGGATCAGCTACCTCACCGCTAAACTCCCCAAAGTTCCATCCCTTCAACAGACTCGGTTGGAACCTAGGAGCTCCTCCTCCAAAACCCGAGTTCCCGGTGGACCTACTTCCCATTGCTTGACTGGATTCACTACAGGGGACATTAAACATTTCAGTTGACCGCTCAAGAAACTTCAGAAAACTCAATTCATCACTTGATTTCAAAACATCCCACCCATTTAAAACAGTTTGACAAAAGCCCTTGGAATGTCGGTCCCATACCGATGTCTCATCCTCCCTCCCAACGAGGTTAATTACTCCCCAAAGAGAGAAGATATTCAACCGGTACAGCAGCGACTAACCAGGCTCTGATACCATTTGTAACACCCATCCCGAATCAACTCGGTGAAACCTGAGGTTGAACCGGTATCGAGTATTACCCAGTGAAAAACGACAGAGATAACAGTTAAATCCAAGCTTAAATAAGAGTATAAATGAGAGGCCTCCATAAACCAGGAAAAACATAAACTGTTTACAACTCCAAATCCATCATAAAACCCATAAAATCCAGCAAAATCCGAAGGATACATAAATCCAAGTGAAAACCCCCAAAATGTCCCAAGTCAACTGAAATATGAAAATAGGTCAACTCCAAATAGGCACCAGTCTTCACCTCATCGCTTCAGCCCAGCACTTCTCGGTATCCACCCTCAACTCTGACGCCACACCACTCTCTCTAGCCACGGGATCCTGAAAGGGAGAAAGGGATCAATTTCCTATTGAAATTGAGTGAACCCACTGGGCCTACCTACACGTTGTCCTACTCTATGGAGCGGTCCCAACTCCGCACAAGACATTCAACAATGGAACCAACCCAACCCCCCTTTCCATATTTTAATTCCCTAAAGCAGTCTAGGTGATCACGTTGGTCAGTTCTCGTTCTCAAGCACAATTCATAACGATAGGATCACACCGAAGTAATACATCCATCCACAGCACACACAGCATCATCACATCACATCCATCAATCAAGCCACTACCACAACCACAAGCACACGAACATACACATTCATATTATCTAGGTGAGTTATTAGGCGCCAAGGAGTTATCCACACCACCACCGCCGGCCATCACACAACCAGACGCATCCACTAGGGATCCTTCCACGAAGGAGAACGACATCCGACGCATCCTCAAGGGATCCTTCCACTAAGGAGAACGACAACCATCCTTGATACCCAACCAAGGGATTCACCCCAGTGAATCAGACTCAAACCATCGGTATTTCGGGTGGGGCAGTGTGGGCTCCTTCAGGTTCTACTTCCACATACAAGTTTTAACATAGAACTTCCAACCCATCACAAACCAATTCACACCATCCACATTACAACACCATTTACCACGCACACGTATTCCATCCAATCCACGCCCCTGTCACATCTCAACCACAATCAACAAAGGTAACCGGCTAGCTCACCGGCCACCCCCACCTGCAAGTACAGAGGAGGCCATGTCATGAGTCTAGGGGTCACCACCTGTTCCTCTTATTCAGAGCGACCCCACATTGGCAGGGCAACTCTCCTGCATCCGCAACCGACAATTCATAATATCATAGCACCCGCACTCATTTCCCCAACATCCTAATTCTCATTCCTAAGTCAATCCATTACTTAGTTCACTTCAGTTCACACCCAACCCCAAATCATATCAATCAACAACAACAATCAATCACGGTAATCAACAATAGCAATCAAGCACATTCACAGAACAGTTTATCCCCTTTTACGCTCATAACTTTCATGCATAACCTAGGTTTTGTTCTAGGTCCAATTGAAACTCCTCACGCTGCCCAAACTACTTACACAACGCTAAGCCCTCACCTGGAATAGAAGACGAGGCTCTAATCGTCTTCTAGTTCCCCAGAAACTCAATTTCCAACCACCAAACTCGTAGCTCTACCCTTCCTTACTGCTCACGACCTACACCCAGAAACCCAAAATAGAGGTTAGCGATCTCTTCTCCTCGTCGCTACGAATCCATAGCAACAAACGGAACTCAATTCCGACCTCTACAGCTCCCGGAATCACCCTTCGAAGTTTGCTTGAAGTTGGTTCGTCAATGGTTTTCGGGGAGAGAGAAAGGGAAACGAAAATACGGATTTCGGTGCAATTTCCGTCCTTTTATGCACAAAATGTGCGCCTGGCATGTCAAAATGTGCGCCGGCGCACATTGACCCCCAAAAGGCGCACATTTTGAATATTCCGCCGAAAGTTTGCTGAATTAATTGAAAAGTGCGCCTGACACTTCTAAATGTGCGCCTGCGCACATTAGGGCCCAAAATGAGCACTTTTGGTACTGTACACAGTTCCCCTCTTTTGCAACTTCAACCCGGCACACACCCAAACGTCCCAAACCTCAAGAGACCCTCTTAAGTACCGTTTCCGGCACTCTAGTCACCCAGACTTGAGTTCTAACCCGTTCGGTTGGGCGGGGATGTTACATAACTCCACAACTTCAAGGATTTCGTCCCCGAAATCATCCCTAACTCATCCTAGCAATATGATACCGAACACACAGCTAAAACGCAGCAATCCCCGTATCCTAATGACTTCCGAAATTCATAACGACGAACTATCAGCCTTCCTTTAACTACTCATCAGCCCTACACCCACTCCCAACACTCTACTTTCACCGAGCACACCCTAGACCTTCGTGGAACCAACACCACATCAAGTAAACACAAAAGCATACATCAAGGGAAATTAATACCTGAATCATACACTTCCACCAACTCCGGGTACCGCCGCCTCATACTCTCCTCAGTCCCCCAAGTAGCCGACTCGCTCTCATGGTTCCTCCATACCACCTTGAGCTGCGGAATCTGCTTATTCCTCAAGACCCGGACTTGCCATAATAACTAAATTGTAATCGACTTACCACCATATCAGGTCTCAGGCGCATATCCACAAACTGTGCCCACATAGGCGCAGAGATCTTGCCCGGCTTGTGTTGTATTGCCCATGCCCTAGGGGGCTCCACAAACTCCTCCCAGTCGAAGTCCTGACCCGCTTCTTCAGCTTCCTTCTTCAATTTGTCCTTGTATGTGTTAAGGACATATGTTCTCCATAGGCGGGTTTTGCAGTCCTTCCACTTCCTGCCAATATCCTCCATGATGTACTTAGTCGCACGGTCTGTCATCTCTGGTGGCTCAATCACGATACAACGCTGCATCAAATTCAATGATTATAAATTATTACTTATTATTAAATTCACATAACACAGGAATGAATTTCATATTTGAATACTTACAAACACAGTAGCCTTCAAATCATTCTTCTCTCCCTCCGTCACGTTGGGCCACTCCTCATACTGTAGTGGGATGAGGTTCTGGTCATTACCCAGCAAACCCGTGAACTGTCCCAACAGAGCGATGGGGCCCACAGCCGTAGGCCCTAGAGGCCCCCAAGGCATGATGACCTTCTTGCCATCACGAAGGCTCAAAATCTGGCTACTAGCCACAGGCTCCTGAGTCCTAACTCCTGCTGGATCGATGAGCTCTACCATCCAAGGACCTGAACGAGGAGCCATATCTGCCAATCCAAATCCAAATATTTATGAAACAATAGTTCGAGTATTGAATATAGAACAATAACACTTAGCTCAAAATAATTTTACCAAACACTAGTTAATCATCGAACTCTGCAATTCCAGGCCTGGCTAGGGGTAGTTCAGTGGAATTATCAAAATCAGTCAACTCTGGATTCATAATCATCTCACTCTCATGCACTAAGTTGCCTTCCTCATCACCCATGTCGTAGACATCTCTGGGTTTGATATGTACAGGAATACACCAGCCCTTATCCACCTTTCTTCCACATAGTAGACCATTCGGGCCACCTTTGCTTCAATAAATGGCTCGTCATCTAAGCGACTTCCCGTGTAGATCAAGTGTGAGAAATTAAGTTGTGTGAACCCCAACCTATCTTTCTTCACATACCTTGGATTGTGAGTGTTATCCCATTTACACTTGAATAATACCACGCGGAAATCTCCATAATAATTCAGCTCAAGTATATCTTCTAACTTTCCATAGTACGCGAGTTCGCTTGTCTGAGGTCGATTGTCCACTGAGCTAGAATAACTATGAGTTTCATAGCTGTCGTACACACCACTATTCTGAGTACTGAGACCCTTATCACGACTAACTGTACGGAAACGATAACCATTCACGTCGTAACTAGTATACTCCATCAACTACGTCATCATCAACACCACCATCCTTGTATCTAGACTGCTTGCAAATCCTGCAACTCGTCTCATCTATGTCATTACCCCAGAACAACATACAATCGTTCACACATGCATGAATTTTCGTGTATCCCAGCCCAAGCCGTTTGATCATTTTCTTTGCACTATATCCTGTTGGCGGTATGTTGGCAAACTCAAAAGCTTCATGCAGCAACTCAATGATCATTGATGTTGCTTTATCGCTGATGTTATGCATCCCCTTGATATGATAAAGTCTCAGAATGAAAGATAATTTGGAGAACTTCTTACACCCTTCGTATAGTATCGTTTCTCCATCTTTTAGTAAATCCCTCAAATTTACATTGTCATCATCAACCGGCTCTTGTATTGGCTCAGGGATGCTGGTGTCATTATCTTCGCTCATAGCAATTTCTTCATTTATTTGACCTGCCTCATTAACATCTTCATTAGCAAGTACTTCAGTAGTAGTCTCGCGGACCTCCTCAGTAACGACACCAAAAGCATCATTAACCATTGAACGAAGTGATCTAATATGATCACTTCCATGCACTGCAGTCCTAGAAGAAGATCCGTACAGACGCTCGCCATGTCGCTCTCCATGTTGATCCCAAACAGTATATCCTGGCGGAAATGGCTTGCGGAGTAAATGCTCGTACACATCATCTCTACACAACCACTTCTTGAATCCACATTTTGGACATGGACAGACTATTTGCTCTCCGTCGTTGTTGTTGGAGAAAGCAAAATTCAGAAAGCTTTCTAAGCCAGTCATGTACTCCGGTGATAATCTTGGGGTGTTAATCCAAGATTTATCCATTAGGAGATACCTGATTTAGTGTAGGGAATAGATTCTCACTACTGGAGATCATAATCTATATATAAGTTAACTTACTTAAAATGCTAAGATGTTATAACATTAATTTAGAATCGTGTATTTCCAAATAATATACTAGTAACTAGTGTTTGTACGAAATTACCATGAATTAGCTAGCAATATGCTACTGAGTTTAGTTAACTTAAAAAACAAACACTAACTCAACCAATGAATTCTAATATTAATCATATTCTAACAATTAATTAAAAATAACAAACAATTCTACTAATTAATCTCATTTTAAAAAACAAATTATAATTGATCATAGTGAAAAATACATATTACTAGGAATTAGATTAATCTTGACAACATACATATATTACTATACAAGTTTAATCATTTTTATGAGACATGCATATTACAATCAATTAATTAACGTGTAAAAAAACAACAAATGCATACCTTACACCGGGTGAGTGACAAAAAGGCAGAAGACAGAACCACGAGAAAGTAACTACTCGATACGGGCACTGAGAAAATAACCACAACATTTACAATTAGAACTAATCAGAATAACTATTTCAATCCACAACAAGGCTAATGACACATACAATCTAGAAACTAAACGAAATTTAAATTAAAATATACAATTCAATACTATTCTAGGAGTTACAGCAATTTCAATTCACTACAATTCTAATAATCACAACGTATACAATTCTAATTCTCTACAATCCTAATAATTAGAACATATACAATTATAATTCTCTACAAAATAAACGAAATTTAAATTACAATCTAAAAATTAAATAACTTACACCGAAACACAGGAGGAAATGTCAAGGAAGCACGGTGATGAGAACAGCGTCACAGCAGCTCCTAGCTCGAATGCTGGCAATTTCGAGGATTTTAGAGGATTTGGGAGATGAGAGAATTTCAAGCTTTGGGGAGGGTTGCATACTGATTTCTGTCGTCTGTGGGGGTTTTTATATGTTCGCGGTTTAGCGTCGGTCGATAACCGACGCTAAAACGCGTGTCAGCCGACGTTAATTACACGCGTTTTAGCGTCGGTCATCAACCGACGCTAAATTGCTTCTTCTGACCGACGCTGACCAAACCATCCGTTCAACCAAAAAATCGAACCATGAACAGCTTATAGCGTCGGTTGACGCGCTCATTTTAGCGTCGTTCGACTATCAACCGATGCTAAAATGCAAAGTCAACTACTTAGCGTCGGTTGTTGACCGACCGACGCTAAATTGCTACGTTTCAACCGACGCCAAATAGCTGTTTTTTGTGAGTCACCACCGTCAACGTACATCCAAAATTCCATCCATCCACCTACATGGAGCTGCCACCTAGGCCGCACGTTATCTGAAATCCACATCAGCTAAACCCAAACCCAAACCAATTACCCATCATCCTCCACTCTCCTCATTCACCCTCCACTCTCTGACATCACGCATCTGCAACCCAAAATTATAGCAAAGTTGTCTTCATTTTCATTGCAATCATGTTCTTCTCTTTTTCGTTTTAAACTGCCGCCGGCCGTTGAGGAAGAAAAGTTTAACCAATATCCATTAATGAAGAACATAACTGTAACACCCGTCCCAAACCGACCCGGGTTTACCCGTGGTCGAACCGGTTTGAGTGCTACTCGAAGATACAGCATTTAAATAAAGGAGTAAAACGCAGCGGAAACAGAAACAACTCTCCATTAAAAAGTTCAAAATCAACTGAAGGCCTTCATTACATAAAATCTGAAATCCGAAACCAAATCTCAAAACGATTACAAAATTCCCAACCAAAGGTGTCAACTGAAATCTAAAATTAAAACAGTGGTCACTCCACAATAGCTTCCTAATCTTCACTTCACAACTCCAACCTGCAACTCCTCCGAACTCAACCGAACACCTGAAAAGAGAACTGGGGGGATCAGCTTCCTAATGAAACTGAGCGAACCCACTGGGTTTAACTATGCGCCGAACCTAGCCTAAGAGCGATCCCAACTCCGCACACAAACAACAATGGAATCTGACACATCCATCCTCATTTTAATTCCTAACATGATACTAGGTGATCACATAAGCTCAAATCTCAATTAACATCCACAAGAGTTTAACATGCATAAGCTCAACATTACACCGCATCCAACTCCACATTATGCAACAGAGAAAACCACATGCACAAACATAACCAAAATCATGTAACCACTCGTCCCCCAATTCAATCAATACTCATACATTCACCTTCACCCGCATACATTTACTCTCCATTTCTCCTTCATATTTTCTAGGTGATCACACAGGTGCACTACTCAGTCCATTGCCCACAACTAACAGTCTCAACAATGTAACCCAAGTCATCCATTCACAAGTACACGATATAGCCAACTCATGTAGCGCACAGTCCAACATTACATCACAATACAACTCACTATCACTAACAACACTTCCACTCACACATCAACACAACACCCACACATTAAACACAACACCCACATTACCCAAATTCACACTTATCATCATCATCAATCCTAGACCATTCAACTCCTATCTCACATCTCATCACAACAACATAATTCACAACACAACACTAGGCACCTCACTAACACCTCCAATACACATACCATACACGAATCACACATGCATCTTATTCCACACACACTCACAAACACGCATACACCACCGCACATAACCAAGCATTCTCATCACTAACACATACCACCATTCATTGATCTAGGTGAGTTCATTAGGCGCCATAAGGAGTTATTCCCCGCTACCCCGCCGGCCTCGTGCTCCCCTACCGCATGGGGAACACGTCACATATCCACAATTCCATAATTCCACAATTCCAAATTCCACTCCCCGTCGGGAGACTAATCTACCAGTCCGTCGGTAGGCCCTAACCACCAGTCCGTCGGTGGGTGAAACACATTTGGGGTAACGTTGGCTCCTTCCAGTTCTATCATTTAAATTCCATTTACCCAATTCCATTTGATTAATTCCACTTTACAAACCCACTTCCCAATTCCACTTTACAAACCCACTTCCCAATTCCACTTTACAAATCCACTACACAAATTACACATCACAATGCCACATCACAATACCACAACACAAACCCACATCACAAATCCACACCATGATTTCCACCACACAATTCCACGTTCTAGTTCCAACACCAATTCTATGTTCCAATTCTAGGACATAATTCTAGTCTAACCACAACCGGCAATAATAGATACAATCATAGAATTCATCTCATCCAACCCCATCTCATCTCACATTTCTAGATCAAATACATTAGCTATCATCTTATATCCCAATCCCCACATCACACATAGATCAGCACAATCATCATACGTCAATCACAAGACAGTTATTCAGTTGTACTCTCATAGGTTCATGCAAGACCTAATTCTGTTCTAAGTCTATTAAACTCCGCACTCCCTTTTCTAGCCACCTAGTCAACTATACACTCACACAAGTCAACCATACAATCACACCCGTCACCCAACACCACATTTAAAAGTAACAATCACGACAGCATCAATTTACCATTTCAACTCTCCTATTGAGCATTACTAGATTAAACCACATAATCTATCTAGTTCACATAATTCATCTAACACGATTCCTAGCCACAATTCGACCAATTCTGACATCCTCATTCTTCTCTACCATTTACCAATCCACATTCAAGACTCCAACCTTACTACGATAACCAAAAGACACACTATCAATCACCATCACACACAGCATCAATTTCATTCAAATCAATCATACGACCCCAGTTCAACTAGTTCATGCAATCACACCACCCAATTCCATTACTGAATTCCATTTACCAATTCCCTTAACCAATTCCATAAGTCAATTCCACGTACCGATTCTATTGTCCAATTCCATACTACATTCCCTACCGATTCCAGTAGCCAGTTCTAAGTCATAGTCTACCACCCTAAACACATTAACAACCACCTTCACATGATCATCAATTCTACCTAAAAGGCACGTTGCATAATTCATACATCAACACCTAGCATCATCTCAATCCCAACATCATGTAAACCCACACGATCCAAATCATTCAATAATCCCACATCACACATAACCACACATCACAAGACATTCAACGCCTCCACGGCACAAACATTTTAAGGGTAAAGGGCCCTAGCTCACCGGCCACCCCCACCTGCAAGTACAGGGGAAGCCATGTCATGAGTCGTAGGGTTACCCTCCTGTACGTCCTTCATTGGATGACCACACATTGGTGGATCCATCCACCTGTTCATCAATTAAGGGTGACCCCACATTGGCAGGACCACCCTCCTGCAACCACAGACTGACAATAGTATAATATACACAATTCTCATGTTCACAGACCCATCCCTCCTATCACTCTTTACTAGTTCCGATCAATTTATCATCAATGTTAATCAATTTCTCCAATAAAACTCATCACAAACAGCCATCAATCATCAACCAATCCATCAATTAACAAATATCCAACAATCATCAAAACAGCATATTTCACAGAACAATCAATTGCAGAACAATTTCCCCTTTTACTCTCTTTCAATTTCATGCAAGGCCCTACATTTTTCTAAGTCTGAATTGTAACTCCTCACACCGACAAGACTACCTATCGTACGCTAAACCCTCACCTGACAAGAAGACGAGGCTCTAAACTCTTCAAGAAACCCGAACAACCAAACTCTCAGACACCAAAAACGTAGCTATCCTCCTCTTCACCGACAGCAGCTTACTCCGAAATATCCAGAACTTCTGGGTGCGATCTCTTCCTCTCATCACAATGAACTCATAGCAAGAAACGGATCGCCAATCGGATCTCTACAACTCTCAGAATCGAGGTTTGAAGTTTTGGAGATTTCTGCTGAGACACAAAAACGTAGCTCTTCTTCTTCCACGGACAGCAGCCCGCTCTGCCCCATCCAGAACCACGACTAGCGATCTCTTCCTCTCACCGCCACGTACGTGTAGCAAGAAACGGATCGTCAATCGGAGCTCTACAACTCCCGAAATCAAGGATTGACCCAAATGGTTTTTGGTTCTTCAAACACGGGTTTGGGGGAAGATGGAGAAAATGAAAAAGTGAAGAAACTCCAAAAATCCGAATTTTAACACTCAATGCATGAAACACGGCCCACGTATCATCAAATGCACCCCCAAGGTGTTTTAACTCGACCCAACTCAATTCGAACGTCCCGAACTTCGATGGGACCTCAAGAACATTGTTTCCAATGTCTAAACCATCCAAACTCGAGTTCCAATCCATTTGGTTGGGCGGGGATGTTACAAGTCTCCACAACTTCAAGAGATTTCGTCCCCGAAATTCAAACCCAACTCACTCTAGCAACGCAACCACAAATCACAGCAACAAATGCAGCAGCAACATAGGGATCACATTACCTCCCGAAACTTCCTTTTAACGGCTCTTACAACCACACCTTCTAAGGGCACTACTCCCACACTACTTCGAACTTTTACCTAACAGACATGCACAACCGAACCTCGACGGCACTACTCACCACAAGAACACAACCAAAACGCAACCAACACAACTCACACGAGAGCACAAGCACAACACAAGCAAGCAAGAAAACTCTCAGCTAACACCTCCGACCAGAACTTCACACTCCTCGAACACTCCACTTAACTCAAACAAATTCTACAAGGGCTCTACTCTTCCAACCAATCTCCTAGTCTACCACCACTTCCACTCCCAACTACTCCGACACCCTCTTCACTACAGGAGGACACAAAACGTTTCAGTTGATCAATTTTCATAAATCACATTGCATTTCAAATCACTCTCCTTTCAAGCTAAAAACACTTTCCTTTCAAAACTTCCCACCCATTTCAAAAACACTTTGAAAATCCCTGGAAAGTCGGTTTTGTGCTGATGCTCGATCCTTTCCCCATATGAGGTTAATTACTCCTCTAGAAGAAGAGACGAATCACCAACACAAGCAGCAACTAACCAGCTCTGATACCACTTGTAACACCCGTCCCAAACCGACCCGGGTTTACCCTGGTCGAACCGGTTTGAGTGCTACTCGAAGATACAGCATTTAAATAAAGGAGTAAAACCAGCGGAAACATAAACAACTCTCCATTAAAAAGTTCAAAATCAACTGAAGGCCTTCATTACATAAATCTGAAATCCGAAACCAAATCTCAAAACGATTACAAAATTCCCAACCAAAGGTGTCAACTGAAATCTAAATTAAAACAGTGGTCACTCCACAATAGCTTCCTAATCTTCACTTCACAACTCCAACCTGCAACTCCTCCGAACTCAACCGAACACCTGAAAAGAGAAACTGGGGGGATCAGCTTCCTAATGAAACTGAGCGAACCCACTGGGTTTAACTATGCGCCGAACTAGCCTAAGAGCGATCCCAACTCCGCACACAAACAACAATGGAATCTGACACAGCCATCCTCATTTTAATTCCTAACATGATACTAGGTGATCACATAAGCTCAAATCTCAATTAACATCCACAAGAGTTTAACATGCATAAGCTCAACATTACACCGCATCCAACTCCACATTATGCAACAGAGAAAACCACATGCACAAACATAACAAAAATCATGTAACCACTCGTCCCCCAATTCAATCAATACTCATACATTCACCTTCACCCGCATACATTTACTCTCCATTTCTCCTTCATATTTTCTAGGTGATCACACAGGTGCACTACTCATCCATTGCCCACAACTAACAGTCTCAACAATGTAACCCAAGTCATCCATTCACAAGTACACGATATAGCCAACTCATGTAGCGCACATTTCCAACTTTAAAAATCACAATACACTCACTATCACTAACAACACTTCCACTCACACATCAACCACAACACCCACACATTAACCACAACACCCACATTACCCAAATTCCACACTTATCATCATCATCAATCCTAGACCATTCAACTCCTATCTCACATCTCATCACAACAACATAATTCACAACACAACACTAGGCACCTCACTAACACCTCCAATACACATGACCATACACGAATCACACATGCATCTTATTCCACACACACTCACAAACACGCATACACCACCGCACATAACCAAGCATTCTCATCACTAACACATACCACACCATTCATTGATCTGGGTGAGTTCATTAGGCGCCATAAGGAGTTATTCCCCACCAAACCCCCCCGGCCTCGTGCTCCCCTACCGCATGGGGAACACGTCACATATCCACAATTCCATAATTCCACAATTCCCACAATTCCACTCCCCGTCGGGAGACTAATCTACCCAGTCCGTCGGTAGGCCCTAACCACCAGTCCGTCGGTGGGTGAAACACATTTGGGTAACGTTGGCTCCTTACAGTTCTATCATTTAAATTCCATTTACCCAATTCCATTTGATTAATTCCACTTTACAAACCCACTTCCCCAATTCCACTTTACAAACCCACTTCCCAATTCCACTTTACAAATCCACTACACAAATTACACATCACAATGCCACATCACAATACCACAACACAAACCCACATCACAAATCCACACCATGATTCCACCACACAATTCCAGGGTTTCTAGTTCCAAACACCAATTCTATGTTCCAATTCTAGGACATAATTCTAGTCTAACCACAACCGGCTATAATAGATACAATCATAGAATTCATCTCACCAACCTCCATCTCATCTCACATTTCTAGATCAAATACTTTAGCTATCATCTTATATCCCAATCCCCACATCACACATAGATCACACAATCATCATACGTCAATCACAAGACAGTTATTCAGTTGTACTCTCATAGTTCATGCAAGACCTAATTTTTGGGTTTTAAGTCTATTAAACTCCGGGACTCCCATTTCTAGCCACCTATCAACTATAACACTCACACAAGTCAACCATACAATTCACACCAGTCACCCAACACAACATAACAGTAACAATCACGACAGCATCAATTTTCCATTTCAACTCTCCTATTGAGCATTACTAGATTAAACCACATAATCTATCTAGTTCACATAATTCATCTAACACGGGTTCCTAGCCACAATTCGACCAATTCTGACATCCTCTTCTTCTCTACCATTTACCAATCCACATTCAAGACTCCAACCTTACTACGATAACCAAAAGACACACTATCATCACCATCACACACAGCATCAATTTCATTCAAATCAATCATAAAGACCCCAGTTCAACTAGTTCATGCAATCACACCACCCAATTCCATTACTCAATTCCATTTACCAATTCCCTTAACCAATTCCATAAGTCAATTCCACGTACCGATTCTATTGGTCCAATCCATACCTACATTCCCTACCGATTCCAGTAGCCAGTTCTAAGTCATAGTCCCACCACCCTAAACACATTAACAACCACCTTCACACGCATCATCAATTCTACCTAAAAGGCACGTTGCTATAATTCATACATCAACACCCAGCATCATCTCAATCCCAACATCATGTAAACCCACACATCCAAATCATTCAATAATCCCACATCACACATAACCACACATCACAAAACATTCAACGCCTCCCACGACACAAACAGTTTAAGGGTAAACGGGTAGCTCACCGGCCACCCCCCCCTGCAAGTACAGGGGAAGCCATGTCATGAGTCGTAGGGTTACCCTCCTGTACGTCCTTCATTGGATGACCACACATTGGTGGATCCATCCACCTGTTCATCAATTAAGGGTGACCCCACATTGGGAGGACCACCCTCCTGCAACCACAAACTGACAATAGTATAATATACACAATTCTCATGTTCACAGAACCTCCCTCCTATCACTCTTTACTAGTTCCGATCAATTTATCATCCATGTTAATCAATTTCTCCAATAAAACTCATCACAAACAGCCATCAATCATCAACCAATCCATCAATTAACAAATATCCAACAATCATCAAAAACAGCATATTTTCACAGAACAATCAATTGCAGAACAATTTCCCCTTTTACTCTCTTTCAATTTCATGCAAGGCCCTACATTTTTCTAAGTCTGAATTGTAACTCCTCACACCGACAAGACTACCTATCGTATGCTAAACCCTCACCTGACAAGAAGACGAGGCTCTAAACTCTTCAAGAAACCCGAACAACCAAACTCTCAGACACCAAAAACGTAGCTATCCTCCTCTCACCGACAGCAGCTTACTCCGAAATATCCAAACTTCTGGGTGCGATCTTCCTCTCATCACAATGAACTCATAGCAAGAAACGGATTGCCAATCGATCTCTACAACCTCAGAATCGAGGTTTGAAATTTTGGAGATTTCTGGCTGAGACACAAAAACGTAGCTCTTCCTTCTTCCACGGACAGCAGCCTGCTCCGACCCATCCAGAACCACGACTAGCAATCTCTTCCTCTCACCGCCACGAACATGTATCAAGAAACGGATCGTCAATCGGAGCTCTACAACTCCCGAATCAAGGATTGACCCAAATGGGTTTTTGGTTCTTCAAACACGGTTTGGGGGAAGATGGAGAAAAGGGAAAAGTGAAGAAACTCCTAAAATCCGAATTTTAACACTCAATGCATGAAACACGGCCCACGTATCATCAAATGCACCCCCAAGGTGTTTTAACTCGACCCAACTCAAATTCGAACGTCCCGAACTTCGATGGGACCTCAAGAACATTGTTTCCAATGTCTAAACCATCCAAACTCGAGTTCCAACCCATTTGGTTGGGCGGGGATGTTACAAGTCTCCACAACTTCAAGAGATTTCGTCCCCGAAATCACAACCCAACTCACTCTAGCAACGCAACCACAAATCACAGCAACAAATGCAGCAGCAACATAGGGATCACATTACCTCCCGAAACTTCCTTTTAAACGGCTCTTACAACACACACCCTTCTAAGGGCACTACTCCCACACTACTTCGAACTTTTACCTAACAGACATGCACAACCGAACCTCGACGGCACTACTCACCACAAGAACACAACCAAAACGCAACCAACACAACTCACACGAGAGCACAAGCACAACACAAGCAAGCAAGAAAACTCTCAGCTAACACCTCCGACCAGAACTTCACACTCCTCGAACACTCCACTTAACTCAACAAAATTCTACAAGGGCTCTACTCTTCCAACCAATCTCCTAGTCTACCACCACTTCCACTCCCAACTACTCCGACACCCTCTTCACTACAGGAGGACACAAAACGTTTCAGTTGATCAATTTTCATAAATCACATGCATTTCAAATCACTCTCCTTTCAAGCTAAAAACACTTTCCTTTCAAAACTTCCCACCCATTTCAAAACACTTTGAAAATCCCTGGAAAGTCGGTTTTGTGCTGATGCTCGATCCTTTCCCCATATGAGGTTAATTACTCCTCTAGAAGAAGAGACGAATCACCAACAACAGCAGCAACTAACCAGCTCTGATACCACTTGTAACACCCGTCCCAAACCGACCCGGGTTTACCCGTGGTCGAACCGGTTTGAGTGCTACTCGAAGATACAGCATTTAAATAAAGGAGTAAAACGCAGCGGAAACATAAACAACTCTCCATTAAAAAGTTCAAAATCAACTGAAGGCCTTCATTACATAAAATCTGAAATCCGAAACCAAATCTCAAAACGATTACAAAATTCCCAACCAAAGGTGTCAACTGAAATCTAAAATTAAAACAGTGGTCACTCCACAATAGCTTCCTAATCTTCACTTCACAACTCCAACCTGCAACTCCTCCGAACTCACCGAACACCTGAAAAGAGAAACTGGGGGGGATCAGCTTCCTAATGAAACTGAGCGAACCCACTGGGTTTAACTATGCGCCGAACCTAGCCTAATAGCGATCCCAACTCCGCACACAAACAACAATGGAATCTGACACAGCCATCCTCATTTTAATTCCTAACATGGATACTAGGTGATCACATAAGCTCAAATCTCAATTAACATCCACAAGAGTTTAACATGCATAAGCTCAACATTACACCGCATCCAACTCCACATTATGCAACAGAGAAAACCACATGCACAAACATAACAAAAATCATGTAACCACTCGTCCCCCAATTCAATCAATACTCATACATTCACCTTCACCCGCATACATTTACTCTCCATTTCTCCTTCATATTTTCTAGGTGATCACACAGGTGCACTACTCAGTCCATTGCCCACAACTAACAGTCTCAACAATGTAACCCAAGTCATCCATTCACAAGTACACGATATAGCCAACTCATGTAGCGCACAGTCCAACATTACATCACAATACAACTCACTATCACTAACAACACTTCCACTCACACATCAACCACAACACCCACACATTAACCACAACACCCACATTACCCAAATTCACACTTATCATCATCATCAATCCTAGACCATTCAACTCCTATCTCACATCTCATCACAACAACATAATTCACAACACAACACTAGGCACCTCACTAACACCTCCAATACACATACCATACACGAATCACACATGCATCTTATTCCACACACACTCACAAACACGCATACACCACCGCACATAACCAAGCATTCTCATCACTAACACATACCACACATTCATTGATCTAGGTGAGTTCATTAGGCGCCATAAGGAGTTATTCCCCCGCTACCCCGCCGGCCTCGTGCTCCCCTACCGCATGGGGAACACGTCACATATCCACAATTCCATAATTCCACAATTCCACAATTCCACTCCCCGTCGGGAGACTAATCTACCAGTCCGTCGGTAGGCCCTAACCACCAGTCCGTCGGTGGGTGAAACACATTTGGGGTAACGTTGGCTCCTTACAGTTCTATCATTTAAATTCCATTTACCCAATTCCATTTGATTAATTCCACTTTACAAACCCACTTCCCAATTCCACTTTACAAACCCACTTCCCAATTCCACTTTACAAATCCACTACACAAATTACACATCACAATGCCACATCACAATACCACAACACAAACCCACATCACAAATCCACACCATGATTCCACCACACAATTCCACGTTCTAGTTCCAAACACCAATTCTATGTTCCAATTCTAGGACATAATTCTAGTCTAACCACAACCGGCAATAATAGATACAATCATAGAATTCATCTCATCCAACCCCATCTCATCTCACATTTCTAGATCAAATACATTAGCTATCATCTTATATCCCAATCCCCACATCACACATAGATCAGCACAATCATCATACGTCAATCACAAGACAGTTATTCAGTTGTACTCTCATAGGTTCATGCAAGACCTAATTTTGTTCTAAGTCTATTAAACTCCGCACTCCCATTTCTAGCCACCTAGTCAACTATACACTCACACAAGTCAACCATACAATCACACCAGTCACCCAACACCACATAACAGTAACAATCACGACAGCATCAATTTACCATTTCAACTCTCCTATTGAGCATTACTAGATTAAACCACATAATCTATCTAGTTCACATAATTCATCTAACACGATTCCTAGCCACAATTCGACCAATTCTGACATCCTCATTCTTCTCTACCATTTACCAATCCACATTCAAGACTCCAACCTTACTACGATAACCAAAAGACACACTATCAATCACCATCACACACAGCATCAATTTCATTCAAATCAATCATACGACCCCAGTTCAACTAGTTCATGCAATCACACCACCCAATTCCATTACTCAATTCCATTTACCAATTCCCTTAACCAATTCCATAAGTCAATTCCACGTACCGATTCTATTGTCCAATTCCATACCTACATTCCCTACCGATTCCAGTAGCCAGTTCTAAGTCATAGTCTACCACCCTAAACACATTAACAACCACCTTCACACGCATCATCAATTCTACCTAAAAGGCACGTTGCATAATTCATACATCAACACCTAGCATCATCTCAATCCCAACATCATGTAAACCCACACGATCCAAATCATTCAATAATCCCACATCACACATAACCACACATCACAAGACATTCAACGCCTCCCACGACACAAACAGTTTAAGGGTAAACGGCTAGCTCACCGGCCACCCCCACCTGCAAGTACAGGGGAAGCCATGTCATGAGTCGTAGGGTTACCCTCCTGTACGTCCTTCATTGGATGACCACACATTGGTGGATCCATCCACCTGTTCATCAATTAAGGGTGACCCCACATTGGCAGGACCACCCTCCTGCAACCACAGACTGACAATAGTATAATATACACAATTCTCATGTTCACAGACCCGTCCCTCCTATCACTCTTTACTAGTTCCGATCAATTTATCATCCATGTTAATCAATTTCTCCAATAAAACTCATCACAAACAGCCATCAATCATCAACCAATCCATCAATTAACAAATATCCAACAATCATCAAAACAGCATATTTCACAGAACAATCAATTGCAGAACAATTTTCCCCTTTTACTCTCTTTCAATTTCATGCAAGGCCCTACATTTTTCTAAGTCTGAATTGTAACTCCCACACCGACAAGACTACCTATCGTAGCTAAACCCTCACCTGACAAGAAGACGAGGCTCTAAACTCTTCAAGAAACCCGAACAACCAAACTCTCAGACACCAAAAACGTAGCTATCCTCCTCTTCACCGACAGCAGCTTACTCCGAAATATCCAGAACTTCTGGGTGCGATCTCTTCCTCTCATCACAATGAACTCATAGCAAGAAACGGATTCGCCAATCGGATCTCTACAACTCTCAGAATCGAGGTTTGAATTTTGGAGATTTCTGGCTGAGACACAAAAACGTAGCTCTTCCTTCTTCCACGGACAGCAGCCTGCTCCGACCCATCCAGAACCACGACTAGCAATCTCTTCCTCTCACCGCCACGAACATGTAGCAAGAAACGGATCGTCAATCGGAGCTCTACAACTCCCGGAATCAAGGATTGACCCAAATGGGTTTTTGGTTCTTCAAACACGGGTTTGGGGGAAGATGGAGAAAATGAAAAAGTGAAGAAACTCCTAAAATCCGAATTTTAACACTCAATGCATGAAACACGGCCCACGTATCATCAAATGCACCCCCAAGGTGTTTTAACTCGACCCAACTCAAATTCAAACGTCCCGAACTTCGATGGGACCTCAAGAACATTGTTTCCAATGTCTAAACCATCCAAACTCGAGTTCCAATCCGTTTGGTTGGGCGGGGATGTTACAAGTCTCCACAACTTCAAGAGATTTCGTCCCCGAAATCACAACCCAACTCACTTAGCAACGCAACCACAAATCACAGCAACAAATGCAGCAGCAACATAGGGATCACATTACCTCCCGAAACTTCCTTTTAACGGCTCTTACAACACACACCTTCTAAGGGCACTACTCCCACACTACTTCGAACTTTTACCTAACAGACACGCACAACCGAACCTCGACGGCACTACTCACCACAAGAACACAACCAAAACGCAACCAACACAACTCACACGAGAGCACAAGCACAACACAAGCAAGCAAGAAAACTCTCACTAACACCTCCGACCAGAACTTCACACTCCTCGAACACTCCACTTAACTCAACAAAATTCTACAAGGGCTCTACTCTTCCAACCAACCTCCTAGTCTACCACCACTTCCACTCCCAACTACTCCGACACCCTCTTCACTACAGGAGGACACAAAACGTTTCAGTTGATCAATTTTCATAAATCACATTGCATTTCAAATCACTCTCCTTTCAAGCTAAAAACACTTTCCTTTCAAAACTTCCCACCCATTTCAAACACTTTGAAAATCCCTGGAAAGTCGGTTCTGTGCTGATGCTCCATCCTTTCCCCATATGAGGTTAATTACTCCTCTAGAAGAAGAGACGAATCACCAACACAGCAGCAACTAACCAGCTCTGATACCACTTGTAACACCCGTCCCAAACCGACCCGGGTTTACTCGTGGTCGAACCGGTTTGAGTGCTACTCGAAGATACAGCATTTAAATAAAGGAGTAAAACACAGCGGAAACATAAACAACTCTCCATTAAAAAGTTCAAAATCAACTGAAGGCCTTCATTACATAAATCTGAAATCCGAAACCAAATCTCAAAACGATTACAAAATTCCCAACCAAAGGTGTCAACTGAAATCTAAAATTAAAACAGTGGTCACTCCACAATAGCTTCCTAATCTTCACTTCACAACTCCAACCTGCAACTCCTCCGAACTCAACCGAACACCTGAAAAGAGAAACTGGGGGGATCAGCTTCCTAATGAAACTGAGCGAACCCACTGGGTTTAACTATGCGCCGAACCTAGCCTAAGAGCGATCCCAACTCCGCACACAAACAACAATGGAATCTGACACAGCCATCCTCATTTTAATTCCTAACATGATACTAGGTGATCACATAAGCTCAAATCTCAATTAACATCCACAAGAGTTTAACATGCATAAGCTCAACATTACACCGCATCCAACTCCACATTATGCAACAGAGAAAACCACATGCACAAACATAACCAAAATCATGTAACCACTTGTCCCCCAATTCAATCAATACTCATACATTCACCTTCACCCGCATACATTTACTCTCCATTTCTCCTTCATATTTTCTAGGTGATCACACAGGTGCACTACTCAGTCCATTGCCCACAACTAACAGTCTCAACAATGTAACCCAAGTCATCCATTCACAAGTACACGATATAGCCAACTCATGTAGCGCACAGTCCAACATTACATCACAATACAACTCACTATCACTAACAACACTTCCACTCACACATCAACCACAACACCCACACATTAACCACAACACCCACATTACCCAAATTCACACTTATCATCATCATCAATCCTAGACCATTCAACTCCTATCTCACATCTCATCACAACAACATAATTCACAACACAACACTAGGCACCTCACTAACACCTCCAATACACATACCATACACGAATCACACATGCATCTTATTCCACACACACTCACAAACACGCATACACCACCGCACATAACCAAGCATTCTCATCACTAACACATACCACACATTCATTGATCTAGGTGAGTTCATTAGGCGCCATAAGGAGTTATTCCCCCGCTACCCCGCCGGCCTCGTGCTCCCCTACTGCATGGGGAACATGTCACATATCCACAATTCCATAATTCCACAATTCCACAATTCCACTCCCCGTCGGGAGACTAATCTACCAGTCCGTCGGTAGGCCCTAACCACCAGTCCGTCGGTGGGTGAAACACATTTGGGGTAACGTTGGCTCCTTCCAGTTCTATCATTTAAATTCCATTTACCCAATTCCATTTGATTAATTCCACTTTACTAACCCACTTCCCAATTCCACTTTACAAACCCACTTCCCAATTCCACTTTACAAATCCACTACACAAATTACACATTACAATGCCACATCACAATACCACAACACAAACCCACATCACAAATCCACACCATGATTCCACCACACAATTCCACGTTCTAGTTCCAAACACCAATTCTATGTTCCAATTCTAGGACATAATTCTAGTCTAACCACAACCGGCAATAATAGATACAATCATAGAATTCATCTCATCCAACCCCATCTCATCTCACATTTCTAGATCAAATACATTAGCTATCATCTTATATCCCAATCCCCACATCACACATAGATCAGCACAATCATCATACGTCAATCACAAGACAGTTATTCAGTTGTACTCTCATAGGTTCATGCAAGACCTAATTCTGTTCTAAGTCTATTAAACTCCGCACTCCCATTTCTAGCCACCTAGTCAACTATACACTCACACAAGTCAACCATACAATCACACCAGTCACCCAACACCACATAACAGTAACAATCACGACAGCATCAATTTACCATTTCAACTCTCCTATTGAGCATTACTAGATTAAACCACATAATCTATCTAGTTCACATAATTCATCTAACACGATTCCTAGCCACAATTCGACCAATTCTGACATCCTCATTCTTCTCTACCATTTACCAATCCACATTCAAGACTCCAACCTTACTACGATAACCAAAAGACACACTATCAATCACCATCACACACAGCATCAATTTCATTCAAATCAATCATACGACCCCAGTTCAACTAGTTCATGCAATCACACCACCCAATTCCATTACTCAATTCCATTTACCAATTCCCTTAACCAATTCCATAAGTCAATTCCACATACCGATTCTATTGTCCAATTCCATACCTACATTCCCTACCGATTCCAGTAGCCAGTTCTAAGTCATAGTCTACCACCCTAAACACATTAACAACCACCTTCACACGCATCATCAATTCTACCTAAAAGGCACGTTGCATAATTCATACATCAACACCTAGCATCATCTCAATCCCAACATCATGTAAACCCACACGATCCAAATCATTCAATAATCCCACATCACACATAACCACACATCACAAGACATTCAACGCCTCCCACGGCACAAACAGTTTAAGGGTAAACGGCTAGCTCACCGGCCACCCCCACCTGCAAGTACAGGGGAAGCCATGTCATGAGTCGTAGGGTTGCCCTCCTGTACGTCCTTCATTGGATGACCACACATTGGTGGAGCCATCCACCTGTTCATCAATTAAGGGCGACCCCACATTGGCAGGACCACCCTCCTGCAACCACAGACTGACAATAGCATAATATACACAATTCTCATGTTCACAGACCCGTCCCTCCTATCACTCTTTACTAGTTCCGATCAATTTATCATCCATGTTAATCAATTTCTCCAATAAAACTCATCACAAACAGCCATCAATCATCAACCAATCCATCAATTAACAAATATCCAACAATCATCAAAACAGCATATTTCACAGAACAATCAATTGCAGAACAATTTTCCCCTTTTACTCTCTTTCAATTTCATGCAAGGCCCTACATTTTTCTAAGTCTGAATTGTAACTCCTCACACCGACAAGACTACCTATCGTACGCTAAACCCTCACCTGACAAGAAGACGAGGCTCTAAACTCTTCAAGAAACCCGAACAACCAAACTCTCAGACACCAAAAACGTAGCTATCCTCCTGTTCACCGACAGCAACTTACTCCGAAATATCCAGAACTTCTGGGTGCGATCTCTTCCTCTCATCACAAAGAACTCATAGCAAGAAACGGATCGCCAATCGGATCTCTACAACTCTCAGAATCGAGGTTTGAAGTTTTGGAGATTTCTGGCTGAGACGCAAAAACGTAGCTCTTCCTTCTTCCACGGAAAGCAGCCTGCTCCGACCCATCCAGAACCATGACTAGCAATCTCTTCCTCTCACCGCCACGAACGTGTAGCAAGAAACGGATCGTCAATCGGAGCTCTACAACTCCCGGAATCAAGGATTGACCCAAATGGGTTTTTGGTTCTTCAAACACGGGTTTGGGGGAAGATGGAGAAAATGAAAAAGTGAAGAAACTCCTAAAATCCGAATTTTAACACTCAATGCATGAAACACGGCCCACGTATCATCAAATGCACCCCCAAGGTGTTTTAACTCGACCCAACTCAAATTCAAACGTCCCGAACTTCGATGGGACCTCAAGAACATTGTTTTCAATGTCTAAACCATCCAAACTCGAGTTCCAATCCGTTTGGTTGGGCGGGGATGTTACAAGTATCCACAACCAGAGAATCTAATTTCAGAAATAGAAACGATTTTACTTACCAAATAGAGAAGCGAATATACCATAGGATTCATAGAAGAGTTTTCCAGAGACTGCCCTCCACAAATCAAATGAAACATTCCCAACATAAACAAATCGAATCAAAATCGAAATCAAAATCAAATCTTTCCCCCTTTCTACTTTAACACTATAGAGATTCATCTACAAGAACCGCAAATCTGACGATGAAGAAGAAGAAGATGAAGAGGCAAAGGATCGGTGTTTGCCTTCACCGAAACTTGACAAGAGGCTTTCGTTTGTGAAATCGTTCAAGAGTATGAGCCATCCTCCTGATTTTGATCACACCAGATGGTTGTTCGAGACTAAAGACGGCTCTTCCACCGCCAGTGACCATCGATCCGACTTCCTCGCCACAACTCGACACCAAGATCCAGGAGCAGCAGAGCTTGACGAAGACATACGAGATCACGATTAAGAAGCTTGAAGCAGAAGTTAATTCAAAATCTTTAGAAGCAGAATCGATAAAGAAGCTTCTGGATGAATACGAAGCTTTCAATCGGTCATTAATAGACACATTTTCAGTTGCATCACTATTACCATATCTCAAATTTCGAATCTGAACCCGAATTTCTCCTCCTACCACCAATACAAAAGCTCACCCAAATCTCCCTCTCAACCCTACCACCATATTGGAGCGTTTTCTTTTGGTAAGAGATGATCTGAAGAAGAAAATGATGAAGAAGGAGATTGAAGAGTGGTGTGACGTGGAATCCTAGTTGGCGTCTCCACATAGGCAGACAGACAAAATTTTAGATGTCCGTTGATGGTAGTGATTATTAGGAAGGATCCATAAAAAACCTAGATTGGAAGATACCATGAATGCATCTATAAAAACAATGTCATCTTTGCTCTTTAGTCATCCTCAAATTTACACAACCCATTTATCTTTATTATTACAAAAGCGCTTCCGTACGAAGTTCTGAACCTAGATTGGAAGAATATCATATATACTTCCAATTGTCATAGCAATGACGAAGGAGGTGAAATCGCTGGTCATGCCACTGCTAAAGTTGGTGACGTCTCTTGTAATTGTTGGTACTCTTGATTAAAATGGTTGTCCATGGATATTGATTGTTGAAACCATCCATCAATTACTGCAAACCCAATTGATTCATTGTTGTTGTCTTGGATGTCATGGTCGTACCAACCTCCAATATTATAATCGAGTAATGGGTCAAAATGGCCCAATCGCTCTCATTGTAGAGATCTAACTTGCAAAATTTTAACTCGACATAGATTGTGATGGTTGGAGATGTAATAGGAATATATATTAGTAATTATTCCTAATTATCTCCCACCTTATTTCATTAATAGACATATATCTTTGTAATTATTTCCTACCTTATTTGTTTGTTGTAATTAAGTAGCCTATTGTATATAAGACACTAATTCTAATGAGAAGATCAATCAATTTTTCCGCTAATCACTTTCTATATGGTATGAGAGCCAAAACCTTAATTTTCTCGGTTTCCCTCCTCTTCCTCTTCTTCTTCCCTGTTCTTCTTTCTATCATGACAATAAATGGAGAATTAGGAGGTGTGGTTGTAACACCTGATTCTACACCCAACCCTACTCTTTCACACTATTATATTCATCCCTCTAATAATCATAGACAGTTATATGTTAGCGACCTCCTTACCGATCAAAACTATGGTGAATGGCTTAGTGATATGTCTAATGCTCTTCTCGCCAAGAACAAGATGGGTTTTGTTGATGGGAACCTTACGAAGCCTACTTCCGAAGAGGATACGCTCAGTGAATGGATACGTGGTGATGTTGTGGTTAAGGGATGGTTGAAGACAGCGATGGATAAGGAAGTTCAGAGCAGCATACCGTTTGCACATAGGGCTCGTGGAATTTGGGTCGATCTTGAGGAACGCTTCGGACATGGTAGTGCTCCTCGTGTTTATGAGCTACTGATGTTTTTCATATTTTAAGGGGTCGTTTCCCGCAAGGAATTTAATTGTTGTGGGAATCGATAATTTCAATGGAATTAGATTGCTGGAGGGATCAACGATTCCACTGGAATTAAATTCCTTGTTTCCTCATCTAATTGCCAATATGGAATTGAAATTATACACCTCATACAATGTCCAAACTACCATTAATTAGATAACAAAAGGCTAGCCAATCCACAGTCGTACAATGAAAAAAACAATGAAAAAAACCTAACCCTATAATTATCATTAACCAAAATTATCTAAGAGATGACATCGCCTAAATAAAAATTATTTTTGCAATATCATTCCATTATTTTGTTCAAAATTGATCAACCAGAGCTAACATAATTATTGTATTGTATACTACTGTACAATGTTGATTTATAAAGTAAACCAATTACCCACACGTATAATGAAGAACAATCTGAAAATTTTGAACGCCAGTCGGTATGGTGGAAGGCGATTTTAAAATTATACTTGTAAAGTGAGTTGTTGGTTCTTTATAATTGTACCGACATGCCAGGAGATGCCAAGTCGGGGAGGAGCAGTGATGTCTAACACGGAAAAAATAAAACAATTCCCCCCAAAACCCACTCATTTCAAAAGGATTTCAATTCCTTCTCGGAGGTGATTTCAAAACTGAAAAGGATTTCAATTGCGCCGCAATTGGGTTCCTATTTTGGGTAGGGAAACAAGGATTTGAGATTGTCCAGGAATTTCCCTAATACCAACTCCCAAATCCCGTCCAGGAAACGACCCCTAAGCCTAGCAAAATCGAGTAGTGGTAGCTACAACGGTGACAGAGGCCAAGGTCGAGAAGAAGCAACCTAGGAAGAGCAGGTTTACGGAGGAAGAAGGTTGTGGTGTTTTA
The DNA here is from genome assembly GCA_034768395.1 of Linum lewisii. Lineage (NCBI taxonomy): Eukaryota > Viridiplantae > Streptophyta > Magnoliopsida > Malpighiales > Linaceae > Linum > Linum lewisii. The sequence goes on along the minus strand of CM068301.1, from coordinate 51,244,217 downwards.
TTTTTAAGGGTAATTTTGGGTAGGTGTTTAATTGCTAGGCTTAAAATCTGAAATCCCTGCCTATTAACATGGATTTGAAAACAGGTCTTGTGGTGGCTTTGAAAGTGGGCTAGATTTCAAAGTTGTCCAAATCAAGTGCAGCTCTAATAGTTGAAAACATGGATTTGGTAGAATCCGCCAACTTTGTTACATTCCACCTAGTTTTAAGTGCCCGGAAAATGACGCCATAAACTCTTAATGCATCAAACTTAGAAGGGTCATTAAACACTCTAATATTCTAAAACCAGAGCTTCATTTCTTCCTACGATTTTGATGCTGCCTTGTGAGCATACAACCCTTAACTGGAGAAGCAAATACCCCCCCCCAAAAGGTGATTTTCTATTGCCATCATCAGTGCTTTCTGGAGAGCTCAGCGATACAACCTCCACCTCAGAGGTTTCAGTCTCTCCCTGTTGAGTAGGTTCGTCATCCACTTCCGAAGAAGTTTTTGATGAATTGCGTAATCCTCCTCTAGCTCCCTGAGTAGTATGAGCACCAGGTGAACCCTCCTCTCCCTTAAGAGATTCAGCCACATTACCTAGACCACTCATACTTGCAGGGTATGACTTTAGCTGGGATGCACTGACCATAGACTTTTCTCCTTGAGATTTATCACCCTTCCTTCCACCTTTCAGAAAAGATTTAGGGCTCAGAGGAACTACCTCCACTACAGAAGTTTCAGTAGCACTCTGTTGAGAGGGTTCACCCTCCACTCCCTTAGGAGTCTTAGGTAAATTGTCGTCCCCCCTCCAGCAGGTTTTTCATTAGAAGACTCAGGTGTCACCTCCACTTTTTTTGAAGTTTCAGCTCCATTGCCTGAAGTCTTACTAACGAAAACTTTAGGTTGCTGCTGGGACTTTGTCTCCCACCTCCTTCTGGGCTGCTGAGAATACTGCCTAACAGTCAGGATCTTAACTCTGACCTCAACATGCTCCTCTTCACCAATATCGACTAGGAGGGAAGATCTATCAATGTCCTTCTCACTTCTCAATACACATACAGTAATCTTCAATCCATCACGAACAAATTTGTTCAAAGGCTTGCCAAACTGATTGCCCATCCAGCTTATCCCTTCAAGGTAAATAAGCTCTGGCGGAACATCCTTCAACTCAATCCACACAGGTTTCCTATCATCAGAAAGACCAATCGGTTCTATTCCAGAATACCACCGACGAAGAATCAATAGAGCTCTATGAATATGCCAAGACCTACTCATAACCCACTCTCTCAGATCTTTAGAAGAAAATTCAAAGAGGAAGAATCCCTCTGAAATCAATGAAACAGTGACCTCACCTTCATAACCCCAAAGCCAGTTAGCCATAGATCAAATCACTTGAATAAGAGGATCAAGACCCAAAAATTGACCCACCATCGCTCCCTTCATTCGTTCACAACTAGCACCAACAACTTCTTTTGGTATACGAAGAACACCCGCTACAACATAATTTCTTGATTCTTCAACAAACCTTAGATCCTTCTCAGGTTGAGCAACAACTAATGCCCATGATCGTTGGGGGTCCTTTGGGAGAGCAAAATTCTTGGATGCACTCCCTTCCTCCATGAACCCTATGCGCCAGCGGCGCTACGCCAAGGTGAATCATCAGAATCAGCAAGAGAATTTCAGAGAAAACACACACGCCACACTTAGGGTGGCATTTTTATCCAAATATGTGGATATCCATCGGATCCATCCGAGCGGATCCCATATAAATGGATATCCAGTTTAAATGGGTGAATCAACATCCAAATCCATTTAAATGGATCAAATTAGGATTTGGACTTACTTGGATGGATTTTATTTAATTAACTAAAGTCATTTTATTGGATGCGAAAATTCAAATTTCCTTCACGAGCAAGGTTTGATCTCCATCACTATTGGACCTTCGTCCAATCACACTATCACAATTATTATAGGATTCCGTCGATGTCGCCGAATTTCTATCCATGCCGCCAGATTTTCATCAACGTCGTTGGAATTCCGGCGCCATTATAATTATTTTTTAGTCGGTTTTCAATCGACATCGGTGGGCTTCCGTCGCCGAATTTTCATCACCACCATCAAACTTTTCTCGTCGTTTTTTTCGTCAGACTTTCGCAGATGTTGCCAAATTTTTGTTGCCAAATTTGTGTCACCATCGCCAAACTTTTGCCGCGAGATTTTTGTCATCGGACTGCCACATATGTCGCCGAACTTCCACCAATGATTTTTTATCGATGTTGTTGAACTTCCGCCGCCGGATTTCCGTGAACATCGCCAAACTTTCGCCGCTGGATTTTTATCATCGGACTTCTGCAGATGTCGTTGAACTTCCGCCACTAAATTTTCATGAATGTATTGTCCCCGGAATTCTGCCGCCAAATTTCCATCGATGTCGCCAGACTTTCTCCACCACCATATTTCCGTCACCACCGCCAAACTTTCGCTGCCGGATTTCCATCGATGTCGACGGACTTCTCTCCACCGCCAGATTTTCGTCAAATGTCGCCGAACTTTCGCCGCCAAACTTTCTCCGCCGCAGATTTTTTTCGTCGAACTTTCGTAGATGTCGCCCAAATTCCGCCATCGAATTTCCATCGATTTCGCCAGATTTCCGTCGATGTCGCCGGAATTTCTTCGCCGCCAGATTTTTGTAAATGTGGACAAAAACTTAGATAGAACCCTTAACCCTAATTGATGGAACTCAAGAGCAAAATTTGGTGGCACAATTTGAAATATTAAAAGAAATTTGGCGGCATATTTTTTATTGAAACTTTACCGTCAAAGAGTTGGTTGGTGAAAATCTAACAAAAAAATTGTGATTTTGATTAGAGACGCTAAAATTTTTGTTCCTCATGATTCATGTTGATATGAAACTATTAATCATGATGATTTGTTGGGTTTTTCTAATATAGTGTAAATGGGTTACCCGAATCCGATCCAAATCCAACTTGAATTAAATTCAAAATTCATATCCAAATAAAATTCGATCCATTTAATGTTGATCCATATCCGATTCATTTAAATATGAATGAAGTTGGATATGGACAAAATAATTTGCGGTCACCCTAGGGCAGCTGATCCCCATCCAACCCTTTCCAAGGGTTGGAAACTTCCAACCTTCATCTCAACCATTAGATCACCCTTTAACCCTTTGACCAATCCAATGGTCTAGATTATTAGGGGTATCTAGGACTTTACACATATAATTTAATTATTATATTTAAAATAAATAATTTAATTCCCAAGGCTGCCGTTGGCTCTCCGGCGGCCAGCCACCGTCGCCGGCGAATTTTCCGGCGAGACTCCGACGATTTTTTTTTTAAATTAAAAAAAATATTAAAAAAAACTAGTTAACATTTTTTTGCTGTTAACTAGTTAACCGTGTTTTTTTAACTGATAACAAGTTAACATGGTTTTTACCTGATAACTAGTTAACATCGTTTTTTGTTTGATAACTAGTTAACATCATGATTTAGATAACTAGTTAACAAAAAATTTAGTTGATTACTAGTTATCAAAATTAGTTAACTAGTTAACACATTTTTTGTTGTTAACTAGTTAACATCTTTTTCTATTAATAACTAGTTAACACCTGTTTTTGCTGTTAATTAGTTAACAAATTTTTCTGTTGATAACTAGTTATCTGAACTAGTTCACAGGTTATTATCTTATAACTAGTTAACTAATTTTTATGATCAAATTTTATCAAGATTTTTGTTAATAGATTATCTAACTAGTATGTTGTTGTTAACTAGTTAACATCATGCTTAAGATAACTGGTTAACAACTTGTTAACTAGTTAACTTATCGAATTAACTAGTTAACATATATCGTGATCAGATAGTTAGTAAACGTGTTGTTAATTAGTTAACTATAGGTATAAGTTAACTAATTAACAATTTTTTTGTTGTTAACTAGTTAATAACCAACCGAGTTAACTAGTTAATAACCAACCGAGTTAACTAGTTAATAACCAATCGAGTTAACTAGTTATCTAATCGAGTTAACTAGTTAATAACCAATCGAGTTAAATAGTTATCTAATCGAGTTAACTTGTTAACCGATACGATCAAGTTACCACGTTATGCGACGATAAATATTTATACCAACAATGTTTACATTCCTCACTAATTACCACACAATATTTAAATTTGTACAAAATTGCCCAAAACTCCAACTTGTCAACCGTTAGGAAATTAGTGACCGAATGGTTAGCTTTATATATTTAATAAATAAACTTTCACGATTTTTTGTAGTTATAAATCAGTCACCTAATTTAACTAAATCACAAAATGGTCATTCTTCTTCAACCTATCACTACCCGGCGTTGGTTCTTCTTCGGCTGACGCCGCCGGTCACTACCACTAGCCGCCATCGGCTGTTCGGAGCTCGTTTGCCGTCCTTCCAACTCGCTTCTAAACAAGATGCGGAGAGAGACTCCAATCACGGTGAAGTTCGGCCGTAGAGAGGACGGATCACGAGTCCGTTGTCGGTCCCTATCTCGCGTGGCCATACATCCGATCAAAGTGCCAACGTAGCCCAAACTTCTGGTTCTAGAGGACCGCATATGGTGGAGGAACCCTCGAGGTAGCATCGTCTTCGGTTTAGTTGGTCGTGGAAGAGCTCGTCGGCGACGAGGAAGGAGGACCGGGTCAATTCGGCCAGGGATTGTACCGGAGAGGCAATTGTTCTCCAAGTACAAAGTCTCAATCTCTTATAAAAATTACTAGCCCAACCTCGAATTTAACGACGACGAAATAAGAAAAGAGGTGGCTCTCGGAGGAGCGGTCGCCGGAATTGTGATTATGAGCTTGATTGGACTACTGCTGGTTGCTCTGGTTTTGGGGGTTCTTTGGAGAAAGGTGAGTAGGAGCTTGAATGGATATCGCTACTTTTGAAGTTTCAAGAATTGGTAGTTGCGTTGGAGAAGACAATGACGGGTGTGGAGAATAGCCGATCGAGGCCGACGGCGGTGGAAAATTTTCCGTTGAGTCGTTTGTGTTTGTTGGTGGAATTTTATATATGATTAGCTGATGTTTTTACAATACCAAAACTACCCTCCGGACATTTGGGTTGGACCCGTCCAACCTAGAATGGTTGGACGTGGATCCGATGCCGTCACCCTAGTTACACGTGCTTAGAAAGATCTTCTAAACTTAGAGTCCAGCTTACCATCAAACAAATTTAGCTTCTTTGATAGTGTCAAGGAACAATCTCAACCATTGATTTATTTTTCCAGATCTAATGGTTTAACTTAAAAGGGTAAAAGGGTCATTTCCCTATTTAATTTAATTTAATTTAATTTTAGTTTTTTTAATTCAAGTGAAAATAGCCGGTGACTGGAGCTCCGGCGACCGGAGCTCCGGCGACTTCTCCGATGAATTTTTGGACGATCGGAGCTCCGATTTTGAAAAAATTTTCGGCCACCAGACCACCGTCGTCGGGCCTATTTTTCTGGAAATTTTTTTCGGTGACGCTTCGTACTCGTTTTTAATGTGTACACACTTTTGTACATAAACTGTGTACTCATTTGCAAAGACTTTTCGTACACATGTGTACATGTTTCTATACATGTTTTGTACACTTTTTATACACGCACACGTTTATGTATTTACATTTTTGTATATGTGTACACCTATCTTGTAGATATGTACACACGGTGTACACGTGCACACACTCTTTGTACACATGTACACTATATCTTACATTTTGTTTATGTATACGTATACACACATTTTATACACGTGTACACCTATTTGTACACGTGCACACTTATTTTTTACACTAGTGTACACATATTTTGTATACATCATGTGTACACGTTTTATACACGTACACATTTATGTACTTACATTTTTTACACACGTACACTTATCTTGTACACATCTATAAATCTGTACACCTATTCGTACACGTGCACACTTTTTTTTTTACTAGTACACATACTCGTACTCGTGTGTACATATTTTGTATAAATCATGTGCACACTACTTAATAATGTAATGTGTGTACATGTGAACGCGTACACGTGCACACCTATTTTATATACTAGTGTACACATATTTCGTACTCGTGTGCACATTTTTTTACAAACTATGTGCATCTATTTAATAAGATAATTTTATTATTATATAATATCACTAAGTGCTTAGTAGCATAGTGGTAGGAGTTTAATATTTAAATTGAGAGGTCATGATTTCGAATCACATCACAACACTTTTTTTAATATATAAATTATCTAAGGGTAGCGGCGGTGGAGATCCGGCGGCGGCGGAGATCCGGCGGCGGGGGCGGCGGCGGGACGGCGGAGAGGCGGAGGTCCGGCGACGGCGGCGGAGGGCGACGGCGGGCGGAGGGCGGCGACGGCGGCGGAGGTCCGGCGGCGGAGATCCGGCGGCTGGGCGGCGAGGCGGCGGGGGTCGGCGACGCGGCGACCGGCGGCGGAGGACCGGCAGCGGAGGTCCGGCGACGGCGAGACGGCAGAGGTCCGACGACAGTTGAAGGTGCTGGCCACCTTTTTTGAAAATACCTATAATACCCTTCTTTGATGGATCAAGGAACTCACTTCCTTGATCCCAAGCTGGACCCCTAAACTTAATAGTTTTTTTTTACCTTTTTTTTGGTAGGAAAATAGTTTTTTTTACCAGTTTAGATTTAAGTACATATTTTTGTTAGAATTCATTAAAACATACGTAAAACATGTAAGTGGAGACTAAAAAACAAAAGATGTGGTTCAAATATGGTGGGATGAACATAATAACTCAGAAGTGAATAACCCATCTATACTATAATGATTAAGAAATGCATATGTAGATTCAACTTCTTATATCCTAGTGTTGCAATTATGGAAAAGACATTTCTTTTCTTAACATTTATTTAATTGTTATTATTGCATATACTATTTTCATTGTTATCTCACGTACACCTGATATTTAATAATGCCACAAAATATCTGAACAATCGGAAAAAATAAAAGAGAACAATGATGAATCTGGTCATAAGTATAAGACACTAAATTAATCGGGTTATATTCATAACATAACATATATCCAATTTTATTGATTCAAAGTATTGTTTTAAATACATTGATATCTGACTAACATTATGTGATGTAGGGTAGGGACGAATTTGATTCAAATAGTTTGATTCAAACAATTTTATAACTAGTTACTTGTTTTTTCGATGAATAATTTCATTCGAAATGAACCAATTTCACAACAAAGGGAAAGGACGGGTTATCTATTATTTCATGTCTCCTCGACTGCAGGGCGTCAGCTCTATTAATTAGTTACATGTCACTGACTAGTACCATATCGCAGACAGGTGAATGAACAGTCTGAGACACTTCTTTCAACATGCTCTGACACCAACCACCCACCTATGAGTAAGCAATCATCCTACGACTTAAATCATGCATCCCAGAAACACCAATTAGAGGAGGACATATAGAGCACATGCTCATGCCACTGTGACCCTATAAATACAAGACATCCACTCAGCAAAGGACACGACACATATACCAGACCAAACACTTGATATTGCATGTGCTCACGTTGCACGCTAAAGGTCTTGATCACACGCCCATAGGGCACAACCCCAGTGCGTCTTTGTTACCCGTTGATGCTCTTGATTATACTCTACATATATCCTAATTAACTATACCTTTGTTATTCTAAAAATATAACGTTGGAGGTTGGTAGTCAGTATTAAATCGTAAGTTAGTGGAACAAAGCAAATCAAAGGCAATTGTATAAAAAAATCAATTGTACAATGGTGGGGTGTGGAGAGGGTGGTTAGGTGTCAAACCCACAGACTGAAATCAAATGATAGTTTGTAGCTGGTTCTCTCTCAGGGACAAGCTTACAAGCTGTCACTCTTTTATCAAGACTAACTAATGTCTATTAAATGATAATCATCATTCATCAAATTATTAAATCAATCTTTTGGGTGTTAATCAATGCTGCATCTCATTATATGACATGTTGTCCCCCTTTCTCTTCTTCACTCTTCTATATTGGTGTTGTTACTTCTTGTTGCTACTCATGTCTATTTAAGTATTAAGTATTGAGTGAGTGCTCCAACTAATCACTTTCATTGCAAATGGAAATTAGATTAAAAATAATTGAATGCTACATTGGCAAAATACGAGAATTAAAGGGCTTCCATTAATTACCTTCTTATTAAATTAAATAATATGTGTTGAACCATGAAGTTACTATATTTTGGCCTAATTGCCCCTCGTCCTTCGCTCTTCGCGTTCGCCCCTCACAACCCATGATATTACGTCCGCTCTCCGCTCTCCGCTCTTCGTCCATCGCCCTTCGCTACCTATGATACTTCATCATTTGCCCCTCACTATCCATGATACTTTGTCCTTCGTCCTTCTGGTAGAAAAACTCATTTTCGTGCTAATTTTTTCCAGTGTAGTATTTTAGCCATAACTCCTTCATCCGAACTCTGAGTGATGCAAGGTCGACGACATTATATTTCCATCTGTATGAAATGAACAACATAGCTCGACCAGACCAGTCAAATATGGCATATGCAAGATGACGGTTAGAATACCACAGTGGCATACTTGTTGAGATTCATATGACTTTATCAAGCATTAGTTGTCTTGGTAATTTTAAAGAATTAAATGAGGCCATGAATTTACTATTTTTCCCTAATAGTACATTATCTCTTCTAGACCTCCTCATCATGAGGAAACCACAAGATCTATCGTAATGATAGTATCATGTTGACACCCTTATGACAACTTCATTGTTATGTTAAACCCATGTATCATCATGACGACGCCATCATGTCAACCTATTCACCTTGTCATGAGAAAATCCCTAAGGACAACCTCCTCATCATGATGGAAGCCCTAAGGTCAATTCCATATCATAAGGACGACCTTCTCATCATGACAAATCCTTAAGGGTCATCATTGTCATATCAAACCCCATCGAAGGTATCATCATGAATTCATCATCATATCATCAAGGGACATCATCCATGTCAGGGACATACACTACCAAGGTAAGACCTCTCCATGGGCAGGGCTGGCCCTGAGGGTGTGCTGGCCAGCCCTACGGCACAGGGCCTCAAAAGTTTCGTGTTAACTAGAAACACCTAAGACAGATATTATAAATAAAATTTGCAAAAGATAAACACAAATGTAGTGATGGTCTAGTGGCTTAACTCTTTTTTTTATTCTAGGTGATCAAGGGTTCAATCCCCATCTTTGACAAAATCAAACTAATTTTTTTGTTCTAATCAATATTTTTTTTTAAGTAGTCTTTCTATTCTTGTTATCATCTTGTTTTATCTAAATCTATTATTAAATATACAAATATGATATGATATTAAGTTATATTTCATAATATTATTTTACATTTCATACTTTTTAATTTTTATTAAATTTCATGTACTTTAGGAATGACAATGGGTCAAGGTCAAAGTGGGCACATCAATACCCAAAACTCACTCCATGGAAGTTCGGGTGCTATGAGAGTATTTTTGTATGAGGCAAATGGTCGGACGTGTATACCATCGCAAATAAGTATTATTATTGCCCAAACCAATGAGCATATCCGCCCCAAAAAAGGTTAAATTAGGTTAATTCAAATGAACCGAATTTAAATTATTCATTTTAATGGGGCCAAATAATAAATTTAGAACAGGGCCTCCACCAGCCAGCAAGCGCTGCGCCGGCTGTGTGTTTGTCGTTATGAAACATGCATAGGAATAGAGAAACATAGTAATATTACATCATGAGGTAGTTATGGCATCAGAATGACGAGTGTTTCTCACGTCAAGAAAATAAAAATCAGACATGCAACAAGGATTTGTACTCTAAATAAAAAAGAGACCATCAAGGGAAAACGTAGAATTACAATCTACTAATAATATATATATATACATATATAAAAGCACCACCTATTTATTCTTTCTCTCCTTAACTCTAGCTATTCAACCAATAAAAAAATTCTGATTTATTTATTTATTTTTCCCCTTTTAGTTATCTCTCCCACGTTTCCAACCCATGAAAAGAGATTTCTTATTTCAATTTTTTTATGCACTAATCAGTCACTGATTTACTTATTAGTTACTATAGTAGTATCTTTTATTTTTAAGTTGACTATTGCTTTCTTTATTCTGTTATAAACTAGATGATCAATTAACAATCCATAATAGAATGGTTCCTATTACAATATGATAAATTATTACCTTTTTAGGGCAATTGTTACTTTTAAATATGTAACCAAATTTTTTTTATGAATAATATGTATCTAATTATTAATTAATTGATTACTTTTAACATACAATTATCCTCCACAATAAGGAGTAATTAAGCATTTTCCTTCCAATATAAATGTAAGAAACATCTTCAACTAGGACATCAATAATAATATACAGATTTTACAAAAAAACATTTACAGGGTTTGAAAATCATACATTACTAATGATATAATCTGTTGGATCATATGAATTATTTATTAAATCAGTACGATGAAACTTTGATAAAATTATGGTTCAATCACGATTCACCAATAACTTATAGAAATTTGAGAGCTTGAACCAAATTAGACTTATTGATTTGATCTTCTGCTATGATTATGAAAACCATGTTGATATCTTTATATCTACAAAATTATGACTATTTGTATGAAAAGTAAGAAAAATATGTATAATAGAAACGAAGAGAAAAAATAAAAGTAGGGAGTGAAGAATAATTTATAATGTGTGTATTTAATACAACATAGAGTACTATTTATTTATATGATAAAAGTATAACTTATAAATGATTATCATTCACGGAAAATAAAAAGTCTATAAAGGCATTTATTTTCATGATCAACCTAAGAGTTTTATAATGTAAATAATTAACATTCAAAATCCAATTATTTAAAACAAATACATATATTTTGATTTTCATGACTGCAAATTGGTGTCATGTATTCACCCCTATTGTTAATTTTAGGAATTTGACCAATAAAATCATCATTAAAAAAAATCTCCAGCACACAAAAATTATGAAATATTCATGTAATTGTTGTGGATTTTAGTAGTTTAAATTGAAATTTTAAAATAGGTTTTTGACTTATGTATTATTTTAATTCTTTACGTGATTTAGAATTCGAGTAATTTTAAATGGTTAATTTCTAGCTTACTTTTATCATGTTACTAACTTGGCAATGGGTACCCACGGGCCCGGATACCACGTATCCACTACCCACCCGACCCGTTTAATAAATGGGTTATACTCATGTTGTACCCATCCCGCGAGACTAAATGGTTACAAAATCCAAACCATCACCACCCGAAATGGGTATCGGGTAAACATGCTACCTTCAGATGGATGTCAAATCTCTTTGCATCTGGATTACATAGAGATTTTCGAGATGGAGCTATAAGTTTTAGAGCATTAGGTTTTCGTGATAGAACGAAAGACTGCTAGATTGAGGAGTTAAAGTGAAGAACTAAATTCCTAAATGAGAAATTGGGTCTGGTCCGTTAAACGTAGATGATATATTGTGAGTATACAACGTCTTTCATATTGGCTACCTATCGGGTTGGGTATAGGGATGATACCTTTAAACCCGTCCCCACCAGTTACCCGCTCTAGCTAGGTACCAGGTTTACTCATACCCGTCAAATTTACCCAGTTAATGGGTAATCTCCGTCCAAATTGACCAGATTTTGGGTAGGTATCCGGTTTTGGATACCAATTGTCAAACCTACATGTAATTCAATATATACTATTTTGATAATACTAAAATATTTCGAAGTGTAAGCTCATCATTACTCATTCCCAATAATAAAATAATTTACTTTTCATTTTAATCATGTTAATTTGATTAAAAATCGATTTTTGGTAAATATTTAATAATTCTTTTAATTCTTCAATAATAAACTAAGTGAGTTGCTAGCCTTTTCATCTCATAAAACAAGTAATTTTACTATTATAAAATTAATTAAATACTTAATTAAAATTTTAAAATTGGATTAAAATTAATCATCAAAATAATATAAACAACTCTTATCATGTATGAAATACCACTTCATCCCCACGAATTACAAATTTTTTATAATGAATCACTTTTTTTTCCTTTAGTTTCAACTCGATATTTTTTATTCAAGTCTTTAAAATTGTTAGTTATTTTATAATAAGACTTTACATTTATTACTTATAATAAATTATCATAAAATAAATATGCACTGTAGCTGATTTTTAAAAGAATTTTCATATTTATTTCACCAAAGTATCAATCTAACACATTAGCTACAATGCATATTTATTATAATTATTATAATTATGTACACATATGTGTAGGAAATGCAAAAATAGTTTGATATCTATCAAACTGAGATTAAAGAACATTCACAAATTGTACATGCATGAATCTATTCTCAATATACATTAATAGAGACAAATGAACCCCATGTATGATATTTATATTATGTATCAACGTCGTCAACTTTGTTACATAATGTTGATTTCAAATTCATTAATGTAATGACATAAAATTATTATAATGTTAGATTATATTATAGAATATGATCGGTGTGATGTTACATCATAGAACATGATTGGGATAACCATCTCGCATAACACACTTACAGATAATGTTAAAATAGTGAAGGTATTATCCCATATTTTGCCATAAATATATTTCTTAGTAACATTATTCTTTATCTAGCCAAAAAAAAAGTAACATTATTCTTTATTAAAAATTTATATTTTCCCTTTGATTTAAATTTTATTCTACTGATTTTTAAGAAACCTTTCTATCTAGAACTAATCACATAACAAACAATTTTTACAATGAAGGACCAGTGACTTTAGCAAAAGATTTAATTTAAATGGTTAGATATATTGAGTATTACTTAGAGTTAACACAATAGTGTTTATGTATTATGTGAATTTAACGGAGTAAAGAATATTGAAATCAAGTGGTATAAATTATGAATAGGGAGAAAATGAAAATGTTGTTTTGCTCAAACCCGCCAACGGGCGGGCAAAAAGCTAGTATATTACATAGGAATTAACAACTAGAAGGTAGGAATACCAAAGAGGGAAGGGTCTTACATTAATTTGATTCTATTTTCTCCAATTTTAGAATGCGAATCAGTAGTAGTAGTAGTATCATACTCACTGCAATAAATTGAACTTTTGGTCTCTACCAAAAGTTTGGACGGCAATAATTCGTCGTCACCACAAGTTTTGCGATGTTTTCAATGGTCCATTGCAAAAGGATTTAAAATCTTTCACACCGAATGTTGTTTTCCATAACCATTGGCGGAGGGAGGTGAGCAAAAGGGGTGCAGCTGCACCCCCTTGGCATTTGTTTAAAAATCAAACATACACATATATATATAACTCAGATCTAATCGGATGAATAAGATTATAACTACCAAATCAAGTACTAATTTATAAATAATTCTCCTAACATATATTATTTATATAAATATAATGCATAATCTAACCTATTAAACAATATAACGCACAATCAAGCTCGATCTGAGGATGTAAACAAGTCGAGCTCGAATTCAAGCTCATGAACCTTAAATGAACTCGAGCTTACCAATGAGCTCAAATTCGAGCTTGTTTAAGAGTTTAAACGAATGAGGTCAACTCGAGCTCAAATTTTTTATTTTTAAATGAGCCGAGCCGAGTTGAGCCCAATTTGTTAAGCTTGATTCGAGCTTGTGTAAGAGTTTAAACGAAGGAGGTCAAATCGATCTCGAAGTTGATATTTTTAAATGAGCCGAGTCGAACCCAATTTTCCATTCTCGATCCGCGCTAGAGTTGAACATTTTTTTTCTGATTAGTATTATCTCATTTCAAAATGAAAAGGTGATTAAAAATTAAAACTCTCAAAGTTCTGAATACAACCAAATCATGCCGGGGAAAATTTAAACAAGCCTAACTTGGTTGTATATTTGCTTCATCGTAGTTTGTATGCAGCCTTAGGAGAGAACGTTCCCGAGACTATAAAATATGTTAAAAATGATCTTCAAGATCGAATAAATAATGAATGGTTAAATGATGTTTTGGTGACATATAGAACAAGAGTTATGTGCTAGTCTGGACATATAGTGTGTTTTACAAATCTTTTAGAATATGAAATTTGGTCGTGATTTTGGTAGATTGTGCGCGTTGACTATTTCTCAATAGAATTCAAGTATTATGTTATCGAATTTGAAATCTATTTAGGATTAATTTTTTTTATTTTTTAATTGACTTTTTAAATACTACGAACTTAAAATAGTTGAACCCCATTGGCCAATTTCCTAGCTCCGCCACTGTCCATAACCCATCACCTTATACCCTGTAGGATTCAGTGATAGACTAATTTAGTCACATTTTCCTTTTATCTTCCTGTCCTGTGATTGATACTCTTTTGCTCGCCTTTAATATCTAATCTATGTATGTTGACAGTCTTTTTTCGTAGAATTTTGGCTTATTAATTTATGTGACGATCTTCTTGGTCGTATTTTCCCTTCATACTTTAAACAAAGGGATATGTCCATCGCAAATAATATGTGTGTAAGTTGACAATGGGCACCATAGCTCAATGTCATCTTTATACGATGGTTAAAACAGTCTCCGAACAGGTAAACTATAAAGACAAACTTCATCTTCCATTGGGCGACGCACTATAGGCAACTAGATTTGTGACGGTTTTTTAACATTGCGTTAAACTATTAGCGAACGTAAGTGGTCTTTCTGCGACGGTTATTTGGTCTCCAAAGATCAATTTTTTATATGAATTACATGCGCTTCACTCAATTTCTGATACGTAATCATTATTTAGGAGAGATGGTCGAATGGTTCAATACTAAGTGTGAAAATAACAGCCTTGAACCTCGAGAATGAAAATGTTGGGGGACTGTTGCCTTTGGATCCCTCAATGAATGGAGGGTGCAGTGAAAATATAGCTACTTTTTAGTTGTTGGAATAAAATCAAGATGGATCTTTGAAAGATGATTTTTTGTATACATAAAAAAACATTAAACCGAATGGAGTTACATTAGAAATAAAATAAATTAATAAAAAATTATAATTTTATTAACACAATCGGGTTTTTACTTACGCGAATCGAGCGCAGTTCCAGAGACAGCAATAATAATGTTGTTTCCAACGCAGCATTAATCTCGGCCCTTCATTTAATCTAATTATCAATATTTTTTACTTGTTTTTTTTTAAGTTTTTCATCTCATATGAACGAGATCTCTTTTCGGCAAACTATTTTCTCGGTCGAATAACGAGTTGGCTGAAGAGAGATCCTAATTTTTGGGATATTATTTATGTATGAGAGCGTCAATGATAACACACTGAATTTTTTCATCTCTACAGTCGGTACAAATTTCATACAGAGTGTATGTCATATACACGTTGTACAATGACATACAAAGTGTACGAATTTCATATAGATGTATACAATTTGTATGAACTATTTACAATCCTAATGTACGAAAAAAAATTGTACAAAGTGTACCACTCTAGTACAAAGTGTATATAGTTGGTATACAAATTGTTCATATATAAATACATAGTGTATAATTCACGTACAAAATGTATACAGTTCCCCTACAGAGTATACAACAATAAATACAAAGTGTACAATTCTCGTACAAACTGTATAAAGAATACGAGATGTATACAGTGTGTATATACCGCATACAAATTGTACAGACGGGCCAACAAGAAATTTGTGAAGGAAAATATTTTTTTCAGAAAAATAAATTTTTTCCAGAATCATAGATCTAATGACGACGATCACGTGGGTGAAAATTTTCATCAACGGAGGCTCGTGTGATTGGGAAATTCGTCGAGAAACTTTTCGGTGATGGAAAATGGGAGGAAACTCCAACAAACTAAAATAACTTGGAAATATAAACATAGGATTAGGACCACATGATCAAACAACTCAAATCTAACGGTGGATGATAATTATTGCATTGGATGCAACAAAGTTGCATTATTGTCATGGGAATTGTAGTCTACGCGATCATATAAACATACTTTCATCCAAAAAAAATATTATATATTATATATAATAGTTGATTTGTAAAAATATAGGAAAATACAGATGGTATATTAATATTAGATTAGAAGCAAATAATAATAAACATAAAATTGCAAGACATGGTAGATTAATTGTTTTGGTGATATGATTGCAACTTTGACCACTCCTTACTCCTTAGTGTGCCTAATTATGATAAACCCAACCAACCATAGATTTTTATATACAAAAATCTGATGATCTGCCAAATCAAGTCCTCCCCAAAATGGGAAGCAGACAAACCAAACAGTCATTTATGAAACATGAAAACAAACAGAAGAAGCTAATACTGGAAGTCAATTCCTTGTACAAGAAAGTAAAACCTTCTTATCTTTTCCTTTATGGTTTACTGATAGTATATGGCACTTCCGTGGCCGGCAGCATAACATCATTTAGGAAACTTTCATTGATTATTATGATTTTGACATTGTTTAGCCTTCTCTAGACGACTCTCTTGACTCATTGTGCTGCTCAAATTTCCTGATTCATTTGCAGAAATGGATACGTTTCATAGCATAACGAAGAATAGCAGCAGTTTGTATACATTTAACATGCACATGATAAAGTTCAGTTCTAAAGAGCTCGAACCGGGATGGTCGGCAGGAGCAACAGCTGCATCCTACAAGTAGGAAGGTCACTGCTGAGAGAACCATAAGCTGAAAACGAAACCAATCTATAACTTGAATGGAAGAAGAAGACCCTTATATGGTACATTTACAATTTATATAGATAGGCATTGCTTGCTGGTTAACTTTTAGCAATCAAACCCATTCCATTATAAAGCTTTATCGGCAAGGCTACACTACACTATAACAAGGAAAAAAAGGTAGGGTACAGGAACCACCTTTTACAGTTGCAGAAAAGAAAAACTTTTAGCTCACAAACTATGCTCTGTCAACTTGCTTAGTGTGTAGCAAGGAGGAATCCCATCCAAATCAAAGTAGATTTATGTATCGTACAAAAAGGGATTGAGCCCCATGGAGCTTGCCCTCTTCTGCAATAACTGGCAAGGTTTAAGCTGGTGACTGTTTAGATCTATGAAATACTAATCGTCCAGCTCCAAACACTCGTCAAATGTCCTTCCAGTAGCACACTCCCTAGCAGCTTTCGCATCCGGTTCACGACCAGATCTCCAGAGGTAATTCAGACCGACTAGGAGCTCTGCGATTGTGGCTTCGGTCTTCCCTTGATTCGCGTAGAAAAGGGTTTGCACCAGGAAGACGTTTGTTCGAGAAACAAAGTTCTGTTGCTCGAAACTTCTCTCAGTTTGCCATCTAATCATGTTATGAGCAAGTGGGGACAACCATTCCAATATTGAAGCTATTGCCTCGGTCCACTCTCTAGCAAGTGCACTATCATAAGCAGACGATGCTAAGCTCTTGGCATATGGTTTCAACTTCTGCCTCAGTGTAATCCTTACACTTCCAGGTAGCATACTATACAAATCATCTCTCGCGTCATGGCTAATCAAATGAGGAGATGCAGCTAGCTTCTCGATGACAATAATAACGTTAGCATAGTGGAGTGCTAAAGCAGTTGCACCAAGGGTTTCAGGAAGAGCAACCACAAACTTGGTACTGAATATCGACTTTCCAGTAATCAAGCTCCTACCTTGATGAAGGTGATGATCGCCTTTACCTTCCTTTGCAGCATCGTCTAGAATTCCGGAACGAAGGTCGAGAATGTGGCAATTCACAACAGACGAACTGTTAGTTGAGTCTACCATGCATCCTTTGAAAGGGCCAACTTGAGTGAACCGACTGTGCTTCGAATGATGTTGCGAAGCTGATGGTTGAGAAGTCTGCCACAATTTGCTGATTTCATACAAAGGTCCAGACTTTGAACTAGGTCCAGACTTTGATGTCTGCTTCCCAAGTGGACCTGAAAAGAATTTGAGTCCCCTCTTCTTTCCAGAGCTAGGGGCAGCAGCAGGCTTTGCAGCCAAGCCGCCACCGATAGGACCTGAGTAGAAGTCACTTTTCTTCTTATTCAATTTCGGAAGTGGACCAGATTTCCTACTACTATGCATCCCAAGAGGCCCTGAAGAGAATCTTGGGGTACTTCTACTCTCAGATTGATGAACAGAAGACTGCAGTATCGTGGAGACCGACTGTCTGGAATAATTGTTATCAGCATCCAGCAAACGTGGGTCTCTCGATTGAACCATTAGATCGAAACCAAAGACATGATTGATCCTTACAATATTGTGAATAGTGATCTTACTAAAAGTCCAACTGTATAATCATATGTCCTACTCCAGAGTGACATCTCCCTCAAATCTTTCACTTCATGTTGCTTCCACCTGAGCTTCTTCTGATACTCAGGAAAACTGTCTGGTATCGGTTCGCTGCACTTCATTCTTCTAACGGTTTGTTCAAGATCCACAAGCAACTCCATCTCCTGATACAATGTCCCGTTGATCGAAATGAATCGCTCCATTTTCTTGACCTTGGTATCCATCTTCTTCAACGAGAACTGCCACCCGTATTGATCAACGCCAATCTTCACCAGTTCATGAAAGGCCGCTTCGAAGCTCTTAAGAGTAGGATCACTACACTTCTTCCCTAGCCTAGCTACTGACTTGGCCACATGTACCACACTGTCCATCATCTCAGCACAGATCAACCTTACAATGAAATCGTCATCCTCAGACACGAGTTTGCTGATACCCACGGAAGTCGTGATCTCCTCTCTTAACCTGGAAATCTGCTTATCACTCAAGGCATGCCATAGATGAACAACTTTTGACATTAAGCTAGCAACTTCCAGAGCCAGAACACCAAGATGGACTTTCTCTTGACTGAATTCATGCTTCTTAGGGATCTTCAATAGGTTACGAAACCAAGACTCAGCACCCATTTGTTAACCCTGAGAATTCACAGGGAAAATGGAACAACAATAAGCAAAACCAAACTAAATTTAGAGAAGTCAAAAGAAACCCTAGCAGTAGCAAACCCTAAAGCAAGTACCTTTTGCCCAAATACAAATGAAGCCCTGAATTAGAGAAGATTCAAATTCATCTACAGCAAAGCCCAAATCTTTTAATACAAGATTCATTACGGGGAAAGCAGAAATTCAAAGAGCTTGATCTACAGAGTGATACAAACATCTAAAAATTCCGCTACTTTACTTGAGCAAACGAAAGGCAACAAGAGAAAGACTTGAGGAAAATCTTTGTTTCAGCAAAAAACCCAGAAACAGAACATCCCTCAGCTGCAGCATTAAGCCCCAAAATCCAAAAGGTAACATTAGTATTAGTGAGACAGGAGAGTAGAAGCATAGGATATTCCATGGCGGCTGGGAAAGCTAGCTAAGAAGTAAGAAAGAATGGGGGAAGGAGTAAGGAGAGAGAAACTTACGAGAGAGGGAGGGCAGAAGAGGAGGAAAAGAACAGAATTGAATTGGGGAATCTTAGGGAGAGAGAGAGAGAGAGGAAAAGGAGGAAGATGATGAGGAAGAAACTAGGAAAGAGCAGAGGGGAAGAAGACTGGCTACAAACCACATGGAGTGGAGAAGGAGGGAGGAATTGGAGGATTGTGTGAGGATGCCTTTTTCGAAAGCAAAATGGTAACCCGGAAAACGAGTTTAATTTTATTATATAAAAGATTAAAATTGCATACTTGGTTTTAAAACATCAATGCTAGTAATTATTTAATAATATAATATAGCTTTTCATTTTTTTTAATTTTATGTTTTTTGTTTGTAGAAATTAGAAGGAAATTTTAATTTGGATAAAATGGATGACCAAATACCATTTTGATTTGCTCGGTTGCCTATTATGTCGTCTCTTCGTTCCTGAATTCACGTCTCCACCATTACACCGTTTCTCTCCACTTCGTTGACTTCCCACCAGACTCGCCACAACACATAAATAGTTTTTCCATCGTTGTAGCCTTTTTCGATCGCCGCTGGTGGATCTAGTGGTCAGTGATCTTAGGTGGGGATATTACTTTTCTTTGTTTTTTTTTCTTTTCCCTTTGTGCATGTGGATTCGAGGACCCTATCGGTTGAATTTTATTTCAATATCTCGATTTCATCCTTCTGATTGCAACGGTGCTCTACACCCTTCAATATTTGAATAATGTTCATCTTTGTTTATCTGGTCACAGATGGGACTTTACATTTTTGGTTCATTGTTTTCGGATTTATACTCTCGCATCTTCACTCCGATATTTTTTAGGGGTGAAGAAGGTGACTTTCTTTCAAATTTTTCTAGTCGTTCATTGATCTTGACTTTGGTTCGCTGGGTCCACAATGATGGGGATCCCATCCAGGGGCCTTACACTCCACTAAAATATGAGGCAAGTCTCATTTATAATTATCGGACAAGTTTTAGTTTTTCATTCTCGAAAAAGTTATGTTGAAGTAAAAGGACATGTTCGTTTCTATGTTTATTTCAAGAGAATTGAAGTCGAATATGTGACCAGTATAAAATTCCAAAAAAGTCAAATGAAAATAAGGAAATCAACTCCAAATTCCAAAACAGTCAACTGAAAAATAAGGAAAGTCAACTCCTGGTTCAAGCTGCCAATGGTATACCCCATGACTCCAACTACCACTTCACATGAACCAATTACTCAAAAAGCAACTTCACCAACTACCATGATTATCTTCAAGAGTGGGAAAATTGGGAAACCCCACTAGTGCGTCGAACTAAACCATAGGGGCTATCCCTATACTTCTCCAATCAACACTAAGCAATGTGATTCAGTCTTATGTCTAACTGGTTTAACCTACAACAATCTATGTGAACAACCAAGTGCAGTTAAACTACCTATTATCAACAGTACTCAAAAG